>OU862918.1:47949327-48579327 GCA_917880885.1 Limnephilus marmoratus | reverse complement strand
AAGTAAAAATATTTAACGTTCCAAGCCTAACGAAAATAGAATTCGTCTTGTCTTGACAACACCGTTTGTAGCGTTTGCGACCAGATCTAAAAGCGTCCATCTTCACGTCGATCGCTGATGCCGATGTTCCTAGACATCTTATTGCCATTCCTCGTATAGCTCTCAAGTCAAATCGCCAGATGGCAGGAGGTGTCGTCCAAATCGATTTATCGTGTTATAAACATGTGCTCTTTCGACCCAGGGTGCTAAATTAATTAATTTAAATGTATTTTCGCGAAATAAATTAAATAAATTCATGGTAAAATAACTAAAGTCTTTGCCCTGAGCTATACATTTCAATACATCAAAAAAAAAGAGAGAACATCATGTGTTTACTTTTACCAATAGTTAATTAGCGCCATTTTGCAAAACATGGTCAAAGAAACACAGCTTTGATTATTTCAAACCTTCCTCAGATTTAATTATAAAATCGACGATCAGTATCATTATTTATTCGTTCATAACATTAGAAAGATTCTATTATTATAATTATATTATAATAATAATATAATATATAATACATATAATATAAAATTAAAAGTATGAAAGGGGATGAGGTTTATAAATATTTAGGATACCCGCAATCAAATAGATTAGATCACACTAGTATTAAAAATGATATTAGGATTAAATTTCAAACTAGGATCAGAAAAATTTTAAAATGCAATCTATCTGCTAAAAATTTAGTAAAAGCAATAAATACTTGGGCAATACCTCTATTAACGTACTCATTTGGCATAATTAAATGGTCCAATACAAATTTAGATAGTTTAGAACGATTAATTAGAACTACGTTAACAAAGTTTAATTGCCATCATCCAAATTCAGCTATAGAACGTATTAATTTACCTAGAAATTTAGGAGGTAGAGGTGTAGTCAAAATAACATCTTTGAAACACAATCAGGTAGAAATGCTTAGAAATTTTTTCCATAGGAAAGCTAATAGCTCAGAAATGCACAAAATAATTTGCAAGGCAGATAGAAACATTACTCCATTAAATTTATATGACGAGAATGCCAACATTCTTATAAATACTAACCAGGAATTATTAGACTCCTGGTCAAAGAAAATTATTCATGCAAAACACTTCAATTATCTCAACCAAACGTATGTTGACAAACTTTCGTCAAACAAATGGTTGAGTATTGGAGAGTTGAGCGCAGAAATAGAAGAATTTATGCTTGCCATTCAAGATAGAGTCATTAATACTAAAAATTATAGAAAGCATATAATCAAAGATATAAATCAAATTGATGATTTATGTAGAAAATGTTTGGCTTTTCCCGAAACTATAGAACATATTATATCGGGATGTTCTATATTAGCGCCGTCCGAGTATACATTTAGGCACAATCAGGTTTTAAAAATAATTCACCAAAGTTTGGTAATTAAACATAACTTGATTGACTGCCGTAATATAGTACCATATTATGAATATGAACCAAATTCATTTTTAGAAAATGAATTTTATAAAATATATTATGATAAAACTATACTAACAGACAGAACAATTAGTCATAATAGACCTGATATAGTTTTACATGACAAAATTAAAAAAATAACTTATATCATTGATGTAGCTATTCCAAATTCCTGTAATATTCAAAAAACTAAAAAGAAAATACACAGATTTAGGAAATGAGATTAAAAGAATTTGGCATTCTCGGACTATAAAAATATTACCATTTGTTATTTCGGCCACTGGCATAATACCTAGGAATCTGATTCAAAATTTAAGCATATTAGATATGTCAAAGAATTTGTATATAAAAATGCAAAAAGCAGTAATTTTAAATACATGTAGGATTACAAAAGATTTTTTAAATATTTATATTGAGGGATCAGTAGGATTTATAGGTTTAATCAGAAATGCCACAGAGCCGAACCCTCTGATATGAAAATATCTGGAGTCGGTGAATTATATTCCCATTTGGTCTCTAGTAGGTTGACATGTTGTTCTTGTATTGTTTTGTATTTATAATACTTATATAGTGCAATTGCATAGCGTGGATTCACTAGATGATCATTTGGGGAAGTGTATGAAAGGGTTTAGTTTTTCCTTCTTTTTTTTTTTTTTTTTTGGGGGGGAAAATTTAAAGGCGAAAGTTTGTATGGATGTATGTTTGTTACTCTTTCACACAAAAAATAATGAATGGACTTTAAAAATTCTTTCACTAATAGAAAGCTACATTATTTGCGAGTACTATATATTGGTAAGTTTTGGAGTTATTAATAAGCTCTGGTGTTATGAAATTATTTATTATACGTTTATTGTCCAAGCCAAAAGCAAAGCGTTGCTAAGTAATTGTTTGACTTGCTCTGTACATTTTGTTATTTGTTAGGTTACTATGGAGATCCCTTTGACTTACTAATCTGTACTAATATTATACATGAGAATGAGAATGAGAATGAGGGGGTGTGAGGAGGGGGGGGGGGTTATGAGGGGGGTGTGCGGAGGGTGGGGGTTAGGAGGGGGGGTTAGGGAGGGGGAGGGGTGAGGAAGGGGGGGAGGGGGTAGGGAGGAGGAAGGGGGGAGGGGGGGAAGGGATTAAAGGGGTGGGGAGGGGGGGGGGGGGGGTGCAAGTGGCACAAGCGAAGCCGGGGGCAAAAGCTAGTATTGAATGTTTTCTTTAAAACTAAAATAGAATTTTAATATTTAGTGGTAATAGTAATAAAGAGAAAATAATTTTAAATTGGATATAACTTGCCAATTGCCAACTTTGTTTATTTAAGTTGGACATAACTTGCCTCACTAGGCGAACCTGTAATAAGGCAGAATTAGAATTTTTTGCATTCGAACTATCCCTAAAACGTTTTAAGCGTTTCTCGTTTTTGGGTTACCACGCCTTGAGCTTCTTCCGACTTTAACCCTAATAGTTAAGATAGCAATACATTATCCTTCATCATGGAAAATGTTTATTGTTGTGAAGCGTATGTGTTTTTTCTTAAATTTTTATATGAATACCGCACAAGACTCCCAACTTCTCCCAACCATCTAGAGCCATTGAGGGTATAAGTCGCAGTGGTTTTCTGCGTTTAGTTTTAGTGTAACCATAAAATTTACAATATCAAAATTTTCAAATTTGCAATTCACCACAATCTAGAAATATTTGTTAAAGTAGGAGCAACACGCCATAATAACCAAAAAATGTACCACGATAATACGGTCGTGAAAATCTCACATCAAAAATCAAATTTGTTCAAATTGTGATTGTACGATAAACGAAATCTGTTGAAGAGCTGAAACAGGTCAAGAAATTGCGGAAAACACTCCAAATTTTTAAAAATTAAAAATTTTACTGATCGAAGATTTAATGGTCATTACATTACATTAACACCCTTCGTACTTAATATGAAAATATACGTAAATCAAAAATATAAAAAAAATTATTATCATCAAAATATCTCCAGGTTGGTTAGGCATTATAATGTGTTTTATTTTTTATTAACCTAATATCCTAATCGGTGTCCATCACAAAATGTTATAAAATTTTGCGTGTGAATCTAACTTGGACTCGAAAACATCTAAAGTCCATGCTGCGTATATACGTCACTCTATAAAGTTGGTGTCTTTGATGTACAGTTAGATATTTTTGTTGATATATTTTGAATCCGCGTAAAGTAAATTCATCAGTCAATCTTTAGAGTATTATGCCCGGTTTGGGGATATTTACACACCCCAAGGCTCACGTATTATGATTCACTATTGTTTATCACTTTATTTTAATCGTCTCACCGCAAAAATATATAATCGAAGGTATCGTAAAAATATTATGCGCAGTTTTTGAAATTCTTTTTTCTTTGTGGTCAAACAATAAAATGTTCTAATTAAATTGTTCAATAAAATAATATAATAACATTTTAATAAGCTCCATAAGAATTTCAGGTATTTCGAATCGAAAACAGATTCAGCGGTTACGGCCAACTTTACTAAGAATTTTAACAGCGGTATTTTCAACAAATAAAAAGGGTCAAATTGCCAACCCACAACTCCGCTATGGCAGCTTTTCCAATTCAAATAATGTTTGATAGGATATTTAATTGTGTAAAATGTTATCTAGATTGGGTTTGTATTTTACGGAATGCTAAAATTACAATAATTAAATCTGAATGGGGGGTTTAATTAACAAAATAGGCACCTAATTAAATTTGCAAATCAAATTTATTTTTTTAAATTTTGTTCAATAATAAGTAAATTGCTATATTTCAATTAACACAGTTCAACTAACTGATATTACAATGAATGCATATAAAAAAAACTTAACAACTTGTACGTTGTTTCAAAAAGCTATATGATTAAGAAAAAACTACCACTGCCCTCTACGGGGTATTTGGTTCGGAGCTTAACTTAACCCTACTGTCATACCTCTTAATTACTTACTATATGATAAAGCAGTTCTCGCTCAGTCGGTGATGAAGAGTGTTACTACGAGCTCTATTATGAACACGTTATCAGTTCGTTTATTGTGGTATTAGTTTTTAAACCTATTGTTTTATGAACACTATAGAATTCCATAAAACTTTCTTCTTTCTAATTCGCAAGCGGTACCAGCAGTTCCTTCAGAATCTGTATCTGGGACCAAGACGGGCTCCAGATAGTGTAGAAAAGAAAATTGGAAGCGGAACGGTTCCGCCTTGCAACACGAATTTTCAGGCTTGTAAAATATCATTAAAGGTAGGTTAGATAATTATAACGTCTGTATCAGAAATGAAAACATCGCCTCTATTAAAAAATGAATTAATGGAAATAAGTCATTTTTTTTTAAATTTTAATTTAATGTTGTCGTGGATTTGCACCACGAGTTATCGGTGACAAAATTAAAATAATAAAAACATTGTTTTACCGGCAGTTCAATGGAAGATGCTCCTAGGAACTAGCGTCATTGATCACGATTGAAACGGGCGCCCTCCTTTTCAACACGGTCGACAATTGTCACACGAGAACAGGTCGTTTCTACGGCTCGTTCTTGAATTTCCAGCCTGTGTGTTTCCTCCCTACTTCTATAAAATGGATCTATACAAGACCCATGTTTACTCCTTTCTCTTCTCAAAAAGGTCCCCAACACAGATTCCCACACATGTCACAGGCATTATTAAAAAACAGATTTTACTTAGTAATTTAATTCAGTTCAATGATACGTTTAAGTAATTGCAAACAATGTACGATTCATAATACAATACGTATACATTAAATCGTTTCTGGTTTTAGTATTGCAAAATGTTCGCAAGTAATTAATTTAGTTTATTTTACAACTTTCAGGGCGCGTTGATCCTTATTACTTTGATAAGTCACTGACTTTTCAGTAGTTTATGAAAGTCAATGGCAACGACATTTTATTGAACTTAAATAGTGAATAAACAAGAGTTGAAAACAATTGGATATAATAATAATAAACGTTTACGGCGAGATAAAGTTTAATCAAAATGTTTAAATTCGACATATAAAAGGGGACAAGAGAAGATAATACAACTATCTCATCATAGTAAGAATATCACATCTAAGGATTCGGTACCAGGAGCCCATAAAATTTCATGGATGCTTTTGGAAAACATTGGACCGAGTCGTAAAAAGTGCCTATGATCGTTCCTTAGTCAGATCGCGTTCTCGAATAAAACTGAAGTCCCATTCGGGGTCGATGGCTGAATTAAATTTAATCTCGCTCACGATTGAACGGACAAGATGAAGTATTCCTAATCACGTGAAAAACTTGTTTCTGTCGCTTCTTCTTATTTATAGTTTCCTGATACATTCGTTTTGCACTCGGGCAATTTGTTCAAGAGGGATTACGCTCCTAGGAAAATCTCTGCACGAGAAAACGTACTTTCGAACAAGGGAGATTGCAGGATTTAAAAAATGATTGTTTTAATAGGATCATTATTCCCTTATTTGTTTTAAAGCCACCCTTCTGAAAACCAATTAATTAAATATACTTAAAATTTATTAATCTTAATTCCAAATAATTAAAGAGGTGAGTAAGAAATAAAATAATATAAATTAATTATTAATAAAAAAATTTTAATCGCGATGACGTCAAAAAACGAAGATTTTTTCGGGAGGTGTAAGTACCGCCGCCTCTGGAACCAATTATTGGGTAGCCAAAACCCTTTCCATAGGTCACCCCAAGTGGTTCGCTATGTTTGGTGACTTAGAAAAGGTGCCCGGGATCTTGGGGTGAGGTTTGTTGGCTGTGTCTTTCATGGATTCATACGTGGGCACTACTAAACACATTGACCCCTAGATTCCTATTGACCCCTCACACCTTTCCCAGAAGTTTCTCTCCTTCCTTTCCCTAAAGAACCCTCTATACGGCATCCCCAAAGTAAACAAACTCCGTAAGGGAATTTATTTTCCTCAAGGCCAGTATGAAGATAAAAAAAAATAACGAGTGCCGGTGCACACGCAATATTGCTACATTTGTAAGGAACTGTACTGAATTCACCGAACTCAAGAAGCCGTTATCTACCAATAAACTGATTTACAGAATTCACTGAATGGGTCATACCTGGCGGATGATGAATTTCTTAAGATTGCTGAGAAAGCGATCAAGTTCAACAGAGAGCGATGGAGATTTGTTTAAATTCTATGACACAATATTGAAGGTCACATGAAACTCTTGCGTAGTAAATGCCTACCACGTGAGCTAAAGTAAACGAACGGTTATATACTATACTAGCTGACCCGGCCACATTTATTATATATTTCAACAAAATTACACAACATCTTGACAATTTATATACCTAAAAATCCGCTGCGTTGTTTAAAAGATCTAAGCGTACGGACGGCGGAGGCTACTTTTCTCTTTGCTATGTAATAGATAGTACCTAAACTTCCTAACATAATGATTTTTCACGGATCTTCTCTGGTAAATAATAATTATAATAATTGGATAAATTGTAGAGCGCCTTTTTTGTGAAAAATCACCTCAAGGGCGCTGTTCCTGTATGAATTATTTATAAAATTAAGTTAATTTCAAAAACATTGTTCGAGAGATAATCATCTGTTTAACTTCACTTTGCCGCACACAAAGAGAAATTATTGCTGATCGCTCGTGGTAATTAAAATAATTTTAAACACGTTCCGGTTATTTGACGGTTTTTAAATGAATCCATTGCCACGGCAGTATTTCATTTGGACGGAATGTCGGTAGGCCCGTTCGCCAAATCGTGTAACTAATGCTGGTCGGAAACGGCTACAAACACAACGCAGGGTTTAAATATGTGTGACCTTTCTATATCGAGAGCACTAACTTTAGAGTCAGTTTAATATTACCTGTGCACAGTTTACAACAGATGTGATGGTCGCTGAGAACGACATTTATTTTGATTCTAGACTTTTAAATTAGGAGGTTCTATTTAATTTTTTTTTCGTTTTATATACCCGGCATGCGTGTTTGAGTTTTAATTTTGGTTATTGAAGTACTTTTGGATAGCAAAATATTTTTGAAGTAAAACTTCTTTACGCATGCTTCACTTGGGGAGTAAGCTGGTGAATGCGTGACGAGAGCGTTACGAAAATGGTGATCGGGCGAGGCGAACGGTCGGGCCTTTACGCACGCTTGACTTGGGGATTAAGCTGGTGAATACGTGTCGAGAGCGTTATGAAAAGTGTGATCGGGCGAGGCGAACGGTCGGGCGAGGCGAACGAAAGTTGAGAGGGAAATATATGTTGGTGAAGTTTTACTTCAGTCGTGCGGTCTAAAGCACACTCGTTTTTTACACACACAGCTGTCCGTGTGAGAAGCATGGATTTTCCAAATTTATCCCTTGCTATCCCCTACCGCTAATATATCTGTGAAATCCTTTCCTTTGCCCCTCCCTTGTCCTCCACCCCTCCGTCACCCCTACCCTGCGTGTCCCCTTCCCCTCCCACATTCCTCTTCCACCTTCCGCATCGTCCCCCTCCCTCGTACTTCCACTACCCCCTCACGCCTTCCGTCCCTGCTGCTGAACTATATAAAATGCACACATTTTTCAAATAACTCGAGTGCCACCTATAGCGCCAGAGCTCACCATTATCAATAAACTTTCGTGCTTTTATTTCATTGCTTTTATTTTTATTACCTATGCCCTTATAGTTTTTCGAGTAAAATTTAAAAAAAAGTTTAAACTGCAGTTCTTCAAATTAAAATTGTTAACAATAAAAATAAAAATAAATTTTAATTGCCAATCAGTGGATTTAATCCTGGATAGCAGAAAATGCCGAATTTGTATTTCTTTAACGGCAGTGATCCATTTCTGATGTTTTCCTGATACATGTGATTTAAAAATCACTAATTTTGTTTGCATTTCTCATCACAATGGAACTAAAAGCATTTTAAAATTTCGCTCTTGCAAAAATACTTTATATTTATTTAGTACTTAGGTTGGTTAACCTTGTCAAATACAATCAAAGAAATTCGTAAGGCAGGCAAGCAAAACCTCTTGTTTTTTTTCTGACAAATTTTCAAAAGATCCACTTTTAATGGCTAAAGACATCCTGTGTTTTGGACAATTTCACGGGAAGTACTACAGACATAATTGAATAACAAATGCGGCGATAATGTCAATATAATTTAAAGGAATTCAATTCTCTCGGCAATAATCTGTTCCCGGCTTGTTGTAGGATGTTTTATTTAGGTACCATTTAGTTAACGAGAGTTTAAATCTTGCTGTGTGGTCTATACTCCAGTAAAAACTACCAACAACAATAATGGTACTCGTAATTACTTTATCAAGTCACTAACAACCTGGAATTATTTCTACATTAGTCTATGTTCTTTGGAGAAAAAAATAGAGTGTGCAATTCACACGCGATAGAAGTGAAACTAGAAAGTCGCTAGATGTCGCTTTCTTTTGCCTGTTTATTTTAAAGTGGTTTGATGATTGAATATTTATTTACAAAAACAAAAATTTTTTTTTGGACTTCTTAGGATTCGATCCTTCGTCCGCTGGATTTCTCTGGCCAATTATTTTAGATATGCGACGCACTATACCGCTGCGCTATAGGACGCGCTCGGCGAGGCGTGAGTTTACGCATTTTATTCCGACGACCTGTAAAAAACAAAGCGTCCAATGAGCGTAGACCTATCGTCGTTTCCGTTTTATATCTCAACCAATAGGAGCCTTGAGCGCAGTTTGATGCTTCGCATGTGCCGTAGTGCGTAATTTCCGTTTCATCCGAATTTCAAAGCACTCTGACGGGGCTAAGGAAGTTTCACTGCAAAAAAGATTTTTATGTTTCCACTTCATATCGACTCACCAGTTATAAAACAACTGGGTAAATTTCCTTGCATACAAACAAACGGATAATGTCAATTCTCCAATTCTCAACCTCGGTAACAAATAAAGACATACGATAATTTTCATTTTCATCTCATCCCTTCTGTTGGGTTCAAAATTGCTTACGAGTTACAGCTTCATATGCACTTGTAATGATGAATGGACTGTAAATACTTTAAAAAATTGATGTTTGCTGGAATTGGGAGATAATATGTTTAGGAAAAATAAGTTATGCAAGGAAAAGGGATGACCAATCACTTACCACTCTATCTTTGCGAAAGAGAACACGACGAAATAACAATATATTTATGTAGTTCCGCAGCGATACCCCGTGGTAATTATTATTGTTTTTTTTTTGTGTGAGCACCGAAAAAGAGTCCCAACTGCTCCCGTCAGGAATGAGTAAGACTATGCCATCCCAAAATTGGGGTATGTTGTGAGGCTGTAGGTTGTGGAGGGGAATGAGATGGGGGAGAGGAAGGTGGGGAAGTTTCTGGCTGTTCAGATATGGTCACCAAACACGGCTAAAGCCATTTCAAGCAACGTTTCAATTCGGAATGGTGGTCTAACACCAGGGCAATATCGGGAGTATCTTCCACTCTGAAACGTGCCGCAAATATATTTTATACTATTTTGAAGTAAATTATTGTGAAATAACACAAATTAATTAAATAAATGTTTTATGCGCACGCCGGGATTCAATACCGCGACCTTCGGATTGCGAGTCAAAAGCCTTTCCCCTCGACCACGGAGAAAAACGAATTTATAAACGAATATAATTTACTTCCGAGATGGTCAAATTCCTTAATTTTACTCAAAAAAGAGGTTGCATACACGTAAAACAACTTATTCCTCAATATCGATAAATCTAAGACACTAACATTTTGTCGAACAAAGACTCCACTATCTTTCAAATACACAATAGATAATAAAATCTTTAAAAAAGTCAAAGAAATTAGGGATCTTGGAGTTGTGTTTGATACCCAATTAAACTTTATAAATCACATACAACAAATAACTAATAAAGGCATGAAAACACTAGGATTTATAATCAGAACAATTAAAGACTTCGATTCGCTGGAAGTTATAAAAATCGTATATTTGTCACTCGTACGCAGCTTGTTGGAATATAATTCCATAGTTTGGTCCCCATATTATCAAATTCATATAAGAAATATCGAAAGAGTGCAGCACAAATTTTTAAGATTTATTAACTTCAAGTTACACATACCTATTCAACACATTAACTACACATCTTTACTAAACATACTTAAATTGAATTCCCTAGAAAACAGAAGAAAAATAAACGATCTAACTTTTTTGTTTAAAATTATTCACTCCTAATTAGATTGTTGCGAACTTCTGCATCTCATTGATTTTAAAGTACCTACTCGAGAAACAAGGCAAAACATATTATTCTGCAACAATAATTCTGTAACCAACTACCACACACATGCACCAATTTCACGATTGCACACACTAGGGAACAAATTTACCTCAAATATCGATGTATTCAATACAAGTTTACCTTTGTTCAAGAAATATCTAAACAATATTTTTATGTAGAATATTTTGATATCTAAGGAGCATCACATAGGATCTATTGCATATATTTGTGTATTTCTATAAATCTACAATATAAAAACCTATTACCGTTTTCTTTCTATGTGTCTTGCATTTTGTCATGTATTTTTCATCACATTTAATTAGTCACCTGTAAATTTTGTAATTACTAACATACCCACAAGTTTATTTCTATGCCATTTATAACTTAGAAACTTTCTCTTTTATTGTAATGCACTATCTTTCCTTAAATTTATCTGTATACCTACCTTTCATATGTTGTTTACTAGTTATATTTTTATAGTTTATCTTTTTTTATTTAAAAACTGTCTCTGTATTATAAACTTGTCATGTAAAAGCCCATTAGGGCGTTGAAAATTAATAAATAAAAAATTAATAAATAAAACGCTAACAACTTGCATCAAAGGTAGTTCCAAAACATCTTCCCTTTTTAAAAAAATGCACTCGAAATTGCATTTTTTTTGCCATTGTTCAAAATTTCCAATACTTTTCCAGCAAGGTGATATGATTAGATAGAGGTAAGAACTTGATAAATGACATCCCGGTAGGAACTACGTATATTCTCATTTCAGAACCAAACATCTGGTTTTCAGGGGTCATTAGGTAAATAAATATTTTTATATCGTTTCCAAACCTACACCCATTAGGTACCTATTTTTTTAAACGACTTCAAAAAGGAGGAGGTTCTCAATTCGACTGTATTTTTTTTTTTTTTTTTAGGTTTGTTACCTCAGAACTTTCGACTGGGTGAACCGATATTGATGATTCTTTTTTATTTGAAAGCTGATGCTTCCCGTGTGGTCCCATTTTAATTTGGTCCAGTTCTGCTAATGGCATCCATGAGAAAACCATATAAGTCTTAAATTTGCATTAAGTATCCGCGCGACAAATTGACGAATAACTCAATATCACGCCAACCGATTTCGATGATTCTTTTTTTATTGGAAAGGATATACTTTAAGGGTAGTTTGATGAGAGTTTGGTTAGGTTTTGATTATGGAATCCATGACACAGTAACGGAACTCTTCAATTCTTAGGAGCAAATTAACGATTCTCGGCCGAATCTCTTAATTTGACCCTAACGTCGTTATGGTCAAATTATGTCTGTCTCATATGAGCAACACGTTTAGTAGGTCTGCCCATATTCAGACAAATTAGTTAGTATACTTCAGATTCACTAAAAATCAAAAAATAAACAAAAATTTAACAAAACAAAAAAACGACTTCAAAAAATGCACTAAAAAGTAAAAAAAATAATTTCGTATTCTTCTACAATTTCATAATCAACTTACTTTTTCTACTCATCAATATGTAGGTACGATTGTTATTTTTGGAGTCGGTGTCAGCAAAGGTACCCGGGCGGCGCGCGCTGTCTGTCAAGCTGTGAGCTGTCAAGTGAACACGCCGCGGCGTGTTCACTTGACAGCTCACAGCTTGACAGACTGTCAGGTGACAGACTGTCAGGTGGAGCTGTCAAGTGAACACGCCGCGGCGTGTTCACTTGACAGCTCCCCTCACGCCGCAGCCCCGCTCTCGCCTCGTCAAGTCGCACGTGCGATACAAGCACATCACACCTATAACTATGTATGTATTTACAAACCTACGTTGGCTGATACCGACTCCAAAAATAACAATCGTACCTACATATTGATGATTAGAAAAAGTAAGTTGATTATGAAGTTGTAGAAGAATATGAAATTATTTTTTTACTTTTTAGTGCATTTTTTTAAGTTTTTTTTTTGTTTTGTTAAATTTTGTGTTTATTAATGACTATTTTATGTTGTTTACGTATTAATCAGAAGTCTATCAGAATCTTTATCAGTCTATCTTTAGATAAATAATTATTTGTTTAATGTTTATTTGTTTAAATTTTTTGATTATCCGTGAAATCCGATGAAAATAAAATAAATCACGTACTAAATGCGTTCAACTAGAGTTCGTTTTGTTAGAGGGAATATCAATAAAATGCATGCAATAAATCACAAGATTGATTGAAAACCACAAGTTTATTTTCAATGGTAATAAATTCACCTCAGTTGAAAGGTTTCCTCCTGCTTCTCAATAAATCAAGTAGAATCAAAGAAGGCGTGTTTTAATATTTACACTTTATTCTCTTCAGCATACATACACTGTTACTTCGGTAATTGCCTTCGGTGCAGTGTTCACACGCGCAAGCCATGCACATGGCCAGGAGAACATAAATATGAGGAGGTCTTTATTTACTGTTTTCTTTATACAGTAACCGTCGAATGCAATCTGGTGCCCGGTGATTTGATGAATACCTCTATGCACTTATGCGCTCCTCTCCGACATTCTGGCTGAGCTGCTCGTCCAAATACCTTCCGGGCGAGCTATTGTGTGCGGCAAATGCTGCACCGGCTAATTTACTTTTCTACTCCTGCTGAGCATGATCTCCGGATACAATTGGATGCTCTGGCCCGGATTTACGCCACTCTAAATAGAATTGTAATGGTACACGTCCATTGAAGTGAAAACTACTTTATCACCGTTATGATTTAAAACTCGATGAAACGAAAAATGGCGACACTAAAAGGAGACAAACTCTTTTGTTTTTACAAAGAAAGTCAAACATTCCCGGGTTACGAATAACCTAACAATGTTTGAAAATCTCCTACTACCACCAAAGAAAGCCGAAAATGTTGCTTGTGTTGTGATGGAGGACTTAGCCAGCCGAGGAATCGAACACGCGACGCCCAGGTGGGACCCAAGCGCTATGCCCACTCAACCACTGACCATACATCTATATGGGACATAATTAATTACGTGAGATCAAAACGGGGGGGAGAGGGTCCAGCAAAATCTCACGTTACTTGAAAAGAATATGCGAAGTGGCCCAAATTTATCTCACCAAGGGGGAGAAAAACTGCTCACGTAATTAATGTATGCCCCCGTAGGATTTAGCCTGCGAGAGAATGAGATAGTACAATCGGTGCCCTCTTTGTGAGGTGCTTCGCAGTCTCCCCACTCTTGTCTGCTTTGGTTTTCTGAAGGTTTCACTTCTACCGCATGTGAATTGCACACTCTGATTTTTTAAAAATTGAAATTAATGTCATTTATTTTTTAAGAATTTAACAAAGTTATAAACTATCTTAAAAAAAATAGCCTGTCATAAGTTTTGCCAGGTAAAAAATTATCTAAATCTATTTATGAGACGACCCAAAAATTCATATGTTTTCAGATACCCGCAATAAATTTATATCCACTATTTACTTTCAGTCTTAATCAAAAATAATAACTCCAAGAATGGTTCACTACGTTTGATGACTTCAAGAGGGGAGGATAGTTTAGGTCTTGATGCCGGATGCGTCTGCCCACCTACTGTGGCGGGCCGGATTTGGAGAGACTAGTGTTGAGGGAGAACTTTTTATCTCCGCAGCATGACTTTTTCGACCCATCGCAGTGGGAATGATGAATTTATACGTCCATCACTTCCGGACAATTTGACCCCCAGATTCCTACGCACCCTCAAATCTTTTTCTTTCCCAGATCTTCCTCTCGTTCCTTGAAAAAAACCCTCCACACAGCTTGCCAAAAGTTGATATAGGCCCTTAGGAAAATTATTTTCGTCGGTTCCTTCTTTGTGGAGCTAATGTAAAAGAAAACAAAACACACAAGGCCCTGAGGAAAATAATTTTTATATGTCATCGTTGGAGATGCTGTGCGGGGGGTCTTCTTCGGCGACCGGTTCTCATGTGACAAATGTCAACTTGTTACAAATGATGGGCGCGCTTTGGCGTGTTTACTGACTGTGCATCGGTGACGAAGAAATCAATAACGCTAGTTCGTCGGAGCACCTCCAATTTAAATATCGGTACAACAATGATAGCATTCCCACCAGACGCCTGTGCTTAAAGATTGCGATCAAGAGGAGAATCTATCAAACGGACCTCCCGTTTCTACATACAGTCGAAGGTTTTTCCGGTATTTCAGAAGTAACTGCCAAATACAATGTGGGGCGCACTTGCGATTTGTACAGCTTCTGATAGACTTCTGATTTACTCTGGCTTCAATGGAGCCCCCCTACCTGTGCTGGTCAGAGTGGTCAGTTAGAGTAAAATGGTATATACCATATTTTTAATTGATAAACTAACGTTTAAGAGAAGATTTTTATGCATAGCACAAATGGTAACAATTATTATAAGCAATAATTTTATCAACCTGAAACACTCGTCAACATGGAAAAATTTTCCGAGATGATGCGATACATGCCGAGATGAAAAGATACATGCCGCTAACGGGACTTGAACCCATGTTCTTCTGATTACCGGTCAGGTGCCCTACCACTGAGCTATGTCGGCTTATCTAATACCCGCCAAATAATTCAATATATACTAGTGTTTCATTAAAAAATTACTGCTTATTACATTTTTCCACCCAAAAACAACCAACTTTATTTTTGTGAGAGAGGCATTGTTAGTGCTAAATCTCTCCCGGTTGTTTTCAGGTGGAACAATGTAATAAGCAGTAATTGTTGAATGAAACACTACTATATATTGAATTATTTGGCGGGTATTAGATAAGCCGACATAGCTCAGTAGTAGAGCACCTGACCGGCAATCAGAAGGACACGGGATCAAGTCCCGTTGGCGGCATGTATCTTTTCTCGGAAGATTTTTTCAATGCAGATGAGTGTTTCAGGCTAATAATTATTGCTTATAATAATTGGTATATATACCTACTTAAAAAAAGAAGTCAATTATATAAGTCAAGTAAGAACTCTAAAATATCTATCAAAGCACATCCTCTGAGATTTGTAATTTACGAGGCATAAAATTACATATCCGAAGAGTGATAAATATTAGAACGGTCTCTCTGATTTCACAGCCCTTTGATCGTATTTTCTTTTCAGATCTTGGATTCTGCCAAGCAATTAGTATGCCTCTACGCCTATCAACCAGTAGTTAAATCATAAATTTTCGCACCTAAAG
Source organism: Limnephilus marmoratus (assembly GCA_917880885.1). Taxonomy (NCBI): domain Eukaryota; kingdom Metazoa; phylum Arthropoda; class Insecta; order Trichoptera; family Limnephilidae; genus Limnephilus; species Limnephilus marmoratus. The sequence continues at coordinate 48,563,496 of OU862918.1, read as the reverse complement.
ATTAACGACAATCGCATCCAATTTGAAGGAGTTTCAGTCACAATGCCAACTAAAACGGTTGTTACTTCCGCCGGGAAGAAATGATCCACGAAATCGACTTAAGCAGATAATGTCGTTACATCGGAGCTAGTTGGTGCGAGGGGGACACATTATACATTAGCACCCGGTAACGATAACAACCAGTCGATATCACACCAGTGAATAGGTCGGAAGTAATGTACCAACATTATCGACTTCTCTATGTCGCGTGTGATAACGCAGTTAGAAAAGTTAAATAAAATTTAACTTACTTACCGAAATAAACCTAAAATTTGATTACTTCAATAATGAAATTTCATAAGAGATGAATAGTTTTCCCACAACTTGAAAAGTGGGGGGACTTCAAATTTTAGTGAAACTTTCCTTTCTTCAAACTTTCCTTGTTAAGTTTAATCATAGGAGACCATATTTGTCCCAACGCACATAGGTCTCATATAAAACGCTGTAACTCCCTTACTATCATAGTTAGACGTATGTTCTAATCGGTGTTAGAAAGGAAAAATAACACGCTTTATATTCCAATCTAAAAAATGGCCACCAAAAAAGTAAAATGTACACTTTTATGTACACAAAATTTTGAATCGCAAATTGAAAAAAAATTTGAAACATCGGGAATTTTAACATCGTTTCAATATGTGTTTGTTGTACATTCTAATAAAATTAGTATGTGTTTTTTTATTTTTTATTATCAGTAACTTTAGTTAGAAAAAACGTAAGGTGAGCCATTTTGTAAACTTTTTTATGTTTTATGTTTGTATGCAAAATTTTTATAATGGAAAAAAATATGTTTATTTCGAATTCTGTACATTTTTGTTTTGAAAAGTTTTAATTTTAGTTCGAATTCTATAATTTGAAAGCGTATTTCATCACCTTTCTAAAACAGTTTTTGGTTTTTGAATGTGCTCAGAAATATTCCAAATATTTGCATTTTATTGTAAAGCGAAAATATTTTGACCATCTGAAAAAAATGCCAAATTTTTGAAGGGTTAAAATATTTGATGAATTGTTAAAAAAAAATTAAACAACCCGTCCTTAGTCTTTTAAAAAGAATTTAAAATTAAAATAAACGTGTGGTCCTACAACAGGAACGATTTAAGAATAATTACAATAGGAATACTTTTTTAAATTACCTCCACACATGAAAATAATTTACCTCAGGGTCTATGTCATCTTTGGGGCTGCAAGGTGTGGAGGGTGTTTTAAGGAAAGAATGGTTAGGAATCTAGGGGTCTATGTGTTCAGGAGTGACGGACGTATGAATCCATCCTTCGCACTGCGGGGCTAGGCGGGGGGTTGAGATAGTCTGGAGAATTCGGCCAGAGAGGTCAAAGAGCCTCCCTCATACGGCCTACCATTCAGCTGGTGGAAAGAAGCATCAGCCACCAAGACCTGGACAAACCTCAACCCGGGCAGCCTGATAAGTCAATACACGTAATGAACCACTTTGGGTTACCGATGATAGAGGTGATGGTTATTCTATCTTATTTTGCAATTTGGGATGCAGACATGGGTACCACCGCCCGGGGAACCATTTATTGGATAACTATCATCTCACCCCAAGTTGTTCACTAAATTTGGTGAATTAACAGGGGTGCCCGGGTCCATCGGGTGTGGTGTATTTAAGACTTGACGGCAGATATTTTGGAGGTAGGCCTTTTCCTCCATCTGCGTGGAGGGTCAGATCGGTAGAGGCCGGTGTGGGGAGCTCCTTTGACCTATCCAACTGGTCTAAATAAATAAATGTAGCTTCGTTTAACAAAAAAAATTAGAATCTAGCGAGAGCCTTGAAGGAGTAACCATCAGTTACTTACATATACCAGGGTGGGTAAGAGAAGAAGAAGAAGAAGAATCCAACTGGTCTCTCTCGACCCATCGTCTTGCACCGCGGCGGGAGGGATGAGTTCACTTGTCCGTCACTTCTGAACCCCTAGATTCCTGCCCGCCCCTCATATGCGCACTAGAAGCAAAATGACAGCAAACTGCGCTATATAAATATAACGTTATTATTATATCTTTTTCATCCCAGAACCTCCTCTTCTTCCTTTCTTTAAAAAGACCCTCCACGCAACATCCCCAAAGATGACAAAAGCCGTGAGGGAAATTATTTTTATCAGGGCCTCCTGCGTGGGACTAATGTAAAAAAATCAATAAATGGTTCCCGGAAAAGTGGTACCCATACGTCCCAAATTGTACTGTAATAAGAAATTAGTTATAAAGGAGGAAGTTATCGTTTTAACAAGTATTGGTTTCAGAAGAAGAATGTCATGGAATAATTAAAATAAGAAAAGAAAAATTCATAATTAAATCAATAATTATAATCAATAAAATAATAAATTCATAATTATAAATCAATGATAATAAAACATTTATTTTTCGATTTTTACGTATTCATAAACCTTTTTTATAACTTTGATTCCTTTGATAAATGGGTCACTGTTCAGCTATACATATACGGTCCAGGATTTCTTCGGGAATGCAGCAAGTTTAAGCATAACATTCTTTAATACAATGTATATGTTTATGAGTATAATATATATGTATATATAATAAATAATTCAATTTAAAATAAATCGAAATTCAAATTAAAGCAAACCATTTTAAAAATCAAAATAAATGATGTAATCCAAACACAAGTAGGTATTATTAAAAGACTTCAAAGAGGAGGAGGTTCTCAATTCAACTGTATTTTTTATTTATTTTTTACGTTTGTTACCTCAGAACTTTTGACTGGGTAAACCGATATTGATGATTCTTTTTTAATTTGAAAGCTGGTGCTTCCCGTGTGGTCCCATTTTAATTTGGTCCAGTTCCGTCAATGGCATCCATGGGAAAACCATATAAGTCTTAAATTTGCATTAAGTATGTGCGCGACAAATGGACGAATAACTCAATATCACGCCAACCGATTTCGATGCTTTTTTTTTATTGGAAAGGATGTACATCATGGGTAATTTGATGAGAGTTTGGTTAGGTTCTAATTATCGGATCCATGACAAATTAACGAAACTCGGCCGGATCTCTTAATTTTACCCTAACGTCGTTATGGTCAAATTATGTTTGTCTTATATGAGCAGCACGTTTAGTAGGTTTACCCATATTCAGACAAATTAGTTAGTGTAATTATTCAGATTCACTAAAAATCAAAAATAAACAAAAATTTTAACAAAACAAAAAAACTACTTCAAAAAATGCACTAAAAAGTAAAAAAATAATTTCGTATTCTTCTACAACTTCATAATCAACTTACTTTTTCTAATCATCAATATGTAGGTATGATTGTTATTTTTGGAGTCGGTGTCAGCAAGTCGCTTGTGCGACACAAGCACATCTCATTTATAACTATGTATGTAGTTACAAACCTACCTTGACTGACACCGACTCCAAAAGTAACAATCGTACCTACATATTGATGATTAGAAAAAGTAAGTTGATTATGAAGTTGTAGAAGAATACGAAATTATTTTTTTTACATTTTAGTGCATTTTTTGAAGTCGTTTTTTTGTTTTGTTAAAATTTTTGTTTATTTTCACTGTAAAATCTATCTTTAACTGTGAACAAAAAACTGTGTGAAAAACATTTTCTTCAAAGAATAATACTAAGAAGAATTATTTGTCTTAGAATTATAATTTGGCGCTAATCAACCATTCTTGCCCGTAGTATTTAGAAAAAATACCATCTGAATATAATTTTGTAGGCTAAGTCGATTTTTCTTTTTATGACTTCAGTTTCTCGTGGATAAATAATAAAAGAGACCAGTTGAATTCAAATTTGAAAAGTGTATTCAGATTCCACCCTTTCATGTATTTTCGCCCCAATGCCTCGCGTCAATTACATCTTTTTTACAGCAAGTCAAAGCGTTCCTATGAATGGCTGACTTTTGATCAGTCGCTAAATTCTATGGAGGATATTGATAGAAGAGTGAGAATATGTGCACAAAGGCGGGCTAAGAGATATGAGGGATTCTTTGCTAAAGGGGAATATGCATATCATATCATTTATTTCAAAACTACGAAGATATATTCATGAATGGCGTTCGGAAACCTATGAAATGCAAAATAGTTTTATTTGGTAACGTGACGGCCTCCGTGGTTGACTGGTTACAATCCTTGGCTACGAATTCAGATGTGGCGTGTTCAAATCCTGGCGTGCGCAATTAAATTATACAATTTTAATTAATTGTGATATTTGACGTTTTATTTATTTAAGTAAAAATACTATAGTAATTTGCTGCACGTTCCAGAGCAGCAGATACTTTCAGAATTGAAGCGTTGCTTGAAATGGCTTTAGCTATGTGTGCCAGGTACTTCTCCACCTTCCTCTTGCCCATCTCCTTCTCATCCCGACTACCTTTCGCTTCACAACATACCCGATTGGGGATGCCATAGTCTCACTGGCTCCGAACGGTTGGGAGCATTTTGTGCAGTATCTGCTCATATATAAATAGGTACATAAAAATACAGGTTGTCACAGGATGTATTTGACTCAATTCAACCAGTGATTCCTGGTATTAACTTGAGTAAAAATGGAAATAAATTTTGGTCTCCGGTGCCATTTTTCGATTTATTTTTCTTCAAAAAAAATCAACAATCAATCAAATCTTCCATGTGTCATTATTGGTCACTCAGCCGAGTAACCCCTAAATATTCAATACCTACTAATTTTGTATGTTTTAAGTTGAAAACAAACAAAAGCAAAAAAAATGTCAGTGGAGACCAAGACCTCATTTACATTTTTTACTTCAAATAATGTCAGAAATCACTGGTTAAAAAGTTCAGTACGTCCCTTAACACCCTGTATAAATAATATTCAACGATGTATCTTTAATGTGGGTAAGGTTGAAGTGCATACTGCATATTTTGCACATTACCTATCTAAGAAGGTAAATGTTTCTCGGGTCGTTTCTCTAAGGCGTTCATTTGAAAAGTGATAGGTATATGAGAAGAGCTGCCAGCATTCGTCCGTTCTCTTCAGAACCTGCATTAACAAATCTCTTCATAGGAACATTTTCTAACCCGTCTCAGAACGTCACCCAACCGAGTGGTAATTGCGTGAATCCTGGTTGAGAGTGTCCCTTAAAAAACTCTTGTCCCTTAAAAAGCCTAATAACCTTTGATTTTTAAACCATATTTATTTCTATGCGGTGATAAATTTGATTAACTTCGTGTGAATTTTGAGGTATTGAGAATCGTCACATCATAAAAATAAAGATTGTAAAAAGATATATGGAAAACTGTAAAGCAAATGGGATAAAATGAAAAATTGACTGATATCGTATTTTATTGGTATTGCTTCGGCAAGGATTTCATACATACCTAAAATCATTGCCAAACCAGTAATCAGTAAATTATGCTGGCACTACCGTTACACCCGTTCTATACCGATGAATCAAAAGATTTTCCTTTTTGTTATTTTATGACTAATTGTGTTGCTTTCTGTTACCCATTTAGACCTATGTTCATCGAAGTTAGTTGTTCATTTTCTTTAGTGGCACTTTCTTCTTCCGATAAATGTAACTCTAACATCAAATAAGTTTTTCATCTCCGAGGAGGTCGATAAGGCTTCGAATAAAGCATAAGACACAATATTATTATTAACATCATCGAATGACACAACACTTGACAGTTAATTGGTGGAAGAATGATCATAATTTTTTCATTCTTTCGGAAAATATGCTCTGTTTCGATTTCGCTGCAACAATCTGAAAATAATGTATTTATATCAAATAAATAAGTTGGAAAAATACTTAAATTATTTATTTTCTTAAATTACAATCAATATTGGCGATGTATCTTTTTAGATACCCCATGGCGGAAACAGAATGCTTTGGTGTTTTGCCACAGTATGTTTCAATAAACATCAATATTTTTTTAACTACCTGAAATGGCCAATGTTTTTTCCCGATAAATAATATATGAGAGAATATTAATTTGATCTACGTTTAAGGTATCTTATATGTCAAAAACTCCAAAAATATCAAATTTGTGAACTTGTAGCGATTTTAAAAATGGGCCTCTGAAACAAATTTGTACAAAAGTGTCACTTTGACAGTAGTTAAAACTACTAAAAATAATAATTATCCGATGGATTGCAATCTCTAGATGAATTTTTAAAAATTTAACAGTGGTCAATGCCACGGTGGAATAACATAAAAAAACGAAGGACTTTGATAATGACCAATTTTAGTTAGTGTATCTTAAAAGATACATAATCAAGTTAAGAGTTAAGACAGATAGGCGCAGAACTAAAATATTAAATTAAAGGAAGTATTAAAAGTATGACGGTGACAGTAAAGTAGCTTTGCTGTGATGACATGTTTAGGAAAAGGAAATAAAAAATAATGATGAAATGATTTGGTTTGCCAAATGCGTCTACCCCGCGACCATAACAAAAAGGTTGAAATACATAATAATACGTTCTACATAGATGTCCCGGCAAATTACATCTGTGGGTAATAAAACAACGTCAACGTTACAAGTAATGAAGACTTTACGATACCTTAGCAGGTTGTCATAAAACCGTTTGAAGGGTTAACTTAATTTTCTAGATTTCGTGTAGATTCCCGTTTCATGTTCACCTGGCATCACCGTGTGTTTCGAGGGTACTTGACGTTTTATGGGGAATAAATAAAGGGACCCTTAGAACCCCATAAAATATACATCACAAATGGGATCAGTAACAGGAGCACATGAGGAGGACGGGAAGAGGCTGAGAAAGATTTTTTAAAACTAGGTGAATCGCATTACGATTATGAGCGGATCGAGTTACCCATATAATTTTCGAATACGGCGCTTGACCCTTCGATACCCGCACAACGTAATAAACATTTGCAATTCAATTCATTATTTATAAGGTCGGGCCGAATTGTCGCGTCGGGTGATTTTATTCCCTCTTTATTTTATCGGGCGCGGTAAAATCGCCCCGGCATAATACCAGTCCACAAACTGCGCACTTATCTCAATCCCCAAAAGTCCAACCCACAATAACCGACATCAGTTATTACCTACATCTGGGCCGCAATAACCGTCCCCAAACTTCTAGCGTACACCCGATCCGTTTCTGATACCCTGACACTCCCGGTGGAGGAGAACCTAATACAAGACTGCTGCGGACCGCCTCGCTTTTGCTCTGACCGTCTAGGATTCCGGAATAAATAATTCACCCCACCTCCCGCTGTTCTCCTAATAACAATATTTGATTGCGGGTGAGCAGCGCCGACAAATACCTATTGAAACGGACCATTGTTAAAAAGTTGGAGCAATAAAATTATTATTCAGCCCCCAATGAAATTCAGATACTACCAAATCTGTATTCTCCTCTCATGTAGTGCTTCGCAGTCGGAGAGAGTCATGTTGTTGTGTTCGTATTAGATTTTATGTAGAATACGAAAGGATGAAATAGTAAAGGCACGCGCAAGGATTTAACGAAAGTATGGATAAAACATTGGAAATCGCAAAAAGAAGGTACTTGACTTGACCATGTTCCCTTTATGTTATTGTTATCACGTATACCTTAAGAAGAAACCACATGCCAAACATGTATGTATTCTTAGTGTACCTCATACCACCACGAAGGTAACAGGCAAAAAATCGCTCGGCAAACCGAGTCTAGAGGTCACGGCTTCAAGCGCGAAAGCGGATTTTATTTATTTTGTGAATAATTTTATAATAAGGTTCAATGGAAACTGTCACAGATAATTTTAGCCATAAAATAGTTGCTTATTAACCAATTCGTAGTAAAGATTAATAAAGGACTGGTGGAGTGTTTTATGGTAGGTATATAATTTGCGTCATAGAAAATGAAAATTGAAAAGAGAATCAAATATTGAGAAAAAACGTAAGAATATATTTTTTGCAATAACTCCATACAGAAGGCAATGAGAAAAATAATTCCTCTCCTGGCTTATGTTATCTGTGGGGATGCTGTAAGCAGGGTCTTTTGACGAAAGAAAGGATATTATATGCACAATTTGGGACGCGGGTATGGGTAACGCCCAGTAGCATAGCTAGCATAGGTGTCACTCCTCTCATTAAAGTTGACTTTTAGAAATTCGAAACTCAAATTACATTATCATAAAAAATAAAAAAAACATTACTACGTAGTCAAATGTGTAAAAAATTGGGCCATCCTGGGGGGGGGGGGGGGGAATTTCTGGGATAAAAATTTCTCCATAAATATGGGCTAGTTTCACCTACATAAAGACCGTTAGACACAAAATTAAAGACCCTCCCCAGCTACGCCACTGGTACCGCTGCCCCGGGGACCACTTACTGGGTAACCAAAACCTCTGCCATAGGTCACCCCAAGTGGTTCGCTACGTTTAGTGACTTAGCAAGGGTGCCCGGGTTAATGGGTGAGGTTTGTGTAGGTCTTGGTGGCGAATGCATTTACCAACCTACTGCGTGGCCAGCCGAACTTCCTCTACCCACCCCCTTTCACCGCAGTAGGAGTACTGGATTCATTCCGTCACTACTGAACACGCTGACCCCCAGATTCCTGCCCACCCCTCTTACCTTTTCTTTCCCAGATCTACGTACCTCTCCTTTCTTTCCTTAAAAAGAACTTCCACACAGCATACCCTAAGATGACATAGGGCCTGAGGGAATTTTTTCCTCCGGGCCTCCTATGTGGAGCTAATGTAAAAATAAATATGCTCTGGGAAGGAAAAAATTATGAGAGATGGGTAGGAATCCGGGGGTCAGTGTCTTCAGGAGTGAGGGTCGAATGAATACATCCCTCCCACTACGGTACGAGGCGATGATCCAAGAGGATCTTTCTGGAGAGTTCAAAAGATCTCCCTCAACTAGTCCCTCTCGAACCGACCTGCCACGTCCCTGGCGGGCAGATACATCCACCGCCAAGCCGACCCAGACAAACCTTACCCCATGAACCAGGGCACCCCTTGTAAGTCACCAAACATAGGGAAACACTGGGGACATATGGCAGAGGTGTTGGTTATCCAATAAATAGTTCCCGGGGCAGCGATACCCATAACCGCCTCCCAAATATCTTCATTAATATGAAAACGCTAAATGGTTTCAGGTCAATCGTACTTTTTTCATGGCGTGTCTATAAGGCGATTATTTAATTAAGGGACCATTTTTTTATCTCGTGGTCTCCTGCGTGGAGCTAATGAAAAAAAGTTTCACAAATATTAAGTAATAATTATATTGTATGAGTACTAGGCTGTAAGACGCAACACATTTGATATTTTCCCCATCAAACAAGTTAAAGAACAATTTACACTCAAAGCACTTAAGGTTCTTTTAGTGCCATTACGAAATCCGGTTCGCCTGAAACTCACCCACGCGTGTGATTCTTAAAGTGTCCTTAAATTTCCATTCGAATGGAAGAAATATTTCCCTCCCTTCTAGACCTCATACGCTCGTTCCTCGGCTGGCGCAGTATACAGAGGGTAACTGGGCGCTGAAAACAATTATTCGATAAAACGTCAACGCTGCTAACGTTGGCGATTGTCAACAACTGTTGAATATAACCGTTGGAAATAAAGCCAACGTTGACGTGAACTCTATCAAAACTAATAAATGTGGTGATGTTTTGTTATACGAAGGCTATCCGTGAAATAAGGTCTCAAAGGTGCTGCGGTCGCGAGGAACGATTCAAGAATTCCTCGCCATTGATGTCGTAGCAATCAAGGAATTCGCGGACTGCGTCAACCCGTTGTTGTTTGTGGTCTTCGGTGAGAGGCGATGGCGAGGAATTCTCGGACTCAATTGTGACTGACGACGAGACCTGGGTACGTCCGTTTTTAATTTCTCTGCACTATTTGCGCACGTTTTTCGCTCTTTACACCGTTTTCCGTACACTTCATGTAGCTGAGAATGATTGTTTACCGGGGTTCTTTGCATATAAAAAACGAATTACAGAGCGTAATTCACACCTGGTGGGTACGGTGAGTGGAAGCTTCATCGCGAACGGTTGCGACGCCGAGACAAAGCGTCTAAGAGAGGGCAATGTGATGGGGATTTGGCGTGGGGGTAACAGGCCGCAGACCGCGGTACCTTGGAAACCTTATTTTACGGATAGCCCTCATATATATATATATATATATATAAGTTTATGTTACGGCATTTAGTGGCTCAAAGCGTCCTTTAATTACCGGAACTTCTTGATCATTTCGACTTACTGGCTCATTTGGGCACTTAGTGGCTCATCGTTTTTTTTTTTTTAAGTCCATCATATCAAACTCGATGAGACGAGTCGAACGGTGTAAAAAAAATTTTTGAGTGAATAAATGACATTTTTACGTGGACCGTTAATGCTCCGGAATGCGTTTTTTATCAGTAAATATTCATCAATACTTAGAACATCAACTGGGTACACTTTTTATCGCATCTATAACCATCACGGCATGCGACGTTGCCGGATGTTCTCGTCATACAATATCATTCAAACTCCAAGTCGTTTATCAATGCTTTGCGATATTGAACTCAATGGTTAAATTCCTCAAAATCTATTATCGCATGACATTGCTATGTCAGATTGAATCTTTTGCGATATGTTATATGTTTGCCGGTATGTTATGTTGTATTCTATCTACATAGGTAGCAAGACTGTCAAGCGCTCGCTGTGGACTGTTAGTTGTTTTAGAAGAACAGACATTATATTATACGAGTAATATTTAGCGGCTATTCGCGCGCTTTTTTAAAATTGAAGATTGATTTACGAATTGCTTTTATAATATCGTTATTAATTTTGTGTTAATTGTTTTTGTGTTTATTACAAGGTTGATATTATTACGTATTTTAATACACATTTATGTAGTTTTTTCTTTAATAAATAAAATATTTGCTACGTCATTATGTATTTGTCTTTTGCGTTCCAAAAGCATAGTCAGTTGTAATGTAATGATATCTACACAGGGTTTTCTAAAAATTTCAGAAATATATTAGGTACTCATGTAATATGTTTTTTCATACAGTTATATTATTTTTTTTAAATGTTTTTTTAGTAGAACGTAATTTTTATAATGGATTATATTATCATATTTAAGAAATCTAACAAGTTTTTCATTTTAAAAAATGTTCTGTACCTAGGTAATTACTTTACGCGTGACAATTTTTCAAAAGCATTGTCTCTAGTTGTATTGAAGTAATTAAAATATGTTTTATTGTTGTTTTGGTGTATTTTATAAAAAAAAGTTATGAACAAAAATAAACAATAATTTAAAAATAAATTACAATATACGGCCTACATAGTCCAGGAGTGAGACCCTTGACTCGCAAACCGCAGGTCTCAAATTTTATTTGATTAATTTGTGTTATTTCACAATTAATTCATTTAAAATAATAAATAGTATATTTGCGGCACGTTCCAGAGTGGAAGATACTATCAATATCGCCCTGGTGTAAGTAAGACCACCATTCAAAATTGAAACGTTGCTTGAAAATGGCTTTGGCCGTGTTTGGTGTCCAGATCTGAATCGCCAGGTACTTCCCAACCTTCCTCTTCCCCACCTCCTTCCCCTCCCCACTACCTTCAGCCTCACAACATACCCCAATTGGGGATTCCATGGTGTCACTGGCTCCAGACGGGAGCAGTTGAGATTCTTGTGCGGTATTCACTGTAAAAAAAACTCCACACAGGAGGCCCTTAAGAAAACGATTTCCCTCAAGGCCTATGTCATCTAATATGCTGTGTGGAGGGTCTTTTTGAGGAGAAGAGGGAGTCAACATTGGTCTTGAAGAGACCCATGTTGTAGGAAGGGGAAAACCCAGAGGCCGGCAAATCGTTCCATAGCCGAGCTGTTGAGCACAAAAACGAATCGAAGAAGCGACCAGTTCTCATGATTTTGAATTTGATTTTGAATTTGATTTTAGATTTGATTTTGGATTTAGGGTAGGGTTCAAAAATCTTGATTATTTTGTTTTTACATGAATATCGCACAACGTAGTGGATAGGGGAAGGAGATAGGGAAGAGGAAGGTTGGGAAGTTCCTGACTATTCAGATCTGGTCACCAAACACGGCTAAAGCCATATCACGCAACATTTCAATTCTGAATGGTGGTCTTACACCAGGGCGATACTGAGAGTATCTTCCACTCTGGAAAGTGCTGCAAATATAAAATATATGTATTATTTTTACTAAATAAATTGTCAAATAACACAAATTATAATCCCGCGACCTTCGGAGTGCGAGTCAAGACTGGACTACGCCGATAAATATACAATAGACTAATCATACCTAAGATGACTTGAGTAAGGACTAATTGTAAACGAGGTATTCCAATTTGGGAAGCGGGTATGGGTACCGCCGCCCCGGGAACCATTACTGTATAACCAACACCTCTGCAAGCAGTTTGCTACGTTTGGTGACTAAGCAGGGGTGCCCGGGTTCATGGTATCAGGTTTGTCCAGGACGTGGCGGCGGATAGGTCTGCCCTGCTGCGTGGCGGGCCGGATAAGAGAGTTTGGTTGAGGGAGGCCTTTTGTCCTTTCCAGCCGGACTCTCTCGACCCATCGCCTTGCACCGCATTTGGAGGGATGGAATTTTAGGTTCGTCACTCCTAGACACATTGACCCCAGATTCCTATCCACCCCACATACCTTTTTCCTTCCCAGAACTTCCTATCCTTCCCTTCCTTAAAAAGACCCTCCACACAGCATCCCCTTAGATGACATAGGCCCTGAGGGAAATTATTTTCCTCAGGGCCTCCTGTGTTGACCTAATGTAAAAAAAACAGTCTATCCCGATCCGTCCTGCCATGCAGCTGGTGGGTAGACGCATCCGCCAACAAGACCCGGACAAACCTCATCCCATGAACCCGGACACCCCTGCTAAGTCACCAAACATAGCTTACCACTTGGAGTGACCTATGGCCAGGGCTGGGCAGTATTTGAAAAACTTGTAATTGAAATACGTATTTGAAATACAAATATATACAAATACAATGTATTTGGTAATTGGTATTTCAATTACCTGCTGCTGAGGTATTTTGTAATTTGTATTTCAAATACTTAAGGCTTCAAAATACATTTTCAAATACATTTAGTGATCTTAATAATGATAATTAAAAATAACCACACATAGATAATACATAGACTAAAAACGCTAGAATCCTGTACCTACTATTGTCCTTTGCTATAGGACTCTTTATTAATGATTATTTGTAGTTCTCTTTAGGGGGCATACATTAATTATGTGAGCTCAAAAAAGGAGGGGGGGGGGGGGGTCCAGCAAAATCTCACGGTACTTGAAAAGAATAAACGAAGTGGTCCAAATTATCTCACCAAGGGGCGGGGGGAGTCTAGTTTGGAAGAAAAACTGCTCACCTAATTAATGTATGCCCCCTTATAATTGCTTTATAATGTACTGTACTGTATTTTTTTTTACTTCATGCTAGTTATTATTATTGTCCTGTGCTATAATAGCACTGTTATTGTACATTTTGTATCATACTTGTCATTGCTTTGTATTGTACACTCTTGTATCATAGTATTAGATTTTTTTTTCATTAACTCCACACAGGAGGCCCTGAGGAAAATAATTTCCCTCAGGGCCTATGTCATCTGGGATGCTGTGTGGAGGGTCTTTTTGAGGAGAGAAAGGAATGAACATTGGTCTTGAAGAGACCCATGTTGTAGGAAGGAGGAAACACAGAGGCCGGCAAATCATTCCACAGCCGAGCTGTTGAACACAAGAACGAGTCGAAGAAATGACCCGTTCTCATGTGACAAATGTCAACCGTGTACAATGTGTTTCCCGACTATGCACCGGTGCAGAAAGGATCAATGATGCTAGTTCCTCGGAGCATCTTCCATTGTAATACCGGTAGAACCAGGATAGCATTCCAACTCGACGCCTGTGCTCTAAAGATTGCAATCCGTCTTTTAAGATGGGAGAATCTATTAAACGGACCGCCCGTTTCTGCATAGAGTCGAGGGTATTTTTCAGGTATTTTGGAGCTCCAGACCAGAGGTGGCTGCCAAATTCAACCGTGGGGCGCACTTGTGATTTGTACAGGGTTAGCAGTTGTGTACTATTAAAGTATCTGCGGGCCTTGTACAGTACGCCCAGTTTTTGATCGAGCACTATTGGAATAATTAAATAATGGACTGAATACTAGAAATAAAATATTGGACTGAATACTAGAATGTTTTTAAGTTAACTACTGTAGAGCGCACTTGAAGTGAAATAACACAAAACTTCGCTACACAAATGTCATCCATTTATATATAAAAATGAATCCTTGTTTCCCTTGGTCACGCCATAACTTCAAAATGACTTTGCCTATTTCATTTTTTTTTAAAGTTTTCTTATACTTTTAGAAGGTTCTTACGGAAAGAAAAATTAAGAAAATTACGCAGAAAATGGGATAATTTCAGAAAACTTAACGACTATTTTAACTACGCACGTTTGACAGTTCGCGCGTTTGATGAAAATAAATTTAGCAGGCAGCTGTTTTTTTGTAACCATAGAATTTTCATTGGATTTTAAAAATTATAGATATTTTAAATAGGTACCTATGTTAGGTACCAGATTTTATTGATTGTTTTTATAATATAGAAAAATGTTCTGGGACTAAATATATGGAACGCGGGAGGGGTTGGCGGGATGGGGGAGCGGAAGAGGGGAGAGGGTAGGCAGGGAAGGTGTACGGGGAATGCAAGAGGGTAAAGGGAAGCGGTAGGGGAACGGGGACGCACGGGAAAGGACATGCAGGGAGAAACAATTTATTTCTTTGAATATTGCAGTGCAACGCATACCGGGAACCAGCTAGTGTTATTATAATAATAATTATTATAATCTAACACCTAAGTCCTATACCACAAATCTTTACAAGTGGAGCGGAGACGAGATGTGTGTCCTGAGCAATATGATTAGTCAATTTTAGCACGTCTCTGTTTCACTATGCTCTGCTTTGCTTCTATGGAAACGCACTCTTAGATATGGGCACTTACGACAATTTATTGCAACCAAAGGTTCTACCTAAACCAAATGTATTTTGTAATTTGTATTTTGTATTTTGTATTTGAAATTTAAAAATGGTTAAAATACTGTATTTTGTATTTCAAATACACGACTTGAAAGTATTTTGTATTTCGTATTTTAAATACATGCGAAAAAGTATTTTGTAATTTGTATTTTAATTACAGTAATGCATGTATTTTGCCCAGCCCTGCCTCTATGGCAAAGGTGTTGGTTATCCAATAATGGTTCTCGGGGCAGCGGTACACATATCCGCCTCCCAGATGAATATTACCACCTAATCTAAACAAGTTAGCAATTAAAACCGAAAACCCAATTTAAGACTATTTATACAATGTAGACTTAAACCACCTGTACAATGTTGGAGTTCATTTTTACAAATTCCTTCAACCAATTAAACAATAATGATTGTCTCTTTCTGATATATTTTTATTTCACACGACAAACAGAGACGGGTATAATTGGAGTGATGTTTCTAAAAATGGTAAATTCAATATTTTACCGGAAATGTCCCAGACGGAATCATCTAGTACCGGCACGCAAATATTTAAGCATTGTAAAAAGATCATATGAAATGCAAAGTGTAAGCGAACGGGATGTAGTCCTTTCCATTAATAACTTAGAAATTGCTTATTATTGCTTGAATTATCAAGTTACGCCAACGCCCATTTTCAACTTAAGTAAAGTAAAAAAGTAAAAGCGATATTAAGGAAGCTAGCGTGATTCAATTATTATGACACTTCCCTTTTTATTAAAATGCAACTATTACCGATCCGCTACCAGTCCGTGGAATCTTCAGTTTGTAGGCACGGGGTAACGCTATGCGATGCGTGGCGGAGGGGGGGAGGGCTACAGATACTTTGCCGGAATTTGATAGAAATTATTTTATATTAAAAAATCTAGCAATGCAATATACATTTTTAAAAACAAATCGATAACCAAATAGTTTTTCTATGATTACCAAAATTATTGAGTATATGGTGTAAAAGACAACTGAGATACAGAGTAAAACTGTTCTTAGTGTAATTATATTACCCCGGTCTAAAAAAATATCGAAAGAAGCGAAGCTAGCCGTCCATAATGGAGTGCTGGTACCTACCCTAATGCTTCGCTGTGAGGCTCGGAACTGGTAGAGAAATGATGAAAGTAGACCGAAATGAATAATAATGATCCGCACATAATGTAAGCCTGATGTAAGCGTAACGAGTAAGATTAAGAAAGAGACGCTTAGATTGGTTGGGCATGTAAAGCAAATGAACGAGAAAAATAGTGTAAGGAGAATATATGATGACGCAAATGTGAATGCTAGAAGAAGTCGGGGACGCCCGAGGAAGACATGGCACGACCAAGTGAATCAGATACTTGAGTCGAGCCATTTCAAGAGTCAGAATAATAAAAGAGCATGTATGAGACGAAGTATGCATGTGAACGAGGCAAGGAGTGTGTGCCAAGATCGAGTTGTTTGGCGGTCCGTCTCTATTTGTAAATTGTAAAATATGATAGCAACTAAGTATAATAATAATTTAATAATGAGCAAAATTAAGAAAGGGACCCTCAGATGGTTTGGGCACGTAGAGCGAATGAGCGAAGAAAGTAGTGTAAAAAGAATATATGATGCAAATGTGAATGGTAGAAGAAGTCGGGGACGCCCGAGGAAGACATGGCACGATCAAGTGAATCAGATACTTGAGACGGGCCATGTCAAAAGTCAGAATAATAGAAGAGTATGTATGAGACGACCATCACGCCGTTTCCCCGCAGGGGTAGGCAAAGAGGACGGACCGCCAAACAACTCGATCTTGGCACACACTCTTTGCCTCACTCACATTCATACATCGTCTCATACATTCTCTTCTATTATTCTGACTTTTGACATGACCCGACTCAAGTATCTGATTCACTTGATCGTGCCATGTCTTCCTCGGGCGTCCCCGACTTCTTCTAAGAGTATTATAATTGCTCTTGAAAAGAGAAACTTCTTCGCGGCCTATTTCATACAAAATTTAGTTCTGGATTTACGGTTAAGATACCAAATTATTTCATTACAGAACTTCCTCTTCTTCCTTTCCCTAAAAAAAACCCTCCACACAGCATCCCCAAAGATGACAAAGACACTGAGGGATTTTTTATCAGGTGTGGCGCTAATGCGAGAAAAAATACAATTTAACCAATTAATATTATTTGGCGGTCCGTCTCTATTTGTAAATTGTAAAATATGATAGCAACTAAGTATAATAATAATAATTTAATAATGAGCAAAATTAAGAAAGGGACCCTCAGATGGTTTGGGCACGTAGAGCGAATGAGCGAAGAAAGTAGTGTAAAAAGAATATATGATGCAAATGTGAATGGTAGAAGAAGTCGGGGACGCCCGAGGAAGACATGGCACGATCAAGTGAATCAGATACTTGAGTCGGGCCGTGTCAAAAGTCAGAATAATAGAAGAGAATGTATGATACGATGTATGAATGTGAGTGAGGCAAAGAGTGTGTGCCAAGACCGAGTTGTTTGGCGGTCCGTCCTCTCTGCCTACCCCTGCGGGGAAACGGCGTGATGGTTAGTTAGTTAGTTTCTTTTAGATCGATTTTATCCATATAGATCGGAGGTGACAACTTAAAGAAACGTACGAATCAATGAATAAAGTAAATTATGTAATATATTTCTAATAAGTTTATTCATAATTTTTCGAAAACACTAGTAAAACTAAGATAAAATAATTATGTAGCAAATAAAAGAAACTACACCAATATGTATTTAAATACCTAATTTTATTTATGATAATAATAAAATAAACCTTAACACAAAAAAAAAACAACCGTAAACACCAAATAAATAACAATATTAATTAGCAAATCATACTACAATTTAAAAAAAACGCGCCAATAATCAAAAACGGCCGCTAGAAATGATAAATATGTGTGAATAATCAACAAGCAACATCCAAACTGTTCTGTCAACCTACCTACATATGTGACTATATTGGTAACATTAAACTTGGCAACGTAGCTTGATGCGGTAAGTGTGTTCTTAAAATAGATCAAGGAATGCACGTTATTTTAAGATATTTTTTTTTAATAAATAAACATAATTTTTGATTACATATTATAGCTGACCATATTTTAAACAAAATTTAAAAGACAGCATGTTGGTACTTCATCTACGTAAGTATATATTACATGCGAAAGAATGAGCAACTTAAGTGGCTTCTTCTAAGATGAGCCACAAAATGTGGTATGACATAAATATATATATATATATATATATATATATATATATTTATGTCATACCACATTTTGTGGCTCATCTTAGAAGAAGCCACTTAAGTTGCTCATTCTTTCGCATGTAATATATACTTACGTAGATGAAGTACCAACATGCTGTCTTTTAAATTTTGTTTAAAATATGGTCAGCTATAATATGTAATCAAAAATTATGTTTATTTATTAAAAAAATATATCTTAAAATAACGTGCATTCCTTGATCTATTTTAAGAACACACTTACCGCATCAAGCTACGTTGCCAAGTTTAATGTTACCAATATAGTCACATATGTAGGTAGGTTGACAGAACAGTTTGGATGTTGCTTGTTGATTATTCACACATATTTATCATTTCTAGCGGCCGTTTTTGATTATTGGCGCGTTTTTTTTAAATTGTAGTATGATTTGCTAATTAATATTGTTATTTATTTGGTGTTTACGGTTGTTTTTTTTTTGTGTTAAGGTTTATTTTATTATTATCATAAATAAAATTAGGTATTTAAATACATATTGGTGTAGTTTCTTTTATGTGCTACATAATTATTTTATCTTAGTTTTACTAGTGTTTTCGAAAAATTATGAATAAACTTATTAGAAATATATTACATAATTTACTTTATTCATTGATTCGTACGTTTCTTTAAGTTGTCACCTCCGATCTATATGGATAAAATCGATCTAAAAGAAACTAACTAACTAACCATCACGCCGTTTCCCGCAGGGGTAGGCAGAGAGGACGGACCGCCAAACAACTCGGTCTTGGCACACACTCTTTGCCTCACTCACATTCATACATCGTATCATACATTCTCTTCTATTATTCTGACTTTTGACACGGCCCGACTCAAGTATCTGATTCACTTGATCGTGCCATGTCTTCCTCGGGCGTCCCCGACTTCTTCTACCATTCACATTTGCATCATATATTCTTTTTACACTACTTTCTTCGCTCATTCGCTCTACGTGCCCAAACCATCTGAGGGTCCCTTTCTTAATTTTGCTCATTATTAAATTATTATTATTATACTTAGTTGCTATCATATTTTACAATTTACAAATAGAGACGGACCGCCAAATAATATTAATTGGTTAAATTGTATTTTTTCTCGCATTAGCACCACACCTGATAAAAAATCCCTCAGTGTCTTTGTCATCTTTGGGGATGCTGTGTGGAGGGTTTTTTTTAGGGAAAGGAAGAAGAGGAAGTTCTGTAATGAAATAATTTGGTATCTTAACCGTAAATCCAGAACTAAATTTTGTATGAAATAGGCCGCGAAGAAGTTTCTCTTTTCAAGAGCAATTATAATACTCTTAGAAGAAGTCGGGGACGCCCGAGGAAGACATGGCACGATCAAGTGAATCAGATACTTGAGTCGGGTCATGTCAAAAGTCAGAATAATAGAAGAGAATGTTTGAGACGATGTATGAATGTGAGTGAGGCAAAGAGTGTGTGCCAAGACCGAGTTGTTTGGCGGTCCGTCCTCTCTGCCTACCCCTGCGGGGAAACGGCGTGATGGTCGTCTCATACATACTCTTCTATTATTCTGACTTTTGACATGGCCCGTCTCAAGTATCTGATTCACTTGATCGTGCCATGTCTTCCTCGGGCGTCCCCGACTTCTTCTACCATTCACATTTGCATCATATATTCTTTTTACACTACTTTCTTCGCTCATTCGCTCTACGTGCCCAAACCATCTGAGGGTCCCTTTCTTAATTTTGCTCATTATTAAATTATTATTATACTTAGTTGCTATCATATTTTACAATTTACAAATAGAGACGGACCGCCAAACAACTCGATCTTGGCACACACTCCTTGCCTCGTTCACATGCATACTTCGTCTCATACATGCTCTTTTATTATTCTGACTCTTGAAATGGCTCGACTCAAGTATCTGATTCACTTGGTCGTGCCATGTCTTCCTCGGGCGTCCCCGACTTCTTCTAGCATTCACATTTGCGTCATCATATATTCTCCTTACACTATTTTTCTCGTTCATTTGCTTTACATGCCCAACCAATCTAAGCGTCTCTTTCTTAATCTTACTCGTTACGCTTACATCAGGCTTACATTATGTGCGGATCATTATTATTCATTTCGGTCTACTTTCATCATTTCTCTACCAGTTCCGAGCCTCACAGCGAAGCATTAGGGTAGGTACCAGCACTCCATTATGGACGGCTAGCTTCGCTTCTTTCGATAGTTTTTTAGACCGGGGTAATATAATTACACTAAGAACAGTTTTACTCTGTATCTCAGTTGTCTTTTACACCATATACTCAATAATTTTGGTAATCATAGAAAAACTATTTGCTTATCGATCTGTTTTTAAAACTGTATATTGCATTGCTAGTTTTTTTAATATAAAATAATTTCTATCAAATTCCGGCAAAGTATCTGTAGCCCTCCCCCTCTCCGCCACGCATCGCATAGCGTTACCCCGTGCCTACAAACTGAAGATTCCACGGACTGGTAGCGGATCGGTAATAGTTGCATTTTAATAAAAAGGGAAGTGTCATAATAATTGAATCACGCTAGCTTCCTTAATATCGCTTTTACTTTTTTACTTTACTTAAGTTGAAAATGGGCGTTGGCGTAACTTGACAATTCAAGCAATAATAAGCAATTTCTAAGTTATTAATGGAAAGGACTACATCCCGTTCGCTTACACTTTGCATTTCATATGATCTTTTTACAATGCTTAAATATTTGCGTGCCGGTACTAGATGATTCCGTCTGGGACATTTCCGGTAAAATATTGAATTTACCATTTTTAGAAACATCACTCCAATTATACCCGTCTCTGTTTGTCGTGTGAAATAAAAATATATCAGAAAGAGACAATCATTATTGTTTAATTGGTTGAAGGAATTTGTAAAAATGAACTCCAACATTGTACAGGTGGTTTAAGTCTACATTGTATAAATAGTCTTAAATTGGGTTTTCGGTTTTAATTGCTAACTTGTTTAGATTAGGTGGTAATATTCATCTGGGAGGCGGATATGTGTACCGCCGCCCCGAGAACCATTATTGGATAACCAACACCTTTGCCATAGAGGCAGGGCTGGGCAAAATACATGCATTACTGTAATTAAAATACAAATTACAAAATACTTTTTCGCATGTATTTAAAATACGAAATACAAAATACTTTCAAGTCGTGTATTTGAAATACAAAATACAGTATTTTAACCATTTTTAAATTTCAAATACAAAATACAAAATACAAATTACAAAATACATTTGGTTTAGGTAGAACCTTTGGTTGCAATAAATTGTCGTAAGTGCCCATATCTAAGAGTGCGTTTCCATTGAAGCAAAGCAGAGCATAGTGAAACAGAGACGTGCTAAAATTGACTAATCATATTGCTCAGGACACACATCTCGTCTCCGCTCCACTTGTAAAGATTTGTGGTATAGGACTTAGGTGTTAGATTATAATAATTATTATTATAATAACACTAGCTGGTTCCCGGTATGCGTTGCACTGCAATATTCAAAGAAATAAATTGTTTCTCCCTGCATGTCCTTTCCCGTGCGTCCCCGTTCCCCTACCGCTTCCCTTTACCCTCTTGCATTCCCCGTACACCTTCCCTGCCTACCCTCTCCCCTCTTCCGCTCCCCCATCCCGCCAACCCCTCCCGCGTTCCATATATTTAGTCCCAGAACATTTTTCTATATTATAAAAACAATCAATAAAATCTGGTACCTAACATAGGTACCTATTTAAAATATCTATAATTTTAAAAATCCAATGAAAATTCTTTGGTTACAAAAAAACAGCTGCCTGCTAAATTTATTTTCATCTAACGCGCGAACTGTCAAACGTGCGTAGTTAAAATAGTCGTTAAGTTTTCTGAAATTATCCCATTTTCTGCGTAATTTTCTTAATTTTTCTTTCCGTAAGAACCTTCTAAAAGTATAAGAAAACTTTAAAAAAATGAATGAAATAGGTAAAGTCATTTTGAAGTTATGGCGTGACCAAGGGAAACAAGGATTCATTTTTATATATAAATGGATGACATTTGTGTAGCGAAGTTTTGTGTTATTTCACTTCAAGTGCGCTCTACAGTAGTTAACTTAAAAACATTCTAGTATTCAGTCCAATATTTTATTTCTAGTATTCAGTCCATTATTTAATTATTCCAATAGTGCTCGATCAAAAACTGGGCGTACTGTACAAGGCCCGCAGATACTTTAATAGTACACAACTGCTAACCCTGTACAAATCACAAGTGCGCCCCACGGTTGAATTTGGCAGCCACCTCTGGTCTGGAGCTCCAAAATACCTGAAAAATACCCTCGACTCTATGCAGAAACGGGCGGTCCGTTTAATAGATTCTCCCATCTTAAAAGACGGATTGCAATCTTTAGAGCACAGGCGTCGAGTTGGAATGCTATCCTGGTTCTACCGGTATTACAATGGAAGATGCTCCGAGGAACTAGCATCATTGATCCTTTCGGCACCGGTGCATAGTCGGGAAACACATTGTACACGGTTGACATTTGTCACATGAGAACGGGTCATTTCTTCGACTCGTTCTTGTGTTCAACAGCTCGGCTGTGGAATGATTGCCGGCCTCTGTGTTTCCTCCTTCCTACAACATGGGTCTCTTCAAGACCAATGTTCATTCCTTTCTCTCCTCAAAAAGACCCTCCACACAGCATCCCAGATGACATAGGCCCTGAGGGAAATTATTTTCCTCAGGGCCTCCTGTGTGGAGTTAATGAAAAAAAAATCTAATACTATGATACAAGAGTGTACCATACAAAGCAATGACAAGTATGATACAAAATGTACAATAACAGTGCTATTATAGCACAGGACAATAATAATAACTAGCATGAAGTAAAAAAAAATATAGTACAGTACATTATAAAGCAATTATAAGGGGGCATACATTAATTAGGTGAGCAGTTTTTCTTCCAAACTAGACTCCCCCCGCCCCTTGGTGAGATAATTTGGACCACTTCGTTTATTCTTTTCAAGTACCGTGAGATTTTGCTGGACCCCCCCCCCCTCCTTTTTTGAGCTCACATAATTAATGTATGCCCCCTAAGAGAACTACAAATAATCATTAATAAAGAGTCCTATAGCAAAGGACAATAGTAGGTACAGGATTCTAGCGTTTTTAGTCTATGTATTATCTATGTGTGGTTATTTTTAATTATCATTATTAAAATCACTAAATGTATTTGAAAATGTATTTTGAAGCCTTAAGTATTTGAAATACAAATTACAAAATACCTCAGCAGCAGGTAATTGAAATACCAATTACCAAATACATTGTATTTGTATATTATTGTATTTCAAATACGTATTTCAATTACAAGTTTTTCAAATACTGCCCAGCCCTGGCCATAGGTCACTCCAAGTGGTAAGCTATGTTTGGTGACTTAGCAGGGGTGTCCGGGTTCATGGGATGAGGTTTGTCCGGGTCTTGTTGGCGGATGCGTCTACCCACCAGCTGCATGGCAGGACGGATCGGGATAGACTGTTTTTTTTACATTAGGTCAACACAGGAGGCCCTGAGGAAAATAATTTCCCACAGGGCCTATGTCATCTTTGGGGATGCTGTGTGAAGGGTCTTTTTAGGAAAGGAAGGAGAGCAAGTTCTGAAAAGGAAAAGGGATGAAGGGTAGGTAGGAATCTGGGAGTCAGTGTGTCCAGGAATCTATCCCTCCCACTGCGGTGAAAGGCTATGTTCCGAGAGAGTACGGCTGGAGAAATCAAAGGGACTCCCTCAACACTCTCTCCCAATCCATCCTGCCATGCAGCTGGTGGGCAGAGATGCATCCGCCGCCAAGACCCGGATAATCCTCACCCCATGAACCCGGGCACCCCTGCTAAGTCACCAAACGTAGCGAACGACTTGGGGTGACCTATCGCAGAGGTGATTTTAGATTTTCACGGCCATAAGTATTTTTGTTATTAGTTTTTGGGGTATTATGCCGTGTATACCTCCTTCTTTAGCCAAAGTTTCGGACAGCGTTGCAGTGTCCATCATCAGGGCAGATGTGTAATCTCTTTCAACCCATCGCCTTGCAATGCAGTGGGAGAGATGGATTCATATATCTCTCACCCGCGACCTCCGGATTCGTAGTCGAAGTTCGCAATCTCATTTTTTTTACAGTAGCTCCACATAGGAGGCCCTGAGATAAATAATTTCCCTCAGGGCCTATGTCATCTAAGGGGATGCTGTGTGGAGGGTCTTTTTAAGGAAGGGAAGGATAGGAAGTTCTGGGAAGGAAAAAGGTATGTGGGGTGGATAGGAATCTGGGGTCAATGTGTCTAGGAGTGACGAACCTAAAATTCCATCCCTCCAAATGCGGTGCAAGGCGATGGGTCGAGAGAGTCCGGCTGGAAAGGACAAAAGGCCTCCCTCAACCAAACTCTCTTATCCGGCCCGCCACGCAGCAGGGCAGACCTATCCGCCGCCACGTCCTGGACAAACCTGATACCATGAACCCGGGCACCCCTGCTTAGTCACCAAACGTAGCAAACTGCTTGCAGAGGTGTTGGTTATACAGTAATGGTTCCCGGGGCGGCGGTACCCATACCCGCTTCCCAAATTGGAATACCTCGTTTACAATTAGTCCTTATTCAAGTCATCTTAGGTATGATTAGTCTATTGTATATTTATCGGCGTAGTCCAGCGGTAAGGCTCTTGACTCGCACTCCGAAGGTCGCGGGATTATAATTTGTGTTATTTGACAATTTATTTAGTAAAAATAATACATATATTTTATATTTGCAGCACTTTCCAGAGTGGAAGATACTCTCAGTATCGCCCTGGTGTAAGACCACCATTCAGAATTGAAATGTTGCGTGATATGGCTTTAGCCGTGTTTGGTGACCAGATCTGAATAGTCAGGAACTTCCCAACCTTCCTCTTCCCTATCTCCTTCCCCTATCCACTACGTTGTGCGATATTCATGTAAAAACAAAATAATCAAGATTTTTGAACCCTACCCTAAATCCAAAATCAAATCTAAAATCAAATTCAAAATCAAATTCAAAATCATGAGAACTGGTCGCTTCTTCGATTCGTTTTTGTGCTCAACAGCTCGGCTATGGAACGATTTGCCGGCCTCTGGGTTTTCCCCTTTCTACAACATGGGTCTCTTCAAGACCAATGTTGACTCCCTCTTCTCCTCAAAAAGACCCTCCACACAGCATATTAGATGACATAGGCCTTGAGGGAAATCGTTTTCTTAAGGGCCTCCTGTGTGGAGTTTTTTTTACAGTGAATACCGCACAAGAATCTCAACTGCTCCCGTCTGGAGCCAGTGACACCATGGAATCCCCAATTGGGGTATGTTGTGAGGCTGAAGGTAGTGGGGAGGGGAAGGAGGTGGGGAAGAGGAAGGTTGGGAAGTACCTGGCGATTCAGATCTGGACACCAAACACGGCCAAAGCCATTTTCAAGCAACGTTTCAATTTTGAATGGTGGTCTTACTTACACCAGGGCGATATTGATAGTATCTTCCACTCTGGAACGTGCCGCAAATATACTATTTATTATTTTAAATGAATTAATTGTGAAATAACACAAATTAATCAAATAAAATTTGAGACCTGCGGTTTGCGAGTCAAGGGTCTCACTCCTGGACTATGTAGGCCGTATATTGTAATTTATTTTTAAATTATTGTTTATTTTTGTTCATAACTTTTTTTTATAAAATACACCAAAACAACAATAAAACATATTTTAATTACTTCAATACAACTAGAGACAATGCTTTTGAAAAATTGTCACGCGTAAAGTAATTACCTAGGTACAGAACATTTTTTAAAATGAAAAACTTGTTAGATTTCTTAAATATGATAATATAATCCATTATAAAAATTACGTTCTACTAAAAAAACATTTTAAAAAAATAATATAACTGTATGAAAAAACATATTACATGAGTACCTAATATATTTCTGAAATTTTTAGAAAACCCTGTATAGATATCATTACATTACAACTGACTATGCTTTCAGAACGCAAAAGACAAATACAGAATGACGTAGCAAATATTTTATTTATTAAAGAAAAAACTACATAAATGTGTATTAAAATACGTAATAATATCAACCTTGTAATAAACACAAAAACAATTAACACAAAATTAATAACGATATTATAAAAGCAATTCGTAAATCAATCTTCAATTTTAAAAAAGCGCGCGAATAGCCGCTAAATATTACTCGTATAATATAATGTCTGTTCTTCTAAAACAACTAATGCTACGCCCAAATGCTTGCGACAAGCAGCTTGCCGCAAGCTCAGGCAAGCTCTGACAAACGAATGGCTGGCTTCCACACACTTGCGAGCGCGCCAGTGTGTTCGGAGCATCCAAGCGCGGCGGACGTCTACCTTAGAGTATATATTGTTACTCTAAGACTATACTATGTTTGCGTTAATCTATTTTTATTTTGGTTCCATGCCAACTCAGAATGAAACCAACTGAGAAACACCCCAGAAAGATCTTTAAAAGCTATGAAAAAATAATTTTAAAATTGCCGGTAACCCTAACCTAACTTAATCATTTTTTTTATCGTGACCTTTCTGAGTTGGCCGGTCACCTTTATTTTAACGCGAAATAAAAGACAAGGGGATAATATATTTTTAATACCATTGAACCATTGAAGAAGATAATACTAATAAAAATATGAAAAAGAACAAGACACAGAAAAATACAATGTCTAGTTCACACGCGGTAAAAGTGAAACCTTCAGAAAACTAAGGTAGAAAAGAGTGGGGAAGCTACGAAGCACCGCACAAAGAGGAGACATTATCTTGCAGGCTAAATCCTATAGATTTTTGTCTCTTTTTAGTGCCACTTTTTCGTTTCATCGAGTTTCAAATCACAACGGTGCCAAAGAAGTTCGAACTCGAAGATCACTTGTCTTTATATAATATTGCCTTGTATTATAAAAAAAAGTTATTCTAACAAAAATCATGTTTTTTTTGTAATAATACTGTATAAATCATCAATAAAATATTATTTATTTATTTTGACTCTTTAGGTAAATCCAGTCGCAATAAATTACGTTAGTGCATTAAATTTATGTACTTAAAAGAATAATAAGTCAGGCTCGCCTCATACGCCATTCATATTCATATGTCTCGTAATATTATCATAGACCGCACGGAGCAAAAAAGGCGTGCATTCGCCACCAGCTCCGAAGTTCCACTGAGCGCGACCGAGCGCTTGCCGCTTGTGGCCAAAATATCCGACCTCGATCGGATCGGCGGCAAGCTCTCGCAAGCTCTTGCAAGCCTACGCAAGCCAAGCCACACGCGCGGCACCAGACGCTGGGGCTTGTGGACGCTTGCAGAGGCTTGCCACGTATTTGGACGCGGCTTAACAGTCCACAGCGAGCGCTTGACAGTAGCTACCTATGTAGATAGAATACAACATAACATACCGGCAAACATATAACATATCGCAAAAGATTCAATCTGACATAGCAATGTCATGCGATAATAGATTTTGAGGAATTTAACCATTGAGTTCAATATCGCAAAGCATTGATAAACGACTTGGAGTTTGAATGATATTGTATGACGAGAACATCCGGCAACGTCGCATGCCGTGATGTTATAGATGCGATAAAAAGTGTACCCAATTGATGTTCTAAGTATGGATGAATATTTACTGATAAAAAACGCATTCCGGAGCATTAACGGTCCACGTAAAAATGTCATTTATTCACTCAAAAATTTTTTTTACACCGTTCGACTCGTCTCATCGAGTTTGATATGATGGACTTAAAAAAAAAAAAACGATGAGCCACTAAGTGCCCAAATGAGCCAGTAAGTCGAAATGATCAAGAAGTTCCGGTAATTAAAGGACGCTTTGAGCCACTAAATGCCGTAACATAAACCTATATATATATATATATATATATATATATCATAGCATCAACAACCCCAAGGAAATTTTTGGATACGAAGCGAATAAAAATATGCTTGTAGGTAGAATTGATCTGGTATATTGTGTATATCTATGAGATGTTACACGCTCGTAAAATAGATTAACACAACAGTCAAACGCTTTGAATAGCAAATTCACTATCAGGCCGTCTCATCCATACTCGGTAGTCTCTTTGAAGCATTTATGTGTACGTTCCCTTACAATTAGGAAATTCCAACCTTAGAGAATTGCAACTCTTGTGACGCTTGGACCGTTGTAAAATAACACCAATATTTTACTTGCCTCTAGCACTTGATGTCAGGTGTTACTTAATCGACCGCGTGGGATATAAAAGTCCACCGAGACGTCTAGATGGACCTGAAGGAAGGCACAAAACCAAAAGACCATTTGAAATTACCCACAACATCGTTCACGAAAGATTACACTGAAGTCCCTTTTTTAATTTAATTTGAGCCAAGTTATAGACTGGGTTCTGTTGATTTGAATAATTTTTTATTATTTTCATTTTTTGACACGTATTGCTGACATTATCACCAATTACATCCAACTGTTGAGGAAAATTTTCGACAATAGTGTTGGGCATTGACTAGCCGTTATTTTCAACCGTTATTTATATTGCAGCACTAGAAGGGGGTTAGGACCGCACCCTCGAACCGATGCTAAACTAAAATTATGCCTGAATACACCCGATGACAATCGAGGCGAATACTTCTTTTGATATTCGGACCAACGAATTTAAAATTTGCAAATAAAAACAGGAACAATTGTTTCCTTGTCATTAGGTATCTATTGTTCTTTCAGGGCATTAATAATAATTGGGATAATTGATCGATCATTGAATATGATCAATGCAGAAATAAAGTATCGTTCAATTATTATTAAAAATATTGTTTCATAACGCTGATGGATTTCATTCGTTTTGTGCTTTGATTGGCATACATGATCGGAGGAATCCAGATTTTTGGAATTCCGCACAATAAGGGTGCCTACCTACACGGTGGACTTGAGTCAAGTACCGCTTTATCGTCAGTCCGTTGCTAACCACCATCTTGTTTGGTGGTCGGGCATAATTTCACATCGAAATCCATAAGCGTCTTAGCAAAGAGTAGCCGCAAGGTTATTTCTAAACCCCCGTGCATAGTCATGATTCAAATATAGATATATTATTGTTTGTAATAAGAGAATTAATTACTAGCTAAAAATCACGGAAGGTTAAATTATTGTAGGAGATGTGAAGCTGAAGGTATTTATAAAATACTAGCTGACCCGACAGACGTTGTTCTGTCTTAGAAATGAATATTCAATTCGAACTGGAATAAGTAATAATAAAAAAAATTATTTTAAAAACATATCGTTTATTGTAATGCATTTTGATACAATTGTTTATCCCCGCGTGACCTTTCCGATTCGTCCCTTTCCCCTTCCCCTCTCGCGTTCCAACTCCGCCTTTTCCACCTTCCCCCGTCCCGTGAACCGCCCTCCCGAGTTCCCCTTCCCCCTCCCGGGTTCCCCTCCCCCCATCCTCCCACCCACTCCCCCCTCCGCCTGCATACATACATTCAGTCCCGGTACATTCAGTTTTCAAACACTACAAACATTACAATTTTTTATACAAATTTCATAATGCCAGAACTCACTGTATATACAGAAACATTCGCGAGCGTGCTCATAACAATTTACCAAAGTTTCATCGCAATCGAATGAATGGTTAGCAATTCATAATTTCATGATGCCACAACTTACTATTGTATATAAAAACTATCGCGGGCATGCACACATCAAATCCCCAATGTTTGAATGAAATAAGAACGACGTTCTTAAGTAATGGCGTGACCAAGCGAAACAGGGATTATTTTTTATAGATTAATCAAATTTTGTACCTAACAGAGGTACCTTTAAAATATCAATAATTTAAAAAATCCATAGACAATTCTTTTAATTAAAAAAAAAAACCAGCTGCCTGCTAAATTTATTTCGTCATCAAACTCGCGAACTGTCAAACGTACAAAGTTAAAATAGTCGTTAAGTTTTCTGAAACTATTCAATTTTCTGCGCTATTTTCTTAATTTTTCTTTCCGTAAGAACCTCCTACAAAGTATTAGAAAACTTTTAGAAAAAAGAGGAATAAACTACATAAAGTTGTTCTGAAGTTATGGCGTGACCAAGAGAAACATGGACTCATTTTTTTTATATATAGATTGAACTCTGAATACAATTATATTTTTTTATATATAATTACATTGACTACCAGAATTACCTTTCGAATGAACACCGTCAGAAAATAATAAAATTGGATTCTAAGAATTCGTAATAAATTGTACAGGGCCCTTATTTTCACAGAAAAGGCGTTCTACAGATTATCCGTTAATTTTTATAAAACTAATTTTTTTATAGCATTAGTGATTCAAATTTAGATCTGCCAATCATTTAAACAAATGAAAAACACATTTCAAATAAAGAATTGTTAATAAAATGTTGTTGTTTTTTTTAATGCGATTTTAACCCTCATATTATAAAGAAAGTGTACGAAAGACAAGGTCAAAATCGCTTACGCCAGTATTAGTCTGGAAGCTACTTTTTATTTGATCAAAAAGTAGCTTCTCTGAATGCTTTCAAATGAATCTTCTGTGACATTCGCGGGTCACTTTTTGCAGCAGTCACTGGCAGGTATAATAATATTTTATATTTTCAAAAGAGTATCAAGGTCATTATTTCTTTCAAAACACCTACGAATTGTTTTTTTCGTGTAAGGTTTGTATTTAAGTTTGTGTAGAAAGAATAAAATCAGTTTATATTCGTATGAACACATTTTTTCACAATTGTTTCCCAAATGGGCGTTTTTTTTTTTTGTAAGTTAGCTTTTTTGAGAAACTTCTTACGATGTTATCATATAATATATATGAATAATAAGATTTATTAACTGGTAAAAAGAAAACAGTAGCAAAAAAACAATTGCTTTGTTTTTATACCGATATTTAAGCATAACTCACCAAGGTAATTTTAACGCCGTTTCTGAAATGTGATCCCACGATCAGCAGGTTTTAATAAAATTATTTAGGAATCTTGGAACTTCATCGCTTATTTGACATGGTTTAGACCAGTGATGGGCAAAGTACGGCCCGCGGGCCAGCTCCGGCCCGCAAACGTATTTAATCCGGCCCGCCGACGATCTTTCAAAATTATAAGTATACCTATTATATACTATTAATTTCGAAGGATCGTCGGCGTCAAAATATAATAATCGCGGGCTTTTATAGCCAGCTGTATAAAGTAAATTATTTGAATTTGAAAAAGAAGCCATTTCTAGACTAGCCACGTAGTTCATGTGTTGCGTTGCGATGCGAATTTGAACCTAGGTTTCAAGATATTAAGAATATTCAGTCATCGCTTGATGTTTTTTCAATACCGGAGAATGTCCCTGCAGTTAGAAATTGTTGAAATGCAGTGCAGCTCCCATTTAAAACAATTGTTCTTATTCCAAAAAATTAGAATTTTGTAGAAATCTGCCAAAAACTGAGTATCCAAAGATCACGCTAAGAAAATAATAGCGATGTTTGGGTCGTCGCGCGTCATATGTCAGCGAACAGACGTTTTCGACCATGAAATTGCGGAAAAACTCCGTCAAAAATCGGTTAACTGATGAGCACCTTTTCTCGCTGCTAAAGGTTACTTCGTCGCAGCTCAAACCTGTATTTGAAAACCTTATGACCAATCAAAAACAATTTCATATGTCTCACACACCAACCATAACCGGGCCTTAAAATAGAAGTTAAATAATTGTAATCTGTAACTTATATTAGCGTTTGTTTGTAAAGTACTATAATTAAAATATAGATTTTAAAACAAAATGCATTTTGGCTATACCTACTCCTGGCCCTCATCTGAAATTTTTGTAAACTTTCTGGCCCGCCATGGAAAAAGTTTGCCCACCACTGGTTTAGACTTATCATTTTCAATTTTTAAATTTCATTGAAGTTGAATAATTTTTTTACGCATTACGCGGGAGTTAAACTTCCAATCACGCATCCTTGCACTGACAATCGAAATTAGTAAGCTGGATAATTATTACACTTCCTCTATTCAAATAATTTTGTAGAACATAAATTTCACAGGTAACGTATTTTCTAATGATAGGGGCTTTGAAGATAAGACACGTAGTGAGATTGTTAGCGGTTAGTTAATGATTACGATTACGAAGTGTCGTGGCCGCAGGATATAAGCTACACGATTATTAAAAAATCCTTTGAATTAAGAATTGAATTGGTTGACGTTCAACTAAAAAATAAAAGCCCCTTCCAATAGTGCGTAGTATGTACTATCGCGGGCGAGGGGCCAATTGACATGCTCGCAACTTATGGCAGTTCAACTTATACTATTAATTAAAATTAAGGAGCCAACAAATTAAAAGTTATGTTACGAGTTATACATTTATTCTGTTAATACAATAGGCAGGTGTTAATTATGAACCTAGTTTGGCCATCCGCTCATGGAGAAACTGAAAAGGCAACCAGTTGGCGACGCAATCGCTACCCACAGGAAAATGTGAATTTCATTGGCGGTCCGCACACAGGCAACTTGTTGGAGATCAGTTGTCAAGGGGCGATGCGATGACTAACAGTGCTGGTCGCCGCGGCCGTCGCGTTTCAGTTGCCTTGTTGACAGGTTGCCATGGTCAAGTTTTCGAGTAATTTGTAGTTCAGGAGGTTGACAAATTGAGCTGTGCCGTGAATTGAGTCGCCAACCAGTTTTCGGTTTCTCCATGAGCGAAGGTCCTATCAATGTAGACGCTGAAGTTTTGTTAAAATGCATTCAAATAAAGATAATTTCTATCCAAACACATTAACTTTCATTAAGCACTCAAATTTACAAAAGCGATTTACGTTAGAATGTAAGAAGTACGATATTATTACGAATGACACTGGATACATGTTGACATTTCGTTTAAAAATCCCTCCCTCAAATAATATCATATTAAAACCTAACTAATAGTTAGGTACCATACCCACTTGAATTCTACTCAGCTTTGTAGGAGTGTCAAAGAAATGTTTTCAAGTATTATTTTATTTTTGAACAATTCATGGTCGAGTATCTGGATCACTTGTTCCTCGGTTGTGCCATGTCTTATGCGGGCCTCGTTGACATCTTACACCATCCAAATTCGCGTCATATATTCATTCTCCTTACATTCCTTTCTTAATTTATTTGCTCTACATGCCCAAATACGCAAATGCTTAAACTTAAATTATTATATTTAACTGAATCGTCTCCTTGAAATTCTCTTTAACGAGTATTCACCATTCTAAAAGACGGCAATTAAATATAATCGAGCTTTTTAATATGGCTTGTCATTGGTTTTGACACTGACAAGGTCAAACAGCCTTCTTTAGCATTACTTTTCAAACCAGACATACCTGTCAGAAAATATTTGAATGCTAAGAGAGGAAACAGGAATTAGAATACCCCTTGGAACAGATCGTTAAACCAACAAAGTTTTTAAAAATATATTTTCGTGTTTAATGCAGTCTGGTATAATAGATAATAATAAAGAATGTCGTGATGAAGATTATGTTAATAATTATTATAAGTAATAATTATTAGCCAGAAACGAAGGAACGTTTGTTCCGAAACCGGTCGGATTTGCACATCAAATAAGTGGTTTATACAAAGTAAAATTATTTCATTATTCTATAATGGATAACCACAAAGTAATAGCTACATTCAAAAATATAATAATTATTACTTATAATAATTGTTACCCTTTGTGCTATGCATAAAAATCTTGTTTTAAACATTAGTTTATCAATTAAAAATAATTATTATTTATTTATTGAAGTATAGATTAGTTGTTTGAGACATTCGAGAAGGTACTTCATCATTTCAAGCTAAAAAAATAATAAACCCCTGAATCGGGTATGATCTCTTAAATTAGAAAAAGAAAACATATAAACAAGGGGAGATAAAAAGTCAATATTCATTATTATAATTATTTATTGGACAGCAAACACCTCTGCCCCAGGTCACCACAAAGTGGTCCTTGACTTAACAGGGATGCCCGGGTTCTTGGGGTGAGGTTTGTCCAGATCTTGGTGGCGGATAAGTATGCCCACCAACTGCTTGGCTGGTCGGATCGGGAGAGGTTGGTTAAGGGAGACCTTTTGACCTCCCTAGCAGGACTCTTTCGGAATATCGCCTTGCGCCACAGTTGGAGGGAGAGATTCATACGTCCTACAGTCCTGGACACACTGAAACCCGGATTCCTATCCACCCTTATACCGTTTTCCTTCTCAGAACATCCTCTCCTTCCTTTCCTAAAAAGACCCTCAATACAGCATCCCCAAAGATGACATAGGCCCTGAGGGGAATTATTTTCGTCAAGGCCTCATATGTGGAGCTTATGTAAAAAAAAGTTAACATCCAATAGCCGTTTGAAAATATATTGTTTTTTTTTTTAATTTTGTATTGTTTCATAACGCCGATGGATTTCTTTCGTTTTGTGCTCCGATTGTCATACGAGATCGGCAGGAACCCAGACTTGGGAATTCCGCACAATAAGGGTGCCTAACTACACGGTCAACAAGTGACAAGCGCTTTATCGTCAACAAGTCAGTCCGTTGCTAACCACCGATCGTATAGTGACATTTCGCACCGAGCCGAAGTGTTATTCATCATATCGTCACATAAAGTATAAATCCTACATTCTTTCGTATATTTTGTGTGAACTCGTGACTCAAACTTTACCGAAGTTCTAACAATCAAATAGAACAATATCGAGCGCTATGGACATCTATGACTGTCACCAAGCTAGAAGACCAACCGTGAGTACCACTTAATTGTGATATACCTTTCTTGTTTGGTGGTTGGGCATAACTTAGCGAAATCCATCAGCGTCTAAGCAAGAGTAACTGCAAGGTTACCCTCATCCCCATGCCCCGTGCATGAACATGTATTATGTTAAATTAAAACTTGAATTGAATTTTTACACATTTTCAAAATATTCGATAAAGAAAGTGCATGATGAATAAAAATACCAATCTCTTGGCCATTTTCTAACGCAGACCCTTATAAATACATGGTATAGTTTGAATTGTCGGCAATTAAGTTTCAATTTAGGAAAAATTTAATAATTTATTATAAATACTTAAGTACTTTATCACTTGTCTGAATTCTACACACAATCAGATCCAATGTAAAAAATTACGAATAAATTCAAAGCAAAATTTGTTTTTATTGAACCAGATTTCACACAGGACTAACGCATAGATAATCGCACTTATTATATTTGATAATGATGAAAAAAGCTATCATTAGAAGTTCATAATTTAATGCGACGAAAGCTCAAAATCAGAGTGTGCAATTCACACGCGGTAGAAGTGAACCCTTAAGAAAACTAAAGTAGGCAAGAAATGGGGAGGCTACGAAGTACCCACAAAGAGGAGACCGATTATACTATCTCATTCTCTCGAAGGCTAAAACCTGTAGATTATGTGTTGTCTCTTTTTTAGTGTCGCTTGCTACCGTTTCATCGAGTTTCAAATTACAAGGAAGTTCTCATTTCACTAATCGACGTCTCCACCAGAGGCGCTGTGTGTTCTTCGAAAATTTTTACACAACAAAATATAAGCACCCTCAAAAATTACGACAAAATCATTATTGTGTCATAAACTATGCGCGAAACACGAACTTTGATTTTGACCCTCGCATAAAAAGTGGGGAATCAATGCACGTGTGCCGTTCCAGCCGACTATAAAAGGAACCGTAACTGGTTGTAAAGTTGCCCTGGAATGACAATGGAACGGGCCCTCGTAAAATTAGGCGAGTCACGTCTGCTTAACAAAAGGTGTTAAAAGCTACATTGGAAGCATAAAAAGTGGTAAGTACAATGCAGGGGGAGATCGATAAACCGACTTATTTATCACCTGACAATTTCATCAGGGTTATAAATATAAAATTTTAAGTTTTGTTTTTGGAATCTTTCTTTTCTACTTCTAAATCAAAATTACAAAAATCTTTTTGAAGTGAAAACTTCTTTAGCACCGTCGTGATTTGGAACTCGATGAAATGAAAAATAGCGACTAAAAAGAGACAAACACATAATCTATAGGATTTAGTCTGCGAGAAAACGAGATATTGTAATCAGTCTCCTCTTTGTGCGGTGCTTCATAGTCTCCCCACTCTTGTCTACATTAGTTTTCTGAAGGATTCACCTCTAGCGCATGTGAATTTTATTTCCAATGTACTTTAACATAAGAAACTTCTGTGGCTTGACTTCAGCTCACTCGTATATCTATTATCACTGTATATTATGTAAAAGCTATTTGTTTCTTACAAATAAATAAATTTCACACTCATGTTTTGTTTTCTTTGACACGATAAGATGAAATTTGGCTCAATTCAATTTAGAAGGTGGGTATGGGTACCGCCGCCCCGGGAATCTTAATTTGATTACCAACACTCCTGCCACAGGTCTCCCTAAGTGGTTCGCTATGTCGCAATTCATCTTGCGATTGATTTAGCAGGGATGACCTGGGGTGGGGTATGTCTAGGTATTAGCGGCGAATGCATTTGCCCACGTAAAGCTTTAAGCTTAGCGGCTGGATCGGAAGAGACTAGTTGAGATAGTTCTAACCTGCCGGACTATCTCGACCCATCGCCTTTCACCGTGGTAGGAGAGATGGATTCATACGTCCGTCAAGCCTGGACGCATTCCATTCGTTGTTAACTTAAAAAATTCACGCGGCCCAAATCGCCATTTTTCAAGAACTATCGAAACATTAATTGTATTTCTACCTCAATTAATTAATTAATTAATTGTTCCTCAATTTTCCAACGGAAACTACTCAAAGATTAATAATCAAAATCAGATTATTCAACCTCTCAACTTTTTGACGACTTCCAAGTCCCACCTCTAAGAAAACACATATAAAAAATACGCTGCTTCAAATACACAAAGATTATTCTAAGAAGTCGCACCACGCCATGGTGCGCGTTGAGAGCAATAGGCATAACACAATGGGTCGCTTATGTACGCCATTAATGCATACTAGTTTTGCACTACACTACTGCACGTATAATGGTGTGGCGTGGTTTAATCAACTAGCAATAGAGCTGAGATTAGAACCTGACTACAATACATTAAAAAATAAATTAAACAATAATATTTTAAATAATTCGCTGCCTAGAATTATTATTAACAATTAATTAACAACATTAAATCAACATTTTTGTATGTATTTTGATTTATGTACGTATGTGTTATAATTTTTATTTTTTCTCCTTTACACACGAGTAGTTTCTGATCAATGTTGCATGTTATTATTTAATGATTTGGTTTTAATCCGATTGTATTTTGAAAATGTAATTACTTATGAATATATTACACGTAGATATATGTACATTTAATTAATAAAAATAAAAAAATATATTAAAAAATATTCATGGACTCAACATATTACTAGTAAATATTCTAATATCAAAACTCACAAACTGTCATGATGTTTGAAATTGAAAGCACGTCTGCCAAATTCCTCTTATTGCCAATCTATCTCTATTTGAGAAATTCGCTGAAACTTACATATATAAGCTTGTTTTATTTAGAACTCGATACTCAATAGAAACTTCTAATATTTAGTTGGAATCGGTGCCTACGTGCTAAGAAGTTTATGTGCCAACGTGTTTAAATAAACCAATTTGTTTTTATTTGTCTACATATTGACTCTAACGCAAGATGATATTGAACAGAAATAATGTAAATAATTATTATATTGTGCAATGGTTTCAATCTGATTATCGCAACGTGATTAACCTCTTGTGAAACATTTAACAGAAGCGAAGTTTTTTCTGCACCGCAGGCTAAATTTCTTTATTATGGTAAGGCTCTCGACTAGCAATCCAGGGGTCGCGGGTTCAAACGCCGTTATCCACAAGTAAATTTTATTTGATTGATTTGTGTTATTTCACAATATAATCATATAAAAAACATAAGGTAGGTATATTAGCGGCACGTTTCAGAGTGGAACAATCTCCCAGTATCGCCCTGTTGTAAGACCACAAGTCAGAATTAAAAATTTGCTTGAAATGGCCTTAGCCGTGTTTGGGGACAGGATCTGAATAGCCAGGTACTCCCCCACCTACCTCTTCCCCATCTCCTTACCCTGCCAACAACCTTCATCCGCACGACATCCTTGTACTACCCACCATAAAATGTTGCTTTTGCTTTCCAAAATACAATCATTAAAGAATATTTTATATGTATATTAGTTTTAAAATATTTCAGAATTAAATAACATGTGTTCACAACTATGTCCTCTGCGTGCGAACTGTATCAAAATTTCTTAAATAGACAATAAACAGTGTTAATTTCAAGCGATCTCCCAGGTAAGTACGGTCCTGTATACATTTTTAGGCTGCATCAGCTTCATTGGTCGAGACATTGTACATATGTTTTCGCATCGGTAATCAATGAACCGGTGTATGCAATTTTTAGGCATAAGTAGTTTTTAATTGTTTATCTAGTTTGTAGTTTTTCTAGATTTTAGAAATATATTGTAAGTTTGAGGTAATTTTTCACAAAAACGGCGCTGCGTAAATAATCCAAATATTATTATTTTATGCCCCAATTGGGAAAGCCATAGTCTAACAGGCTCCAGACGGGTGCAGATGGGACTATTGTGAGGTATTCACATAAAAAATAATAAAAATTTCGAAAATACCTTAGCACATTTTTAAATGCACCTATTACAGACATTTAAGGCATTTAATTGAAATCACAGATTTACGTTTCAAGTATTTTATTCACTAGAAATCTTCGGTCCGAACTTCACATTTACTGACACTTTCCTAACTACGCTTATGGAATTTATGGATGTATCGAGGTGTATTGCTTGTATTACAAATTCAAAAGTGACATTGTTTTTACCTTCAGTATTTGTATTTCTTAAGAATACCCTTACCGTTTTTCACATTCATTTCAATACAAACTTTAAAGAATAACAACATCAAATAAATATCAAAGAAAACATTATTCCTTTTTTTAAAAGAAAAACTCTATTTTTATAACTTTTGAAGGTTATTCCCATCAATGTGGTATATCATTGAAGAAGAAGATAACAATAATAATCTAAACTAAAATATGAAAGAGAACAAGACACAAAAAAAAGGAAAACGACAATGATCGCAAATGGGTCGATTACGATGACGTCAGGGGTGGGCAGGGGGCTTAGGTTTTTGGTCACCGGGGGGGGGGGGGGGGGGGGGTTAAAAATTGCAAAAAGTTGGTCACGTAGTATGGGTACGTTCTCCAACACGGCAGGAACGTCGCTCGTCGTTGGTGATCGCCGGCTTAGAACACGTAAAAATGTGTCAATTTTTGTGAACTAACTCACGTTTTATGATATATTTTTTTATTTTTTTTATTTCATTAATTTTTTTATTAGTAACAGATATTTGTTTTTTTTGGCTACCACACTGGGCTCGTGCCCGTGTTATGGTAGTCGTATATTTAATATTTATTTAAATTAATACAAATACTATTTTATTAAAACAGATGATTAAATATACTAAATAAAAATTATGAAATATTTAAAAGTAAGTGAAAAATAAAAAGAAAAAAAGGTCATATTTTAAAGAACAGTAGAAATAAAAATGAAAATTAAATAATAAAGATTAAATGGTAAGAACTCAAGTGTTCTATACAAATAAAAATGAAAATTAAATAATAAAGATTAAATGGTAAGAACTCAAGTGTTCTATACAAATATATAAATTAAAACATATAAGTAAATAAATTAAAATTAATAAAATTTTGTGAAAAAATTAAGGGAAAAAAATAACAACATTTTAAAGAAAAATAGAAATAAAAATGGAAATGGAAATTAAAATTTTGAAATGCAAAAATTAATAATTAAAATGTAGTGTTAAGAACTCAGGAATTCTTTAAAGTACACTCGTCCACTTTCGAAAATCCAATGTTGTACACGTGTTATAAAAAGAGAATTAGAATTACTTGACTTTATGTCAGTACTCAAAGCATTATATATTTTAGGAGCGATGAACCAGAATTGTCGTTGAGCGAATGAGGTTTTAGTTTTTGGGATCACGCAACCCAGGTTTGATGAAAAGCGGGTGTATGCTAATATATATAATCGAAAATATGGATGATTGTGATATTTTTTTGTAAAAATTTTACAAAAAAATATCATGGACTTAACCATGAAATATGGAAAATAAAAATTAGTTTTTCACAATCTATGTATGATAGTCTAGGTAGAGAACACATACGAGACCGAACATCGTGTAAATTAAAAATATGTATTTAATTTTAACTTAATCCGGGCCCTACTTATAATTGTTTTTCTATAAATTTTTAACCTTTTTTTTAAATGTTTAAAATATATACAGCAAAATATAGTAATGTTTGTTAATTCATTGGTTAAATTATTAGCTGAAAAAAAATTATACAAAGAAAGTCATAATATTCCATACTTTTATTAGAGTCTCAAAATTCTTCCAGTGAGGGCAATTCTGTGGTACAAAATTATATTTCAGCACGTAAACCGTTTATATATAAACAGGCTGGAACACAAACATAATACTCATTTTAACTTTAATGAAGGACTAATTGTACCTAAGCATACAAATAAATATGGACAAAGAACGTTAAATTACATGATTCCCAGTTGTTTAAATTTATGTTACCTGCTGAAATTAAAAACTGTGCCCAAAACACACAATTCGTGAATTTACTGAAGAGTTGGCTTACTGAAAGAATTAATTTGTGTTAGCTTTCAATGATATATTATTCTAAAGTTTTAAAATTGTTGTTAAGGTTTTCGCAACTTTTCTTTTCTCTATATTTCTGTGAAGACTTCGGAAGACTTCAAAGACTGGGAAGACTTCGGTGGCTGGGTCATGTGGAGAGAATGACCGAGCATCAAGCGCCAAAGTCCCTACTGAACTCAAAACCAATAGGGCGAAGGAGCCTGGGAAGACCAAGACTAAGAAAGAAGCGACAACGTCCTCAATGACATATCTATCTTGGAGCTTCTAAACTGGAGAGAGCTGGCACAAAACCGAGATGAGTGGAGGAAGATTCTTGAGGAGGCCAAGGCCCACCAGGGGTTGTAGAGCGAATAGTGATGATGATGATATTTCTGTAAAAAAATTTAAATTTGTTTTTTTTTTATCTCTGACTGACGCCATTGAAGTAATAATCATGTATGGTTTCATAGTGCTTTCACACAAACGAAGTATTGAATTCCATAAGTCTAAACTTAAACTTTAGGGCACTTTTTTGAACAATTATAAAAATGTAACTATTAACTCACCATAATAAGATCTTTAATGTAAAGAGCCCGTTAGACAAACTGCTAAAAAGTAGTTTATCGGGACTTTTTATCTGATAGTTGTAAAGTGTGTAAAATAAATAAATAAAAATCATATAAGTTTAATACCAGTAAAAGATTTGGAAAGCTTCTAATTTAATATTACTTCCTCTTACTCCAAGACTTAGAATACCAGATATAGAAGCTGTGCGTTTATCTAAATAAAGGAAAGAATGCCGGAATTATCTCAGCGGGGACCATTAAATAATATCTAGTTGGCAATTATTCAAATTAAGACGTCCCCTTCTCGCTCTGCGCTCCTGGTCCAAAGCCTTTGTTTATTCATATAAATAAGAAAGCTCAATATATTTTCGGGCTTTGAAAGCTTTTTGCGCGAGCTTTTAAAATTCCCTTATACCAGAACTATGAAGGCTGCGTATACAACATCTAGGAGATTATTATTTTAAGATTTTGGTAAAATAACGGTTTTCTCCGAATTTTCTCCCATTAATTTATTATAATCCCCTTTGTGAGAGAGATACAAAATATCAAGAATCGTTTTTTATTATTTAGTCCAGCCTGGTAAAGGCTTCAACAAAACACAATATCTTTAAGGCTGGTTTAACTAATTTTGGAGGATATTTGGCAACACTTAGGATAATATAACTTTCCTTTTACAGTAAAGTTAATTCTTCTATCAATTTGGGAAAAGTTTGCGTGGAATTTAAAACTAAAGCCTTTCTTCAACCTCTTGTGTATTTCTGTAACAGGGATATATTTTAAATAAATATTTCCTTTATGGTGAAATTTATAGATAGCAGAGCGATGAATTTGATTTAATGCTAGTTATTAATATGAACTAAATACTTAAAGAGATAGAGAGACCGAAGTTGACATAATGCGTAATTTTGTTTCATTTGTCACTTACCTACAATCTACACGATTGTAATGTTTGTATTTGTATTGTACGTAAGATTCACGTACTACGCGGATCGAGATGGATGGATAAATCTAATATATAAAATTCTAGTGTCACGGTGTTTGTTACCATACTCCTCCGAAACGGCTGGACCAATTTTGATGAAATTTTGTGTGCTTATCTGGTAGGTCTGAGAATCGACCAACATCTATTTTTCATACCCCTAAAAGTAAAGGGTGTTCCACTCCGAAGAAATTATTTTCCCCATACATTTTGTATGGAACGAATTCTCCTATTTTGAAAGAACTGCAGCAATATTGTAAGGGGTATAATATTGAACTGTGAACCGGGGGAGGGGCGAGGGGGGAGGGGAGAGGGGGGAAAGGAACTCAGGAAGGGGGTTAGCGGGACGGGGGAAGGGGAGAAG
Organism: Limnephilus marmoratus; assembly: GCA_917880885.1. Classification (NCBI taxonomy): domain Eukaryota; kingdom Metazoa; phylum Arthropoda; class Insecta; order Trichoptera; family Limnephilidae; genus Limnephilus; species Limnephilus marmoratus. Next base: position 48,520,650 of record OU862918.1, on the reverse strand, counting down.
TGGAGTGAGGAGAGGAAGAGGGAACGCGAGAGGGGAAAGGATAAGCAGGGAGAAACAATTTAGATCAAGGTATGGTATACGCAGGGAGAAACAATTTAGATCAATTCAGCTAATAAGTTGACAACAGTTTTTGATTCTGAGGCGGTACGAAGTTCGCCGGATCAGCTAGTATGAAATAATATTTGAAATTATCCGAGTTTTAGGATTGTTGTAAAATATCAGTATTATGCTATTTGTCAGTATTCATTCAGAATTGTAACGTTACTTGAAATGGCTTTAGCCTTGTTTGATGACTATATCTGAATAGCCAGGTACATTTTCCGGATCTCCTTCCCCTCCCTACTACCTTCAGCATCACACCATACCAAAATTGGGGTTGCCGTAGTCTCACTGGCTCGAGAAGTTTAGGAGCAGTTAGGACTCTTAGGTGTTATATTCAGATATAAAAGTTATATTATTTGCAAGTAGGAATCTTTAGCGTTTTTTTGCTAAGCCGAGCAAGCTACGGCGTGCTACTTCGGAGAGTCGAAATTATTAGTAAAAATAATTTTACAACGGATTTTCACTCAAGATGCCTTCAGATATAAGTATAACGACTTAGGTTGTACGGCCGTATATCCTCTTTGCATACTTACTTGAAGAAAACATCTTCTAAACTTTCGGCCAGACCAATTGTCGCCGGACCAATTGTCGCCGGGCCAAATGTCAGCCGGACGAACTGTCGGCCGGACCAACTGTCGCCGGACCAACTGTCACCGGACCAAATGTTGCCGGACCAATTGTCGGGTCACCATAAATATGCATACGTATGTTAAACCACAGATTATTAGTTGCGGGTACCATCGCCATGTTTAATCCCATTTTTTTTTCATTTTAATTGTCTTAAACTTCATCTCATCTATTTTTTATTTATTTATTTATTAACGCCCTTTTTCGGGGCTTTTACATATGAATAGTAAGAAATACACAGTATTTATTGTACATAACTGAACTGCCTTCGTAACAATATTTTATATTTGTTTAAAGATAAATTGAAGATGTCCACTGACTTGGTATAATTGTTTCCCTCCATTAGTATTCTGGGCAAAGAGGAATACATATGATAGTTAGTTCCAGAATTACTGCACTGAAATAAATCCTGACTTCTAGTATTACGTATTGGAATCCGGAAGCTTATCAATTCGAGCAATATCGGACTGTCAACTAAATCATTTAGAATTTTATACAGAAATACCAAGTCAGTGAAAGTTCTTCTGTCTGACAATTTCAACATATTCATATCATTCAAAATAGTATTTTAGTTCAACATAACTGCTGGAATACCCATTTTAAAATTAAGAAAACGTAAGAATTTGTTTTGTATTCTTTCAACAGTTTGTACATGTATATTGTAATATGGGTTCCAGACGGGAGAATTGTATTCAAGTTGACTTCTAACATATGCAAAATATAATAGTTTTATACACTTAATATTGTTAAAATTTCTAGTTAGCCTAGTTATAAATCCCAACATTTTTAAGGCCTTATTAGAGATTTCTGTTATGTGGTTAACAAATGAAAGATTAGATTGAAAAGTGATGCCCAAGTCTTTAATTTGTGTTAATGTCTCCAGAGTATTGTTATCAATGTTGTAATTGAAGATCACTGGATTTTTTATTCGAGAAAATCTAACTATATGACATTTTGAGATATTTAAGTAAAGTCTATTTTCATTACACCAAATTAACAATTTGTTGATATTATCTTGAAGAATGTTGCAATGATAAATATTTTGAATTATTCTAAAAATTTTGAGGTCATCAGCAAAAAGTAAGATAAATACATCATGAAATATTTTTGTAAGATCATTTATAAACAAGATAAATAATATTGGGCCAAGGTGTGAACCCTGTGGAACTCCACTTGTTGCATAAATTTTTTCCGACAATGAGGATTTTATTCTAACAATTTGTTGTCTTCCAGTAAGATAGCTTTCAAACCAGGCTAATATACTGCCACGTATACCAAGCTTTTCTAATTTCCAAATGAGAATTTTATGGGAAACTGAATCAAAGGCTTTACTAAAATCAGTATAGACAGAGTCTACTTGTTTTTTTTCTTTAAAAGCATTGGTTATAAAATTTTCATAAATAATCAAGTTAGAAAGTGTACTTCTACCTGGCATAAATCCAAACTGGTAAGGTGATATTACAGGTTTTATTTGGGCAAAAAGTTTGTCAAGTATTAGGCTTTCAAATAGTTTCGGTATGGTGGATTGAATGCATATTGGTCTATAATTACAAACATCACTTTTATCGCCCTTTTTGAAAATTGGAGTCAAATAACTATGTTTCCACATATCGGGAAAAATTCCACTGGATAAAGATAAATTAAAAAGTTTGGTTAATGGAAGAGCAATTACTTTGATACATTCTTTGATAAATATTGTGGGGATATTATCCGGTCCTGCAGATTTGTTGATATCTAATGATTTAATTTTAGTAACTACATCAGAGAGACTTATGGTAGACTGTGAAATATCAAGAGTTTCATCTAGATTTGTTGATGGAAGAGGAGCATTATTTGCGTCTGTTGAATAAACACTTTTAAAAAATTTTGCAAACAAGTTAACAATACCATCAGTATTATTGCTATGGCTGCCATTTAGGTGCATAATGCTGGGGAATTCAGAATCATCTTCTTTAAGAGATTCCGAATATTTCCAAAAATAATTAACATTGTTTATTATGGAATTTTGAATTTCATTTATATGGTTACGGTAGCAAGTCATAGACATTTTTTTACACAAAGTTCTTAAATATTTAAATTCACTGTAATCAGAATTTTTTTTATATAATTTATATTCTTTATGTTTAAGTTTTTTGGTGATAAGTAGATTTACAAGTTCTTTGGTGTACCATTTTGGATAGGTGTTTGGCTTACATATTACGGTTGGAACATAGATGCTAATAGCCTTTCCCAAAACAGAATAAAATTTATTTGTAGCTGTGTTAATATCATCATATTGCACAGATGACCAATCAAAAGAGAGGAGATAATTACATATTTTCTCGTAATCAGTTTTGAAAAAATTTTGGTAACTGAAAGACAGTTTACAGGTATTATCATGTAAATTAGAAATAATAACTTCCAGTGGAGGATGATAACCATCAATGGGCACCAGCGGTTCACTACATTCTTCAATTACTAGTGACTCTAAGTTAGAAAAACATAAGTCTAGAGTACGATTATTTACATTTATTTATTTATTTATTTATTTATTTTGAAATACACGGCACAACATGTGCCATTAACATACATGTATATATAAAGTATAGTAGGTATAAAATATAACGAAAAGAGTACAAAGTATAAAGTTTTAAGAAAAGAGTAAAAACAAAAGTTAAAAGTTAAAAATATTATAGTAAAAAGTAAAATATAGAAATATAGATATCCTTAAAAGGTACAAATTTTTATATATAAATTATAAAAATTAATAAATATAAAAAGTTATAAAATACAAAAAGTTATAAAAGTACGAAATCCTTTTAGGAGCAAGAACAAAAAATTATAAAAAGTAAAAATAATTAATAGGTAGATATCATGGATTATGTCAACTTGATGTCAACGATGTGAACCTTTGACCAAGTATATGTGAACCGATATGATTAATTTTACAAGTAGGTAAGTACCTGTGATTTCTAAGGTATTCATTAATTTTAGAAATATAAGATATCTTTGAAAGGTAGAAAGTTTTAAATATAAATTATAAAAATTAATAAATATTTAAAGTTATAAAATATAAAAAGTTATAAAAGTAAGAAATCCTCTTAGAAGCAATAAATTTTTTTTTTATAAAAAGTGAAATAATTACTAGGTAGGTATCATGGATTATGTCAACTTGATGTCAACGACGCCGATATGATAAATTTTACAAGTAGGTGCCTGTGATTTCTAGGGTATTCATTAATTTGGTAGGCATATTATGTTTACCTGATGTATTGTGTTTACGTGGTTCTAGCAGACAAATTTAGTTTGATGCATCTTTTGTATGAGGCCAGGTTACCGGCGGCGTGATCGATATTAGCGTATGCATTGCCTAAAGTATGCAGGCGATTTATGATTGAATTTTGTCCTGCATTGGTGTTATTATTGTTGCAGTGAAAAGGTGTTTTGAATCGAGTTGGTCTGCAAGGTACATGATAATTTATTAACGATACCAATTCAGGGGAGTCAAACCAGTTATTCTGTATTTTAAATAAAAATATAAGATCATTAATTATTCTTCTATCTTTTAACGATAAGAGTCGCATTTTTTGTAAAAGAGAATTATAGTTTATATCATCCGCGGGAATTCCTAATTTAAAATTAATTGATCTCAGAAATTTGCGTTGGATTCTTTCAATGGAGTTTGCGTGGCTTTTGTAGAAAGGATTCCATATGGGGGAATTATATTCCAAATGACTCCTAACCAGAGTTGTGTATAGTATTTTAAATGTGTGGATATTTTTGAAATCCTTACATAACCTTAGAATAAAACCCAGCATTTTCATAGCTTTATTAGTTACGATATCAATATGGTTGGTAAATAGTAGTTTAGTGTCGAAGGTTATTCCGAGGTCCCTTATTACAGGTACTGACAATAAAATGTGATTGTTAAGTGAATAGTTATATTTGATAGGGTTTTTAATTCTAAAGAAACTCATGATTTGACATTTTTTAATGTTAAGTGTAAGTTTGTTAATTGTACACCACTCTGCGAATTTAATAAAATTGGTTTGTAGGGACAAACAGTCATACGTATTTTTAATGATTTTATATATTTTCATATCATCGGCAAATTTTTTTTTTTTTTTTTTTTTACATTAACTCCACACAGGAGGCCCTGAGGAAAATAATTTCCCTCAGGGCCTATGTCATCTGGGATGCTGTGTGGAGAGTCTTTTTGAGGAGAGGAAGGAATGAACATTGGTCTTGAAGAGACCCATGTTGTAGGAAGGAGGAAACACAGAGGCCGGCAAATCATTCCACAGCCGAGCTGTTGAACACAAGAACGAGTCGAAGAAACGACCCGTTCTCATGTGACAAATGTCAACCGTGTACAAATGTTGGGCACGCGTTTGGCGTGTTTCCCGACTATGCACCGGTGCCGAAGGGATCAATGATGCTAGTTCTTCAGAGCATCTTCCATTGTAATACCGGTAGAACAAGGATAGCATTCCCACCCGACGCCTGTGCTCTAAAGATTGCAATCCGTCTGTTAAGATGGGAGAATCTATCAAACGGACCGCCCGTTTCTGCACAGAGTCGAGGGTATTTTTCAGGTATTTTGGAGCTCCAGACCAGAGATGGCTGCCAAATTCAACCGTGGGGCGTACTTGTGATTTGTACAAGGTTAGCAGTTATGTACTATTAAAGTATCTGCGGGCCCTGTACAGTACGCCCAGTTTTTGGGAGGCTAACTTTACTCTGGCTTCGATGGAGCCCCCATACCTGAGCTGGTCACTTAGGGTTACACCAAGCATATCAATGGAGGGCCTGTTCGGAAGATTGCTTCCGTTGAAAGAGACTAGATTTTCATTTCGATCCCTTTTAGACGTAATCAGACAAGATTGGGTCTTTGAAACATTAAATTCAACGAGATTATTTTTACCCCAAGAGAAAACACTCTCGAGGTAACCGTCCATTCTTTGCTTCAAAGCCCTACGAGCTGTTGGAGTTTGTGAGCCCTTTGGGGGCTTGTCAAACAAAAAGCTATCATGAACTGTACTGTCATCCGCGTAACAGTGAATTGGTGCACATGACAAAAGGTCGTTGATGTGCAACAAAAACAAAGTCGGAGACAGAACCGATCCCTGCGGGACGCCAGCATTTATCGAGTGTGAGGAAGAAGTGAAACCATCGACTACCGTCTGAATCGACCTCTCCCTCAAGAAGTCGGCAATCCACATACACAAGGATGCGGGAAGTCCGTAAGAATGCAGTTTGTTGACAAGTCCTCGGTGCCAAACCCGGTCAAAGGCCTTGGAGATGTCCAGTGCAACCGTTTGGGTCTCACCGAAACGTTCCAGGCATCGCCCCCAAACATGCGTCACATACGCGAGAAGATCACCGCACGAGCGGTTCGGCCGGAATCCGTATTGACGGTCGTTAATAATTTTGTTCTTCTCGAGGTATGTGAGCAGTTTGTCGTTGATCACACGTTCCATCACCTTAGACAGAACTGATGTGATCGCTATGGGGCGGTAGTTGGCCGGGTTGGAGCGGTCACCCTTCTTTGGAATAGGATGGATAACCGCTTTTTTCCAACCAGAGGGCACAGAGCCAGTCTTCAGGGACAATTTAAAAAGCTTCGTCAAAATTGGAGCTATTTCTGCAGCGCACCTCTGCAGTACCAGGGCAGGTATTCCGTCAGGCCCACTAGCTTTATTAACATCAAGCCCTCGTAAAACATGGAGTACTTCCCGATGCCGAATCCTCAGCTTTTTCATACGAAAACCGCAGTGAGGAACCGACGTCGGGACAGCACCTTGGTCATCGAGGGTTGAGTTATCCGCAAACATTTTACCTAATAAGTTTGCCTTTTCGGTGGCGGTGTTTGCTAGTGAGCCGTCAGGTCTGGTGAGAGGTGGCAAACTGGATTTGCAGAAATTGCGACCTATTGAGCTCGCAAGCGACCAGAATTGCCTGCTGCCATGCGGGCATGCAGCCAGCTTTCTGCTGATCTGCAGGTCGTGCTCCAATTTCGACCTATTTATGATTCTCTTGGTTTCCTTTGCCATTTTGTTGTAAGCTGTTCTGTCTTCGGATGTTCTAGATGTGTTGTAGGCTCGGTAAGCCGCGTTTTTTCGTCGAACTGCTTCAGCGCATTGTCGACTGAACCACGGCTTTGAGCCCACACCAGTTTCCTTAACAGTAGAATGGATGAAGCCATCCATCGCGGATGTGATGACTTCACCAATTTCCTGGGCACATCTTGAGGGATCCGAAGTCCGAAAGCAGACAGCTGACCACGGAAAAGCATTAAAATGTGCCCGCAGACCGAACCAATCTGCTGACCTATAGTGCCACACTTTTCTCTTCAGCCTCTCGTTTGGTGGTCTGAAGTTTACAGGGATTGATGTCGTCACCAGGCAGTGGTCGGACGATCCTAAAGACGCTGTGACTTCAATCCTGTAACCGTGTGGCACAGTAGTTAAAAATAGATCTAACAGATTGGAACGGTGAGTCTGGACATCAGGAACCCTTGTAGGCTCCTGAACCATTTGTTCCAATCCGTAGCAAAGGGCAAAGGATTCCGCTTGGCGTCCAGCCGAGTCTGTTGATCCTGAGAACTTCAACCAAGGTTCGTTATGAACATTGAAGTCCCCCAGGACCACAAACTCTGCCGTAGGATAGCGGGGCAAGAGGTCATCAATAGTATCGCTTAAGTGTTTGAAGAGCTCGGACGTGTCTGATTCGCTAAGGTTCGGTGAGCGGTATAAACACGCGTAGAATCTTACCGTACTGGCAAGATTGACGCGTACCCACATTACGTCGAATCTGGAGTTTTCCAGATTCAACAGTCGCACACAGTTGACGTCAGCTCGACTATAGAGACAGACACCTCCTTTAGGTCTGAACTTGCCTGCGAGGGTGAAGCCCGGGCAGTTCAGATAGGAGGTGTCTACAGGCTCAGCTATCTGGGTTTCAGACAGGAAAAGAAGGTTTGGGCGTTGGGAAAAAAGGTGGTGGTGGACAGAATTTAAATTGGTGTGCAGGCCGCGAATGTTGGTGTAATTCACCAACAGTTTTGGCCCGCACCGGGGACGCCTACTCCTCGCCGCTGTAATGACGTTATTTGTTGATGGTTGTATATTCATGATTTTATTTGTAGGGTTATTTAAGTGTGATATGAGGGGAAGGAAGGTCAGGGAGGGAAAAGGTAAAGGGGTGGGTAGGATGCTGGGATTCAGAGTTTCCAGGAGTGACGGACGTATGTATCCAACCCACCCACTGCGGTGCAAGGCGATGGGCAGGGAGAGTCCGGCTGGAGAGGTCGCCCAATGCGCCCCAAACGCTACTGCTGGGTCCCCTCCGGTCACGAACCGGCACAACAGCAGCGGCGGGGTTTTTACACTCGTTGATGGGGCAGCCCACCCTCAGTCGTGAGCCTGAGGGTCGGGCCCCTGTACTACCGAGCGACCCGGACAGCGGTAACCGGTTGTAAAGGGTCTCCCTCAACCAGCATCTCCCGATCCGGCCCGCCACGCAGAAGGTGGGCCGACGCACCCGCCATCAAGGCCTAGACAAACATTACCCCAAGAACCCGGGCACCACTGCTAAGTCACCAAACGTAGCGAACCACTTGGGGTGACCTGTGGCAGAGGTGTTGGTCATCCAATAAATGGTTCCCAGGGCGGCGGTACCCATACCCGCCTACCAAATTGTAATAGACATTTGATAAAGTATTTGCCTGATTCAGGCCTAGAAATAACGCCATGTCTAGAATAATGCGTTCAGACTCACTCACACTGATATTATTGTCCCTGTTCACCCAATTCACATTTGGAAGATTATAATCACCAGCAAGCAAAAATGTTGCATTAGCATGCTTTTTTAATATAACTTCCACTTCCTCACTATGGCACCTGTATACTTCATTGCTTGAATTTGGTGGTATATAAATACAACCAACAATAATCTTTTTATTCCTGGCAACATTCACTTGCATTCTAATACACTATCATCAAATTATTTTAGCCAAATCATTGATTTTCTCTAAATAATTCCATAAGTTGGCTGAAATTGGATAGAGTCTTCGTACTGCTAGGTATAAAATAATCACACTGTCAAGTGTTGTGATGTTTAATACAGACAATAGAAGTAATAATCTAACTTAATGGCATGTCTACCTTTTTCAAGTACCCATCTCTATTTCAATAATTCGTTGAAACCATATCAGAATCTTCTATGACTTTACCTAACTGTGGTTGTGTAGAAATAATTAACAAGCTTTTTAATTGGTTTTATTGGTAGAATATGTTGTGTTGTTTTTGATAAATTTTGAAGCTTTCACCCATCATTGAAATATTTAATCATTAAAGAAGAAGAAGATTCTTCTAATTAATCTTAACGAAACACGAAACAGAACATGATACACAAAATTATTTTGTGGATGGGTATGACTTTAAAGTTTCAACGAAATCGTATATTCATTCTAGATTTGTAAAAAAAGTCAATGGATATCCCATATAAATAAAAATCGGATAGGTGTATCCGAGACACTATTTGTATAATTCGTGTACAACTTTGTAATCATACAAAAAGATAACTGCCAAAAATATGGGTAAATTAGTTGAATAATATTGTTAATTTTGAGAACAAAAAAAAATCATCTCATTTTGACCGAGTATTTAAAGGCGTTGTCCCTGCACGACAAAGATCGTGAGTTCGATTCCCAGTTGCGACCGTTCCTTCTTTTATTTTCATTGCCCTGTCCAGTTTCGTTTTATAGTATTGGGTCTTAATCCTCAAAGTTTAATTAACTTTAATATCGTCTTATCTAAGCAGTAATTGATCTTAATAATTTTACTTTAAAAACAGCTGAATCATCGATTTCCTATAAATAATTCCACAGGTTGTAACAAAAAAAATACTGGCAAATTGGGTCGAATCTTATAGGCGGCTGAAAAAATATGTACCAGGATATCAGAAGGGCGGGGAGGTGGAAACATTAATAAGCCTTTCTGTCCAGGAGACGCCCGCCCTTACAGATATTGATGATGAATTAAATTGCTCATTTAGGACCAATGAACCAGAAAACAGTGTGTCAGCATACTTCACTGATCACATTGATGAAGGTTCAAGTCGCTTCTGGAGCTTTCCTCTTGAGCTTTTGTTTTTGTATTAAAAATCATTCATTTGTGCCAAGTATTTGAATAGTTGAGGCGTTAAAATTGCTTGAGAGTAAATGTGCGGGGAAGTATAATATGTAAATTCGGAAAAGGTTTTACTGGGGAAAACGTGTAACAGAACTTAATATTGTTGGTGAAGGGGATAAATGGATGTTAATCGCAGAGTTAGTTATTTTTTCTATTAGTTGAATTATTTTTTTTTAGTTATCAGGATCTGCATTAACCCAGGAATGTGTAACAGGCGCGGTCCCTCCATACGTACTGTGGATGCGGCGCTTCCCTTCCTTCTGATGCGTACAATAAATATAATAATAATTGTTATTTATTTATTCAGCATTAAAAGAAGCGTTGAGCTTATATTTTTCTAGCCGTAAACAACAAAAAATACTACAATTTAACGACACCGTCCCAACCACAGCGGCCAAAAACAATAAAACGCGATGCGCGGACCGGACCGAAATATGAACCCCATAACAACAACAGTGGATTCTCTGCTTCATTCCGCATCCACGATGTTAGAAAAAGTTTGATATTTGCGCGTTTAGTTCTGCCTGCCAAGTTTTGCCAAGGATACGCATTCGATGGGAGCATTCAACGTGCAAAAAAATGACTTTAATACGCATAGGCATAGTGCACAGAATGGCATAACAAAGCGCGTGGATTAATTCGGTACGTTTTAGAGAATTTGTTTGCGCGACCATTTTGACAATTTGGCTTGAATTACGGATGCCAATTGACACGTTAAATATCTTTCGAATAAGTATTTAATTTTAGAACTGTAATAATTGATGTGAAGCAAAATGGATTTATAGAGCTAATTTGACACATTATTTTTGTCAGTAATCGCATCTTGTAATCGCATCTCAGTAATCAATCGACATATATATAATGGAGTTAAGCATGTTAGTGCGATCATCTTCAGAAAAGTTTCCACAAAAAAACTCTACACATAAACACGCTACAAGGTTTACAGAAAATTTATTAATACCAAAAGCAAACAAAACAATTTTCCAAAAAGGACCCTTTTACATGGCCATTAAAGTATACAACAACCTTCCACATGATATTAAACAAATACAAGATACACTCAGATTTAAGTCATCACTAAAAACATTCCTTCTGAACAGGTCTCATTACACAAGTGAATACCTCACATAGGTACAACTGTTTTTATATTTATGTTTATATAATAAATTAAAACAAATTCACTTTGTATTACACCACTTTTATATTTATATTTCATTTGTGTTCATATCTGTATAACATGTTAGGTTAACTGGAAGAAATGGGATATAGGTATCTATAAGTTATACCTTTTGTACTAAATGAAAATTTTGTACAATAAATGATTTTGATTTTGATTTTGATAATTCACAAAAAATATTTTTTAATCATTTTTCGATCGCTTCGGGGAACCTGAAAACGATAATATTTTTTTTTTGGTTTTTATTAACCCTAGATTCATAACCATCCGTCCCACAGACCGCGCAAAACGTAAATTTGTTTCTAGTGCCTCGAGTGAAAGAGATAGAATGATGACCTCTCAAGTACCTTCCCAGATCGCTTGTTCATTAATGACGCGGGTGCGTTTATCTCGCAATGATGTCTTGTGCACAAGTTATACACATTTCAACGTCTGAAAGACGAATGTTTATGAATAGTGTAACTTTTGACGAGACTGCAAGTTATTTTGAAAACTTTTTTTTTATGAGTTCTGGTTATACGTTATACAGAGTAAAAGTAAGTAAGTATATGATATTATTCTATATGAATTATTATTTATAGTTACATCTTATTTTATCATTCAAAATGTATTATTGTGTGTATTTTACATCAAATCTTTTTATTTTATTTTAGAATGGATGATCGGCAAATTAAGGACTATTTGAATCTGATTTTGGTGATGAAGATTTTACCAGTCAGCAAAAGGATGTAGAAATGAGTTTTCTATCCTTCAAAGCATCCTTCACGAAACATCCTTCACGGTGTTTCGTGAAGGATGTTTCGGAGAAGTTGACCGAACAGTGGTTACGTAAAAGACAAGAAATGCCATCTTTGAAGAGATGCCTAAAAAGGAAAATCGCCGAAGTTTTAGGTGAAACGCCTACCATTGCCACACCTGGTTCAAGTGGTACTCAAAAAAAGGTTAGTGGTTATTGTGATTATAAAAAACGGCGTATGACAAGGTTCCAATGCAAGCAATACAAAAAGTATATGTGCATGGACCAAAGCGGCCTCATGTGTTTGGAATGTACCGATGAAATTTAATTTTAAGTAATTTTTTTTTTGTTACCTAATTAAATATATTAAAGAGTGCCATACTTAATTTATTTATTTTATTTACAAGCACCCCAAAACTCGTCACTTAAATTTAGTCGTCTGTGGGATGAATGTTTATGAATAATGTTCCTCTTAGATAAGGTTATGAATCTAGGGTTAACAATAAAGACCTAAGACAACTTTTAATCACTAGCGGTCAAGGAAATAAAACTTTTTTTTTCGCCATACAGTTGCGGCCCACACTAGTGTAGGTATTTTTTTTTTTTTTTTTTTTTACAGTGAATACCGCACAAGAATCTCAACTGCTCCCGTCTGGAGCCAGTGAGACTATGGCATCCCCAACTGGGGTATGTTGTGAGGCTGAAGGTAGTGGGGAGGGGAAGGAGGTGGGGAAGAGGAAGGTTGGGAAGTACCTGGCTATTCAGATCTGGTCACTAAACACGGCTAAAGCCATTTTCAAGCAACGTTTCAATTCTGAATGGTGGTCTTACACCAGGGCGATACTAATAGTATCTTCCACTCTGGAACATGCCGCAAATATACTATATATTATTTTAAATGAATTAATTGTGAAATAACACAAATTAATCAAATAAAATTTATTTGCGCATGCCGGGTTCGAACCCGCGACCTCCGGAATGTGAGTCAAGAGTCTTAGCCTTGTTTATATATAATTTACTAGCATTGTTGTTGTGCTGTTGACGAGCTTCGGGGAAGAGTGGTAAAATCATTGACACTTGCCGATACTCTTCGCCAGTTAAAACCTTCTAAAAGTACATTAGCATATTTAGCCGAAAGATAAGGAGGTAGCGCGATACGGTATATAACACCTTTTTTAAATATCTATTTATTATCACTTTTGTTTTTATGATTGAATGAATGTTTGAATAATGGAATCTTGAAAGTGGAAATTAACCCACTTTTCAACATCCGATCGAACTGAAACTCGGCAGAGAGACTCTTTGTCGATGACAATAGAATCTATTAACTTTTGGTGGAAATCAAACGCAAACACGCTGATATTTACTCAAACAATATTACAGCAGTTAATATACGATTTATGTCGATCTAATCCGATCGGAATTTGGCCCATTTGGTAGCGTGGTTGACTCCAGTTTCTGGGTTGGAAGGTTCAATATACATCTTTGTGTTAAAAGAATAAGAAGATTAATATCTGATCAAATATTTTTATACAAAATTCTGAATAACGGCCTGGACTCTCCTGAACTCGTAAATTATTTAAGAATTCACATACCTACAAGGCCAACCAGACTAAACCATTTTTTTCATTTGCCAGCGTGCAGAACCAACCTTAGAATTTAACAATATCGATATTCTTAATAACACTCTTTAGAAATACCGAAACGAAGTCAAACGTACGACCACAAATGTTAATTAAATTAATGCACAACTATAGAAAAGGTACAGCATGAGCATCTCCTGTCTCCATCCCACCTTCCTCTGCTTCTTGCCCTTTCATCTTCCTTCTTCTTTCTAATATACTTATATTTTTTTGTTTGTTGTTATTTTCATTTTCATTTAACGGTTATTACCAATTACAATTGTATATTATATCATAATAACCAACATTAGCATAAGAAACTGTTTTGGCTTACCTCATGTTTAACCTCTTGTATAACATCCTGTATATAAATTGCTGTTTGTTTCTTACAATAAATAAATAAATAAATAAGTGTTTTAAAAGAAATTTGAATTTGCATGGCTGTATAATAGTTTAAAAAAAAACCTTAGGTTTCCACGGGTTGATTTTTTTTATCATCAAATAAATATCCGGAATATACAAACTTACCACTAAAAGTAACATTAGGTAGAGAAGAACAGGGATGGAAAAAATATTTAATAGCGCATTAATGAAGAGAAAATAATCGAAGTTATGTATAAGTATGTATTGGAGGCAGAATTTGGGTCATAATTAATTAATATACTAATATGCTCTATGTGGTTTTCCAATACGTATAACATAAAAGTTCCTGTAAAACCATTTATTTAACTCATCGACCAACGTACAATTTGCTAGACTTGTGTGAGTTCACTGGTTCATTGGTTCATTGGCACAACCGGCACAACCTTTATGATTGAATATCCAGTGTTTGAAGCGATTTTAATGATTTAAACTTTTAATTTGTCTTGTTTCATAGGTAAGTGATTTTCATATTTTTTTTTATTTAATGACAATATAAGATAAAGTAAAATTACAAAATAAGTAAAAAATACAAAGTAAAGTGATTTGTTCGCAGTCCTCCTCACTAGGTATTCCTGTTCCGAGGCGGACTGCGGACAAAAGATATATTTAATTTCGGGATGTTCAGTAGTTTTGAAGATTTAGTCCTTGTAGTGTAGGTGTGTTGATCAGCAAGGTATTCACATTTTTCTTTAAATTTGAGTAGTGCATTTTTTGAGTATAGTTTAATAATGCTGAACACATTAAAGTTTTTTTAAATTTCTTTTGATGGAGATTTTATGGGTACTTTTAGAATTATTTTTATTATTATTGTACGTATAGTTTAGGCGCAAACTATCTGAAATTTCTTTGTCCAAATATAGTAAATATTATGTTGATATATATCATGTGTTTCGTGTTTTTGAGTATTTTCGTAATGTTTGGTTAATTTGTTTTTAAAGAGGAGTATTAAGATTATTTGTTTATTGCAATATTTATCTAATACAAACAAATTTGTTTCAGTATTTTACCCAATCCATTACCTTTCACCCATAACGTATCCAATATTGATACATGAGAATGCTTTTTAGTATGATAGTTACAATAAATTTGAGAGTAGTAAATCCAGCTGTGAGCTATTGAAGCGAGCGGCGTCTGCTGGAAGTGCTACGTTTAGCTTTCTAATAGGGGTCGAACATCGCTTATTCCGCTTGATTTGCCAAATATTCTTCAAAGAAATATAATAGCAGTTGATAATAGAGGGTTCACTGGATCCATTTTCATGGTGGCAGTTCATATTGGGCCATGAAGAGTCAGCCATTTGATCGGGGAAATTATAAGAAATCTTGTAACGTAGGGTGCTCGTGTTGGGGTGAAGGTCTGTGAAATTATTGACAAAAACTATTGACTAGGGACGATGACTTGATTTTAATAAAGATTCTTAGACGCTGTCTAGCATCGAAACATAATGACAAAGGGGTATTTTAATACACGAAAAATTAATAAACTTCAATGAAAATAACTAACTATTTCAATAAAAATTATTTTATTAATTTTAGACCAAAGTTGAAAATTAAGACAAGTAAGAACGTACATATGTATAAATTAGCAGAGAAAAATAAATTTCAATAATTTAGTACTTACAAGAATATGGCAATAAGTGGGGGGAAAATAATTTATTAATTATTGGAACTGTAATTATTTTAAATAAATAAAATTATTATCAAATCGGTCAGTATTATTATTTTAATGACTGTACAGCTTTGAAAGTGGCGCGCGAAAATTTTCGGAAATTATTTTTTTCCGATATCAAAAATTTTCCAACATGAAAAATTTACAAACTTCACATAACAAAATCAAAAAGTGTTATCATTGATGTCAAAAGAATAATTTGATACCAAAATAAAGCTAGCATATTAAGAATAATTGTATTAGATACTAGCTGGTTCCCGGCAAGCGTTGCAATGTCATGTTAAAAGAAATAAATTGTTTCTCCCTGCATGTCCTTTCACGTGCGTCCCAGGTCCCCTCACCCATCCCCTTCCCCTCCCACGTTCCCCTTCCACCTTCCCCGCCTACCCTCTCCCCTCTCCCGCCTTCCATATATTCAGTCCCAGTACATTCAGTTTTCAAACAGCTCGCGCGCCACTTATTACAATTTTTTTATTCCAATTTTCATTTTTCATATATTACAAATATTCTTTTTTGTATTTTATAAGAACAATCAATCTAATTTCGTACCTAACATAGGTACCTGCCTATTTAAAATATCTACCTACAATTTGAAAAATCCATAGACAATTCTTTTGTTACAAAAAAAAACAGTCGCCTGCTAAATTCACATTCATCAAACGCGCGAACTGTCAAACGTGCGAAGTTGAAATAGTCGTTAATTTTTCTGAAATTATCCAATTTTCAGCAAAAATTTCCTAATTTTTCTTTCCGTAAGAACCTTCTGCACAGTAATATAAACCTTTTAAAAAATATATGAAATTGGTAAAGTCGTTCTGAAGTTATGGCATGACCAAAGATATTGAAGTAGATGTGCTATCTGCTGTTTTTACTATGTGGGCCTGCGCTTCCAGGTGTCGCCGATATTGTTTACCAATTAACAAATAAACTAAAAGAACAAATAATTAACGAATAAACCAAACGAACGTTAAACTAAATGAACGAATTCTTTCCTTATTCAAAATATATTGTTAACCAATATTAATGCACATTTTCAAAGAATCAACGAAATGAACAAATTCTTTTTGTATGAAAATTACGCTAATTACGGCGTAGTCCGGCGACAGTTGCGCGGACACCATAGCATATCTCTTCTGTATTTGAATATCTTTGGGCATGACCAAGGAAAACCGGGATTCATTTTAATATAAAGATTATATATAGAGTATATGGATTACTTAAAATCAGTGATTTAAAAAAACACTGATACCACAAAATGAATTTATAATTATTTTTATTGCAAAAGAAATTAATAAACTTCGAAAACTGTAGATTAAAGTTGATTTTTCTGATTCTGATCGTCTCATTGATAAAGTACTTACTTTCTAATAATAGAGTTGAAAAACAAACCCTTCTAATAATAAACATTTCTAAAATGTTCGAATTTGACTGACATTCAATGATAGAATAATCTCACCTTATAACTTCAACATAAAGGATTAATTTGTAACTAATATCTTTCACTTCATCGCTCACTACTCCCACTTGATCTGTCTAGCATAATATTATAAAGCCTTTAGGTTGCAGGGTATTTCGTTTGATTAAAACCCAACCCCCTCCCCCTCCCTAGAGCAGGTGTTCCAAGTCCTCAAATAAAGTGCCCCGGGCATACCGGTTTCATCGGAGCAGGAGAACTTGTCTTAGTTCGTAGTTAATTGTATCGTATTGTACGCTGGAATACCCTGTGTTCCACAACGAACAATGAATATAATGTCATTAATGTTATTCACCAATCGAAAAGCTTGTCTTAAATTTCAGTTACCAACTTTAATATGAATATGTTTCTTCTTCATTTTTAAATGTTTTATTGATAACCGTGTACAATTTTTTAGTAAATCCAACTGGTTCAAAAATCCTTTCTACCTTTTATGTTTTGAAATAAATCGGTTTAAATTTTAAGAAAATTATAATAAATAAATTATAATCCGATTGTCTATTTCAGATAACATAAACCTAGTTGAACTAAATTTAAGAAAATTATAATAAATAAATTATAATCACTTCTTCTACTAGTGCAAAATTATTTTGTGGTAACATTTTAAATTCAAATTAATAAATAACGTTGTATTAACCACTTAATTATTTAAAAACCGACATGTTTCAATTAATAGAATACATTTCAATTACATGGAATAGAATTAATACATTGTAATGTCAATGGCTTTCAGTTAGATAAATTAGAAATTTTAGAGATTAGAAAGAGCGTTAATGCAAATTTAAATATTATAATATATATGAATATACATATGTATTATTTTTACAACAGAATAGTCAACACTATAACTTACTATAATTTACATGTAAAAACATTATCATATTGGAATGTCCTAAAACGGGCAATTGCCTAGTTGGGCATTTTAAGGTCATTATATTGTATTATGTAATATTTACAAACAAACAATAAATAAATAAAATAAATAAATAAATATTAATAATCAAAAATTGTTTTTAAATGACCCATTATTAAATCTATTCCCCTTTTAAATTTTTTAAAATTTTTTATTTGATCTATATTGCCCCTCGTCCCTTACACAGTATTTTCTTTCAAATTTTATTATTGTTTATGTCTATTATTTTTCTCTATTACCTATTTATGTCTATTTTTAAAAATTAGTTCTGTCAAAACCCTGAGGAAGTCAGCTTTGCTGACGAAACATGTCGGTTTTTAAATAATTAAGTGGTTAATACAACGTTATTTATTAATTTGAAATAAATTATAATCCGATTGTCTATTTCAGATAACATAAACCTAGTTGAACTAAATTTAAGAAAATTATAATAAATAAATTATAATCCGATTGTCTATTTCAGATAACATAAACCTAGTTGAACAATAAAAAATAAATAAAAAAACTCCTGTAAAATTCCATCTCAACTTAAACATTACAAAGAATTTCACGTTTAGTGAAATAATATACCAAATATTTATGCAAATACTAGGGGGGACCCAAAGTAAGGAAATTTTCTTTATAACTTTTTTATTTTTCAATATGTTTACACCAAAATTTGGTCGCTTTAAAAGTGTTCACCATTAGATTGCACGCATTTGTCCAACCTTTTTTTCCGCTGTTCAAAAAAATTTTGAAACTCACTGATTGGAATGTCCTACAGTGATTTTTGTTTCATTTCTTCGACAGTAAGAAAACATTTCATTCATTTTTTCAAGTTCCTTTTCATCCTAGGGAGCAGAAAAAAGTCACAGGGAGACAGATCGTGTGAATAGGGTGGGTGAACAATCGGGGTCTTTCCATGCTTGCTTAAATACTGCTTCAGTGACAACGCGGTGTGAGCAGGTGCGTTGTCGTGGTGAAAGAACCAGACCCCTGTGCGCCAAGATTCGACAATTTTTCAGCGATTTTTCCTGATGCTCTCTCGCAACCTCTTTAGTACCTCCATGTAGAACTGTCGGTTAACTGTTTGGCCCGGAGAAACAAACTCTGTGTGCACAACATCTCTGAAAAAAACCAATGAGCATCGTTTTGATGTTCGATTTTGCCTGAGTTTTTTTCTGAAGAGCAGAGAGCATACTTCCATTACTTGGACTGTTGCTTGGTTTCGGGATCGTACCTGAAATTTCACGACTCATCACTCATCACCTTTGAAAAAATCTGGTTCCAGTTGATTTTTCAATTCAGGCTTGAAGGCGACACTCTCCTTGGTCCTCGGAGGATACTTTCGCGTTTTCGCCGAAAGAGGAAATCTTGATTTACTTAAAATTAAACATTGGACGAACTCGTGGACCGACAACAACACGGCTTTGCACACTGACCGAGAAAGAGTTTCCGTACAATATCCAACCACACAAATCCCGTCCCCCTTCCACTTCTCCCCTCTACCGCCCGAGTCCCGTTACTTTCGGGTCTCCCCTGTATGTGAATACATAAATAAAAAAGTTATTTGAAAGATTAGAACGTAGGTTCATTATTATTAAAAACCTTAACTATATATAATTTGTTTCCTGAAACAAATAAAAAAAACTGTGACGTCATTAAATTTACACCACTTTTCTGTCTGGAATTTCTCATGACAACTTACTTCAGTTAACAAAATAGCTTTTCCAAAAATAATTTACCTAACTGGCAAGACAATAACACCTTTTTTAACTCATTCGATTTGAAAAACTTTAGAAAAAAGAGTGTTTTTTTAACTCAGGCGAGGTCGGTTGATATAATCTAAAAGTCATAAAACATTATAATATTATAAATCAATAAAAAAACTCTCGAAGGGTGAATGGTTACGTAGAAGACAAAAACATTTTAAGAATTTCTATATTATATTTTTAATTAATTTTGTTTAATACATGACTTTGGAACAGTTATAAAATGCGGGGTAATGTGTTACAAAAAATCCCACAAAGCCAAAGCCTGTATGTGGGTATTAAGGTAATCATTCAACGTTACCATGATTTAAGAATTAAATAGAAAAATATGGTAGTTGCCATGTGGTCGTTTCCTTTTTAGATAAAAAATTAAATAAAATTAAATTAATTAAAAAAATAACCAAAAATACGATATTTTATATGGAAATTTCAAACCAAATATAAATAAAGCACTAATGTCTTATTGGTTTCATAGTGCTTTTACACAAACGAAGTACCTATTGAAATCCGTAAGTCTAAAATGAGGCCCCGCAATCAAATCGCGCACAAAAAGAAGAAGATAGAGAGATATGAAATTACGAATGTGAGAGGAGCGCGCTAGTATTTAAAGCGACAAAATTGATGAGAAAATTGTGAAAATATTTAATAAAAACACGATTCGTTTAAAATAGAGCAAAATCTCGCGGGGGTTGTCTTAAACAGCATTTAAAGAAACACTGTGAATTTTTTCTTACATATAACTTGTAAAATAACTGAAACAAACGTGTTTATAATAATTTTTGGAGCATACTTTGTATATTTACATAACGTATATTTTTTAAGAGCTTAAAAACTTCAAATTTTTATGGGAGGTTTGCAAGAAATCGGTATAAATTCGGGTAGCGGCGTCTAATCTTTAAATCGCACAGTTTACACCAGCGCTGTGAAAGCGGGTTTCCTACAGAACGTCGGACCATCCCAGTATATTCAAATTATATATTTTAAAAGTATTTAAATATGGTGTTAATGGTTCAAACAAAGACAAAACAGGCGTTTTTACATTAATGACCCTCAGAAAAATAATAAATAAATTAAAGGAAGTTCTGAGAAGGAAAGAAATAGGATGGTTTCTTCCGATCTGGCCCGCCAAGCAGTCAGGGGGTAGGCGATGTATCATAATTTTCAAAAACAAAAATTGAAAAAAAATCATGATGAAACATGGTTTAAACCCCGGCGCTGCCGAGTAGAAAATCTTGTACTATTAAAAAGCTCGTATATCTCCTGAGAAACTTTCAGTGGACCAATGGGTAAACAAAGCCTGCTATCAAAACGCATCGATATAATAGAGCTCGTTTGAACGTTATTATAAACACAAGACCCTTATAAATAAATACACAATCATTCTTATCTGGGACCGTTTCCGACAGGCCCTCATTATCAGTATCGATCTACTTTATACAAACTGAATTAATTTATCATTTTATTGGTCAAGGATCGTGGCAGACTGATTGTCTGAAAAATATCAAATTAAAACACGTTATAGGAACGAGTATGTTAAATTGGTGGAAAAGGTGTAGCAATATATGCACGGTGTTCGGAAACTTCTAGTATAAGCGGGAAACTAATGAATCTACGTCACATCACTTTTATCCATTTTTTTTTCAATTTTTTTTCTACAACTTTGGAGCTAGATGTTAGGTCCTTACATATGAAATTGGCGTTTTGTATGGGAAGAACATAAAGTCGATTTTTTTTAAATATAATATATTTATTTAATCAAAGTATGTACCATTGCTATCTATGCACTTTTGCCATCTCATGGGTAGTTCATCGATCCCTTTACTAAAAAAACCATTCGGATGGGAATCAATAAAATCTTTGAAGGCGGTTTGGACTGCCCCATCGGAGTTGAATTTTTTCCCTTGCAAAAAGTTATTGAAATTTCGAAAAAAATGGTAATCTGTTAGGGCAAGGTCCGGAGAGTACGGTGGATGTCTTAGACATTCCAATTGAAGCTCCTCTAATTTGGTAGCTGTCTGTTGTGCAGTGTGTGGTCTAGCGTTCTAACGCGCGTTTGTTGATTTGCTTCACTCAATTCGGTACCCACCTTTCAAGCTTTTTCACCTTCCCAATTTGCTTCAAGCTGATTAAAACAGTTTTATCAATAACATACTGCAGCCTGCAGCTAACTCGGAGGTGGTTTGCGATGGATCCGCTTCCACAATAGCCTTCAATTCTTCATTATCAACTTTGGTCTCCGGCCGCCCACGGGGTTTGTTCTGCAGGTCGAAATTTCCAGAACGAAAACGTTGAAACCAAAAACGCACTGTATTTTCTTTTGCGGCACCGTCGTCATACACATCATTAATCCTTCGAGCCGTTTCTGCAGCACTGGTGCCACGGTGGAACTCGTACTCGTAAATAACGCGATATTTCAAGTTTTCCATTTTGTAAACTAAGTGACGCAAAGATAAAAACAATTAAGGAAAAAACAAATGAATTATAATTTTCGAAACACAAATACATGAGTAAATAGCTGTATAAATGTGAATTTTGAATTCTTAACCCTTAGAAGATATTTGAGATCAAAGTTGCCAGTACGACAAAATGCCAATTTCATATGTAAGGACCTAATATTAAAAACTACGATGGCAATAACAGCTTATATTGACAGGTTTATTTAAAATTTGGCATAAAAAAATAAAATTTGACATAAAAAACTCAAAAGTGAAAGCTCAAATCAAAAAGTGTTTTACCACAATATCAACTTCCAAGTGTGATGTATATTTATCAGTTTCCTGCTTGTAATGTATATATACACAAGCTGTTAAGAGATGTACCTTACTTACTTACCAGTGAACTTACTAGGGTGTAGTATAATATGTAGATGAGGTTTTGGTCTACCTACGGTTACCTTTTTTCTGCTAAAAGTATTGTAAAAAATCAGTAGGATTTGGATGGTTCGAGTCGAGAATGGAGCTTGGGCGATTACTCGGCAAAGTGACCGATAACAGTAATGAAAGATTTGTTGTTTTTGATTTTGAAATAAAATAAATTGTCAAGGATTACTGGTAATGAGTCAGGTACATAATGTCTCATACCATTCAGTAGAATATTAATTTGGCAGAGTAATATTATAAGACAACTTCTCTGCTTTCGTGGAGAGCTTAAAGTTCTTTGGTTCTGGTCTCAGATATCACATGTAAGAAACTCGGCGAGCACAAGTAAAAGTCAGTTCATTTTATGCACACAGGCTAAGTTGCAGGCAGAGCCTTATTTATATAAGAAACCACATAGTACATTTTTGCATTTTTTTCCAAAGTGGAAGACAGTGTTAATATCACTTTGGTGAAATGGGTTTAGAATTTTTTTGTGATTAGTTCTAAAGAATGAAACATTTCTCTTTACCATATTGAATTTTTGTTTCAGACTTCCAAAGCCATGAAACATTACCCAATTTCATATATAGACTCTGGGGTGTATAAAATACTTTAAAACCTCCGTGTAACAGGTGGGGTGTGACGTACCCCAGTTCTTCAAAAGTCGCAATAATTTCAAAACTGTGATAGTGCTGAAGTTCGAATTCCCAGTAGCTGGAATTTCGACGTTGTCGTTCCGATCAGTGTTGCTAAGTCAGTCCGGCGGCGACCGCCAAGTGAGTTACAAGCCCCTAAAGTGCGTATGGGTATCACACACCCCTCGTACGGCGTATATCTTTCCTGTGTTTAATTTATGAGAAACATAGGAAATATACATGTTAAAGATGGAGGCCTGATACTGCCTTTATTATTTATATAAAAGCCCTCTGAGCGTAAAATAAAAGAAATAAAAAACAACTAAATAAATTAATATTCTCCAAAACGAGCTTGAAAAAATATCATTTGGATATAATTATGTAATTTATACTATTAAAGAAATTCTAAAAATTATAGTACTTCATTAAAATTAAATAGTTATAAATACATTGGGAATTCATATGTCATATATTGGTTTATAAATCTGTAAATTCTAATTATGCAATTGTAAATGTTCTCTAAAATGGCCTGGAAAGAATCGTCTACTTGTGATCTCACTAAAGAAACCACTCATTCTCTCTGAATGCAATTATTAAGAGGACATTACCAGAGAAAACCGGAAATACGTCATTTTCAAAAAAGTTTTTAGACGTATTGACTCTTTCCCACAAAAAATTATAAATGGATTTCGAAAGATTGTTCTTTTATCTAGCATTCGCATGTAATAAATTTTGAGAAAATTTTTTAATTTTTAGTATAATAAGGTTATTCCATAGGTCGTTGGCAGATTTGTTCAATTTTCAAAAAGTTTTTGTATTATACCACACCCATTTCAAATAATAAAAGCATGCAGTAAAATAAATCAAAATATTATCTAGCAAACGCATGTTTTAGAAATTTATTTTTAGTTTCAATAAAATCATTAAAAAATATGTACGTACATGTGTTTCTTGGCGAAAATTGGTCCGTTTGTGTATTTATTTGCGCACTTACAAACTAATATATTTCAGATTTTTTTAACATTCTTATTAAATTTAGACATTATTGAAAAATGATAAATACTTATAATCAAAAAATAACTACAAAAAGTACATTGTTTTAATAGTTTTATCATCACGCCTTTCAGCATCTTTGGATGAAGGTATAAATTAAAGCTAATTTGAATTGAAATAAATTCGATATTGAGTTATAATTTTAAAAAGCTGGTACGGAGAATAATTAACCTTTCTCATTGTAACCGTCCTGCACGATCGTAAGAACAACTTTCGACGAAATGTGGATTTTCGTCCGCTGGCTGGTTAAACGCTCTTAATGTTCTCCAAAATGATCTTGAAAAACAATCACATCTTTGTGATTCTTTCAAAGACATCCCTTCGTTCAGAATACAATTTTTAATGTTCTCAAAAGTTGTCTTGACAGCAGCAAATTCCTGTGATATCTCAAACGAACCCATTCGTTTGTTAAGAGTATTATGAACTAAATATACAATTTGGCTGTCCTGAAACGGGTATCCTTCCCAGTTGGACAGACAAAGTATCATTTTGTAATGTTTTGTAATATATATGCATATATAAATAAATAAATAAATACATAAATAGATACACATAAGAAATATATAAACAAAAGTAAGATATATAAATATACCTTTCCTATGTTTAATTATTAGAAAACATATTGTAGTCTGTTAAGGGCCCGCAACCCGTATTTCTACCGATATCTAACATATCTCCCTTAAACATGGTAAATTTTAAAGCTCTTTAAAAAAAATGCGTTATTCTTAAAGATAACATCTAGACATTGCCCGCCAGCTTGTGTCGCTCTCCATAGAGAGAAAACAAATGGCCTTAAATTTAAACGCCCGGGGTCTCAAAAGTTTCGTATGATCTGCAGCTATTCGAAAACGTAAAAAGAAATGAAATTATTGTTCACTATTAGCCCGCTAAAATGGCCGGAAGTTTCGAAAAAAATGGATTTCGTGATTTGGAAAAAAAATAAAGCAAAGGCTTCATATTTAATATTTTGTACCAAACTTATTTTTCATTACATAACTGCAGTACAAAGAACCAAAAAAAAAATTTTTTTTAAACATATGTGATGTGTTGGTTAAAAAATTAAAAGGGGAAAATAACACTTTTTCTGGATAAAATCAGAATTCTTGTTGACTTACTTGTTGTATTCATAAAGTTGAACTTTTTTTTCATGTTTGTCAGTTATACGCATTTTTTAATAATAAACAAACGTTAAAAGTTTAGATTACTGAAAAAAAAAATTAATTTTTTTTTAAAAAATGGTTTTAGGTTTGTTTTCTGATTTTCAATGCATTTTAGCGGGCTAATAATTATTTTTAAAAAAATAAATTCAAATGCAGTTCTCATTTTCTTTGCAAGACGCAACTTTTGAGCCCCCGGGCGTTTCTGAATTCAAAAGTTGAAATAATTGACACACGCTATTGCCCGCGCCGTAACGCAAATTATATAAAATTCCCTCGAGAGAAAAAAAAACGCAAAGTATGCTCCAAAAATTATTATGAACACGTTTGTTTCAGTTATTTTACAAGTTATATGTATGAAAAAAATCACATGCTGTTTAAGAAAACGCCCGCGAGATTTTTGCTCTATTTTAAACGAGTCGTGTTTTATTAAACATATTCGGAATTTTCGCATCGATTTTGTCGCTGTAAATGTTAGCGCTCTCCTCTAACATTCGTAATTTCGTATCTCTCCATCTTCTTCTTTTCGAGCCCGGTTGCAGAGCCTAAATTAAAACGATTGCGATAATTAAAAGTGCCGAATGATTGTTAAGTTACAAATATTACAGAAGATGTGCTTTTTTTGCATTCTTTCATAATAAAAATGTTTTAATGCGTGCTTTCCACTCAGAGTTTTACTTAAACCTAATTGTTAATATTATTACTGTATTCTTCTCAATGAAGATCATTTACAAACAATCCAAACCAGAATAATCTCATTTGCAAACAGTTTAAATCCACAAATCAATAATACATTAAGCCTTTCGAATTTTCTTATCACGCATAGAAATTAAACACTTCCCTTTATTCTAAACACTTAAAAATATCTCACAATATATAAATTACTAAACAAAACAAAGACCCTGTTGTTGCATAAACAATTTAAAATTATTAGATGAACCGCTCTGAGCTGTTAACACGACCATAAACAAAGGGTGATTTCAAAGTCAAATGCCTTATTATTGCTTGGGACCCCCTCCCATGGCCTGTTTACGGGGCGTCAAAATGGTAATCATTTGTAAATTCTAGCACAAGGAATCGGTAACACGTATTCAAATTTAGGGCCTATCCTTGATTTATCCTGATCCCTTTTACAACCTTTCACACGCTTTATTGTCTAATGTCTAACCCTATTATGTGTTCACGTTAAATAGGCGATCAATTATATTGTTGTTTATTCTTAACATAACGAAAGATATTAAAGTTTCGTGTTTTAAATTCTAAATAATTAATTTTAGGA
Organism: Limnephilus marmoratus; assembly: GCA_917880885.1. Classification (NCBI taxonomy): domain Eukaryota; kingdom Metazoa; phylum Arthropoda; class Insecta; order Trichoptera; family Limnephilidae; genus Limnephilus; species Limnephilus marmoratus. The sequence goes on along the minus strand of OU862918.1, from coordinate 48,494,002 downwards.
TTGTTTGCTACTTCTTGGCGAGCTGATAAAGTGCCTGCTGATAAAATTTGTAGATAATATTACTTTGGGGGCCATTCATTTATTACGTAAGACGATTTAGGGGGGGGGGAGGTCGACCATGTCTTATTTTTTTTTTACAAGGGGGTGGGGGTAGTCTCAACAGTTCTTACGTAAGATCACAAAAATGCCCATAGTTAAAATTATACTTCGAAAAAGCGCGGACAACCGCGCGAGTGCCGAGGTTCGCTCGGATGCGTATAGGTAAACGATTTCTATTTCCATGGCAATGAACCCACGCAAACAAACATTAAAACAAAAAAAACGTATATTCATTTTTTCTTTTAGATTCTTACCTAATAGATATCAAACAGGGGGACGACCTATTCTTATTTTTTCTTATAATAGGAGGAAGGGGGTCGAAAACCAGCAAAATTCGTCTTACGTAATAAATGAATGGCCCCTTTATGTATTTCGTTATTTCATAAAAATGAGATCCCTGTGAATCAGATTCTAATTCGGGCTATGTCAAGTGTCAGAATAATATAAGAATATGTATGAGACGATGTATGAATGTGAATGAGGCAAAGAGTAAGTGCCAAGACCGAGTTGTTTTTCGATCCAACCTCTCTGTCTACCCTGCGGAGAAACGGCGTGATGGTTAATTAGAAGTTAGTTCAAAAAAATTCTCCATTCCTCAAGAGTCCTAAATCCTCCAGTCTACAATCTTCTCAAACCTTGTCTCATTTCGATATAGGTAACATTTATGCTTGACTACATGTACGTGTTTTATTGTAGAACTCATTTTATTGAAAAAATTGCTTCCATTTCATAAGGAAGAAATAATAACGCACTGAAATCTATCGAAAAAAATCTGTTTCGATGATAAAGCATATATTTACTAATACATTTTATCAGTGAAAACAGTGAGGAGTAGATATCGACATGACCTATGAAAACTGTGACTCCACTGTAAATTGGTGTTGTTTTTTTGCTGCAGAGCAAAGCCTACGCAACCCTCAAAGGACCAGTCCCGAAACTACGTGAAATCGCTAGTTATACGGGACGATTAAATAGCATACACTCGCAAAACCTGATCGATAGTCAGCCGATAGTTCAGATCTGTGCTTTTGGAAAATTAGATAAGCCCAGATTGGAAAAGGAAAATAGGACTCACCGTTGCAGATGGGGCCTCGCTGATCTCCAGTTTTGGTGTACACTTCTCAATGTTTAATTTAAAAATCGCAATATTTTTACAGCAAGAGGTTACGATACACGCGCCCTGTCTGAGATGTTATTTTGTACTGAGCAGCAAAGCACACTGTCACCTCTCCAAAGTTGAGTACTTTCTTGCAACAATTTTTGATAGTGACATTTAGGATGGAAAGATTAAATAGGTGGGATAAATTCAGGATTTTGACATATTCTACCCACCAAGTCTGCGAATGCAATACCCAATCAATTCCATGTAATGCGCGAACAATTTATATTATATTCCAGACGTCAAAAAAATCTACCCACAAAAAACTGATTTTTTGCTCCATTTAGTCAAATAAAAATTATTTCAAAAGAACTAAAATTGCATCCAAAATATTATTAGCAAGAACACAAATGGCTACCATCAAAACATCCTTGTGTTCATCCTCATATCCCTTTTCAAATCAAAACCATCATCATTCCAAAATAATTTTCAATTATAAAGTAGGTATGGGTCCTTAATAAATAATAATGGCTCCTGTTTTGGGGCATTTAACTGGCGATAAACACGCACCAGCCTGGATTATTATTTTTTATCACGGAACTCCATAAACACATCATCGTAACAAATTATTATAACTTTGAGTTACTTCTTGTAACTTTCGAGTTCGAATTTGTTGGGCCGTCGTGTTTGTTAGCGGGGTGAATTATGTTATTTCCTGCTTAAGGAAGGAATTTTACTTTTACATATTATCTCGTGTTAACTTCCAGGGCATCTACGCAATAGAAACTTGTAATGGCTTTTACCTGATTTCCTCCTTCCTAAAAGCTAAGTTATCTCGTTAACCTTATCTTTTTCCATGACAAAAAAATGCAGAAAGAAAAAAACAGGATGAAAAGTCATGATAGTTTCAAGAACTATTATAATATCAATGTTGAAATCTCCACAGATGATTTTAAAGTTTCTTGCATCAATATAATATAAAATGAATGCATAACTGAACTACCTTGTTCTTGGCACACATTCCTTGCCTCATTCACTTAATCGTCTCATACATAATCTTCTGCTATTCTGACTCTTGACATGGCCGACTCAAGTATCTGATTCATTTGACCATATCATATCTTCCTCAGGCGTCCCCGACTTCTTCTATCATTCACATTTGCGTTAAAACTCCTAACACTCCTTTCTTCGTTCATTCGCTATGGGTGTACTGTACAGGGCCCGCATATACTTTAATAGTACACAACTGCTAACCCTGCACAAATCACAAGTGCGCCCCACGGTTGAATTTGGCAGCCACCTCTGGTCTGGAGCTCCAAAATACCTGAAAAATACCCTCGACTCTGTGCAGAAACGGGCGGTCCGTTTAATAGATTCTCCCATCTTAACAGACGGATTGCAATCTTTGGAGCACAGGCGTCGGGTGGGAATGCTATCATTGTTCTACCGGCATTACAATGGATGATGCTCCGAGGAACTAGCATCATTGATCCCTTCGGCACCGGTGCATAGTCGGAAAACACGCCAAACGCGTGCCCAACATTTGTACACGGTTGACATTTGTCACATGAGAACGGGTCGTTTCTTCGACTCGTTCTTGTGTTCAACAGCTCGGCTGTGGAATGATTTGCCGGCCTCTGTGTTTCCTCCTTCCTACAACATGGGTCTCTTCAAGACCAATCGTCGCCTGAGTTCTTTATTGTCCAAACGACCATTTGAAAATTTGACAGGAGGTGAAGGTTTTCTTTCATTATTTTAATGAAACATTATGATAGGTGTTTAAGATAAAGCTATTTCCCTAAAGGCAAAGGTCTGATTAGTTTAAATAATTCTTAATTAAGTGATTAACTGTCCTTTTTTATACTTTATTTTTAGTTTTAAAGTGGAGATTGAACAAAAACTAAAATGGTCGTTTGGACAATTAAGAACTGAGGCGACGCAATGTTAATTCCTTCCTCTCCTCAAAAAGACCCTCCACACAGCATCCCAGATGGCATAGGCCCTGAGGGAAATTATTTTCCTCAGGGCCTCCTGTGTGGAGTTTGTAAAAAAAATGCCCAAACCATCTGAGCGTCTCTTTCTTATTCTTACTCATTACGCTTGCAGTAGCTTTGCATTTTTTGCGGTTCTCTAAATTTCTCACAGGATCATACATGGTTTTACCACACTTGCTTTCATCCTTCCACTGCCAGTTCCATGCATCACCGCCTACTGTAGGTACCAGCACTCCATTGTGGACTGCTAACTTTGCTCCTTTGAACTTTTTTTGTTAGCGTCAACAGCGTTCAGTCCTCCTTTAATAGAGCTACCTGCAATTATCGTTATATCAAAGTCTCTATCAGCCTTCGCATCTCTCATAAACGTACTGCCAAAATACACGAACTCATCCACCTGCTCCAAGTATTCATCAGTCACAACTATATCGCACACTTATATTCATCATTAACTCTTTGCATTCACTCCAGACAACATTTATATGACGTCAGTGTGATAACGATATAATATTAATAAATCTAAACGAAATATGAAAAAGAACTGATCAGGTCTTAGTAGCTCAGTGGTTCAAGTATTCTCCCGGTAAGACGGATGTACTGGATTCGATTCCCAGATTCAAATTTAGATTCATTAAAATCATCTTCTTTTTAAATATTTAAATATTATTTACCTAAAATTATGCGTTTAATTGGCCGTAATAACGTGCAAAGAAAATAAAATAAATTTAATATTTTGTTTTGATGAAAAAGACGTATGGCAGCTTATCGTTTGAATCAAAGTTAATAGGTGATAAATTATAATTGGATATTAAACGTTAATTAGAAAGCTGAACACCAGTATTATATGCAAGGGGGCATATCGTTCTCTAGGGACAGCAAGGATCTATCTGACATTTTAGTCGGGAGCGATTTTTTTGAAAGTTTGTTCACTTTTAAAACACAATTTATAATAATTTGTGTTCATTTTTTAGACACACTACATTTGCATTTTTTATTGCTATTAACTTAATTCTATCTGCCATAGATAAAATATTTTTGCTGCAACGTAATTCTATTTGTATTGTATTTTGGGTCATTTGTTTTGGACAACAAGGTTGCATCTGCCAATTAGTGAAACTGAGAAAAAAAAATCAGAGTCTGCAGATCACATGCGGTGGAAGCGAAACCTCCAGAAAACTAAAGTAGATAAGAGTGGGTAGACTACGAAGCGATTTTTTTATCAATGTGAAGGATGATTTATTCCATATTTTAGGTGTTCAAATTCCAGTGCATCTTTTCCTACACGTTTGGTCACTTTATTAGTATTTGTGTTTTCTTCTTCGTAGTCACTAGATGTCGCATTCTTTTGCCTGTTAATTTTGCAGTGGTTTGAAGATTGAATATTTATTTTACAAAAATATACTATTTTCATTTGGATTTTGTAGCATTCGATCCTAGGTTTTTTTAATGTCTGGCCGCTGAAGTTAGTCGGGCGCTTTATACCACTAGACCAAAGGAGACTTCTGTGAGACCGTAGATTTATCACATTATATTGGAACCAAATAAATAATAAATAAATATTTTATTGCTATCTCATTCCCTCGCAGGCTAAATCCTATAGTTGTGTGAATTTGTCTTTTTTTAGTATCGCTCGTTTCCGTTTCGAGTTTCAAATAACAACGGTGCTAAAGAATGTTTCACTTTAAAAAAGTATCTTTAGTTTCTGTTTACTTTCTATTTATCGTAAAATGAGTACGCAGAAAATATTGTAATTGAATTATCCTACGATTGTTGCTTACTGAGTTCAGTTGATTTCTATAGCAACAAGGTTCCGTCTGTTTATTTTGCTTTGTGTTTGACTTAAAGCCACGTGTTTTTTATTCACATGTTCTTAAACAAAAGGATAATTCAATCACTCTATGCTCAGCAATATTCATTTTTTTCATTTTATTAGTAATTATTATAGTCAAAGAATTATTAATATTTCGCTTTCCAGCTAATATTATAAATTTGCTCAGTAATCATGGAATTTAGGTATAAGAAGGCTGTATTAACTTATCTCAATAACAATAATCAAGGTTGTAATTTAAATATCATGCTTTACTTCTTGACTACTGTTCCACAACATTATTAGGTACAAATGTGACATGTTTGTAAAAGCCTATTCAGGCGTGTTATATCTACGTAGATAAATAACCAAAAACTTTTTTTGTATGTTTATTCTATTTTCCGGAAGGATATTGTACATAAATGTGTGTACCCTCATAGCCTATGCTTCTTTTACTACGTTCAGTCTTACTGAATTAGTTAATAATTTATTAAGCCGCCGCTATCCGAATTTCTACCGATTTCTTACATATCCCCCTTAATAAAAACATTTGAAGTTTTAAAGCTCTTAAAAATTACACGTTATTTTTGAAGATAATATCTATACATTCCTCATGCCGAAACGCAAATTATATGAAATACCTTCGATAGAAAAAAATCGCAAAGTATGCTGCGAAAATTATTATTTTCAAGTCTGATTCAGTTATTTTACAAGTTATTTATATGAAAAAATTCACAGTGTTTCTTTGAATGCTGTTTTAGACAGCCTTTAAGAGGTTTTTGCTCTATTTTAAACGAGTCGTGTTTTATTAAACATTTTCACATTTACCGTTTTAAATATAAGCGCACTCTCTCCAACATTCGTCATAATATATATCTCTCCATCTTCTTTTTGAGCGGGGATGCGGCACCTTATGTTGTCTTGTATAGTGTTTTTGTACTAGTGATATTTTTACAAATGTTGTGTTCGTGTTTAGATCCGTTTTTGAATCTTTTAGTTTAATAGGTACGAGTATATATGTTACATTCATAAAGTTTTCTGATTTTCAGTGCGTACGTTTTTTGATATACTTTGTTGTAGGTATCTGGGCTAATTTCAAGTGTTTTATTTTTCTGTTTCATTCCAATTGCAGATAGAACCTTGTTGTTACAAGGGCACGATATGCTGACATGGCGAGTGGCGAGTGGTTGTTACACGGTTGTGTTTAGTTAACCGGGCAGATGCTTTTTAATCACGTGTTTATTGCCGCCTGCCATATGCTTCTAAATATTATTCATAAATATAACAAAACATGCACAGTTCGGTGCAAGACACGTTTTATTCTGATTAAACTACGCAGGTACATTATTATAAAACGGAAGATGTTTGTTTGTTTTAATGAGATACACCTAAGTTTAAGCGAGGGGTGAAATGTATTGAAGAATTGTAGATTGAACACATCACGTTAAGACTTAAGTTTCTGATATAACAAAAAAAATGTTTTATTGTTGTTGTAAAATACATAAAAAATGATCTTTTAACTTGTTTACTAATTATTTAACTAGTGCAAACCCGTGGAAAATCACAGGATATTTCAATTATTGTGTGATTTGTGTAGCAGAAAGTATTTATAAAAAAAATATTTGCCTCAGAATCATTTCCTTTCAAATGGAGAAAAAAATTATCTTTCCAATATTAGTAAATTGAAAAAAAAAAAACGATATTTACTTAATAATGCGCTTTTAACATTCCTACGATGACGGCACGGAAACAGCACAAAAAGGCAAAAAACGTATATTTTTTATCACAATAATGCTACATCTCTTTCTTAAACTCCAATTTGAAGTGGAATAAGTTATGTGCATATGTCTGCTTCCCCAATAGGAAATATCCAATAATTATCACACAATTCCCTCACAAGAGTCTCAGCTCCCGTCTGAAGCCAGTGAGGTAGTGGGGAGGGGAACGAGATGGGTAACAGGAAGGTGGGGAAATACCTGGTATTTAGATTTGGTCATCAAACACGGTTAAAGCCATTTCAAGCAATGATTCAATTCTGAATGGTGGTCTTACAGCAGGGCGATACTGAGAGCATCTTCCACCCTGAAACGTGCCGCAAATATACTATATAATTTCAAATTAATTAATTGTGAAATAACACAAATTAATCAAATAAAATATATTTGCCCACGCTAGTATTCGTCAAGAGCCTTACCCCTAGACCACGCCGGTCGTCATTGCCGTTGTCGTGACGTTATTATGAGAATTTTAAAAGTAGCCAATAGATCACATTATAAAAATACCATCCGTCAAACATTTAATCAAAATAAATACAAATTTCAAAAATAATAATTATTATTTAATAAAATGAAATTGGTACCTACGCTATCGCTCGTCGTATGATTTATACTTATCAGTTAAAATTTCGAAAACTAAAAGTTTATTTATAGAAATCGAATAATGTTACCCATTATGCAGGAACACAATTTCAAATGATACAACAATGCACAAACAACAGAAATTAGTATGTTTAATATCATTTATAAATAAAAACTAATTCAAGAATTGTTTGCAGCACACGATGTTTGTATTCACGAGAAAAAGAGAAGCTCCAACTGGGGCCGATGGGGCTTTGTCATCCCCAATTACGGATTGTTGTAAGGCTAAAGGAAATGAAACTGGAATGGAAGTGTCTGGATGTATAGATCTGATAACTATGCACGGATAAAGGTAAAACTATTTCAAGCGATGCGACGCGGACATTTCCATTCTAATTGGTAAGCTCACACTAGAGGACTAGAGCAATACGTAAAGAATATTATTTCACCATGGAGCGTAAGTGGAAATGCACATTATTTTAATTATCCATCCGATGCACAATTTAAAATTTTTGCTTTTATTTTTGCACATTTTTGGGAACTCAGAAATCCGTTTTATTTTGGCTTTAATGGGTATTAAAAAGATTTATCAAGCAATACCCAACTACTCAGTTGCGATGTATTTTTATATATTTTATATGTAATATTTGTATTGCTTTTAATTGAAAAAATGTATTATGGGACGGCAACATTACTTCTAAATTTTTTACTCCAAATATACTCCGGAATCGCTGGTTAAAATCCTTCGGATACGAGCTGTTGCAATCTGTTTTATATTGTTAAAAAATGTTAAAATGGAAAATCGGAAAGATTGATAACTATCATAACAAACATTTTAGAAACACATCTAGCAACCTCTTTTTGGAAAGGTACACCTAAACGTAATTAGGTGTTTACCCTCAAAAGGTTCGCTACGTTTGGTGACTAAGGGTGCACGTGGTCTTGACGGCGGTTGCATCTACCACTTACTGGGTGGCGGGTCGGATCAAGAGGCACTGATTTAGGGAGGCCTTTTGACCTCTCCACTCCTGGACACGCTGACCCCGAGATTTCTACCCACTCGTCATGCCTTTATTTCTTTCTCAGAACTTGCACTGCTTCCTTTCCTTATAAAGACCTTCCACATACGGAGAATTGATTCCGCTTACCGATCGTAATTATCTTTTACATAGGTCGCGGATTTATTAAATTAGAACACTGGTTTTTATTTTATCCATGAGAATAATACAGAAGAAATCTGCGAAACTTTGGAAGTGGCGAGACAGGCTACCGGGAACGGAATCATCTTGAAACTCGCTTTTGACAGCGGTACGCTTCTTGATCCTCTGCGCATTCATCTGCAGCGTTGCAAGTAAAGAATGTTCACAGCTTTAAAAATACAGATTCGTATTTCCTACACACACATCATCCCTTAAGATGACATATAAGGGTCGACCGAGATCTCAGTCTCGGTCTCGGCATTCTCGGCTACAAATTCTACCGAGAACTCTGTCTCGGTTCTCGGCGAAAAATCGCCGAGATTCTGGGCCATAACCGAGACCGTTGTAAGTAGGTACGGTTTAGAATAATGGGATTCAAATCTACCGCGCGCGTCCACATTCGTCACTTGGTGTCAGTGCTTGAGAGAGCTGTCGATTGTGATTGTTCGGCTGGCAGTTGTAGTTAAAGGAAGTTTGTTTGAATTTTGTTCGTAGTAAAAAAAATGTTCTTTTATGTGTTGTTGTGATTAATTATAAATATTAGCCACAATAACTACATAAACGAGCTAAGTGGATATCAAGATCATTACGTATTATTTTATACGTATGTTCGAAAACTGGTAAGGGTACGAAGATTTTTTTAGATTCAGTGGCCACATTCATCAGAACATATCTATATTATGCAAAAATAGCGCATTTTCATTCTTTTCTCAATTTATTAATTCTCGGTCTCGGTCGAGATTTTAATATATTTTCGGTCTTGGTCTCGGTCTCGGGCCGAGAACGAAAAAACTGTCTCGGTCGACGCTTAATGACATAGACTCTGATGGAAACTATTTTCCCGTGTGGAGCTAATGAAAAAGAAAGATTATTTTTAATTCCCACGTTGTTGAAAAGGTATTCTTAATCCCACTTGAAAAGCAATAAATGGCTATCATATAATATTGATCGTGAGAATAGGATAACAATTTAAATAGATGGGTGTTATAATATTTACAACAAATACATGATTCGTGCATCAGATAGTATAATGTACAATAAAATGGCCAATTAATAAATAACACTACGCTAGCAATTAAGCATTTATCTCGTTTCATAATTTCCAAATTTAGCTCCCGACAATTGCTCTGGTTTGTCTTTGCCTTCAGGATAAAAGAGATTAAGAATTTACAGCCTTGTCCAGAGTGAAACAAACGCTCCGATCTCTAATTGGTAACAATATAAATTACTTGCACCAAAATTAAACTCGATACAAAGACTAAGACAGTGAAAAGTACCTTGGATGAAATTCTAGAAACACTTTTTTCTGTTTCGTAATTGGAATGAACTAGACGGGTATCTGATTTCTAACAGATGCTACAGTGGCGTTGATGGAAGGTGGTTTATATTATCATTAAATACGAGTATATTGTAAGAAGTTGTAAAGGAGAAACGAAAATTTGTTCGTGTTGTAATTTCATTAATATTAAGACAAATATATAATTGTACTCACAGAAGTAATTTCTCATTATCAAAATATGAGTCAAGAATGTCAGTAAAAATATGAAATAATGAAAAATGAACCAATACAATAAACACAGTGTACCGGAGACCAAAATTTCTTTTACATGTTTTATTCCAAATAATGTCAGGAATCACTGGTCAAAGTCAAGTACATTCCTTAGGCCGCCGCTGCCCGAATTTCTACCGATTTCTTACATATCCCCCTTAAAGATTTGAAGTTACAAGGTCTTAAAAAAATAAATGTTATTTTTAAGGATAATATCTATACATTCACCACGCCGAAACGCAAATTATATGAAATTCCCTCGATGGAAAAAAATTTCAAAATATGCTCCGAAAAATATTATTTTCACGTCTCGATAGGTGAAGTAGGGCCAAATGGATAAGTTGCTAATAGGCCACTTGCATGGATTTCATAACGACTTGGAAAAAATCGTGTGGATAGATTTTTTTACTAAGATTACGAAAATGTTAGTAAAATTTTTTAAAAATGTACAGTTTTTTTTATTTTTAAATAAATAAATCCATTATTTGGGCTCGTGACGTCACTACATGAAAATGTCCCGTCTCCGAAAATGTTCCTATTAATTTTGTAAAATTCCACACTGATTTATTTTTTTTTATATGGCATCACTTGGATTTCAGGCGAATTTTTGAATTTGACATTTAACGTTCACTAGATTTATTGTTTGTTCTCTGCGAACTTATCATTTGGTTTGACTTTTTGACAAATGTTATGAAGAGAACCCCGTACATTTTACGCTGTCTGTAAGAGTTTTAGAGGTATAATGATAATGGTGCGGATTTTAACACAATCAAATTTTATAATATTCTTATTATTATTATAATTTACAAGTACAAGTATATTACATTGGATTTAGTAATACAGACGTTGAAAATTATAATTATTTATGATCAATAAGATGGATCAAGGAAAAAACATTTATGAGACGTAATATTTTTGGTATGCCTCGTTATTTTCATGTTCCATGAATGTGGAAAACGTTCTTTGAATGATTTTCGGCTCAGTATGTAATTATCTTTTCTTCGCACCCATAAAATTACGTCCCGTCTTTCCGGTTTATAAAAAATTGGTCTGATTTTCGGATTGAAATTTTCAAAAAATCGCCTGGGTTTCAAAAATACGATTAAAAAAAATACAGAATGTCTTAGAATATTTGCCTAAACCGGAATTTTTTTTTTATATGTGATCCAAGTGGCCTATTATTATATGAACCACAGAGACAGGCCAAGGAGAGCCAATAGGGCTAAGTTAATAGTAATTATATTATCCATAAAGATAGGCCTAGTAGGGGGCCAATAAGGCCAAGTTACTAGTTATTATATTAATCATAAATATTGTCCAAGTAGGGCCAATATGGCCAAGTTACTAGTTATTATATTAACCATAAAGATAGGTCAAGTAAGACCAATATGGCCAAATTACTAGATATTTTATTAACCAGTTAATATCTCAACCATAAGGTAATAATAGAAAGTTGCACCTACGTCCAGCCTAGCGTGTAACGTTTAGTTGAAGAAATCAAATCAACTCTTTTTCTTCAAATCGTGTGTGGTCTCAATTGATGTCTTCCAACTAGACCCAAATTACAAATACCGCTAAACGTTCTCATACGAAAAACGATGATAATTGACAACGCGCACTTATTTTAAGAGTCACATTAAAAACAGATTAGGCACTACATCATATACAGGGTGCAGCATCTCCTTCAGATAGATAATACATAGATATAAGCACACGCCCTAAGAGTTCCGTCGTAACCTCTCTTTCTATTACATGTGTCGTTTGTGATAAAGGGGGAGAGGTTACAACGGAGCTACCGGCGGTAGTTGTATTCTACGGTAACATTAACGTGGAGGTTTCCACTGCAGACAGCGTAAACATCTGGCTCTGTAATGTATGGCGTCAAATAATATCACGGACGAAAATGTATGAGATGCGAAGAAGGGAGGAACTCGCAACCCTTGTGCTAGATGAGATGGGGTGGATTTGGAATGAGATATTAATTTGGTTTCTTAATCGACTCTCCTGAAAGCAGTGACGAAATTGTAATAATTGTTGGTTATGTAGAAAAAATGATAAAGATCTGAATAGCCAAGTAGGTACTCCCCAACCTTCATCTTTCACTTGTCCTCATCTCTTCTCCCTTCAGCCTTACAACAAGCTCCAAATGGGGTAGTCTCACTGGCTCCTGTTATTGAGAAATGCCTTCTGGTCTCAGGTTTGAGGAAAGGAAAATCCTGATCTATTTCCTTCTCGTGGTGGGGAGTGAGCAACGACCTCGTGTCGGCAAATATAGACAGGGACTGAGCGTTGGCCGGAATAAGCGGACCACCAACTTTCGCCCTACCAGGCGTCTGTTGTCTAGGGCACCCTCTTGTCCTGGAGAAGTAAATAATCTCCAAAGGCGGAAGAACCTTCGAGGTCAACGGCATAGGATGTGGAAAGAAACGGGAAACTACCACATTAAAGGTCCAAGTGGCATCCCAAGAACCAGCAAAACATGAATACCCAATCTCAAGTAAAATTCTCCGGAGGTAAAATAGTCCCCCGTTCGGATCTCCGGGTGGGGACTGCTCGAGATGCTAGAAACACAAAGTCAAAGTCAAATACAAAGAACCAAATAGCGAGATGGGCAACGTGGAATGTCCGCACATTACTGCAAAACAGCAAACTGGATAATCTGAAAGCTGAGATGCAAAACGTAAATTTGAATGCCCTAGGTATAGCAGAGATGAGATGGCCCAATTGTGGAGACTTCTGGAGTGGCAACTACAGAATCATCCACACAGGATGCATAAAGGATAAACCTGGCCAAGGAGGAGTAGGCGTTGTGCTGTGCAAGGAATGGGGAAGACGGGTTAAGGGATACGTGCAATATAGTGGAAGAATTATTCTAGTCAAAATAGAAACTAAGCCTGTAGACACTGTAATTATCCAAGTATATATGCCAACATCTAGTCACAGCGAAGAAGAAGTGGAGGAGGTATACAGTTCACTAGATAAACTTATATTAGAGATAAAAGCAGGTGAAAATCTGATTCTCCTAGGAGATTGGAATGCTGTTGTAGGAGAAGGACGTGAAGGAACTTGCATTGGGCCCTTTGGGCTGGGTGCAAGAAACGACAGAGGAAACAGATTGACAGAATTCTGCGAAAAACACAAATTAGTGATAGCAAACACTTGTTTCCAACACCACCCAAGACAGCGATATACCTGGAAATCCCCTGGAGACAGACAAAGACTGCAAATAGACTATATAATGGTTAGACATAGATTTAAAAACCAAATAAAAGACTGTAGAAGCTATTCCAGTCCAGATATAGATAGTGACCATAATATGGTAATGGCCAAAAGTATTCTAAAACTGAAAAAAATAAAAAAGAGAAAAAATTTCAAATGGGATACAAAAGTATTAAAGATAAAAGAGATCAGCGACAGTTTTAGGGAAAAAACGCAAGAATGCAACCTAATGGAAGAGGAGAACGTGAATGCGATCTGGAAAGTGATAAAGAAGAAGATCATAACTACGGCAGAGGAAACTATAGGCAAGGAAAAACCCCAAGCAAGGAAGGAATGGATAACCGATGAGATCCTAAATATGATAAAAGATAGAAGAGAGCTCAAAAATGATAAAAGAACTGAATCACAAGAGAAATATAAAGTGCTGAGAAACAAAATAAATAGAGAGTCAAGAATAGCCAAAGAAACATTCTACCAGAATAAATGCGATGAGATAAACGACGACCTCAAGAGAGGAAATATAGAAAGAGCTCACGCTGCGGTGAAAGACTTCTTTGGGATGAGAGTTGGAAAGGGTAATGCAATAGAAGGAGAAGACGGCAAAATACTTTTCGAAAATGACCAAATAGGAGAGAGATGGAAAAGATACCTCGAAATGCTGTACAATGGGAAGGGAAATAGTGACAACGAAACATTGATAGAAAGAGAAAATGAGGTAGACGCAGATGATTTGGGAGATCCCATCACTAGAGAAGAGTTTGATCTCGCACTGAAAAACCTCAAAAACGGGAAAGCACCCGGAATCGATGATGTTCCGGCTGAACTAATTAAACCAGCAGGAAAAGGAACTATAGATGCCCTGTTTAAAATGATACAGACAATGTATAAGACTGGAAAGATACCAGAGGATTTCGAGAAATGCCTAATTGTTACATTACCAAAGAAAGCAGGCACGACGAAATGTGAACAACACAGAACTCTTAGCCTAATATCTCATGCCTCAAAAATATTGACTAATATCATTCTAAAAAGAATCGAACCAAAAGTAGAGAACATCCTTTCCGGAGATCAGTATGGCTTTAGAAGAGGTGTAGGAACCAGAGAAGCAATATTGTCGCTACGAATACTACTTGAAAAAAGAATAAAAAGAAACCAAAATACATTCATCGCATTCATAGACCTGGAAAAGGCTTTCGATAAAGTAGAATGGAAAAGACTCTTCGAGATTCTGAAGAGAATTGATATCAAATATAGAGATAGACGAATAATCCAGGCGCTATACAAGAATGAGGCCGCTATAATTAGATGTGACAATGATACAAAAGAAGCCAGTATAAGACAAGGGGTGAGACAGGGATGCTCTCTGTCACCTGTTCTTTTTAACGCTTATATACAAAGTGCGATTGACGACTTGAGAGAGAGAATGAGTCACAGAAAAGGTGTAAAGATACACGGGCAAAAGGTGGATATGATAAGGTTTGCTGACGATATTGCATTGGTTGCTGAAAGCGAAGAAGAACTGCAAGAGGCCTTAACAACCATGCAAAGCATTCTCCAAAATAACTATAACATGAAGATAAATAAAGACAAAACAAAGCTGCTGACTGTAGGCCGAACGCAACATCAGATGCGAATAGAGATGTCAGGAGTTCCACTAAAGAACGCCAAGGAGTTTGTCTATCTCGGGAGCAAAATAACATGGGACGGTCGGTCTAAGAGCGATGTCGACAGCCGTATACACCAGGCTAGGCTTGCTTTCAATAAAAGGTCGAAAATAATTGAATCAAATAATATAGACCTAAAGCTGAGAATACTCCTCATCAAGACCTATGTATGGAGTATCTTGATGTACGGCTGCGAAACATGGTGCCTATCCAAAAGAGATAAACGGAGACTAGAGGCTTTTGAGATGTGGTCCTATAGAAAACTATTAGGAATTTCCTGGAGAGACCACATTACAAATGAGGAGGTTCTCCAAAGAATCGAAGGAGGAAGGCACCTGCTCAGGACCTTGTCCGAAAGGCGTGCAAGATGGATCGGCCATGTAATACGACAAGAAGGCCTCTTGCATTCCATAATGGAGGGTATGACCGAGGGGACAAACTCTAGGGGACGCCCACGCCGAGAGTACCTGGAGGACCTGCTGGTGGACGTGCGCTGCTTATCATATGCAGACCTCAAAAGAGCCGCACAAGACAGGGAAGAATGGAAGAGGAAACTAAAGAAAATTGCTGCAAACCAATCCCAGAATTGAAACCAGAGAGAGAGAAGTTTTAAAGTCAACAATAACAAGACCAACTAGAGTACTACGCCAAATCACAAATTCTGTGCTGTCTCTAAGTAAAGTTTTCCGTTTAAAATAGTCTAATCACTCTTTTTATTTCATATACTTGCAATCAGCAGTAACAACGAGTATCAACAACAGTAAGTGCCTCCATTTGCAACTGGATGGCACTGACTGAAACGTGACACTTCAAGATTGACCTTGAAGTCATAAGGTTAGACGTATTTCTCTACAACGTTTATTAACTGTTGTTTTTTTAAATACTCTAACGTGGGGGCCTGGGCGGCCTGTTACTTTTAATGTTTATATATTAGAGATCCATGAATATTTTGAGTTCCAAATAATTATTTGTTGGACAATTTGAATGTTTTTAAATAAACCAAAATACTTTTTTATTGTGAAGTAACGTATATATATTTGACAAATTGAATATTATGTAATAATTTTTGGCAAAAATCACTTGAGATCAGAAATCAGTCTGTATTATCTTTTAAACTAAATAAAAACAATGAACTCACTTTTATTATAATATTTAAATAGTGTCTCGAATAAACAAAATATATAAAACTTTAGTAAAGTTGTTCATGCTTATATTTATATAGTAAAAATCCCGTAAAAGGCCCGCTAAAAAAATGAAATGAATTTACTTACAGAAATTTAACTTTAAAAATTAAAAATTTAAAACTTACGGCTCTTGCGTCACTAAATTCAAAGCTACTGGAAGCGGCGTATGCGTCACGCGCGGGGGAGGGGAGTATTTCGATATTATTATTGCTAGGACGGAGCGGTCCCCACGTCAGCAGTTAAAAAGGTTGACAATCATCTCTTTTTTATCAGTTAAGAAATTATATTTAATTAAATGAAGACAATAACAGCAAAACTCAATGGAAAATCTGAAAACAGAAAAATCAGAAAAAGATGGGATGCAAGCCCGGTGTAACAGTATATTTTTCTGATTTTTCTGTTTACAGATTTTCAATTGAGTTTCGTTAACATTGTCTTCATTTGATTAAATGTTACAATTTGAGTTTTTACTATTTACTAAAAAATAAAAATAAAAATTGTATATTTGATGATTTTAGCATCACCACTTTGGATTATTTCAAGGCTGAAAGGGACGGTATATTTAAGAAAGGAAACTTTTGGAAGAACTTGACTTCTCAGATCACTAAAAACAGCATTGATTCCGAATGGTCTCCAACAAAGGTAATAATTGGGGGCAGTTTTTTCACAGAAATTAACTCGTAACATTGTCAATAAATGACCTTTCAGTGCCTTTTTTATACAACATATATTTGAAAGGTCCCTGTTGAACGCCAATACTAGGTGCGTTTCATTCTAATAGATTTAACAAGCTGAAAAGCTTGACAACGTGATCATTGTCCTCTTCTAATGATCACAATTTGTTAAGCTGAAACGGACTAAGGATGAGTTGTTTCACAGAATTTGAACAATTTAATAAATTTCAAGTTCTGTAAAAGTTCCATTCAGTTATTATGTTTATTCAGATTATTTGAGTGAAATTGGTATTAAACGACTGTAATCTCTAATTAACGGGATTCTTTCAATTGTCAAAAAACAAAATAGCGCTGAATGGCCATTTGATAACAATATTACATTTATATTTCTGTGAAATGTGTCGTTAGAGTACCTTCCAACGCAACTAATTTATGTTTTTATTTAATATTTGTGTGTTTTTACAATTTGTATACATTTTTTTACATGTTGTACGGTGTTACAAATGAGTATATAAATAGCATTTCCTCACCATAAAGAGACAAGGCTCGTGTTTGGTGAGGGAATTTTTGCTCAATTATATGTAATCATCTAAATAATTATATAATATAATATTTCAAAAACAAAAAAATAAGTAAGGAACCTCAATAATATTACGAATATTTTGACTTCGGTGACAAAAAATAATATAAACGTATTAATTTTTTATTTATCTTACATAATGGTGTAATTATTTTAATATGAGGCTTTAGATAATTTTAGTAATTTTTAGAAAGAAGCTTTAGAAACTAATTTTTAAACCGCTCAGAATGTCTGAGAAACGTTTTTTCAACCTGCCGTTATAAACATTAACAACGTAAATAATTCTAATTCATATTATTGTTTACACCTGAGAAAACTAACGGCCAGGTTTTTTTTTCTGTTTGCAGAAATCTTCCGAGACAACCGGGTGTTTACCAAGTGTAAATACTCCGCGAACAATGCTAATACAAGTGGAAATATACCTGGAAAATATACCTGGGAAATAAGATTAAAATGTGAAACAAAGAGGACGCGTTAAACAACGCTCCGACAAAGGACGCCGGGGGAAAATAAAATAAAATACGTGTATTTATTCTACGCTTCCAGGTTTCGCAGGATAACCGGGAGACAGTGATTAAATTATTCCGTTAATAATTCTCTCTTAGTACAATAGTTCGCCCGGAAGGGGGCGCTTATACTTGACTCCCTTTGGGCGAAGTCATTTTGTCAAATGTGCTAATTAAGTCCGCACCAACGAAAGCTCACTCAAACCTACGAACTTGTCGCAATGAGGAAATATCCTACATTTAAACTTACAATAATGATGAGAGGATGGGCTGCCCCACAACTTTGTCTTCGCGCAAATATCGATCGTCCAGTTGATTAGTCAGACATTTCCAAATACTAAATTTTGAGATAATGAGGAAGGCATTATTGGAATGCTCTACTTAACTCAAGTAATATTTACACATTAAAAAAACATCCGGAAACATAACGGTCCGGTACATTAGGGTGCACGCATTACTTCGCCACCGGCTAGCCAGCTTCTGGAGCAGGACACGGAAATCAACCAACATCATTGTCGTGGCTGCATCCGAGTGGCTCAGTTCCCCACTAAATGAGCGATGGATGCAAATGATGAGGCGAACTCCCCGATGAACGATAAAAAAAACAAATATTTTTTATTTTTATTTTATTTTATTTTTAATTTTATGGTTAATTTTTTGTTATTTATGTTCGATTTTTTTTTAAATTTTTTTTTCGTTAGGTACCTAGCCTAATACGTTATCATATTTTATTTCTTTTAGATTTTTATTTACTCTGTAAAATATATGGTACTATAGTTTATGTAATATGGCAGACTGGGATTGCACTACCCTCCCAGCCCTGCTGGAATAAAAACATAAATTAAATAAAATTAGTACAACATTTTGAAATTTCATGCTATTTACACAGAATTTTTTTTAATTTTTGTTATTTCGCTACTAGTTTTTGTCCATTATAATTGATTTGACGGTGTTCATGAGTAATCTGAGTATTATATGAGTTAGAGGGTACGCTTTTATATATAACTACAAAATCAACTCATTTTTTCATTTTTTTGGAGATGTCTGAATAATTAACTGGACGATCGATATCTATTTCTGAAAGTCATCAGGTTCCACATAAAGCATTAAAATTGATCTAATGTCTTCCTGGAGCATTTTATCGTTCCATGCACTTGCGCGTCATTTATTCACATGGCGATTGAATCATCTTTAAAAAAATAGGAGACTTGATTTTAAACTTAACCGGTAAAATAATTTCTCCATATGTACCTTTAAAAATTAAAACATCCTTTTGAAAATTGACAAATAAGAATATCTCGGCTTGTACTTTGATAAATTCTTAATCCCTTACTAATAATACATGTGTTTAAAATTTTATCCTGCCGGTAAACTTCTATAAACCCTACATTCAACTTCTTTTTTAATATTATCAGTCATATAATTTCTATTTATAACGATTTATAAAGAAAGAACCATTTTTAACCAAAAGCCAACATTTAAAGAGAGAGATTTAAAACAAGATTTATATTTGCATTTAAAAGTTTGCCATAGACACTCTCGTCTTTTTATTTTACATGTTTTTTTTATTATTATTTTATATTAGCGTTACACAGGAGGCCCCGAGGAAAAAACCCACCAGGGCATCTGTCGTTTTGGGGAGGATGTGTGGAGAGTCTTTTTGGGCAAAGGAAGTAGAGGAATTTCTGTTTTGGGACGAGATGTGGTTTGAATCTGATTGTCAGTGTGTCCAGGAGTGACGGACGTATGAATCCATCCCTCCCGCTGCGGTGCAAGACTGTACGGAATATGTCACTGACACAATTTAAAAATGAAATAATGAAATCATTTATCCGTGATACAAGACCTCACTAAGGAATTCTTTGGTAAATTTAATAAACTACTCGTTCATCGACAAATTTGCTAAAGTATCTCTACCTATCCTATTAATGTAATTAAATGTAATGTCTTAGTAAAATCATTGTAATATGTATTATAAATCATCATAACCTGTAGTATTATTTAGTTATATTAAAAAATATATATATATTTAATTTTCACTATAATATTAAAATCCAAATTGGAGTTCTGAACCCCTGCAACTTGCAGAGGTACTGGAGGTACCATCGATGTAGCGGTTTGCCACTTTGCGAAACTAATACTTACGTCTTATTAGACATGGTTAATGTTGCAATTTTGTAAACCTCTGATCGCCTTACTTAAAAAATTTTGTTGTTGTATTTTTATATCATGTATGTATTTTTTATCGTAACTATATATCTTACTGTAATTTAAATTTTTGTTGCTTATATTTTTATTTAACTAATGTACTTTATTATTTCTTTTGTAATTTTATTTATATTATTTCCTTCTCATGTTAAAGATGTACTGCCTTTATTTATTTATGTAAAAGCCCTCTGGGCGTATAATAAAACAAAAAAATAAATAAATAAATAAGACAATGGATCGAGATAGTTCGGCTAGAGAGGGCAAGAGCTCTTTCTCAACCAATCCCGATCCAGCCCAACATCGCATTAGATGGTCAACGTCCGCCGAGAAAGGCATTTTTTAACCTCACCCCTCATGAACCCGAGCACCCCTGCTAAGTCACCAGACACAGCGAACCGCCTATGGCGGAGGTGTTAGTTATCCAATAAATGGTACCGATATCCGCCTTCCAAATCTCCCGCATAATAATAAAATCTGAAAAAGCCTTTCAACTGCTTTCAAAAATAGTACCTATCTATTTAATTTTGTAGATTCGTTAAAAAATTGCGAATCTTTTCGAAATTGAATGTCAAGTGGGTATTTTGACGGCCTGATTTTTTCTAAATGTGATGGGTTAATGCGTAGTGAAAAATCCTGCATTATACATACCCTTAAAAAACATTAAGACTACTTAAATAAAATGTTATTGTTTGAGTTATAAAGAGCAAGCTTTTGTACCATTTTCGTATTTGCAAACCTGTTGTCATTATCGGAGTCTTGTTGCTTCATTTATTCCCAACAATTTAACAATCACGTCCCACGGGAACCTCGTTTTCACATTTCTCTTTCCTTAATCACTTCTTTTGTGCGAAACACTCAAATGACACGCTGCGCAGGTGTTTCGATCAATAATAATAATTATTATCAAGACGCTAACAAATTGACGTACCAACCTATGAACAGGGATTTTTTTCTTCAAAATTAGCTTCCTGTTAGTGCGTTAATAGCTGAAAATCAAAAACTGCAATGAATAATAATTATGCTTCATTGACATTCATTTCATAAAATGTTTTTTTTTCATAATCCTCAAGGATCTCATTTGAGGTCTTTCTTATTTCATCTTTCCTTTACCTCTGCTATGCCAACCTCAATACACTCAGGATTGTAAGTTGTAATCATAACTTCATCGCGAAATGAAATCATCTTCAGCCTAAGTTAACTGAAGACGCCTATAGATGTCTGATTAAAAAAATTCAATTACTTTTCTCACTATCTTCAATCTAGAGATGCCAAAGTCCCACTGGCTTCGAGCAGTTGGAAAATTGTTTTTTTCGAGCATTCTGAGGTCTTTAATTTCCACTTCTGACGCCGTTTCCTTTTTAATTGAATCTTCGATAGATAAATATTATTGTTGTGTAGATAGAAGACCGAGTGAAAAGAATAATATCCGTATGGACAAAATATCAATAAAAATTATATACCCAACGTAATATATAAATTGTGCTCAGTTCATAAAGCCACATATTATCCGGGTGTTCTAAGCGATCTCACTGCATAACATAGACCTGTTATACTTCTATAAAATGTGCTTACATTACATTATTATATTATACAAACAAAATAAGCTGAGATAAATAATTTAATAAAGCCGTTTCCATTGCAAATGGCGCTGAATCCTTTGATCAGACTTAAACGATTTGAGACGAAGATTTCATATTCAGCCTTTGCGAAATAATGATCATTTTTTCAGGACAAACTTACGCTTACTCTGATTAAAAGAGTCTGGAGGTACCTATTTTGTGTTTGTTGTGACTGTTTATTTCTTCGGAGCTTTTCAGTTTGTTTGCTACAAATAATCAAAGCGTTTGAACAAATCTCTTTCATCGGTCGTCATTATAATTTTTGTAGGTACTATGTCATCTATTTGAGCATCTGTAAATTTTAATGATAAACAAATAGACAAAATTATCTCTTTTACAATTACTTAAACTTATTTTGTTATCATAAATCGTGCGAGTATTTATAGATTATTTTATACTTATAGATAAAGGGGTGCTTGGGTTCTTGGGGTGATGTTTGTCTAGGTTTTGGCGGTGGATGACTTAGACACACTGAACCCCAGATTCCTACCCACCTCTCATACCATTTCCTTCCCAGAACTTCCTCTCAAGCCTTTCTTAAAAAGACCCTTCACACAGCATCCCTAAAGTTGAAAATTTTTTATTTTTAAAGCTGAAGAACGAAAGAAAAAACAAAAATAATAAAATTATGGAACTAATATCGAGTCTAAATTTAAGCAAAATTCAAAAAACTTTTTTGAAACTTTCTATACTATCAGTGCACTCAAATACATTCAAACGTGCCCTATTTAAAATGATTTGACTGTAAATATGCGGTTGGTAGGTATTTATGTACCAAATTTAGAGGAAATAAGCTACGAAATTTTTTTAATATCCTTCTCGTCAATTCAGTCATTGATCGAACAATTTTTCTTAATAACATCAATCAAACGAAGCTTCCAGAATAAGTAGTATAAGTTTTAGAAAGTAATCCTCCACCAAAATACTAGGAAGTATGCCTGCCGAGAATCAATTTATAAGTTCTTTATGACGCGTAGTTTGCCGGGATTCCAGGTGGGTTCGAAGTTATAATAAAGAGAAATAAAGTAATTTTAAAGTTGCGTGAATTCTTTTCCGATTCCTCGCGATTGACTCCCCTTCTCCTCCCACGAAACAAATTTCAATTGCTCATATCCTACAAAACTTATTTTTACAAGGGAAATCTTTCCTTCTGCCGCTCGCTTGATTCCATATATGAGGAAAAACTTTAATCACAAAAATCATTACTAGGAAATAATATATTTATTAGGAATTTTGGCTTGGCAACCAAAATGGTTTAAATGGGTAATCGAAAACTTTTACATGTCGTGGGCTCTAACTAAGAATTATTTTTTTTTTTTTTAACTTTATGAGTAAAGCCTTAAAATGTAAATGTAATCGAAAATATGAAAACAGAAAAATCGTGAAAAGATACGGTCACATCTAGGACACGAACCCATGCCTGGAAGAAGCTCTACCTACTGAGCTAATGTGTCCCTATCCGATACGGTCATATTTAACTATATTTTTATTTATTTATTTATTAATAACAATAATAATATATCTTTATTGAAAGAAATTTGCAAGATTATAACTAAAAAGTACATATTCAGTGTTATGTTTACAGTTGTTTAAAATTACATAAGGACAAAAGGATATCAACAGAAAAAATATATAAATATGAACAGTAGATAAATTAAAAATAGAAAATAGTTATAAATTTTGGTTTTTCAGTAATCTGCCCCACTAGGCTAGCCTGTGTTGAGGCAGTAATTTTTAAATCAATTTATAAGACTTATAGACATACCTACACTTTTATTAAAAAAGTAATCACATAATAGATTGGTTACATTAATAATAAATTTAAATAAAAGCAACCAATACATTGTTTGTATATTTCCACTGTATAATACCAAATCATTAATAATTTCGAATTTGGGTGAGTGCACCGGTAAAGGCCCTATCATTATTTTTGATCCAAATTTTTATGTTATTTTTGAAAAATTTTTGGGAATCACATTTTTTTATTCTATCTGAAAGAATGTTGTAAAGCCTTGTTGCAAGGTATCTGAAATTTCGTTGACCAAAAGGTTTTGGGGATTTGTAGTAAGTCTTTGTCATTATTTCGAGTACAGCGAGTATTTAATCTTTTTTCATAGTATTTATGTATATTCGTGTATAGATGAGTAAGGATTGTTTTTGCATATATCTGCCGAACGTCAAACACATTCATAATATTGAAGATTAAGTTCGAGTCTGTAATTAGAGGTAGTCTAAGAATCAATTTTATAATAGTTTTCTGTGCCTTTATGATTGGGTCTAGTGCTGATGCAGTACCGCCTCCCCATGCAATGATACCATACTCAATAATAGATTGACAGACAGCAAAATAAATCATTTTCAAGTGTTGTAAGTCGAGAAAGTTTCTTATCGTTCTGAAAAAGTGCATGGTTTTTCTTATTTTGTTTGCAATTATTTGAGTGTGTATATTCCATTTGAGATATGGATCAATTGTGAGGCCGAGATACTTCATCTGTGTAGTGCGCTCAATGTAGGGAAACTGACAAGATTCATCGGAATTAAAACATTTGTGTATTCTAATGGAGACATCATCATGAGGCTGACCTGTTATATTTATGCTTGATGTGACATATTTAGTTTTCTCGGTGTTCAAAGTGAGCGTATTTGTATCTAACCACTTTTTTACAATGTTTATATCCGTTTCAGCTTTTTTGTAGACATCTACCCAAGTGTCAGCTTCAAACAGTAAAACAGTGTCATCGGCAAAACTAACTATTTTTCCCTGAATATTAATGTTACATAAGTCATAAGTCATATTTGTTTATTTAGCACAATATTATACATTTATATACATGATTAATTAAATTTTGACTGCCTAACTAGGAGTATTATCCCGTTTTAGGACAGTCAAATAATTAAGAAAAGAAGGCTAAGAACCACCAACATTATCTTCATTTTGTTAAGGAATATTTTTTATTGGCCTCTTGCTATGATCGCAATGCTATCTAGATATTGTCTTGGATAAATATTATCCTTTTTTTATTTTTAATATACGACATCTATTGACTTTTCTGCAAGTTAAGGATCTATATTTATTATTATTTTAACTTAATGAGTAACTTTTTATGATTTTTCTGTTTACAGATTTTTAATTGAGTTTCGCTAATATTGACTTCATTTAATTAAATATAAAAATTATTTAATTAAAGGCAATTACTTTTTTAGATTCTTTCCTCGCGTTGAATGACTTCTTTAATTCATTTTTTATGTGTAACTAGCTGGTCCCGCATGCGTTGCTATGCCATTTAATAAATAAATTGTTTCTCCCTGCGTGTCCTTTCCCATGCGTCCTGTTCCCCTTCCGCCTCCCCTTTTTCTCCTGCGTCCTTTTCCCCTCTCGCGTTCCCACTCCGTCACCTCCACCTTCCCTCTCCCCACTCCACTCCCCCCCCCCCCTTCCCCCGTCCCGCGAACCCCCCTCCCGAGTTCCCCTCCCCCCTCACACGTCCCCTTCCCCTCCGGCGTTCCCCTTCCGCCTTCCCCGCCTTCCCTCTTCCCTTTCCCGCTCCCTCGTCCTGCCAACCCTCCTCCCACGTTCCATATATTCAATCCCAGTACATTCAGTTTTTAAACAGCCCGCGTGCCACCTTTTACAATTTTTATTCAAATTTCCATTTTTCATGTATATTAAATTTGGTACCTATTTAAAATATCTAAAATTCTTGATTCGATTCAAACTATTAGGGGAGTACCTACTTTAAATAAATTTATCAACTTAAAGATTTTCAAAAATAGAATTGTTTTGCAAAATGTCATTCTCAAACACACGAACTGTCAAACGTGCGATAGTCGTTATGTTTTCTGAAATCATCCAATTTTCTGCGCAATTTTCTTAATTTTTCTCTCCGTAAGAACCATCCTCGTACTTCAAGGAATATTCTAAAAAAGAATTAGCGAAATCGGTTCAGTTGCTCTCGAGATTTGCGTTTAGCAACACATTCAGCGATTAAATTTTATATATAAGATGTCTAATTGCTGTGCTGTCCATAAAGGCTAGAAAGCTATCTACGCTAAGAAAAACTAACTATATAAAGAAACTAAATATTTAAAAACGACATATTTCTGTCGCAGTTCATTGGCCACAGTAATTAGCGGAAGGTGACAATAAAGTTGCCATTTTTAAACATAATGGTGTCATAAAAAAATATTTTTTTCCACAAGAACGTGTCAACTTTAAAAAGTTGGAATTTCGAAAAAAGTATTTTTTTTACTTGCACTACCATGTAGAATCCTCTACTGAAGTTAGTGCACTTTACCCCGGACACCTTTAATGTACAGATTGTTTTTTTTCATACCTAAAACTCGCTAGTTATTGAATATTGCAGGGGCGAATTGTATTGTAGTGGCGAGGTAGAGATGAGTGACCAGTGACGTCATGTTATTTGTTTTTGTTTGATTTTAAAGATAAAAAAATTGAAAAAAGACGTCCAAAGGTCGCCGGAATCCAAAATTTCATTAACATTTTTTTACTTCAAATAATGTCAAGAATCACCGATTAAAGTAAGTCAAGTAGGTCCCTTAATACCCTGTATATTTGACATGAACTAGAAAACCGTACATAGACTACCTTTGTTTTTAGAGCAATGCACGCTACCGGTATGCGTAAAGGTCAAACGAGTAAGATCTAATCAAAAATCAAATTCTTAAAAGGTATATAATCTATTCCTAATTTGAGGCATCTAGTGTTGAATGATATCCCTGAGATAATATAATATATTTGTGTATCTGGTCGGAAATTCTAGAACGGTGCGCTCTAATGATGACATTTTAACAAATCCGTCTGTAACTTCAAAGACAACACATTTATTTATTTTCATTTTACAATATAATTTGAACTGTGAGTCATAGTACTATAAACTAAATTTTATTGCATTAAACAAATATTCAGTTTTTCTTAGTAAAATGATAAAAATCGAAAACCAACACGATATCGGGCGATAAAACTAGATCTGTTTCGAAAACCATTAAATAATTTAAAAAAATACATATTTGTTTCTGAAGGTTTTACTTTTTGTATCTAGTATTCTTCCACTGTGTTCTATTCTTTATATTTCTATTCTTCGTCTGTGATGAAACACAACAGGTAAGGAAAGGTATCTTAATTATCCTAAGATCAAATACGAGTATAAACAATGTATTTCTTTATTATTTACGCTTCGCTCGTTACATTGTGACATCAAATTGCCTATGAGAGAAACAATTCTTGTCACATTGAACTACTGTCCTCGTGAATTTCATCAGATTCTCAGAAAAAAAACATGTATTTTATATTTACGATAAATTGGTGTGTTTCCTTAAATACTATTTATTTAGAAAAATATTTTTGAAGTGAAAACTTCTTTAGAACCGTTATGATTTAAAACTCGATGAAACTAAAAATAACACTAAAAAAAGACAAACACTTACATCTATAGAATTTAGCCTGAAGAGAGAATGATATAGACTAGTCCCCCCTTTGTGCGGTGCTTCGTAGCCTCCCTACTCTTGTCTACTTTAATTTTCTGAAGGTTTCACTTCTACCGCAATTTTTTTGTTAGTAAAATTGAACCTTTAGAATGTTGAATGAATTAACGAAAACATTTATTGTTCGTTGTAACTTCAAAACCATGATAGCTTAAGAGCGTTTAACCAGCCAGCGGACGAAAATCCACATTTCGTCGAAAGTTGTTCTTACGATCGTGCAGGGCGGTTACAATGAGAAAGATTAATTATTCTTCGTACCAGCTTTTTTAAATTATAACTCAATATCGAATTTATTTAAATTAGCTTTCATTTATACCTTCATCCAAAAATGCTGAAAGGCATTAAAACTATTTAATAGTTTTATCATCACGCCTATATATAGTATTTATCATTTTTCAATAATGTCTAAATTTAATGAGAATGTTACAAAAATCTGAAATATATTAGTTTGTAAGTACCTACGCAAATAAATACACAAATGGACCAATTTTCGTCAAGAAACATGTACGTACATATTTTTTAATGATTTTATTGAAACTAAAATTAAAATTCTAAAACCTGCGTTTACTAGATAATGTATTGATTTATTTTACTGCATGATTATATTATTTGAAATGGGTGTGGTATAATACAAAATCTTTTTTGAAAATTGAACAAATCTGCCAACGACCTATGGAATAACCTTATTATACTAAAAATTAAAAAAAAATTCTCAAAATTTATTACATGCGAATGCTAGATTAGAGAAAAATCTTTCGAAATCCATTTATCATTTTTTGTGGAAAAGAGTCAATACGTCTAAAAACTGATTTGAAAATGACATATTTCTGGTTTTCTCTGGTAATGCCCTCTTAATATAACAAAGGCTTCGCGAGATAAACAATGAATATATTGGTGGTGACGTAGACATCTGCAACAAAACCTTCTGTATAAAAATCTAATCGCTTGAGTGTTCTGTTCGCAAGTTTTACGTCAAAACACAATTTAGATTTATACTACAGATAGGTACATATATTTCTTGGTTGATAAAAGTATTCCCTGAGATGTTTTGCTTTTAAACTTAAATCCGCTGGTTTCATTGAAAACGAATCACACAAAACAAATAAAATGTTTTTTAAAATCTTATGTAGAAAGGTACAGCTAATAAACTATTTAAATTATATTTTAAGATACTGGCGGCGGGTAAGGCGCGTTTTCATCCCTCGACCAAATATCCTCGACAAAATATTCTCCGACAAACTATCCTACGGACAAAACATCCACCAACAAAATATCTACTAAAAATTAACCTAACCTAACCAAACTTAACCTAACTGAACCTAACCTAACTTAACCTAAACTAACTTAACCTAACCTAACCTAACAAAAAATAATTCAGATAACAATAATTTATTGTCTTTACAGGATGTCCATATTATTTTTGTCCCATTTTAGTGTTAGGTTAAGTTAGGTTAGGTTAGGTTAGGTTTAAGTAGATATTTTGTTGGGGGATGTTTTGTTCGCAGGATATTTTATCGGAGGATATTTTGTCAGAGATATTTTGTCCCGGGATGGAAAGTCGCGGAACCCTAGAGGCGCCACCGAGCAGGCAGACATCAGAACGGAACTCTTTATTCCGTTCAAGGTTTTTATCTCGACCGACCACAGGCCTATTGTGTTACCTTTTCTAAAACTTCTTATGTGGGTATTTATATTACAACTTGAAATAAAATAATCAATCTTCAAACGTGAGTGTTATCTATAATCAATCCAGCGAATTTTATGGGGCTAATGAAAAGTAAGTATTCATGATCACATTAATGAATCATTGAATGAAATTATCCATCGAATGCATATTCATCCCTGTATTCATGATCCCATGAATGAATCATTGAATGAAATTATCCATTGAATGCATATTCATCCCTGTATTCATGATCCCATGAATGAATCATTGAATGAAATTATCCATTAAATGCATATTCATCCCTGTATTCATGATCCCATGAATGAATCATTGAGTGAAATTATTCGTTGAGTGCATATTCATCCCTGTATTCATGATCCCATCAATGAATCATTTAATGAAATTATCCATTGAATGCATATTCATCCCTGTATTCATGATTCCATGAATGAATCATTTAATGAAATTATCCATTGAATGCATATTCATCCCTGTATTCATGGTCCCATGAATGAATCATTGAACGAAATTATCCATTGAATGCATATTCATCCCTGTATTCATGATTCCATGAATGAATCATTGAATGAAATTATCCATTGAATGCATATTCATCCCTGTATTCATGATTCCATGAATGAATCATTTAATGAAATTATCCATTGAATGCATATTCATCCCTATAAAATACACCAGGTAAAAACATTTCTTAAATAACTATTTTTAACTGTACGCTATGACGAGGCCGTGATCATTGAACAATTTGAGTTGCATCATAACTATAAATCAGAAAATCTGTTTGTTTATCCTACAAGTGCAAGCAATCCGTATCATTCACTAGCAAACCTGAAACTAGTGAATGACACGGATGTCTCGAAACCGGCAGCAAAGAATTAAAAACATTAAGTAACAAATGTGCATAGAAAATTAACTTCTAAAAAAAATGTCTAGAAATTGTTA
Organism: Limnephilus marmoratus; assembly: GCA_917880885.1. Classification (NCBI taxonomy): domain Eukaryota; kingdom Metazoa; phylum Arthropoda; class Insecta; order Trichoptera; family Limnephilidae; genus Limnephilus; species Limnephilus marmoratus. The sequence continues at coordinate 48,464,116 of OU862918.1, read as the reverse complement.
CAAATATGATGTCCTAGAAATATAAAAAGTTATTTTTCGCTCGTCTGAATTTATTTAAATAGTTTCTTCAATTTGGGAGGCGGGTGTGGTACCGTTGCCCGGGGAACTATTTATTGGATAGGCAACACCTCTGCCATATTTTACTACAAGTGGTTCACTACGTTTGATGACTTAGCAATGTTGGCACTTAACGGGTTCAGGTGTGTTTAGGTCATCAGCCACGTAGCGGACCGGATTGGAAGAGACCGCTTTTGGGGGTTTCTTTAACCTCTCCAGCTGGTCTCTCTCGACTCATCATCATGCACCGCACCGGGAGGGATGGATTCATTCGTCCGTCACACCAGGCAACTGAACCCTACATTCCTAACTACCCCTCGCACCTTCCAAGAATTTCCTCTCCTTCCTTCCCTTAAAAAGACCGTCCGCGCCAAAGATGACATAGGCCCTGAGGGGATATTTCCCCCTCAGGGTCTCCTCTGTGGAGCTAATGTAAAAAAGTTCCAATGTCGAAAACGTTACTTAAATTCAATTGCAAATTTGAGTTCATTGAATGTTTAAAATAACACGCAGGATGCAACCGAAATTACGAGAATCGTTTTTTTCTCTGGCCCTGTCGGCGAAACTGCAAATCTATACGTTGAAGTCTAATTTATATTAATTTATTAATTTTAAAAAGAAAGACAAGCATTCCCGGGGTACAAATAATCTTACAATATTTGAAAATCTCCTACTACCCCCACAGTAAGCGGAAAATGTTGCTTGCATTGTGATGGAGGACTTAGCAAGTCGAGGAATTGAACACGCGACGCGCGACGCCTGGATGGGATCCAAACACGATGCTAACTTAGCTATTGATCGGTATATTACAAAACAATCATAGTTTACCAATCTGAATGTTCTTTTTATAACTCTGCGTTTTAACAGTTTCTAATAATCGATATCAAAAAACATCAAATAACAATAAAGCGCAGTGAAATACGTCTCCAACAGTAACAGAGTATCAACCCAAAACAGAACAGTGGAACACCAGAACAGAAGAACAGCAGAACAGCAGAACAGCAAAACAGGAGAACAGCAGAATATCCGAACTACATCCTTTTCGTCTTCAGTCAGACGCCCGCAGCCCGCAGCCCGCAGTCCGGGTTTTTCGTTCTGTAGTTCCGCGGTTCAACCACCATTAACTGTCTGTTTTCTTTACTTTATGTCCAACAATGCAGTAATGTAAGATTGTGTTCAGACGGAACCAAAATAAAGCTGCATCGGGAAAGGAAAACAGTACGTATTTAGATGCATACAGGAATATTGCGGTAACCATTATACAATAACAAATATTTTTGAGGTGAAAACTTCTTTAGCTCCTTTTTCGTTATTTGTTTTTGGGGTGTTATGCCGTGTTGCGCTACCTCCTTCTTTATCCAACTGTCCAGTGTCCATCATCATTGTCCATCATCAGTGGCAGATCCGGCAGATGTGGCCGGCACATCTACCGGATCTGCCGGATCTGCCCTGATGATGGACACTGCAACGATCTCCGAAACGTTGGCTAATGAAGGAGGTAGCGCAACATGGTATAACACCCCAAAAACAAATAACGAAAATGCTTTTGGCCGTGAAAATCTTAAAACGTTTCTTTAGCTCCTTTGTGATTTGAAACTCGACGAAACGAAAAAAGTTACACTAAAAAGAGACAAATACATACATCTACAGGATTTATCCTGCCAAAGGATGAGATAGTGTAATCGGTCTCCTGTTTGTGCGGTGCTTCGTAGCCTCTTCATTCTAGTCTACTTTAGTTTTCTTAAGGTTTCACTTCTACTGCGTGTGAATTGCACGCTGTGTTTATTTTTATTGATTGAGCATAGCATTCGTTCGTCTGTAAATTTGTTCGGTTTCCGTTTCAAAATGGAAGCCATTTTAATAGTTCAGTAAAGATTGTTACTCAAATGTGAAATTGTTGTGTTTATTGGAACTTTCTTAACTGCATTTTTTAAATATTATATAATTTCTGAGAAGTACCTTTATGGAAGCCTGAAGAAAGTTTAAATAACAATTTTTGTCACCTCTTCAAACACTGAAAACGTATTTTGTGTAACATTTTAATCCAAAAATTAATAAATTCTTAGTTTAAACCACATTTATTGTTTAAAAAAACAACATGTATCGTAAACCATGTTTACTTCGTCAGGGTTTACTTAAAAAACTATTTACGGAAATACGTCAGACGGAAAGACGTCAATAGATAGGCGGAATGGAAGGGGGGGGGGGGGGTAAAAGAAGGGGTTACAGGTTGAAATAACCTGTACATCATCGTTTAAAACAAAAATCAATAAAGTAGCAAATATCCGTACTAGATATTTATAAACAAAAATTTTAACAAAACAAAAAAACGACTTCAAAAATGCACTAAAAAGTAAAAAAATAATTTCGTATTCTTCTACAACTTTATAATCAACTTACCTTTTCTACTCATCAATATGTAAGTACGATTGTTATTTTTGGAGTCGGTGTCGGCGGGAGAGGAGCTGTCAAGTGAACACGCCGGGCCGCGGGTACCTTGGTTGACACCGACTCCAAAAATAACAATCGTACCTACATATTGATGAGTAGAAAAGGTAAGTTGATTATAAAGTTGTAGAAGAAAACGAAATTATTTTTTTACTTTTTAGTGCATTTTTTGAAGTCGTTTTTTTGTTTTGTTAAAATTTTTGTTTATTTTTTGATTTTTAGTGAATCTGAAGTACACTAACTAATTCGATTAAGATTCGGCCGAGTATCGTAAATTTGTTCTTCAGAATTGGAGAGTTCCGTTACTTTGTCATGGATCCCATAATCAAAACCTAACGAAACTCTTATCAAACTACCCTTGAAGTACATCCTTTCCAATAAAAAAAGAATCATCGAAATCGGTTGGCGTGATATCGAGTTATTCGTCCATTTGTCGCGCACATACTTGATGCAAATTTAAAATTTATATGATTTTCTCATGGATGCCATTGTCAGAACTGGACCAAATTAAAATGGGACCACACGGAAAGCACCAGCTTTCAAATAAAAAAAGAATCATCAATATCGGTTCACCCAGTCGAAAGTTCTGAGGTAACAAACATAAAAAAAAAATATATATAAAAAAATTTAAAAAATACAGTCGAATTGAGAACCTCCTCCTTTTCGAAGTCGTTTAAAAATAGCTTTTATTAAAAAAAAATCAATTTCGTTGGGTATTTGGGCCGCGCAACTGTTCACAGAACTACTGGTGTTGTACTTTATACTTTTATTTATTCTATACATTTATTTTTTTTTTTTTTTACATTAACTCCACACAGGAGGCCCTGAGGAAAATAATTTCCCTCAGGGCCTATGTCATCTGGGATGCTGTGTGGAGAGTCTTTTTGAGGAGAGGAAGGAATGAACATTGGTCTTGAAGAGACCCATGTTGTAGGAAGGAGGAAACACAGAGGCCGGCAAATCATTCCACAGCCGAGCTGTTGAACACAAGAACGAGTCGAAGAAACGACCCGTTCTCATGTGACAAATGTCAACCGTGTACAAATGTTGGGCACGCGTTTGGCGTGTTTCCCGACTATGCACCGGTGCCGAAGGGATCAATGATGCTAGTTCTTCAGAGCATCTTCCATTGTAATACCGGTAGAACAAGGATAGCATTCCCACCCGACGCCTGTGCTCTAAAGATTGCAATCCGTCTGTTAAGATGGGAGAATCTATCAAACGGACCGCCCGTTTCTGCACAGAGTCGAGGGTATTTTTCAGGTATTTTGGAGCTCCAGACCAGAGATGGCTGCCAAATTCAACCGTGGGGCGTACTTGTGATTTGTACAAGGTTAGCAGTTGTGTACTATTAAAGTATCTGCGGGCCCTGTACAGTACGCCCAGTTTTTGGGAGGCTAACTTTACTCTGGCTTCGATGGAGCCCCCATACCTGAGCTGGTCACTTAGGGTTACACCAAGCATATCAATGGAGGGCCTGTTCGGAAGATTGCTTCCGTTGAAAGAGACTAGATTTTCATTTCGATCCCTTTTAGACGTAATCAGACAAGATTGGGTCTTTGAAACATTAAATTCAACGAGATTATTTTTACCCCAAGAGAAAACACTCTCGAGGTAACCGTCCATTCTTTGCTTCAAAGCCCTACGAGCTGTTGGAGTTTGTGAGCCCTTTGGGGGCTTGTCAAACAAAAAGCTATCATGAACTGTACTGTCATCCGCGTAACAGTGAATTGGTGCACATGACAAAAGGTCGTTGATGTGCAACAAAAACAAAGTCGGAGACAGAACCGATCCCTGCGGGACGCCAGCATTTATCGAGTGTGAGGAAGAAGTGAAACCATCGACTACCGTCTGAATCGACCTCTCCCTCAAGAAGTCGGCAATCCACATACACAAGGATGCGGGAAGTCCGTAAGAATGCAGTTTGTTGACAAGTCCTCGGTGCCAAACCCGGTCAAAGGCCTTGGAGATGTCCAGTGCAACCGTTTGGGTCTCACCGAAACGTTCCAGGCATCGCCCCCAAACATGCGTCACATACGCGAGAAGATCACCGCACGAGCGGTTCCGCCGGAATCCGTATTGACGGTCGTTAATAATTTTGTTCTTCTCGAGGTATGTGAGCAGTTTGTCGTTGATCACACGTTCCATCACCTTAGACAGAACTGATGTGATCGCTATGGGGCGGTAGTTGGCCGGGTTGGAGCGGTCACCCTTCTTTGGAATAGGATGGATAACCGCTTTTTTCCAACCAGAGGGCACAGAGCCAGTCTTCAGGGACAATTTAAAAAGCTTCGTCAAAATTGGAGCTATTTCTGCAGCGCACCTCTGCAGTACCAGGGCAGGTATTCCGTCAGGCCCACTAGCTTTATTAACATCAAGCCCTCGTAAAACATGGAGTACTTCCCGATGCCGAATCCTCAGCTTTTTCATACGACAACCGCAGTGAGGAACCGACGTCGGGACAGCACCTTGGTCATCGAGGGTTGAGTTATCCGCAAACATTTTACCTAATAAGTTTGCCTTTTCGGTGGCGGTGTTTGCTAGTGAGCCGTCAGGTCTGGTGAGAGGTGGCAAACTGGATTTGCAGAAATTGCGACCTATTGAGCTCGCAAGCGACCAGAATTGCCTGCTGCCATGCGGGCATGCAGCCAGCTTTCTGCTGATCTGCAGGTCGTGCTCCAATTTCGACCTATTTATGATTCTCTTGGTTTCCTTTGCCATTTTGTTGTAAGCTGTTCTGTCTTCGGATGTTCTAGATGTGTTGTAGGCTCGGTAAGCCGCGTTTTTTCGTCGCACTGCTTCAGCGCATTGTCGACTGAACCACGGCTTTGAGCCCACACCAGTTTCCTTAACAGTAGAATGGATGAAGCCATCCATCGCGGATGTGATGACTTCACCAATTTCCTGGGCACATCTTGAGGGATCCGAAGTCCGAAAACAGACAGCTGACCACGGAAAAGCATTAAAATGTGCCCGCAGACCGAACCAATCTGCTGACCTATAGTGCCACACTTTTCTCTTCAGCCTCTCGTTTGGTGGTCTGAAGTTTACAGGGATTGATGTCGTCACCAGGCAGTGGTCGGACGATCCTAAAGGCGCTGTGACTTCAATCCTGTAACCGTGTGGCACAGTAGTTAAAAATAGATCTAACAGATTGGAACGGTGAGTCTGGACATCAGGAACCCTTGTAGGCTCCTGAACCATTTGTTCCAATCCGTAGCAAAGGGCAAAGGATTCCGCTTGGCGTCCAGCCGAGTCTGTTGATCCTGAGAACTTCAACCAAGGTTCGTTATGAACATTGAAGTCCCCCAGGACCACAAACTCTGCCGTAGGGTAGCGGGGCAAGAGGTCATCAATAGTATCGCTTAAGTGTTTGAAGAGCTCGGACGTGTCTGATTCGCTAAGGTTCGGTGAGCGGTATAAACACGCGTAGAATCTTACCGTACTGGCAAGATTGACGCGTACCCACATTACGTCGAATCTGGAGTTTTCCAGATTCAACAGTCGCACACAGTTGACGTCAGCTCGACTATAGAGACAGACACCTCCTTTAGGTCTGAACTTGCCTGCGAGGGTGAAGCCCGGGCAGTTCAGATAGGAGGTGTCTACAGGCTCAGCTATCTGGGTTTCAGACAGGAAAAGTAGGTTTGGGCGTTGGGAAAAAAGGTGGTGGTGGACAGAATTTAAATTGGTGTGCAGGCCGCGAATGTTGGTGTAATTCACCAACAGTTTTGGCCCGCACCGGGGACGCCTACTCCTCGCCGCTGTAATGACGTTAATTGTTGATGGTTGTATATTCATGATTTTATTTGTAGGGTTATTTAAGTGTGATATGAGGGGAAGGAAGGTCAGGGAGGGAAAAGGTAAAGGGGTGGGTAGGATGCTGGGATTCAGAGTTTCCAGGAGTGACGGACGTATGTATCCAACCCACCCACTGCGGTGCAAGGCGATGGGCAGGGAGAGTCCGGCTGGAGAGGTCGCCCAATGCGCCCCAAACGCTATTTATGTTCTAATATTACCATTGTTAGGAATAAAGTGGTCTACCTACGCACTACACACACAAAATAGGTCGATTGATGTCAATTCGAAGATATTTACACTGTAGCCAATACGGAGGTCTGTAAGTTTTGGGTCCGTAACAGAAGGGATATCGATAATAGAATGGGTATTGGGTATGGGCTTAGACTGACAGAAGACTATATCTATCTTAATCAATCAACTTTTATCCCTGACGGCCTCTGTGGTTTGAGTGGTTACGATCTTTGGCCATGAATCCGCAAGTAACGGGTTCAAAACCAGGCGCATGCAAATAAATTGTATTCGTTTATTTTGTGTTCTTTCACAATAATATATGGTACATTTTCGATATGGCTTTAGCTGTGTTTGGTGACCAGATCTGAACAGCTAGGTACTTTCCCACTTACCTCTTTCCCATCTCCTTCCCCTTCCCACTATCTTCAGCCTCACAACATCCGAATTGGGGAAGCCGTAGTCTCACTGGTTCCAGCAGTTGGGACTCTTGCGCGATACTCCATAAAATATTAGAAAAGTTTGGTCAATTTTCTGATAGTAAGTACCTACTAATAGTTTTGAAGACGTGGAGATCAATAATTGTAAAATCGATTTCAGATGAATCGCTTATAGAAAAATTCAATTATTTTTTGGTGTAGATTCTGTTATGAATTGTAAAAATAAACTGTGTTTTTATGTATAAAATATTGGTTTAATATTCGTGTATCTAACAATGGTCACCCTTTCAATCGAGCTACACCTCCAGAAAACAAACCGTACAAGTAAAGTGAAACGTCAAAGAAGAATTGCAGCATCCAGAACTGAGATCAGTGGGACCCATCTGCTTCATGTGCCCAATCTCCAGAGGTGGTGAGAGGTTTCCTTTTGTTCTGTTTTATCCCCTGTATGAGCGACTGCTTTTTAAAGTGTACAATGCTGTCTCATTCTTTGCGATTTGAAATGTTTGACAAATAAAAACATTCTTCATTTCAATTTTAAACGTAAACCTTGAAGACTTTTTTATATTTAATTTAGATGTGGATATGAAAAAAATATAAAAATGAAACAATTCAACTTTGTGTAAACCACTTATATAATGCGTAAATCCGACGGGTTTCGGAACAAAGTTCCTTCTTCAGGGAAAGCTTATACTAATTTGACAGTTTCGAACAATGTTTTATTATTGTGGGGGTGGAGCCGTTGCTAGTTATTAATGTAGGGTGGGTGGGTAGGTATTGATGTAGAGTGGGTGGGTAGGGAACAAATCCATGATTGGGCTATAAGACAATATTTTTTGTTTGTTGATAATAGATTCATTATTTTTAAGGCATTTTTTTAATTTCCAAGGCTTCTAAGTTATTTAAACGTTTTCCTTTATATTATTTTCCTTTACGATATGAAGAATATTTACCCCTGTATTTTTTTTTTCAAAACTATGGTTATTTTCAATGATATGGTTAGCGAACTCAGAAAAATTATTATTATTAAGACACCTTAAATGTTCTTTGATTCTGATTTCAAAATTACGATTTTTTTTTCCAATATAAAATGAGGGATAATCATTTTTCTGAGTTCGCTAACCATATCATTGAAAATAACCATAGTTTTGAAAAAAATACAGGGATAAATATTCTTCATATTAATCATAAAGGAAAACGTTTGGATAACTTAGAAGCCTTGGAAATTAAAAAATCCTTTAAAAATAATGAATCTATTATCAACAAACAAAAAATATTGCCTTATAGCCAGGGCTGGGCAGTATCTTAATAATGATAATGAAAAATAAACTGACATAGTAATACATAGACTAAAAACGCTTTAATCTTGTACTATTGTCCTGTGCTAGCACTCTTACTAATGATTATTTGTAGTTCTCTTATCATTGCTTTATAATGTTCTGTACATTTTTTATTATTATTGTCCAGTGGCTATAATAGCACTGTTATTGTACATTTTGTATTATATTATATTATACTTGTCATAGCTTTGTATTGTACATTTTTGTATCAGAGTGTTAAATCACCGTAGGAATAATGTGACTGAATACTAGATTATTTTTAAGTTAATTACTGTCGAGCACACTTAAAGTGAAATAACACAAAACTGCACTATACATATGTCATTTATGTATATAAAAATTAATCCTTGTTTCCCTTGGTCACGCCATAACTTCTAACGACTTTACCTATTTTTAAGTTTTCTAATACCTACTTTGTAGAAGGTTCTTACGGAAAGAAAAATTATGAAAATTACACAGAAATTTGGATAATTTCAGAAAAATTAACGACTATTTTAACTTCGCACGTTTGATGAAATTGAATTTAGCAGGCAGCTGTTTTTTTTGTAATCAAAGAATTGTCTATGGATTTTTTAAATTATAGATATTTTAAATAGGTACCTATGTTAGGTACCAGATTTGATTGATTGTTCTTGTAATACACAAAAATTAATATTTGTAATATATGAAAACTGAAAATTTGAAAAAAAAAAATAATAGCTGGCACGCGAGTTGTTTGAAAACTGAATGTACTGGGACTGAATATATCGAACGCCGGAGGGGGGTTGGCGGGAGAAACAATGTATTTCTTTGAAAGTGGCATTGCAACACATACCGGAAAACTGCTAGTGTTATTATAATAATAATTATTATTATATAACACCTATACGTCCTATAACAAAAGTAACTTGTAAAGTTTTGTGGTATTATTCATCTTATAAAGATGTTAATACCACAAAAGTTTTAATAAAGTTTCATCTTTATTAGATGAATAATACAACAAAACTTTACAAGTGGAACGGAGACGAGATGTGTCTTCTAAGCAATATGATTGGTCAATTTTTGCACGTCTCTGTTACATTCAACTCTGTTACACTCTGTTCACTCTGCTCAGCTTTGCTTCTTTGGAAACGCACCCTTAGATAATAGGGCACTTACGAAAATTAATTGTAACTAAAGGTTCTACCAAAATCAAATGTATTTTGTATTTTGTATTAGAAATTAAAAAATGGTGAAAATACCGTATTTTGTATTTTGTATTTCAAATACACGACTTGAAAGTATTTTGTATTTCGTATTTTAAATACATGCGAAAGAGTATTTTGTAATTTGAATTTTAATTACAGCAAAGCATGTATTTTGCCCAGCCCTGCTTATAGCCCAATCATGTATTTGTTCCCCTACCCACCCACTCTACATTAAAACCTACCCACCCACCCTACATTAATAACTAGCAACGGCTCCACCCCTACCATAATAAAACATTGTTCGAAACAAATTAGTAACTTTCCCTGAAGAAGGAACGTTTGTTCCGAAACCGGTCGGATTTACGCATTATATAAGTGGTTTATACAAAGTTGAATTGTTTCATTTTTCTATAATGGATAACCATAAAGTTATAGCTACATTAAAAAATATGAAAAAAAAATCATTAATCTAGAAGGAAATACGACAATAAAGCACGAAGTATTCAAATCTTTTTTATCATGTTCATCACGCATCCTTTCAAAGTTCCAAGACTTGTGAGCTTCGTTTGCGGCTTTTGGAATGCTATTATAAAGTTTTGATCTTTGTAAAACACTCTGCTTTGTGTGCATAATTAATTTATTGATGTTAATTCTGGTACTTGTTTGTGTAATACAGGCACATTTTCGTAGAAATTAAAATCTTTTAAAAATATGTATATTTTTGCTTGCCTAAATCAATTATCCTTGCTTAATCTGACTTAACCCCCAGGCCCCCTAGCACAGTCGATCGATAAGGATTGATATGACAACTTTCGGTAACTTCTCATCGTTCCCTAGCATGACTGCAGATCGCCATCGAATAAGTAGAGTTCACAATGGGTAAGTTTTCGACGTCAAACTGTTGTTTGTATGTTAGCTATCTGCAGTTGTGCTAGGGAACGATATCCTATCAATCCATGTCGATCGACCGTGCTAAAGGGATTGGTGGAGCATAATATGTGAGCTTGGGCAAAAAGGATAAAGAAACAAAAAGATTAGTGCTTTCGGGCTAGGTTAGGTTAGGTTAGGTTAGGTTAATGTCAAAACACGATCGTAATCAACTCGACACTGCCAAGCAATAATTTCATCGTATTACTAACCAAACCTAACCATACTGATAGAGCGTAGAGAATCGGAGAAGGAGAGGAGAGAGGAGATCGGTTATCTTCGTGTCGGTTCTTCATCGCTGAGGATCGTAACCCCTTCTCCAAATTCCGCGCAGATTAGGCCCTTACATTCCTGAGAACGGACACCGACGTACCAGACGCCAGTGATACCCGGTCACTCCAGCGCATTGGTGACCTTCCTCTGCTTCTTTTGCCTTCAACTTTGCCAGTGACTATGAGTTTCTCCAAGTTGAAGTCCTCGGTTTGGCGAGCAAAGTATCATAATATAGTATCATATACCAAAGTATCTGTAGTGTTCTGTTAACTTATGGGCACACTAACAGATTCTCCCAATCCTTCGGATGGAGATTGCTTCGGAATAAAAATAGATTCTTCTTCGTATCTGGATTTATTAATACTTCGCGTATACAATTGGGACTGCGGTAGTCTACCTAACTAGAAGCTAGCTATAATGGTTCTGGCGAGTGATAACTGAAACACAGCCTCTGAGCCCTCCGATCCCCTGCCGGAGAATTTAAGCACTACGCGGCCTGCCATCTAGCGGAATCTATCGATAGCTGATATCACCGCCATCTGTCTCTACAAGGCGGAAGCTTTTACGATACACCACAGTATCTTAAGATACGTTGTAGGCAGATAGTTTAAGGCTATTGTGGATGCCTAGCTCTTTCAGAATGCACATATTTGTGTGATCGGCCAAATGCGGTAATTAAAAAATAATTTGAACGCTATTAGGTTGGTTTAGGAGGCGCATGCACGGTTCAATCATGAGCATGTTAACAAGTCACGCAACTTGCAATAAATTTTACTCTCGTACTTATTTTGAGTGTGTTTACCGTGAAATTTTAAGTGTTTTCTCATGCATGTGTTTGTAATAAAACAAAATAAACTTTTATTGCAATCAAAATGGCTTCGAGTTCACTCCGGATACATGCAAAAAAATCAGAAATTAAATTTAATTCATCATAAAAATTTTATGATTTGCATCAACAAAAAATGATTTTCATTATTTATTTCCGATTCAAAAAGTTTTTTATCTCAAGGTCCGCCAAATTACGAGCGCTTAAAGCGTTGAACGCCCCCAGGAGCACATATCTGAAATGGTTAAGTAATCACCGGGCAAGAGAGCTCTACCTTTCCTGCTGACTATGTTGTTTATAGCTAATTTGTTAAGAGCCGATCGTAAAGGACCGCTTGCTAAGCGTATAAAGCAGTGGTAGGTGGGTTGGTTGGCTCACATATCGACAGGCCGTAGAAGTAAGTAGGTACCAATCGAACCGGCCAGTAAAATACTCGGACATCAAATGATTCCCAATTCTTGGCATGAACTGGTCGGGCGTAAAGCAAATCATCCAGAGTTATCTCATCTTATCACTATTTTGAGATTCTGTTTCAAGATCATATCCCTTCATAGGGTTGCCCTTTCAAACGAGCACTTTATTATATTCTGGAAATTAGTATATTTGTATTACGTATTATTTAGATTATTAAATTTTTTTATTTTAAACCAAACTATATTTCATTTGGTAATTTTACTGAGATATTCAAGTCACCAAAAGTAAATTAGATCACAGGAGACCAGTAACGGTAGCAAGCTTGTATCTATTTCTTATACGCCTATTATTATATTAATTTCTATTTTTATAATTAGATACATAAGTAAGTACGTCAGTATCTTTTAATTTTTCAAACTTTTTACTAGTTTTTCAATATTGACCTTGAATTGCTGGTTCAAAATCGTTGATTTTAGGTTCGTGTTCAGAAGCGGCCAGTCAGGTGAAGAGAAGTTGATAGGTATGTTTGATGAACCTATAAACGTGAATTAGGGTTCAATAAAACCCCAATTTCCGCATCTATGAACGACATTCTGAAACTCGTTTGATATAAAGAACTTTATAGAGAAAACACAGTCAACATTAGCGTTACATGAATCTCACTCACAGAAAAATACTTTGCATTTCACTGCTTTATGATATTGGTATGTGACTGGTACGAGTGCAGTTCCACAGCGTTGTTGGGAAGCAGTCTGCAGAGGGATAATTTTCTTTAACCGGAAGGAGAATTTTTTACATTGCTCCACGCAGGGGGACCCGAGAAAAATAATTTCCCTCATGGCCTTAGTCATCTTTGGGTATGCCGTGTGGGGGGTATTTTTAAGGAAATGAAGGAGAGAAAGTTCTGAAAAAGGTGTGAGGAATGGGTAGGAATCTAGGGGTTAGCGTATCTAGTAGTTGCAGAAGTATGAATTCATCACTTTCACTGCGGTGCAAGGCAAGGTCGAGAGGGTCCGGCTGGAGAGGTCTAAAGTTCTCCCTTAACCAGTCTCTCCGATCCTTCCTGCCATGTATAAGGTGGACATCGTATCCTCCACCGAGACCTGATACACCTGATAAATCACCAAACGTAGCGAACCATTTGGGATATCTACGGCAGGGGTTATCCAGCAAATAAAACCTGAGAGACTTCTTGCCAGAGTTGTAATTTCTTACCCTGGTGTTGAATTTCTTGCCCCGGTGTATAATTACACAGACCTAAATTCCGTTATAATAATATAACAAAACACATAAATTACATTTCCACTTAATTTATTTTTGACCGTAATTTTATTTTATTTTAAACTAGCTGACCCGGTGAACTTCGTACCGCCTCAGAATCAATAACTGTATTATCAATTTTTTTATTAAGTTAAAAATTACACAATGAAGCAATTATAGATGCGCAACTGTTCGTGTTTTGTTTTTGTCAGTATTATAGATGGCGTTACGTACGGATTTATATTTTTTTATGATTTTCACGATTTCTTACTTTTCCACTTACTTATGGGAATTGCGTTTCGTTTCCTTTATACGTGTGAGGGAGATTTGTTTTAATTATTGTATTTTTCCTTTGGAGAGGTGCAGATATCCATTCCCCGTTTATCTAATTTTCGACAATTGACATTTAGTGTGGAAGAAAGAGGGGCAGTATTATATGTTTAAGAACAAAAGCAAAACAATCAGCGCATTGACATTTGACGTTTTTTGAATTTTTGGAATTCACTCACTCTTCAATGAAAATTCGTTCCATACAAAATATACAAGGAAAATAATTTTCTCATAATTTTATTTTCGTGAATTTTTCCGATGTTTTAATAGCTATTCGACAAATCGGAGACAAATCCAACAAATCAAATATCATAAAAATCGATCCAGCCGTTCTTGAGTTATAAATGGTGTAACTAACCCGACTTTGTTTTATACATTAAGATTTAATAAAATGCTTGTAGACTACCTCCCTCCCACTTCCCCTACATGTTATTCCCCTACATATAAACTGTAGATTAAGAATTATTTGTACCAATCTGAAGATGGCTTTTACAGGCTGAAACTTGTTAAAATAAACTAAATGTAAATAAGTTTTATATGTGCCTTATTTTATTATTAATATTGTTGCATTATTATATTTTTGTTTAGATTCATGTGTATATTCAAAAGTAAGATTTATAAAAGATGAGGTCTTTATTCAAAAATGAACAATAAAATTGAAAGAATTAAAAATGAATTTCTGAGGTCTCAACTGGTAGCCCTGTTCAGTAAACATATTTCTCGTCCCAAATCTTCATATTCTAACCTTCGTTCTGCTGACAGCGTTGTAACATTTCATCTCGAAGATGAGCTTATAATGTGTCTAATTTCTGTGAGACGATGCGGGACGACTGACGACGGAATCATTTGCTAGCTAATGTGTTTCCTCCGTCTAATAACTTTGTGTGTTCCCACTTCCTATAAGCAATTCATTTCTCACAACTCAAATAACCTTATCTGGGAATTATCTTAAGTGCTTGGTATGTCAAGCATAAAGCTATTTCATAACAAGAATTAGTTTTTAGTTTGTACTTTTTATCTTATTAATGAGAAATAGATTATCGCTTTGAGAATGCAATTTAAAATACGTACCTAACTAAATAAAGAGGTCGTTATATTGCCAGGAACTTCAGATAACAACAAACTTTTTAATCCATCGATTTTAGGCAGTCAGATATTTTTTTTGTTTATGTGAATACCACACAAGAGTGCCAACTGCTCCCGTCCGTAGTCAGTGAGATTGTGCCATCCCCTATTACAATTTGGGAGGCGGGTATGGGTACCGCCGCCCCAGGAACTATTTATTGGATAACCTACACCTCTGCCATAGGTCACCTAATTTGGTGACTTAGCAGGGGTTCCCGGATTCATGGGGTGAGGTTTGTCCGGGTTTTGGCGGCGGATGCGTCGCTGGCCGGAGCGGGAGAGAATGGTTGAGGGAATCTTTTTGACTTCTCCAGCCGTACTCTCTCGGAACTTGGCCTTGCACCGCAGTGGGAAGGATGGATTCATACGTTCATCACTCCTGGACACATTGACCCCCAGATTCCTACTCACCCCTAATACCCTTTTCCTTCCCAGAACTTCCTGTCCTTCCTTTCCTAAAAATACCTTCCGCACAGCATCCCCAAAGATGACACAGGCCCTGAGGGGAATAATTTTTCTCAGGGCTCCTAATGTAAAAAAAACAATTCCCAAATGGGATACATGTAAGGCGAAGGCAGTGGGAAGATGTTCCTGACTCTTCAGATCTGAACACAAAACACAGCAACGATTCATTTCTGATTTGTGGTATTACGCCAGGGCGATACTAATAGTATCTTCCATTCTGGAACATGCCGCATATATACCACATATTTTTTTAAATGATAAAATTGTGAAATAACACAAATGAATCAAATTTTTTTTTCTTGTGCACGCCGAGATTTGAACCCGCCACATTCGGCTTGCTGGTCGAGAGACTTACCCCTCCACCACGGAAGCCGACAACAGTTAGTTGAAAAAGTTATGCAATACAATGTATAGTGTTATACAATAATTTTATACGTTATTATACAATTTATGCATAAATTTGGGAAGAGGGAATGGGTACCGCTGCCCCTGGAACCGTTTATTGGATAACTGACACCTCTGCCATAGGTCACTCCTTTTTACTCCTTTCACAAGTTATTCGTTACGTTTGGTGACTTAGCAGGGAGGGATTTTTAACCAGGTTTGGCAGCGGATGCGTCTGCCCACCAACTGCACCGTAGTGAGAGGGGTGGGTTTATACGTTCATCATTGACACACAGATTCCTAGCTCTTCCTCTCCTTCCGTTCCACAAAAAGACTCACCACCCGGCTTCCCCTAAGATGAGACAGGCCCTGATGAAATTTATTTTGATGTTTCTTTTTTTGATACGGACAATTCGTTGTGGAATTCCAATATATGTATTAAAATTTTTAAAATCTTTTTTCCACTTCAAGGGAGCAGAGAAAACCAGAAATGTCATTTTTAAATCAGATTTTAGACGTATCGACTGACTCTCTTCCACAAAAAATTATAAATTGATTTCGAAAGATTGTTTTTTTTATCTAAAAAATGCATGTTTTAAATTTTGAGAAAAAATGTTTGTTTTTAGTATAATAAGGTTACACCATAGGTCGTTGGCAGATTTGTTAAATTTTCAAAAAATATTTTGTATTATACAACACCAATTTCAAGTCATATAATCATGCAGTAAAATAAATCAATACATTATCTGGTAAAATCATATTTCAGAATTTTAATTTTAGTTTCAATAAAATCATTAAAAAATATATATCCGTATGTGTTTCTTGACGAAAATTGGTCTGTTTGTGTATTTATTTGCGCACTTACAAACTAATATATTTCAGATTTTTTTTACATTCTTATTTAACTTAGACATTATTAAAAAATGGTTAATACTTATAATCAAAAAATTATTACAAAAAGTACATAATTTTCATAGTTTTATCATCATGCCTTTCAGCATTTTAAATGTAGGTATAAATTATATCAACTTTGAAATGAAATCAAATCGATATTGAGTAATAATTTTAAAAAGCTGGTACGCAGAATACTTTATCTTTCTCACTGGAACCGCCCTGTACGATCGTAAGAACAACTTTCGACGAAATGTGGATTTTAGGCCGCTGGCTGGTTAAACGCTCTTAACAGGCTGAAACTGGTTACGGTTCAAGTAGTAGAAAGTGTTAAAATGTTTTAATGTATTTTTGAACTTATTTTCTTCAGGGCTTGTGTCAGTTTCTGTGTTGAGATATTGTAAATAAAAAAAGTAACAAAACGCACTGCTAAAATTGCGAAAATCCCCAAGAACGACATATTTACACAGCGTCCTTTATGTGACGCCGTCTCTATTGGCGTCTCGACGCTAAAAATAAAGAATCTTTAAATCCATCGCTTAATCTCAGCCGATGCAGTTCATTGAAGCGCTCATCGGCAGTCTTGAGGAGTGTACTTGTAAATATGATTCCATTTATAACGTGCTGCCTCTTGTATCACCAGGCACAGGAAGCCAGAGGCAAGTTGCACAAGTTCACACTGAGTTCGAATCTCAGGGGAATGCAGAAGATTGAACAAGTTGGTATAGTTGAACGTGTCGGCGGGTTTCAACTGATTGGTTCAAATAGCTTTAACTATTTTGTTCACTGTATTTGGCTTGAATCTAAAGTTAGCATTTAGGTACCACAATTTAACCAGCGAAAATATCGCTGTTCATTTATTATAACGACCCATCGTAAGAAGTGTAGTCTTTACCGATTTGATATTATAAAACAGATTGCCAATTTACTCCTTTTCATTCCTACATAGGTCACTAAATAGGTATATGAAATTGGTATTTTCATGGAAGAATTTCGGTCTTTGAAAATTAATGGGTTTTTTTTATTTCTTTATTTTATTTTTTTTCGTTAACTCTACACAGAAGGCCCTGAGGAAATAATTTCCCTCAGCGCGTATGTCATCTGAGATGCTGTGTGGAGGGTCTTTTTTAAGATAGGGAGGAATGAACATTGGTCTTGAAGAGACCCATGTTCTAGGAAGGAGGAAACACAGAGGCCGGCAGCCGAGCTGTTGAACACAAGAACGAGTCGAAGAAGCGACCCGTTCTCATGTGACCAATGTCAACCGTTTAGTGTTGACTATGCACCGGTGACAATACAAGGGATCAATGACTCTCGTTCCTCCGAACATCTTCCATTGAAATACCAGTAGAACAAGGATAGCATTCCCACCCCCACGTCTGTGGTAAAGATTGCAATCCGTCTGTTAAGAGGGCATTACCAGAGAAAGCCGGAAATACGTTATTTTCAAAAAAGTTTTTAGACGTATTGACTCTTTTTCGCAAAAAATTATAAATGGATATCGAAAGATTGTTCTTTTATCTAGCATAGTTATGTAATAAATTTTTAGATTTTTTTAAAATTTTTAGTATTTATTTATTTATTTATTTATTTATTGTTTCTTTACACTGTAGGTAAAAATGTTTACAATACAATTTGTTACCTCACTAGGACAAGCCTGTGTTGAGGTTAACAATAATTATACAAGTTAACAAAATAACAAAATTATACAGATTTTGAAAGAACAATATTGTTGTATTTCTTACAGATTGAGATTATGGGTACCCAGTACCCACTAAACTGATGGCGCTAGGTAGTACATTAATGTAGACTTTTAGGGTGACCATAGTTTTGAGATCTGATTCAAAATAAAATAAAGTATTTTTTTGTTTTGTTTTTAAGATTAAGTTGTAAATAATAAATATATGTATATAATTTAACATGCTATAGATTTGGCAGGAGGAAGATGAAAAAAAAAAACAGTTTAAACAAAAATAAAAATTATTTTAGCTTATTTTATAAACATACTCATTTAGCTAATAATTTAGAAAGGACAAAAGGTTATAATAAGGTTATTCCATAGGTCGTTGGCAGATTTGTTAAATTTTCAAAAAAGTTTTTGTATTATACCACACCCATTTCAAATAATGTAATCATGCAGTAAAATAAATCAATACATTATCTAGCAAAGTTATGTATTAGAATTTTAATTATAGTTTCAATAAAATCATTAAAAAATATGTACGTACATGTGTTTCTTGACGAAAATTGGTCCATTTGTGTATTTATTTGCGCACTTACAAACTAATATATTTCAGATTTTTTTAACATTCTTATTAAATTTAGACATTATTGAAAAATGATAAATACTTATAATCAAAAAATAACTACAAAAAGTACACTATTTTAATAGTTTTATCATCACGCCTTTCAGCATTTTTGGATGAAGGTATAAATTAAAGCTAATTTGGATTGAAATAAATTCGATAATGAGTTATAATTTAAAAAAGCTGGTACGGAGAATAATCAATCTTTCTCATTGTAACCGCCCTGCACGATCGAAAGAACAACTTTTGACGAAATGTGGATTTTCGTCCGCTG
Source organism: Limnephilus marmoratus (assembly GCA_917880885.1). NCBI lineage: Eukaryota > Metazoa > Arthropoda > Insecta > Trichoptera > Limnephilidae > Limnephilus > Limnephilus marmoratus. The sequence continues at coordinate 48,445,161 of OU862918.1, read as the reverse complement.
GCTGGTTAAACGCTCTTAAGATGGGAGAATCTACCAAACGGACCGCCCGTTTCTGAACAGAGTCAAGGATATTTTTCAGGTATTTTGGAGCTCCAGATGGCTGCTAAATAAAACCGTGGGGCGCACTTCTAATTTGTAAGGGTTAGCAGTTGTGTTCTATTAAAGTACCTATCTGCGGGCCCTGTACAGCACGCCCAGTTTTTAGTAGGCTAACTTAACTATATGTGAGCTGATCACTTAGAGTCACACCAAGCATATCGATGGAGGTCCTGTTTGGAAGATTGCTTCCATTGAAGGAGACTAGATTTATTATTTATTATTATTTAATTTAAATCAAACTTAATTTTGTTAATTTTAAGTTCTGCAAGTGCTTTAGTATTTATTTTTGCTACAGACTTTTCGGTTTACAAGACCACGTTCGATTATTTATTTATACGATTCTTACATGCCTGGCAGTAATAAGTCGTCTCAAAGTGATTTAAGTTTGAAAATTACATTTTAAGCCGAAACAGCTGTGACAAAAATAAAAACTAAAATAATTGCAGAACTTGATGAACACATTATTAAATTTATTTTAAATTATCATTTTTTTTTAAATAGATGAAATTGAAAACAAAAACAATAAATGAATGACTTATTTTACCTTGTTGTAAGTAAGAAAAAATAGTTTACTTCAGACACATGGACAATCTCTTCAGTGGATAACTCAGATATGAGAGAGTATATAGATTTTCTGTTTTCCTACAATCATTTTTAAAATACCACACTGAACCATAAAAAATATAATTTGGACGTGGTTACTTGCGTTTTTTGAAGAATTTTAATTAATTTGCAATATATCGACGTGAGTTTGTAATTAATAATAAAATAAACAATATTTGGTTTACAAAATTTACATATTAAATATACATCATTTGTGTTTGGTTATGTATTTAAAACAAAGAAAACCGAAACAAATCATTTTTAAATATTTGGTTTTGGAGAACATCAATTTAATTAACATTTTAGAATTAATTTCGGAATTCGTTTTTCCGACATGGATCGAATAAATCAGATATTGCGAGAAAATATTATGTTTACCAGTGGTGATCAACCGTTTTAGACGGAGGGCGCTGGCCGCAGAGGGTAGGTTACCTACGGACAGAACAATATAGTCAATTTTGTAGTCGCTAGTATCGCAAACCTATTGTATTTTATGAAATGGTAAATTTTTAATTGAAGGCAAAAAACAAACCGCCGCACACGAAAAAACTATATCTATTCTCCTAGACCAAAACCAATGGGTGCTAACGATTTTTATCATTCTGAAAAAATAAAGAATGTGTACAAATACCAACTTGCAGTTTTAGGCAAATTTTGATTTTTCGGAAAGAAAAAAAAATGGTCAAGAAAATTCAAGGAAATCTTTAAAAAGCATCAAACTGAGATCACCAAGAAAAGTGTTGCGCTGCGAAGATTTTTTTGTACTGGTTAATTAAGATTCCGCATTTCTACAGATTTATTACATATTTTCCTTAAGGGCCCGCAAACCGGATTTGTAACGATTTATTACATATTTCCCTTAAACACGGTAAGTTTTAAAGCTCCTTAAAAAATATATGTTTTTCTTGAAGATAATATCTAGAAAAATGAAATATAAAAAAATATAATATCTAGACTTTGCCGCGCCGAAACGCAAATTATATAAAATTCCCTAGATAGAAAAAAATCGCAAAGTATGCTCAGAAAATTATTATTAACACGTTTGTTTCAGTTATTTCACAAGTTATATGTATGAAAAAAATCCACAGTGTTTCTTTATATGCTGTTTAAGATAATGCCCGTGAGATTTTTGCTCTATTTTAAACGAGTCGTGTTTTATTAAACATTTTCGCAATTTTCGCATCGATTTTGTCGCTGTAAATGTTAGCGCTCTCCTCTAACATTCGTAATTTCGTATCTCTCCAGCTTCTTCTTTTCGGACCCGGTTGCAGAGCCTTAAACGCTTTAAGATTTAAAGCTCTTAAAAAATATATGTTATTTTGGAAGTTATGTATGTGAAAAAATTCAGAGTGTTTCTTTAAATTTTATTTTAGACATTCCCCCTTAGATATTTGCTCTATTTTAAACGAGTCGTATTTTATTAAATATTTTCACAATTTTCGCTTGAATATTATCGTTTTTTAATATTAGCACGGTCCCTCTTACATTCGTATTTACGTATTATCTCTTCTTATTCTTCTTTTAAGCAGATACTACCAGGCCTTAACCCACGAAATTTGGTTTTAGAAATTTTTTATTATTTTGAGCGGCTGATACAAAACTTTGAAGAAAAGGGCTCGTTGCCTGCGGGTTGCTCAACACTGGTGTAGACGAATTGATTATGTTTCGTCTGAAAGATATTAATTAAAACTGTATTTCGTTAGTACCTACTTAAGAAGTATATTATTATTTTAAATATGCGGGCACATTATTAAATATTGATTGCATCATATTATTTAAATTTGTTGTCCTTGTCTGGATTTGAATTCTTGCTCCCAGAGCCTAAAATTTAACCGCCATTGAGATCTTCCTTATGACAAAATGGTAATAAAAAATCCAATTAAGACAGTTTATTAATTTTTTTGTGTTTAACTCGTAGAACTCTATTTAATTTTTTTTTTAAATTTAATGTAAATCAAATTTAATAATGTTATAATAGTATTTCTCACTTCTCAGTACGTTCATAGAACCTAACTAATATAATACATTTTAAAAATTCAATAGCAGTCTCGTTATGAAACCATAACTAAGAAAAATAATAGCAGCCACGTCATGAAACAATAAATAAGAAACAATAAGAGCAGTCACGTCATGAAACAATAACTAAGAAACAATAAAAGCAGTCACGTCATGAAACAATAACTAAGAAAAAATAATAACAGCCACTTCATGAAACAATTACTAAGAAACAATAATAGCAATCACGTCATGAAACAATAACTAAGAAACAATAATAGCAGTCACGTCATGAAACAATAAGTAAGAAAAAATAATAGCAGTCACATGTGAAACAATAACTTAGAAACAATAATAGCGGTCACGTCATGAAACAATAACTAAGAAACTATAATAGCAGTCACGTCATGAAACAATAACTAATAAAAAATAATAGCAGTCACGTCATGAAACAATAACTATGAAAAAATAATAGCAGTCACGTCATTCAACAATAAATAAGAAACAATATCATGAAACAATAACTACGAAAAATAATAGCAGCCACGTCATGAAACAATAGGTAAGAAAAAATTATAGGAGCCACGTCATGAAACAATAATTAAGAAAAAATAATAGGAGCCACATCATGAAACAATAAGTAAGAAAAAATAATAGCGGTCACGTCGTGAAACAATAACTAAGAAACAATAGTAGCAGCCACGTCATGAAACAATAACTAAGAAAAAATAATAGCAGTCACGTCGTGAAACAATAATAGCAGACACGTCATGAAACAATAATTAAGAAAACATTACCATTGTGGTAAAAACAGATTTCCAAGTATCCCATAGAATAGAGAATCTATCGTCACAATTATTTTCTTTATAAATCGGTTTGACCGGTAATAAATCATTTTAGACACCATAATAATTGATATTGGACGGGGGTAAACAGAATCATATAAATCAGTCGTATCAACGTGATATAACCACAGTTTGAAAATGACCAAGAACGCCGAAACAGCTATCACAATAATAAAATAAAAAACTAAAATTCTTGCCGGAATTAAAAAATAATTTTGGAAAAATGTTATTTATGTAGCATCAAATCATTTAATTTCTATAAAAAAAAACGTGTCAGACAATAAAACACATGTAGACGATTTGATTAATGACAGAAAAAAGCATGCAAATTTATCGCTGTATTAAATTACTCCCGGACAAGTTTTGACATGACTCGTGTGTTTTCCCAAACTTTTCCTATCAATTATTTGAAAATCCACCCCGATCGCATTATTTTGGGCTAGACGCTGTGAGTTATGCGCAGGTTAGGGGTTTAATAAATAACCCTTCATTTTACGTGCATTTTAATGAAGTAAGAACCTACTTCGTTTATACCTTCCGGGTATAACAAGTTATAAAGTTATTCATAATGACAATTAATTCTCAAATGTGTGCAAAATGCTCCACACTAATGATTGAATTAAAACAAACTAATTATATCACGTGCCTAGTTAAATCTACGTGTCTGGTATTCGCTTTTTTTTAAATACCGAGTCCCATCTTCTCCCGTCTGGAACTAGTGAGACTATGGCATCCCCAATTGGAGTATGTTGTGAGGTGGATGGTAGTAGGGAGAAAAAGAAGGCGGGGAGAGGTGGAGAAGTGCTTGGCTATTCTGGTCTATGGATCTGGTAGCCAAACACGGCTGCAAATATTTCAAGCTGTATTCTGATTGGTGTCTTATACCAGGGCGATACTGAGAATATCTTTCACTCCGAAACGTGTCGCAAATATATTACATATTATTTTGTGATTGATAAATTATGGACAAAACAAATTAATCAAATAAAATTTATTTATGGGATTTGATCTCGCGATCTTCGAATTGCTAGTCGAGAGCCTAACTCAGGCCTGGTGATCAGATCTGAATAGCCAGGTGCTTCCCCACTTTCTTCTTTCCATCTCCTTCCCCTTCCCACTACTTTCAGCTTCGCAACATATCCCAATTGAGGATGCCAAACGCTATTCAAGGCTATATGTGTAGCTCCACATGGAACCATTTGAGATTCCTGAAATGGAACCGTAACTTGATATTTTCCTGGAATGAAAGTTGATTTACACTTACATATTATAAATATCGATTTGAGAATAGAAAATCTAACACTATTGAAGATTTGCGCCTTAACCATCTAAGCGTCCCTTCTTAATCTCACTCATTACGCTTACATCAGCTTGCATTCTTTGCGGATCTCCACATATTTCACCCGATCATACATGGTTTTATCACACATACGCCTCAGAGATCTCATTTCTGTAGCATTCAGTCTACTTCCATCCCTCCTCTGCCAGTTCCATGCCTCACTGCCATATCAGGGTAGGTACCAGCACTCCATTATTGATGGCTAACTTCGCTTCTTTGGACAGTTGTTTTTATTGGCGCAAACGGCGTTCAGTCCTCCATTAATGGAGTTGCCTGCATTTACTCTTCTTTCAACATCTCTATCAGCCTTCCCATCTCTAGTAAACATACTTCCCAAGTACACAAACTCATCCACCTGCTCTAAGTATTCATCATTCGCAACTATGTTGTTCATTGTGTTCATACTCTCTCTTTCAAACACCATGACTTTAGACTTACTTACGTTTATCATCAACTCATTCTTCATACTTACTTCGTTCATCCTAGATACGAGAAGCTGTAGATCTTCCATACTATATTTTTCTTTTGTTCGCTCCATACTAGAATTTGGATCAGTGATTTGGAATCCCCAATACAAAGTCAATATTGAAAGGTTAGAAAGAATCCAAAAAAAAATTTTGAAATACTTAGACTTTAAATCGTTCCGAATATCAGAACATGTAAAAGATTCCTTAGCATTCCATAAAATTACATCACTAGAAGAGAGAAGAAATATATCCGACCAGAAATTTTTATACAAAATCATCAACAACGCTGTTGACAGCAACTATCTTCTGGAAAACATCCACTTCCACTGTCCAGTACGTAATACAAGAACAAACAAACTATTCCACATCCCACAATCAAAAACTAACTACTCACAACATACATTTCTGAAAAGGACGTGCACAAAATATAACAATATCCTTTCAGACGCTGATATTTTCCATTTGTCCTCAGTTCAATTCACAAAATATGTAACGGAGAAGATCAAAACAGATTGTTGATCGTGAATCCTGCTGTGTGCCTTATTTTATTGTTTTTCTCTTATTATGTTGGTTTCATCTGATTTTCGTATGAATTATTATGTTGGTTTCATCTGATTTTATTATGTTGGTTTCATCTGATTTTCTGTAATCTAGTTAGGTATTATGTATGTATAACTTCTTATATTAATGAGTTTTTTTGTTTTTTCTTTAAATTCTATATTCTCAAATGTGGAAACTTCACTGGTTCATGCAAATTTGTCAAATGTAATTATTTAATAAAATATGTACAACTGTTTGTTTCCCAAATAAAGTAAAATAAAATAAAATAAAATACTGTTAGAAATCACCACCGCATCTCAATTTATCAGTTTCCAAAATGTTAAATATAAATGTTGGCCTAACCTATTAAAATATCGATGCTGTGATACCTATATATACACAAAAGTATATTATAAAATATAATAGTATAGAATATAAACGCTTAAAATTTTATGTCCGGGTTAAATCGTTCCCACAGGAAAAACTTAACCCTTTCACACACTTTTCCACAAATGATCACCTAGTCAATCCACGTTATGCAATTGCACTATGTAAGTATAATAAATGTAAAATAATACAATTACAACATTTCAAAGAGACCAAATGGGAAAATAATTCACCGACTCCAGATATTTTCATATCAGAGGGTTCGGCTCGGTGAAACTCCTAATTGGACCTTTAAATCCTAATGTTCCCTCAATATAAATATTTTTAAAATCTTTTGTAATCCTACATGTATTAAAAATGACCGATTTTTACATTTTTATATATAAATTCTGTGACAAATCTAATATATAATAACTACTATAATTTCTCACGTAAGTATTATTTTCAAAGCTTCGTTTTCCTCTAAAATGTCCATTGAAATTTAAAGCTTCTGTTTTTGTTCTCACATAAAGTTGTTTACTCCGATATTTCAAGAAACGCAAATTAGGTTACCTTGTGTTAACCATAAAACATGTTTATAATTCCCACGTTGGCGTTGTAATCGTCGCATTATCGCTCTTTTCCCAGATTTCTAAGTTAGCATCCTATGTTTATGTCACATTAGTTTTTTATATGAATAACTCAGCTATTTTCCCTTAACCCCTCAGGCTAATTTGTTCGCTTTTCGGAACAGCTCATGTACCTAGGACTCATAGAAATCGTTGTGTCTTCCTTAGTATCTTATTATCATGGTGAGAAATATCTATGATCTAAAGTATACAAACGGTATTAGAAAAAGAAAACCCACGCTTTATTTTCAAATCTAAAAGTTAACCACAGAATAATTAAAATGTACACGTTTATGAAACCTAAGTTTCCGAACGCAATTTGAAAAATATTATGAAACTTTGTGAATTTTTTCATCGACTATTTTTAAATTAGACAACAAAAAGTAAAGTGATGATAACGTTTGTAAAACTTGTGTGTTTTTTTAAGTGAAAACTTCTTTAAGCACCGTTGTGATTTGAAACTTGTAATGGTCCGCCACCCTTGGCTTTTGACACCAATTGTGATGAACCCTACCTAGCTGATTTACTTTTCTAAGCTTCTACCTCGTAGTTTAAATCTCGTAGCTCCTGTCTCGTAGCCACGCTCATAATTCTACCCTTATGTCCTACCGATCACACCACTAGGTATGATGGCCTGACTCAACCCTCCTTTCGGTTTATTTCTACCTCAGGCTCGTGATTTCTAAACCCCTATACTTTATAATCTAGCTAAACCTACCCTATCTTCTTAAATCCCTGCGATTTTCTCACAGTAATCAAGATTTAAGATTTTAGTTCACATTATTTCTATAATCTGCGTTGTGTATTTTTTGTTTTAGATTTTACATCTGTTTGCATACTTAATATGCACACATATGTAGAGAAGATAATGTATTACGTGTGGTAACCCATAGATTCTTTTAGAGAAAGGGTGAGAATCTTCCGATTTATTAATTATTATTATTTGAGTATCTTTTACCGAGTTTGATAAACTAACCCCGCCTTAGACTTTGTGTCTATTTGATTTCCGTAGGAATTTAGTGTGTTTATTTAATTCTTCCTATCACCGCTGATACATCGATAACATAAACAACAGTTAATAAATTACATCATTTCAAGAAATAAAAAACCTTACCTTACCAGTGTAGAATGTTCGTATTCGAGAGTCCGGTTTTCTCAATTGGAGTTCTTGTCTGCAGCTTCCCCTAACATAATGTTTTGTATACATAGTTAGTGTTATTTGTTAGTATTCGCAAAACTGTTGTAATAGTAAGGATGGATGGATATGGGGAGGGGGATAATATGTTTGCTGAAAAGTCGGCTCCTCCGCTAACCAAGTGAAAACCGATGAACAACAATTACAAACTCGAATTCTCCCAGTACGTTTGCTAGGCTTGTCCTTAGATCCGAGTTTTACTCTCTTCGACGAGCGTCTCATGCTATGAAAGGGGCCCTTCACGCCAGCAGGGGGAATACCAAGTCTTCATGCCGTTTTTCTGTCCCACTCCGACTTCCGACGCCTCCGGGTTGAATTTAACTCTACTGAGTCTAGAAGGGGTATTTCATGTCTTCCCTTATCATGCCTCTATCCGTTAAATGTGGCGTAAGCTTGTGACGGGCAGATCCTTCCTCCCACGTGACCGACCCAGCGTTACACTCCACCTCTGACTAGCTGACATAAAACTCACCTCGTGAACCTTATGTTTGCTTTCAGGTTCGACAAGACTCACGGTATGCAAATAACCTGTGGCTTTAATGCCGCGTCAGCGTACTGTCCGCATACGTCCTTCCTCTTCCCCGCATGCCCACCTTGACAATACCGCCACAAGATCAAAGCCGTCCGTTCGAGAAAGGTTGACACTTACATTTCCAGATGGCCCATACCTACATACAGGAGCCTTGAAGCTTACATTCGAAGACAAGTTAGGATTCAGGACTGTATGAGTATTTGAACACCAGTGTTTTTTAAATGAGGTCACTAGCTCCTCGTGTATTAGGTTTTAGGATTATGGGTATTTATGGGTTCTTGGATACCTACTTGCTATAAGAAAGATTTAAAACGAGATAAGTCAAGTTGTCATTGAATTAATGACCTCCTGAATAATTGTGATGAGCTCTCTTTGAGTTTGAAGCTAGTCGCAGTACTTTACTTTGCGAAATTTTGCGCGCGGAATCAATGCTACCTATTGGCGATTGCTCTAGTATAATCAGTTGTTTAGAATTGAGTGAATTTAACGTCGATTTTTCTTTCACATATTGGGCGAAGTTTCCGTCGTAAGCTATGATTGATAAACCTGCCCCTTGACTTTTGTGCTTTTGTTTTGTTTATTCGTTGATGGAATTTAGGTGACCGTGTCATTGAACTCTAATCGAAATTTTAGATACACAATCGAAGGTCATATAACATACCCTAATCTCGTCGGTGAAAGGATTCGGTAGGTATTAGCTATACCTATCAATTTGCTATTTCTATTGATTTTTGCGTTACGTATTTCATTTCTCATGGTTATTTGTTTATTTAATTTATGTGTTGTCGTTAATTATTTTCCCTCGTCTTATTATTATTATTATTATTCAAGTACGCCAATGTAATTACCTAGAATGATTAAGAGGCACACCCCTATCACATCTTGTAATACCTAATTAAACTGTGCCAATAGTTAATTAACTCCGATGAACGAAAGACCGATATTAAATAGGTACATCATTTTTATGGTTTGTTTGTTTACTCTTCACACAGACGACCTTCGGTATACTGACCTACTTTGGAGATTGTTTATTTCTACGGTCATTGTCCTTTTGAAGCACGATTCATCGTTTAACTAATTATTTCTTATTTATTTGACCTAGATTTGCTTAAACACTGATCATTTAAATAGGTACCTTGCTAACCTAGAGGTATCTGGATGACCTAGTTTCAACTAAGGTATAATTTGCTTGACCTACATAGTTCTGAGAAATATAGGTATTTCGGTTACGAATCGAACTGATATCTTACGTCGCATTCCTTATACGCGCTTAAATAAACATTACACCTACCTAACTAAAACAAGTACTTGTATGACCTAATTTATAAGTAGGTATTTGTTTGTTTGACCTAATTTTGAGACGCTTGTATACTCCCGCACACGAAATATAGAATAAAGAGCTTCCACGATAGTCATTTATTACGTTCTACGCGCCTCGATTCGTTTTATATGAGTTATAATAAATTAGCGTATTTACCTAACTGAAGTAAATACCTACATATGTATCCTAACTCTAAAGCAGGTATTTCCTGTTTGACCCACTTTCGAGCAAGTGAAAATTGTTATTAGTGTGTTAGTGACAAACTTCAAAGGTCCGATTGATTTATTGGTGATGCACGCTCGTCCCTTTCTTCTTTGTCTCTGAAAATAATTAATAATTGGTTTTATCTTACCGCCCTCGATCGATTACAATTTTTCCCAGTCGGAACTTTCATAACTTCGACATTGTGATCGAGGTTTTCCTTTTTTTTTTCGTTTCCTAGCTAATGGATTCCTATCGGCCCTTTTTGAGAAAAGACTCTGATGATGAAAAAAACTCTTCAAATATCTGTCTATTTAAAATTCACTTCGGTATTTCGCTTAGTTCCTCAACCTCGTATTAATTACTGTTTTATTTCATTCGCCTTCGAGAGGTGATTCATCAAATAACAAATCAGATGTTTAATTTTATTGTCCGGAATTAGGTAAATTATTATTTATTCTCAATATTTTAATATCACTTTAGAATTAATAACCGTAGATACGCACGTTTTCCAAGTGTACGAATTATTATCACTACTGTTTATTACAATTTCGTTATTCAATTCACAAAGGATTTTTAACCGCTTTATTATTGAACCACTGTAGTTTAAACGTGACTCGAACAATTCGTTTTTGTTATTTATTTTACTTATGTCATGTTATTTAAAGTAAGGTTAAAGTTTTAATTATTATATCACCTATAGTTAATTTTAAAATCGCGTGTTATATTTTCTTTTATCCGGTAATTTGATTTATTTTAAGACACTGGATTTTTGTTAAATGTTATAAAACCACTAAATATAAGTTGTAAAAGAGAACCCCTAATATTATTTAATCCTTATTTACTGACTTTAAACACTTTCATTATAAAACACCCGAACTTTCACGAAGTGTTATTTTAAAGCACTTTATCGGACTTTTATTTCTCAAACTTAAGAGGAGAATAAAACACTGAATTTACTATTTTTGCAAACACTTGTAGACATTTTTCAACCTTACTAGAAGAGACTTCTTCGCGCACTTTCACATTTTCTTAATCTCCGCACTTCCGTTATTTCATCTGAACTCTCCTCCGATCTCCCAACGAATTCCCTTTCTTTATCAAACCATGGTCTTTTAAAAACTTTTTAGAGCTCTCCTTTCATAGAAAAATCACCCCTGATCGCCCAGACTTTCATAGGAAAAGGACCAAATTCGGTTCCTCCGTATATGACCTTTTGTCAAATCTCTGCCAATTCCCTATCTCATGTCTTAGAACCAAATTAGTTTAGTGTCTCTCTCTCGTAAAAAATCACATAAATTTTCTCATTGACAGGTATTTATATTAAAAATTTCATGTACTTGCTCGTAATTCATTTTTTTAATGCCTACACCATAAAAGTAATATTTTTATTTTAGAGTAAATATTCGTATTTAACTTGTATAATTTTGTTTAGGTCGTTTCGTGTTAATGATACCCTTAATTGCTTGAAATCATGTTCTATAATTTTATTTGGATAAAGTCATATCAACAAAGTGATAGCCAACCTTTTTTCTCTAGTCAAACGGTTAGCGATTCCTTCGACGGTTCTCACGCATTTCCCAGTGTCAGGCTACGTTAAGCATCTTTTCCTGTGATTTGATTTAATTGTAGAGTGACCAAAATGTACCGTGGCCTTTGATATGCAATATTTTCAATATCCTGTTTATCGTGAATAGTGTTGTCAGATCAGAGTAATCCTTATATCGGTACTTATTAAAGTCAATTTAAGTAGTTCCAATCAGTTTTCTTTTGAGATATTTGGCTCTAATAACTTCGTTTCACCATTCCATTTCCATATCAATAGATTTTCCCACTTTTTCAGGTTATTATATTCAGTTTGTGAAAATTTCCGAGATCCTACCCGTTTTTTGTGATCATTCCAGATCGGTTTTAATTAAATCGACCCCTGGGACCATTCATGTTACGTTTTCCGTGCCCTTATTGATAATTTTTCATTTATTTATTTCCAACATTCCCGTCTAAGATTTTTTTGTGTTTACGTTTAAAATCGTAGGTACCCAAAACCCCCAGTTCCCGATCGCGTCTTATGTAAACACGACCCGGAGTCGATAATCTTTCAACTCTTTGTCCTCAGTATTGTTTTTAATACAGTTCATTCAACCTAAGTCCCTGTGAGAATTAATTCAAGGCCGCCCAAAATGATCAAAGTCCACTCTCTTATTGGTAGAATTTAAACTTCCTTTGTTTTCGATATAACTATGATATGGTGTTCCCTCGCTTCAGTCTCTATGCAGATAATAGCTCCCAACTGCTCGGACAGATGTCGCCGAATGTACCATTTTCTCTACATAATATTTAGAGGGAAAAAAAAATTTCTTGTAGGCTTATCGTAGGTTGAAGGTTGGCATTCATCACAGCCCCCCTATAGTTATAATTCCAGCGGTAAACACGCCTCCTAGTGTTAGTTGATGGAATTAGAACTAAACATAGGTGATCTAATTTTGTACAATCTTCCTTAAATTTCCCCTTTTTTTTCCTTTTCTTCAAACTTGTTGCGCGCCCCTGCCTTTCACTATTTTATCGTGGGATCCTGTTCGGTTTTCCTCTGTGCTAAAACCATTTTTCAATTTACTCTTGTCTACTCAATGACCTATTTAAGTCAACTAACTCAGGCCAGTTGCTGTTACTACTCTTTGTTCTACCCCCCTAAGATTCTTACTTCCACAAACTCCCCCCTAAGACTCTACTTTCGTAACCTCCCCCCCCTAAGATTTTACTTCACCGATCTCATTTAATTTTTTCCAATGAATTGAGGTATTTATAAGCTCACGGGCCGCTTATTAGGAATTGAATCACCTTCAATCATCTTTATTATAATTCAGGGAGTCATTATTTATACAATATTTCCCTAAACAATCTGCAACATAGCTATGTGCAATAATTTTTAATGCAACCCGGCTTTGTTTGTTTATTTATTTTTATGCACGAATACACAAATGTATAACGTACCTAAACCCCGTTTTAAACAAGTTACCCCCTCCTAAATTCGGATGCGTTTTAAACCACTCCGCTTATTTGCCCTATATTGCAAATCGGAAATAACTCGGTCACCCGAGAAATATGCAAACCACTGGTAAGGCTAGATTTCTAATTCATTCAGCCGACATCTATGTAATGATGTACCTAAAGGTCCAATCCATCCCTGTTACACGTTTGAACGCAACGATTTGAAAGTCACACTGTAAATATTTTATTTTATTTTTATCCGTCCTTTGCTGTGTATGTTATGTTGATTTTATTTATTTTTATGTCACCGTGTCAAAAGAAGTATTTATTTATAAAATCCTTCAACTCGAAGGAACCAATAATACCCTCGACCACTATTAACATAAACAACGTCATTTGATTAACTATCGTAAGTATATCTTTTTTTCACAGTAACATCTCGAGTTGTTCAATAACAAAGATTTCGGTCACAAAACCTTGTCACAACCGTACGTGTTTGTGACCATATCACCACTTCCTCTCGACAGTGTTTATTCAATTGTTTGTTTACATAACCGCGTTTTATTATTAGTGTTATTTGACTGATTTGAATTCGAGTGTTTTAGTCCGTCGGAGGTATGCAATGTTGTTTATATAACAGCTTTTTTATTTATCAATACGCACCACCCTTCTAAATCTGGGTCAACATTCCTGGGTGTTATGAGATTTATGATTTTTATCTGGTATAAGGCACGTTTTTCACTTTTTGTTTTAAAATATTTGGTTTTTGAGTTATTATTTTTTTTTTTTTCGACTGTTTTATTTAATGGTACGTTTTTTTTTCCACTTGTTTCACGTTTAATGAAGATGTTTTAATGGCACGTTTTTCACTTTTCGTTTAAATTATTTTTTTGATTTATTGTTATATTTCTACTGTATAATTTAATGATGCGATTTTTTTTTCCACTTGTTTTATGTAATCTGAAGTTGTTTTAATGGCACGTTTTTCACTTTTCGTTTAAAATATTCACTTTTTTTTCCAATTAATTATAATTTCATTTATTTGTTCATTTTATTTTATTTTTATAATATCTCAGAATTCTCTCAACTTGTAACCTTTACTCTCCTGGTCCGCGGCAACAGTTGTAATGGTCCGCCACCCTTGGCTTTTGACACCAATTGTGATGAACCCTACCTAGCTGATTTACTTTTCTAAGCTTCTACCTCGTAGTTTAAATCTCGTAGCTCCTGTCTCGTAGCCACGCTCATAATTCTACCCTTATGTCCTACCGATCACACCACTAGGTATGATGGCCTGACTCAACCCTCCTTTCGGTTTATTTCTACCTCAGGCTCGTGATTTCTAAACCCCTATACTTTATAATCTAGCTAAACCTACCCTATCTTCTTAAATCCCTGCGATTTTCTCACAGTAATCAAGATTTAAGATTTTAGTTCACATTATTTCTATAATCTGCGTTGTGTATTTTTTGTTTTAGATTTTACATCTGTTTGCATACTTAATATGCACACATATGTAGAGAAGATAATGTATTACGTGTGGTAACCCATAGATTCTTTTAGAGAAAGGGTGAGAATCTTCCGATTTATTAATTATTATTATTTGAGTATCTTTTACCGAGTTTGATAAACTAACCCCGCCTTAGACTTTGTGTCTATTTGATTTCCGTAGGAATTTAGTGTGTTTATTTAATTCTTCCTATCACCGCTGATACATCGATAACATAAACAACAGTTAATAAATTACATCATTTCAAGAAATAAAAAACCTTACCTTACCAGTGTAGAATGTTCGTATTCGAGAGTCCGGTTTTCTCAATTGGAGTTCTTGTCTGCAGCTTCCCCTAACATAATGTTTTGTATACATAGTTAGTGTTATTTGTTAGTATTCGCAAAACTGTTGTAATAGTAAGGATGGATGGATATGGGGAGGGGGATAATATGTTTGCTGAAAAGTCGGCTCCTCCGCTAACCAAGTGAAAACCGATGAACAACAATTACAAACTCGAATTCTCCCAGTACGTTTGCTAGGCTTGTCCTTAGATCCGAGTTTTACTCTCTTCGACGAGCGTCTCATGCTATGAAAGGGGCCCTTCACGCCAGCAGGGGGAATACCAAGTCTTCATGCCGTTTTTCTGTCCCACTCCGACTTCCGACGCCTCCGGGTTGAATTTAACTCTACTGAGTCTAGAAGGGGTATTTCATGTCTTCCCTTATCATGCCTCTATCCGTTAAATGTGGCGTAAGCTTGTGACGGGCAGATCCTTCCTCCCACGTGACCGACCCAGCGTTACACTCCACCTCTGACTAGCTGACATAAAACTCACCTCGTGAACCTTATGTTTGCTTTCAGGTTCGACAAGACTCACGGTATGCAAATAACCTGTGGCTTTAATGCCGCGTCAGCGTACTGTCCGCATACGTCCTTCCTCTTCCCCGCATGCCCACCTTGACAATACCGCCACAAGATCAAAGCCGTCCGTTCGAGAAAGGTTGACACTTACATTTCCAGATGGCCCATACCTACATACAGGAGCCTTGAAGCTTACATTCGAAGACAAGTTAGGATTCAGGACTGTATGAGTATTTGAACACCAGTGTTTTTTAAATGAGGTCACTAGCTCCTCGTGTATTAGGTTTTAGGATTATGGGTATTTATGGGTTCTTGGATACCTACTTGCTATAAGAAAGATTTAAAACGAGATAAGTCAAGTTGTCATTGAATTAATGACCTCCTGAATAATTGTGATGAGCTCTCTTTGAGTTTGAAGCTAGTCGCAGTACTTTACTTTGCGAAATTTTGCGCGCGGAATCAATGCTACCTATTGGCGATTGCTCTAGTATAATCAGTTGTTTAGAATTGAGTGAATTTAACGTCGATTTTTCTTTCACATATTGGGCGAAGTTTCCGTCGTAAGCTATGATTGATAAACCTGCCCCTTGACTTTTGTGCTTTTGTTTTGTTTATTCGTTGATGGAATTTAGGTGACCGTGTCATTGAACTCTAATCGAAATTTTAGATACACAATCGAAGGTCATATAACATACCCTAATCTCGTCGGTGAAAGGATTCGGTAGGTATTAGCTATACCTATCAATTTGCTATTTCTATTGATTTTTGCGTTACGTATTTCATTTCTCATGGTTATTTGTTTATTTAATTTATGTGTTGTCGTTAATTATTTTCCCTCGTCTTATTATTATTATTATTATTCAAGTACGCCAATGTAATTACCTAGAATGATTAAGAGGCACACCCCTATCACATCTTGTAATACCTAATTAAACTGTGCCAATAGTTAATTAACTCCGATGAACGAAAGACCGATATTAAATAGGTACATCATTTTTATGGTTTGTTTGTTTACTCTTCACACAGACGACCTTCGGTATACTGACCTACTTTGGAGATTGTTTATTTCTACGGTCATTGTCCTTTTGAAGCACGATTCATCGTTTAACTAATTATTTCTTATTTATTTGACCTAGATTTGCTTAAACACTGATCATTTAAATAGGTACCTTGCTAACCTAGAGGTATCTGGATGACCTAGTTTCAACTAAGGTATAATTTGCTTGACCTACATAGTTCTGAGAAATATAGGTATTTCGGTTACGAATCGAACTGATATCTTACGTCGCATTCCTTATACGCGCTTAAATAAACATTACACCTACCTAACTAAAACAAGTACTTGTATGACCTAATTTATAAGTAGGTATTTGTTTGTTTGACCTAATTTTGAGACGCTTGTATACTCCCGCACACGAAATATAGAATAAAGAGCTTCCACGATAGTCATTTATTACGTTCTACGCGCCTCGATTCGTTTTATATGAGTTATAATAAATTAGCGTATTTACCTAACTGAAGTAAATACCTACATATGTATCCTAACTCTAAAGCAGGTATTTCCTGTTTGACCCACTTTCGAGCAAGTGAAAATTGTTATTAGTGTGTTAGTGACAAACTTCAAAGGTCCGATTGATTTATTGGTGATGCACGCTCGTCCCTTTCTTCTTTGTCTCTGAAAATAATTAATAATTGGTTTTATCTTACCGCCCTCGATCGATTACAATTTTTCCCAGTCGGAACTTTCATAACTTCGACATTGTGATCGAGGTTTTCCTTTTTTTTTTCGTTTCCTAGCTAATGGATTCCTATCGGCCCTTTTTGAGAAAAGACTCTGATGATGAAAAAAACTCTTCAAATATCTGTCTATTTAAAATTCACTTCGGTATTTCGCTTAGTTCCTCAACCTCGTATTAATTACTGTTTTATTTCATTCGCCTTCGAGAGGTGATTCATCAAATAACAAATCAGATGTTTAATTTTATTGTCCGGAATTAGGTAAATTATTATTTATTCTCAATATTTTAATATCACTTTAGAATTAATAACCGTAGATACGCACGTTTTCCAAGTGTACGAATTATTATCACTACTGTTTATTACAATTTCGTTATTCAATTCACAAAGGATTTTTAACCGCTTTATTATTGAACCACTGTAGTTTAAACGTGACTCGAACAATTCGTTTTTGTTATTTATTTTACTTATGTCATGTTATTTAAAGTAAGGTTAAAGTTTTAATTATTATATCACCTATAGTTAATTTTAAAATCGCGTGTTATATTTTCTTTTATCCGGTAATTTGATTTATTTTAAGACACTGGATTTTTGTTAAATGTTATAAAACCACTAAATATAAGTTGTAAAAGAGAACCCCTAATATTATTTAATCCTTATTTACTGACTTTAAACACTTTCATTATAAAACACCCGAACTTTCACGAAGTGTTATTTTAAAGCACTTTATCGGACTTTTATTTCTCAAACTTAAGAGGAGAATAAAACACTGAATTTACTATTTTTGCAAACACTTGTAGACATTTTTCAACCTTACTAGAAGAGACTTCTTCGCGCACTTTCACATTTTCTTAATCTCCGCACTTCCGTTATTTCATCTGAACTCTCCTCCGATCTCCCAACGAATTCCCTTTCTTTATCAAACCATGGTCTTTTAAAAACTTTTTAGAGCTCTCCTTTCATAGAAAAATCACCCCTGATCGCCCAGACTTTCATAGGAAAAGGACCAAATTCGGTTCCTCCGTATATGACCTTTTGTCAAATCTCTGCCAATTCCCTATCTCATGTCTTAGAACCAAATTAGTTTAGTGTCTCTCTCTCGTAAAAAATCACATAAATTTTCTCATTGACAGGTATTTATATTAAAAATTTCATGTACTTGCTCGTAATTCATTTTTTTAATGCCTACACCATAAAAGTAATATTTTTATTTTAGAGTAAATATTCGTATTTAACTTGTATAATTTTGTTTAGGTCGTTTCGTGTTAATGATACCCTTAATTGCTTGAAATCATGTTCTATAATTTTATTTGGATAAAGTCATATCAACAAAGTGATAGCCAACCTTTTTTCTCTAGTCAAACGGTTAGCGATTCCTTCGACGGTTCTCACGCATTTCCCAGTGTCAGGCTACGTTAAGCATCTTTTCCTGTGATTTGATTTAATTGTAGAGTGACCAAAATGTACCGTGGCCTTTGATATGCAATATTTTCAATATCCTGTTTATCGTGAATAGTGTTGTCAGATCAGAGTAATCCTTATATCGGTACTTATTAAAGTCAATTTAAGTAGTTCCAATCAGTTTTCTTTTGAGATATTTGGCTCTAATAACTTCGTTTCACCATTCCATTTCCATATCAATAGATTTTCCCACTTTTTCAGGTTATTATATTCAGTTTGTGAAAATTTCCGAGATCCTACCCGTTTTTTGTGATCATTCCAGATCGGTTTTAATTAAATCGACCCCTGGGACCATTCATGTTACGTTTTCCGTGCCCTTATTGATAATTTTTCATTTATTTATTTCCAACATTCCCGTCTAAGATTTTTTTGTGTTTACGTTTAAAATCGTAGGTACCCAAAACCCCCAGTTCCCGATCGCGTCTTATGTAAACACGACCCGGAGTCGATAATCTTTCAACTCTTTGTCCTCAGTATTGTTTTTAATACAGTTCATTCAACCTAAGTCCCTGTGAGAATTAATTCAAGGCCGCCCAAAATGATCAAAGTCCACTCTCTTATTGGTAGAATTTAAACTTCCTTTGTTTTCGATATAACTATGATATGGTGTTCCCTCGCTTCAGTCTCTATGCAGATAATAGCTCCCAACTGCTCGGACAGATGTCGCCGAATGTACCATTTTCTCTACATAATATTTAGAGGGAAAAAAAAATTTCTTGTAGGCTTATCGTAGGTTGAAGGTTGGCATTCATCACAGCCCCCCTATAGTTATAATTCCAGCGGTAAACACGCCTCCTAGTGTTAGTTGATGGAATTAGAACTAAACATAGGTGATCTAATTTTGTACAATCTTCCTTAAATTTCCCCTTTTTTTTCCTTTTCTTCAAACTTGTTGCGCGCCCCTGCCTTTCACTATTTTATCGTGGGATCCTGTTCGGTTTTCCTCTGTGCTAAAACCATTTTTCAATTTACTCTTGTCTACTCAATGACCTATTTAAGTCAACTAACTCAGGCCAGTTGCTGTTACTACTCTTTGTTCTACCCCCCTAAGATTCTTACTTCCACAAACTCCCCCCTAAGACTCTACTTTCGTAACCTCCCCCCCCTAAGATTTTACTTCACCGATCTCATTTAATTTTTTCCAATGAATTGAGGTATTTATAAGCTCACGGGCCGCTTATTAGGAATTGAATCACCTTCAATCATCGTTATTATAATTCAGGGAGTCATTATTTATACAATATTTCCCTAAACAATCTGCAACATAGCTATGTGCAATAATTTTTAATGCAACCCGGCTTTGTTTGTTTATTTATTTTTATGCACGAATACACAAA
This sequence comes from Limnephilus marmoratus, assembly GCA_917880885.1. Classification (NCBI taxonomy): domain Eukaryota; kingdom Metazoa; phylum Arthropoda; class Insecta; order Trichoptera; family Limnephilidae; genus Limnephilus; species Limnephilus marmoratus. Next base: position 48,425,153 of record OU862918.1, on the reverse strand, counting down.
TGTATAACGTACCTAAACCCCGTTTTAAACAAGTTACCCCCTCCTAAATTCGGATGCGTTTTAAACCACTCCGCTTATTTGCCCTATATTGCAAATCGGAAATAACTCGGTCACCCGAGAAATATGCAAACCACTGGTAAGGCTAGATTTCTAATTCATTCAGCCGACATCTATGTAATGATGTACCTAAAGGTCCAATCCATCCCTGTTACACGTTTGAACGCAACGATTTGAAAGTCACACTGTAAATATTTTATTTTATTTTTATCCGTCCTTTGCTGTGTATGTTATGTTGATTTTATTTATTTTTATGTCACCGTGTCAAAAGAAGTATTTATTTATAAAATCCTTCAACTCGAAGGAACCAATAATACCCTCGACCACTATTAACATAAACAACGTCATTTGATTAACTATCGTAAGTATATCTTTTTTTCACAGTAACATCTCGAGTTGTTCAATAACAAAGATTTCGGTCACAAAACCTTGTCACAACCGTACGTGTTTGTGACCATATCACCACTTCCTCTCGACAGTGTTTATTCAATTGTTTGTTTACATAACCGCGTTTTATTATTAGTGTTATTTGACTGATTTGAATTCGAGTGTTTTAGTCCGTCGGAGGTATGCAATGTTGTTTATATAACAGCTTTTTTATTTATCAATACGCACCACCCTTCTAAATCTGGGTCAACATTCCTGGGTGTTATGAGATTTATGATTTTTATCTGGTATAAGGCACGTTTTTCACTTTTTGTTTTAAAATATTTGGTTTTTGAGTTATTATTTTTTTTTTTTTCGACTGTTTTATTTAATGGTACGTTTTTTTTTCCACTTGTTTCACGTTTAATGAAGATGTTTTAATGGCACGTTTTTCACTTTTCGTTTAAATTATTTTTTTGATTTATTGTTATATTTCTACTGTATAATTTAATGATGCGATTTTTTTTTCCACTTGTTTTATGTAATCTGAAGTTGTTTTAATGGCACGTTTTTCACTTTTCGTTTAAAATATTCACTTTTTTTTCCAATTAATTATAATTTCATTTATTTGTTCATTTTATTTTATTTTTATAATATCTCAGAATTCTCTCAACTTGTAACCTTTACTCTCCTGGTCCGCGGCAACAGTTGTAATGGTCCGCCACCCTTGGCTTTTGACACCAATTGTGATGAACCCTACCTAGCTGATTTACTTTTCTAAGCTTCTACCTCGTAGTTTAAATCTCGTAGCTCCTGTCTCGTAGCCACGCTCATAATTCTACCCTTATGTCCTACCGATCACACCACTAGGTATGATGGCCTGACTCAACCCTCCTTTCGGTTTATTTCTACCTCAGGCTCGTGATTTCTAAACCCCTATACTTTATAATCTAGCTAAACCTACCCTATCTTCTTAAATCCCTGCGATTTTCTCACAGTAATCAAGATTTAAGATTTTAGTTCACATTATTTCTATAATCTGCGTTGTGTATTTTTTGTTTTAGATTTTACATCTGTTTGCATACTTAATATGCACACATATGTAGAGAAGATAATGTATTACGTGTGGTAACCCATAGATTCTTTTAGAGAAAGGGTGAGAATCTTCCGATTTATTAATTATTATTATTTGAGTATCTTTTACCGAGTTTGATAAACTAACCCCGCCTTAGACTTTGTGTCTATTTGATTTCCGTAGGAATTTAGTGTGTTTATTTAATTCTTCCTATCACCGCTGATACATCGATAACATAAACAACAGTTAATAAATTACATCATTTCAAGAAATAAAAAACCTTACCTTACCAGTGTAGAATGTTCGTATTCGAGAGTCCGGTTTTCTCAATTGGAGTTCTTGTCTGCAGCTTCCCCTAACATAATGTTTTGTATACATAGTTAGTGTTATTTGTTAGTATTCGCAAAACTGTTGTAATAGTAAGGATGGATGGATATGGGGAGGGGGATAATATGTTTGCTGAAAAGTCGGCTCCTCCGCTAACCAAGTGAAAACCGATGAACAACAATTACAAACTCGAATTCTCCCAGTACGTTTGCTAGGCTTGTCCTTAGATCCGAGTTTTACTCTCTTCGACGAGCGTCTCATGCTATGAAAGGGGCCCTTCACGCCAGCAGGGGGAATACCAAGTCTTCATGCCGTTTTTCTGTCCCACTCCGACTTCCGACGCCTCCGGGTTGAATTTAACTCTACTGAGTCTAGAAGGGGTATTTCATGTCTTCCCTTATCATGCCTCTATCCGTTAAATGTGGCGTAAGCTTGTGACGGGCAGATCCTTCCTCCCACGTGACCGACCCAGCGTTACACTCCACCTCTGACTAGCTGACATAAAACTCACCTCGTGAACCTTATGTTTGCTTTCAGGTTCGACAAGACTCACGGTATGCAAATAACCTGTGGCTTTAATGCCGCGTCAGCGTACTGTCCGCATACGTCCTTCCTCTTCCCCGCATGCCCACCTTGACAATACCGCCACAAGATCAAAGCCGTCCGTTCGAGAAAGGTTGACACTTACATTTCCAGATGGCCCATACCTACATACAGGAGCCTTGAAGCTTACATTCGAAGACAAGTTAGGATTCAGGACTGTATGAGTATTTGAACACCAGTGTTTTTTAAATGAGGTCACTAGCTCCTCGTGTATTAGGTTTTAGGATTATGGGTATTTATGGGTTCTTGGATACCTACTTGCTATAAGAAAGATTTAAAACGAGATAAGTCAAGTTGTCATTGAATTAATGACCTCCTGAATAATTGTGATGAGCTCTCTTTGAGTTTGAAGCTAGTCGCAGTACTTTACTTTGCGAAATTTTGCGCGCGGAATCAATGCTACCTATTGGCGATTGCTCTAGTATAATCAGTTGTTTAGAATTGAGTGAATTTAACGTCGATTTTTCTTTCACATATTGGGCGAAGTTTCCGTCGTAAGCTATGATTGATAAACCTGCCCCTTGACTTTTGTGCTTTTGTTTTGTTTATTCGTTGATGGAATTTAGGTGACCGTGTCATTGAACTCTAATCGAAATTTTAGATACACAATCGAAGGTCATATAACATACCCTAATCTCGTCGGTGAAAGGATTCGGTAGGTATTAGCTATACCTATCAATTTGCTATTTCTATTGATTTTTGCGTTACGTATTTCATTTCTCATGGTTATTTGTTTATTTAATTTATGTGTTGTCGTTAATTATTTTCCCTCGTCTTATTATTATTATTATTATTCAAGTACGCCAATGTAATTACCTAGAATGATTAAGAGGCACACCCCTATCACATCTTGTAATACCTAATTAAACTGTGCCAATAGTTAATTAACTCCGATGAACGAAAGACCGATATTAAATAGGTACATCATTTTTATGGTTTGTTTGTTTACTCTTCACACAGACGACCTTCGGTATACTGACCTACTTTGGAGATTGTTTATTTCTACGGTCATTGTCCTTTTGAAGCACGATTCATCGTTTAACTAATTATTTCTTATTTATTTGACCTAGATTTGCTTAAACACTGATCATTTAAATAGGTAACTTGCTAACCTAGAGGTATCTGGATGACCTAGTTTCAACTAAGGTATAATTTGCTTGACCTACATAGTTCTGAGAAATATAGGTATTTCGGTTACGAATCGAACTGATATCTTACGTCGCATTCCTTATACGCGCTTAAATAAACATTACACCTACCTAACTAAAACAAGTACTTGTATGACCTAATTTATAAGTAGGTATTTGTTTGTTTGACCTAATTTTGAGACGCTTGTATACTCCCGCACACGAAATATAGAATAAAGAGCTTCCACGATAGTCATTTATTACGTTCTACGCGCCTCGATTCGTTTTATATGAGTTATAATAAATTAGCGTATTTACCTAACTGAAGTAAATACCTACATATGTATCCTAACTCTAAAGCAGGTATTTCCTGTTTGACCCACTTTCGAGCAAGTGAAAATTGTTATTAGTGTGTTAGTGACAAACTTCAAAGGTCCGATTGATTTATTGGTGATGCACGCTCGTCCCTTTCTTCTTTGTCTCTGAAAATAATTAATAATTGGTTTTATCTTACCGCCCTCGATCGATTACAATTTTTCCCAGTCGGAACTTTCATAACTTCGACATTGTGATCGAGGTTTTCCTTTTTTTTTTCGTTTCCTAGCTAATGGATTCCTATCGGCCCTTTTTGAGAAAAGACTCTGATGATGAAAAAAACTCTTCAAATATCTGTCTATTTAAAATTCACTTCGGTATTTCGCTTAGTTCCTCAACCTCGTATTAATTACTGTTTTATTTCATTCGCCTTCGAGAGGTGATTCATCAAATAACAAATCAGATGTTTAATTTTATTGTCCGGAATTAGGTAAATTATTATTTATTCTCAATATTTTAATATCACTTTAGAATTAATAACCGTAGATACGCACGTTTTCCAAGTGTACGAATTATTATCACTACTGTTTATTACAATTTCGTTATTCAATTCACAAAGGATTTTTAACCGCTTTATTATTGAACCACTGTAGTTTAAACGTGACTCGAACAATTCGTTTTTGTTATTTATTTTACTTATGTCATGTTATTTAAAGTAAGGTTAAAGTTTTAATTATTATATCACCTATAGTTAATTTTAAAATCGCGTGTTATATTTTCTTTTATCCGGTAATTTGATTTATTTTAAGACACTGGATTTTTGTTAAATGTTATAAAACCACTAAATATAAGTTGTAAAAGAGAACCCCTAATATTATTTAATCCTTATTTACTGACTTTAAACACTTTCATTATAAAACACCCGAACTTTCACGAAGTGTTATTTTAAAGCACTTTATCGGACTTTTATTTCTCAAACTTAAGAGGAGAATAAAACACTGAATTTACTATTTTTGCAAACACTTGTAGACATTTTTCAACCTTACTAGAAGAGACTTCTTCGCGCACTTTCACATTTTCTTAATCTCCGCACTTCCGTTATTTCATCTGAACTCTCCTCCGATCTCCCAACGAATTCCCTTTCTTTATCAAACCATGGTCTTTTAAAAACTTTTTAGAGCTCTCCTTTCATAGAAAAATCACCCCTGATCGCCCAGACTTTCATAGGAAAAGGACCAAATTCGGTTCCTCCGTATATGACCTTTTGTCAAATCTCTGCCAATTCCCTATCTCATGTCTTAGAACCAAATTAGTTTAGTGTCTCTCTCTCGTAAAAAATCACATAAATTTTCTCATTGACAGGTATTTATATTAAAAATTTCATGTACTTGCTCGTAATTCATTTTTTTAATGCCTACACCATAAAAGTAATATTTTTATTTTAGAGTAAATATTCGTATTTAACTTGTATAATTTTGTTTAGGTCGTTTCGTGTTAATGATACCCTTAATTGCTTGAAATCATGTTCTATAATTTTATTTGGATAAAGTCATATCAACAAAGTGATAGCCAACCTTTTTTCTCTAGTCAAACGGTTAGCGATTCCTTCGACGGTTCTCACGCATTTCCCAGTGTCAGGCTACGTTAAGCATCTTTTCCTGTGATTTGATTTAATTGTAGAGTGACCAAAATGTACCGTGGCCTTTGATATGCAATATTTTCAATATCCTGTTTATCGTGAATAGTGTTGTCAGATCAGAGTAATCCTTATATCGGTACTTATTAAAGTCAATTTAAGTAGTTCCAATCAGTTTTCTTTTGAGATATTTGGCTCTAATAACTTCGTTTCACCATTCCATTTCCATATCAATAGATTTTCCCACTTTTTCAGGTTATTATATTCAGTTTGTGAAAATTTCCGAGATCCTACCCGTTTTTTGTGATCATTCCAGATCGGTTTTAATTAAATCGACCCCTGGGACCATTCATGTTACGTTTTCCGTGCCCTTATTGATAATTTTTCATTTATTTATTTCCAACATTCCCGTCTAAGATTTTTTTGTGTTTACGTTTAAAATCGTAGGTACCCAAAACCCCCAGTTCCCGATCGCGTCTTATGTAAACACGACCCGGAGTCGATAATCTTTCAACTCTTTGTCCTCAGTATTGTTTTTAATACAGTTCATTCAACCTAAGTCCCTGTGAGAATTAATTCAAGGCCGCCCAAAATGATCAAAGTCCACTCTCTTATTGGTAGAATTTAAACTTCCTTTGTTTTCGATATAACTATGATATGGTGTTCCCTCGCTTCAGTCTCTATGCAGATAATAGCTCCCAACTGCTCGGACAGATGTCGCCGAATGTACCATTTTCTCTACATAATATTTAGAGGGAAAAAAAAATTTCTTGTAGGCTTATCGTAGGTTGAAGGTTGGCATTCATCACAAACTCGATGAAACGAAAAATAATGACACTCAAAAGAGACAACACACATACTTGTATCTATAGGATTTAGCCTGCGAGAGAATGAGACAGTACAATCCGCCTCCTGTTTGTGCGGTGCTTCGTAGACTTCCCACTCTTGTCTACTTTAGTTTTCTGAAGGTTTCACTTCTACCACGTGTTAATAGGCCACTTGCATGGATTTCATAACGACTTGGAAAAAATCGTGTGGATAGATTTTTTTACTAATATTACGAAAATGTTAGTAAATTTTTTTAGATATGTACAGTTTTTTTTTAATTAAATAAATCCATTATTTGGGCTCGTGACGTCACTACATGAAAATTTCCCGTCTCCGAAAATGTTATGAACAGAACCCACTACATTTTATGCTGTCTGTACGTGTTTTAGATGTATAATGGTAATGGTGCTGATTTTAACAAAATCAAAATTTATAATATTCTTATAATTTACAAGTACAAGTATATTACATTGGATTTAGTAATAAATAATATAATTGAACATTATAATGATGTATGATTAAAGTGACCATTTATTTTTTCCCCCAAGCCGGGACACCGAAAAAAAAGGTAGGATATTATTATTTTTTCATTAGCTCCATACAGGACGCCCTGGGGAAAATAATTTTCCTCAGGACCTGTGTTATTTAGGGATGCTGTGTGTAGGATCTTTTTAAGGAAGGGAAGGATATGAAGTTCTGGGAAGGAAAAACGTATGGGGGTGGGTAGGAATCTGGGGGTCAGCCTGTCCAGGAGTGACGGACATATGAATCAATCCCTCCAACTGCGGTGCAAGGCGATGGATCGAGAAAGTCCGGCTGGAAAGGTCAAAAGGCCTCGCTCAATCAGTCTCTCTCGATCCAGCCTGCCACGCAGCAGGCAATAATAATAATAAATTTGGACAACCTATTATTTTTTTCTCACCACTTTGAATGACTTTTCAAAGGAGGTTCTGAGTTGATTTCATTCTGAGTCCGGTCACTCTTTTAACTGTGGTCAGTGCATTACGAGTTTATATGCGCAAGCGCATTGAACATACTTATTATTTTACTGCGCATGTCCACGTCTTCATCTTCTAGTACTAAATTCTACCTCCAGGATTCTTATCTGGACGATTTTTTTACATATTTTTTAATGATACTGCGAATTACTTTCTTTTCGAAAACGGGACATTTTGGAGTCCCGAAGCTGTGATCGGGGACACCGGGACACGCTGCCTGAAAACGGGACTGTCCAGGTGAAAACGGGACGTCTGGTCACTTTATCTTTTCAAGGAAAAAATATTTATGAGATGTAATATTTTTGGTATGCCTCGTTATTCTCCTGTGCCATTCGTGTGGAAAACTTCTTTATTTTTTTTAATTATTTTCGGCTACGTAATTATCGTTGTTTCGCACCCTTAAAATTATGTCCCGTCTTTCCGGTTTATAAAAAATGGTCTGATTTTTCGGATTGATATTTTCAAAAAATCGCCAGGGTTTCAAAAATACGACAAAAAAAATACAGAATGTCTTAGAATATTTGCCTAAACCGGAGAAATTTAAAAAAAAATGTGATGCAAGTTGCCTATTGCACATTCTGTATTTCCCTTTACAAGTAATTTGAGTTAAACGTAATGTGAGCCATTTTTAAAAACTTTTTGCGTCAAAATTTTTTTAATAAAAATCATGTGTTTATTTCGAATTATAAAATTTCAGATCGTATTTCATCACCTTTACAAAACAGTTTTTTGTTTTCGAATGCGCTCAGAATATTACTTTTTACTTAGATTTTATTGCAAATTGGAAATATTTTGATCTTCTGACAAAAATGCCCGAGGCCTGAGGGTCTAATTTCAGAGCAAAAGCAAGAAAATGAGCCTTCATAGGTGCGTATTATATGACAGGCGAGCAGAAAAAGAACGGGGTTATTTGTTTGAAGCCGCATCCGGGACGAGACAAAAAGATCCCTTCCACCAGTGGCATTGTCACATTCGCCGGCGGAGCTGAGCGCCTGGTAATTAGATACGCGTGCTTGTTGTTTACTCCTCTAGGAAGTTACTGCGATATAAGGAAACGTGTTTACCTCTGCGGTTGCTCTGTGCTCCCGTTACATACTTGCTCTCTAGCGGCTAAACAGAATACGAGCTCAGCTGCTTTTGCTGTGATGATGCAATTTATTTAGTTCCCGGGCTACAAACATTGTTGATAGATTTTTGGTTAACGCAATCATCTCAGCTGTTCCACGTTAAATACAATACGGTAATTTGCTTCCAAGTATAATATTAGGTCCTTACATATGAAATTGGCGTTTTGTATGGGAGGATCATAAAGTCGATTTTTTTTAATATAATATATTTATTTAATCAAAGTATGTACCATTGTTATCTATGCACTTTTGCCATCTCATAGGTAGTTCGTCGATCCCTTTACTAAAAAAATCATTCGGACGGGAATCAATAAAATCTTTGAAGGCGGTTTGGACTGCCCCATCGGAGTTGAATTTTTTCCCTTGCGAGAAGTTATCCAAATTTCGAAAAAAATGGTAATCTGTTGGGGCAAAGTCCGGAGAGTACGGTGGATGTCTTAGACATTCCAATTGAAGCTCCTCTAACCGTTTGTTGTGCAGTGTGTGGTCTAGCGTTCTAACGCGCATTTGTTGATTTGCTTCACTCAATTCGTGAGGTACCCACCTTTCAAGCTTTTTCACCTTCCCAATTTGCTTCATGTGGATTAAAACAGTTTTATCACTAACACCGCAGCCTGCAGCTAACTCGGACGTGGTTTGCGATGGATCCGCTTCCACAATAGCCTCAAATTCTTCATTATCAACTTTGGTCTCCGGCCGTCCACGAGGCTTGTTCTGCAGGTCGAAATTTACAGAACGAAAACGTTGAAACCAAAAACGCACTATGTTTTCTTTTGCGGCACCGTCGCCATACACATCATTAATCCTTCGAGCCGTTTCTGCAGCTCTGGTGCCACGGTAGAACTCTTACTCGTAAATAACGCGATATTTCAAGTTTTCCATTTTGTAAACTATGTGACGCAAAGAAAAAAAACAAATATAATTTTCGAAACACAAATACATGAGTAAATAGCTGTATAAATTTGAATTTGGAATTCCTAACCAAAGAGAAGATATTTTAGATCAAAGTTGCCAGTGCGGCAAAACGCCAATTTCATATGTAAGGACCTAATATATTTGGGAATATCGAATCAGGTTCGTGTTTGTTAAAGTTTATGTTCAAACCAAATCCTTGAATACGTGGATCATCCTATAACTCTTGAATTACACAAAACATAGTACTAGACTTGATCATATCTTGAGAGTTTATTAAATTTCTCTTTTATTTGTGCTGTTAACTCGATATTACATCGTCCTATTCGGTGAGCTTAACAAATCACTGTCTCCGGCCGTTTCTTCTAACTTTAGAGCAGTGATGAGCAACCCGCGGGGCGCGGGCCGCATTCTGTGTGACCCGCGATCCTTTTCATATATCCCACTTGGCTAAATAAAAAAACGAGTATGCCTGAGACCACACGACTGAAGTAAAACTTCACTAACTTATATCTCCCTCTCAACTTCCGTTCGCCTCGCCCGACCGTTCGTCTCGCTCGATCACACTTTTCATAACGCTCTCGTCACCCATTAACCAGCTCCCAAGTCAAGCGTGCGTAAAGGCCCGACCCTTCGCCTCACCCGATCACCGTTCGCATCGATCACCGTTCCCATCGATCGCCGTTTGCATCGATCACCGTTCGCATCGATTACCGTTCCAATTAAATTTACGTACGCAGCGCTTTAATTGCTGTGCTCTTGATGAATTTTGAATATTTTTTGTTTAAATTTTGAAAGACAAGCAAGAAGAATTTTTTAAATATTATTTAATATTTCAGAATAAAAAAATACACCCTTGTACACCAACGTTATTGCAGATACAAATGTGTTTTGTGATGAATTAATTTTAAAAAATACCGTTTTAGAAAATACAAATAGATTTTTGACACCACCGACTGCAAATGTATTAATGTCACGTGGTACCCTAGCCCCTGCGGCCCGAGAACATTTTGAAAATTGATAAATTGACCTTCGGCTAAACAGGTTGATGATCACTGCTCTAAAGGGTATCGTAGTCAATCGCACGCCCAACTGAATATTTCGTCACGTGTCGCGTCGTCGATAAAATATTCGCTTCGATGCTTACAGAGTCACCTGATTCTTTTCTTCAATGAAAGTTTTCCCGTGTCACGGACATACCTGTATGATATCATGTTCTCCTGGAAACTAGATGCCTTCACTGCCGTGGGAGTGAGAACCGAACTTTAAATCAAATAAATGAGATTAAATCTTCCAGTTCAATTAATGGTACCGCCAAGAATTAGTGTACAGTTTGTATTGATATTTATGGTGTATCTGTCACTTGATTCATGTCGTTATGCACCTGCGTAAATCGAGATGAAGTCTGAAGAGATGAAGAATAACCAATTTTGGAACAAATTATGAAAGGTAAATTTAATTGTGAAATTTAATTTTGAATCCGAATCCGACAGATTAATAAATAATGGACAGTTTTTTGACAACACACAGGAGTCCCTGAGAAAAACCATTTCCCTCGGGGCCAAAGATATCTTTGGGATGCTGCGTGAAGGGGTCTTTTAAGGGAAAGGAAGGACAGGAAGTTCTGGGAAGGAAAATGGTATGATGGGTGGGTAGGACTCTGAGGGTCAGTGTATCCAGAAGTGACAGACGTATGAATCCACCGCTCCAATTGCGGTGCAAGGCGATGGGTTGAGAGGCTCAGACTGGAGAAATATTAATTTATTCATTAACTAGCTTTTGCCCCCGGCTTCGCTCGCATAGTATTAGGGGGGTACTCACAGCGCCTCCTCCACCTACCCTATCCCCACTCCAATCCCCCCTCTTTCTCTCCCTGGTCCCCTCTCCCTCACTCCCCCCCCCCCCTCTCCCCCCACAAATTTCCCCTCATCCCTCACCCTGCCCCTCCACCCATCGCCCTCCCCCATACCCCCTCCCCCCCTCCGCCCTGCCCCCACATTCTATCCCCCCTCATCCCCCCTCTATACCCGTTTCATTCATTTTTCAAACAGCTTGCATGCCACCCATTGCAATTTTTGTACATAAATTTCATAATGCAAGAGCTCTAAGCTGTAGCCTATAGCCTATTCTGATGTGTGAACTATATTACTGTAAACTTTCATTAAAATCCATTCAGTAGTTTTCGCGTGAAAGAGTAACAAACATACGTCCATACAAACTTTTGCCTTTATAATATTAGTAGGATGGAGTTACCTGCATTTACCTTTCTTTCAATATCTCTATAAGCCTTCCCGTTTCTCGTAAACATTCTACCCAGATACACAAACTCATCCACCTGCTCCAAGTATTCATCATTCTATACTATATTGCACACTGTTTTCGTACTCCCTCTTTCAAATTACTTTAAACTTACTTACTATCGTCGTTAACTCATTCTTCATACATACTTCGTTCATCCTAGACACGAGAGAGTGTAGATCTTCCATGTTGTTAGAAATCAGCACCGCATTATCAGCATGCAACAGGGTGACATTAAGAAGCATTGCTTAACACTTTTTGTGATGTCAAACCATCCCGTAAAACCACTGTTCACCCTAACTCATGCAACGCTTCCCTCGTACAGAGACGCAATTGGCTATATGATATTTGTATTCACTCCATACTTGGACAACACCTTCCATAGCTTTTTCCTGTCCACTCGGTCGTACGCTTTTTGTAGATCTACAAAGGCGCAGAGGAGTTTCTGGTTTTTTGTCAGTAACTTCTCAGTGATCATACACAAAGAGAAAGTCTGGTCCATGCACCCCCTTCCTTTCGTACGGGCACCTTGCACATCCCATATTTTATCCTTTGTTTCCTTTCTTACCCTTTCAATCAATATTATTCCGTACAGCTTGCCGACTGAACTTAACCGGCTAATAGCCTTATGATTCCCACATTCCATACCTGACCCTTTTACCTTTGCTTAACGGCATAATTACAGCCCTTCTCTAATCTAATGCCATGTAACCCTATAAACATTGGTTACAAAGTTTGCACAACCATGTGAGAATAATATGGCTATCTCCTTTCAAGTTTTCGGCAGCAATATTGTCGAAACTAGCGGTCGTATCATTCTTCATGCATTTAATCGATTTTTTTAAATTTATTTCAGAAAACATTCACTCCGTCATCGTTCAACATTTTTCCGTCTTTCGATTTTATCACAAATAAACATAGTGCAATATCTTAATCTTAAAAAGTAACAAGATTGAATGTTAAATTTCCTTCAAATATGGGTTTGCCCTTTAAAACCTCTCTCAATTTGTGTCTAGAAGTTTTTGTCTACAAAACATATTTTGTTATGTACAGACATTTCGTCTACAATTAATCACTTTACAGGATTACCCGTCAGAACTATAAAAACTCATTTAATAAATACACCATTTTCAATTTGACATCTTTTCTATTAAAATCAAATTTAAAAATACCTTTCAAATTTTCTCTCTAATTTCTTACTTTACAATTTGTTTGAAAAATGAAAAATTCATTGTCGTTAAATTCATCATTTACTTTGGATAAACGTTAGAACAGTACACTATTTATCCTATGAAACCGCATAATAAAAAGCTTTTTATGGCGTCACATAAAAGATTTTTGTTGTATTAAATAAAAATAAATATATCTTAGAATAACAGAAGTGTCCTAACTGGCAGACTACCGTTGTCGCATTGTGTACGGTGGTTTTTTTCGCTTTTAATTTTGTTTGATTGAGTCAGAGTGCATGGCATTTATTTTAGTGCAGAAATTGTCTATATTATACTTCGCTGTGGAATGATTTGCCAGCCTTTGTATTTCCTCCCTCCTATAGCATGGGTCTCGTAGTAAACCAGAAAAAGACCAAATACATGGCTGTAGGATGCACCCAACAAATCCCAACTCTCTCATGTGGAAACCAAAATTTCGAAACGGTACCAAGATTCACATACCTAAGCTCCCTGATAACAAACGACAATAATACCACAGAGGAGATCCAGAAACTTTCCGCCTACAAAGACTATTAAAGTCCAAACTGCTGTCCAGAAACACGAAGATATTAGTGTACAAAACACTTATCAGACCAGTACTTACGTACGCAGCTGAGACTTGGGTACTAACTAAGAGGAATGAGCGAGCACTGGACGTTATTGAAAGAAAAATTTTGGGGCGCATCTTCGGACCGGTTCCAGAAAATGGATTTTGGCGCAGACGTTATAACAATGAGCTCTATACTTTGTGTAAGGAGCTAAACGTCGCAAAATTTATAAAATTGGGAAAACTTCGGTGGCTGGGTCGGTGGAGAGAATGACCGAGTATCAAGCACCAAAGTCCCTACTGAACTCAAGACCAAAAGGGCGAAGGAGCCTGGGAAGACCAAGACTAAGATGGAGCGACAACGTCCTCAAAGACATATCTATCTTGGAGCTTTCAAACTGGAGAGAGCTGGCACAAAACCGAGATGAGTGGAGGAAGACTCTTGAGAAGGCTAAGACCCACCAGGGGTTGTAGAGCCAATAGTGATGATAGCATGGGTCTCTTCAAGAGGAGTGTCATTATCACCTACCAGTATTATAAGAACCAAGTTAGCACGTACATTACTTTCGAATGCTCCATGTTGACTTGGATATGACCTCTGCCTGGTTTTACTTTACCTGGAATAATAAAGGTTTCCATAATACTGCTAGAGATATGATAATAATTCACGCAATTACCAAAAAAGGGTTTAAGCTTAATTCATTATTTTTCTAGTAATTATATTCAAATCTGAACCCACAAATTACGATAAAAATAATATATTTCCGGGTACTAAGTCATAAAAAAGCACACCAAATATCGCATTACTTAAAGATGTTATCTCAGCTGTGATAAATGGTTGTTTTTCTTGAATTCTTAACTAATTTCCTTGAATGGGTACATTTTCATTCAAAACAAGGCATAAATTTATGCTCAATTCCTTTAGCTCTGGGGGAACATTACCGGGTTAGTTGATACGTCTTTCATTGTTATAATTAAACAATGATCATACAATTTAAAGGGGGGATATTCCGTGACATTGTTTTGTCCCGGGACAAAGGATGGCCTGATGATACTTCCTCAGATTCCAGGATGAAAGGATGACAGTGGATCGAGGATGTGGTAGACCACCGTTGTCGTCATTGTATTCGGTGATTGTTTTTTTTTTGGTTTCGCTTTTAATTTAGTTTGAGCACGCTTTTGTGAAACTAAAGACTTTTTGATGGGAAAGTACAAGTGGATATTCCCAAAAATTTACTGTTGTTTCTAATATTACAATACCAAGAAAAAGCTAAGTGTAGACAGCAATTGGGTTTTTTTATATAAAAAAATTTGGATAATACCCTAGTTAAGGTTAGATTGCCAAGTTAGTACGGTTAAAATTTAAAATTCCAACTCGGAGTATAATTCTGACGCCACGCCATATGAAAAATATCTCTGTACGTGAAGTTTGTGCCTAAGCTAATCGTAATAGAACCCAATTAGCCAATAATAATACCAAAAGATGTACGGTGAACAAGAGCAACGTCGGCTGGCAGGCGTAAGTATTATTGGATGTACATTTTTAAGGTCCCTTTTTTGCGTGAGCTTCACACAGGAGGCCCTGAGGAAAACAATTTCCCTCAGGGCCTTTGTCATCTTTGGGGATGTCATCTTTGGGGATGCTGTGTGGAGGGTTTTTTAAGGAAAGGAAGAAGAGGAGAGTTCTGGGAAGGAAAGGGGTTTAAGGTATCTGGGGTTCAGTGTGTCCTGGTCATCCGCCACAAAGACCTAGACAAACCTCACCCTATGAACCCGGGCACCCCCGCTAAATCACAAAACGTAGCGAACCACTTGGGGTGACCTATGGCAGAGAAGTTGGGAAACTGGGAAAGTGATGGGAAACTCAACCGGGAAAGCCGAAACTTAAGCCGCCCGCAGGGCCTAGCAGCAAATACCTGCGAAGCGGGTTTTCAACTGCTAGTATAGAATAATTGTGCAGAAGTGTAAATGAGCGTTTCTGCATTTTCTTGAAATTGTAGATTGTATAATGCCGTGCCATAGAATGTGACGATGTGGGCATCTTTATAAACAGCCTCGTTTATTTTAAACGTAACTGTAAATATTTCAAACAATAAACAAATAAATCTATTTATTATAATAATAATTTGATGGCCTCCGTGGTCGAGGGGTGAGGCTCTCTACAATCAATCTCGGGAGGGCGTGGGTTTAAATCCCGACATTCAAATAATAAATAGTATGTTTGCGGCGCATAGTATGTTCCATAGTGGAAGATAATCTCAGTATATTCTTAAACACCATACTGAAATGAAACTTTGCTTGAAATGGCTTTAGCCATCTAAATAGCCAGGAATTTCCCCACCTTTCTTGTCTCCATTCTCATCTTCATCTTTCCTTATCTTCAGCCTCACAACATATCCTAAGTGGGAATGCCATAGTTTCACTGGTTCCAGACGTTGAGAGCAGCTGGGACTCTTGTGCAGTATTTACAAAAGATGAGTATTCTGATTTTTTTTTAAGTTTCGCTAATATTATTTTTGCTCCTTCTTCTACTGTTTTTTTTTTACATTAACTCTTGAGCCTTGGCCTTGAGGAAAATAATTTCCCTCGGGGCCTGTGTCATCTGGGATGCTGTGTGGAGGGTCTTTTTGAGGAGAGGAAGGAATGAACATTGGTCTTGAAGAGACCCATGTTGTAGGAAGGAGGAAACACAGAGGCTGGCAAATCATTCCACAGCCGAGCTGTCGAACACAAGAACGAGTCGAAGAAGCGACCTATTCTTATGTGACAAATATCAACCGAGTACAAATGTTAGGCACGCGTTTGGCGTGTTTCCCGATTATGCACAAGTGCTGAAGGGATCAATGACGCTAAATCCTCGGAGCATCGTAATACCGGTAGAACAAGGATAGCATTCCCACCCGATGCCTATGCTCTAAGGATTGCAATTCGTCTGTTAAGATGGGAGAATCTATCAAACGGACCGCCCTTTTCTGCACAGAGTCGAGGGTATTTTTCAGGTATTTTGGAGCTCCAGACCAGAGGTGGCTGCCAAATTCAACCGTGGGGCGCACTTGTGATTTATACAGGGTTAGCATTTGTGTACTATTAAAGTATTTGCGGACCCTGTACAGCACGCCCAGTTTTTGAGAGGCCTGTATTTATTGATATTATATTATAATACCTAGGTGATATTTTATGCACAGTACATTTTTAAAAAAATCTGTAAAAATTATCAATAGTGAACGCTGAATAATTTATAGGTAGTATTCTGTCAATATAGGCTATATGCTACCAGCGCCACAAACTCGTCCAATTATTGTACCAAAGTTTTACCGTTCACAAACCAAGTCATTTATCCTTCAATTCTTCATCGTAAGAATACCCCTTTATTCTACAAGAGTAATAATATATCTGCAGATTATTTTAATATAGATTAAATATGTATTCAGAAACCTAATAATAAGATTTTTTAAATTTGCCATTGCTTGGTTAACCAACATAGGTTCATTCTGCCATAGGACACCCCAAGTGGTTCGCTTTGGTTACTTAGCAGTGGTGCCCGGGTTCATAGGGTGAGGTATGTTCAGGTATTGGCGACGGATGCACCTGCCCACAAGCTGCATGGCGGGTCAGATCGGGAGAGGCCGGTTTGGGGAGTCCCTTTGACCTCTCGACCCTTCGTCTTGCACCGTAGTCAGAGGGATGGATTTGTACATCAGGGTGTGTCAATTATTTAAACTTTTGAATTCAGAAACGCCCGGGGTCTCAAAAGTTGCGTCTTACAAAGAAAGTGACTACTGCATCTATTTTTATTAGCTTAATTGCGTTGAAAATCCGAAAACAAACCTAAAATATATATTTTTAAATTATTTGAATTTTTTTTTTACCATTTAACCTTTTAACGTTTATTTGTTATTAAAAAATGCGTACAGCTAACAATTTTTTTTTTAAATTGATGTCTATGAATACAAGTAAGTCAACAAGAATTCTGATTTTATCCAGAAAAAGTGTTATTTTACACTTTTATATTTTAAACCGACACATTTTCATTCAATTTTTTGCGTTCTTTGTACTTCAGTTTTAGAGTGTAAATTAAGTTTGGTACAAAATGTAATATATGGACCCTTATTTTATTTTTTTCCAAATAACGAAATCTATTTTATTTCAAAACTTCCGGCCATTTTAACGGGCTAAAAGTGAACAATAATTTCATTTATTTTAACGTTTTCGAATAGCTACAGATCATACGAAACCTTTTAGACCCCGGGCGTTTGAAAATAAGGTCAATTTTTTTCTCACTATGGAGAGCGACACAAGCTATTGTACATCCGCCACTCCTGGACAAACAGACACCCTCCCCCCCCCCCCCCAGATTCCTACCCACCACTTATACCTTTTTCGTCATGACATTGGCCTTTGCGGGAATTATTTTCTTCGGAGCCTATCTCATGGAAGTGAAAGCAAAAGCTTAAAAAAAGGCAATTGTGAACTATAAACGCACGTTTTTTTTGTTTTACATTAGCTCCACACAGGAGGCTCTGAGGAAAACAATTTCTCTTTGGGCTACGTCTTTTTGGGGATGCTGTGCGGAGGTTCTTTTAAGGGAAAGTTCTGGGAAGGAAAAGGGTATCAGGGATGGGTAGGAATGTAGTGAATCACTTGGGATGACCTATGTCAGGGGTGTTATTTATCGAACAAATGGTACCCATACCCGCCTCCTAAATTGAAAAATCTAGAATCTCAAATAATCTTAAGCGATGTTTGTGTATTCCTCTTTGCTTATCTTTTTTCCTTAAGCACACAAAATAAAGTTGGCATATTGTATTGACCTCGGTCTATCCAGACTTGCTTTAAACTTGTCTGAGCCCTTGCTTTCTTGCTTAGACTATGTAAAAGCCTAGACTAGACCTATATTTTTCAATTGCGTATTATCTTACGAATTTAAATGAAGACTCCCTTCAAGACGAATTTAATTAAAGTTGCTAGCTCATAGGTATAAATTATTAGGCTTAATTTGTTAGTATTTTAGTAGTTGGGACTTGCTTATAAGTTATAAGTAATTAGTTGGTAGTACTAAGAAACAACTTATTTGGGTAAGGTATAAATTGAATGCTTTCATCTAAACTAAGTTAACAATTGCGTAGATGTAACACTTCATTAATAGTTTTAGCCATTAGATGTCAGTCGCTAGTTACAGAGAGCAAAACATATAAAGTTTTAGTTAGTTAGTTAGTTAACCTTTTAATTCAAATATTCTAATGAGATATTTTACTGATCCGTCAAAATTCTGCTTATTTTTTTTTGGCATTTATATTGGCTCATTGGAGGGGACCCACCACTTTCCCACGGCTGTGTGAAGAAACTGATTGTTTAACCTCCTTGGCCGCACTCATCAGGACTCTAATTTTTGTTGTAAAAAGGAAGCTACATTTTATTTTAAAACGAATCTAGACCCTCCAATGTCCCTGCATGCATAATTGTTAGTAAAAAGAAAAATGTAAGTATTGCAGTAATTAACAAGATAAAGACATCTAGATGTGTTCGCCTGTTGGATCAGCATCTAGTTAGAATGAAATCATAAAGAAAAAGAAAAATATTTACAGGTGTAAGTATGATTAAAACCAAAGAAAATATATAAAAAGAAAGATATCGGGGGCAGTTTGTCCCACTATCACGGGGCAGTCCCGGCGAGAATGAGCGGGCGAGCGAGCGGCCTGGCTGCAACGTGCCCAAACACCCGCGTCCCTTAGCCGGTTTCCCAAGAGTACCCTTGAAGAAGTGTTTGTGGAGGGGAGGGGGAGATACTCCCAAAGACCCTGGGGGTCTTATATTGGCTCAGTATTCAGTATATACTTTATGTACTGTAAAATAAAATATAGCGGAGTGTTTTGCTGTAATAAAAATATTCTTAATTGAATTTATGCAGAAACGAACTGTCTGTTTGATAAATTTCTAAGTACTACCGATATTTCATTGGAAGATGTTCCTAGGCAATTGCGTCATTGATCCCTTCGGCACCGGTCAAACGCGCAGCGTACATTATTTGTTCTCGGCTAACATTTCTTATTTCTCATTTTTCTTTATTCATTGCATTGTTAATGACGTAATTGGAGGATTTTTTGACCACCATGCATGGTCAGTTTTATGTACAGTGCAATAATATATGAAATATAAAATAATATAAAAGAGTGTGAAAGAATATCGTAGAATAGTGAAGAATATAAAACCTATAGTATATGGAGGAATATAAAAGAATGTAATTTAAAAAAATATAAAATCAAAGTAAGTACTATAGAGTAAGCAAATAAGAAAGGATAATAACTTATTAGAACTATGTACAAAAAACCATATCTTCATCCCACTGAAAATCTTTAATTCAAAATAAAATACTTGATATCAGGAAGCTATTCATAAAAAAAATTACCCATTTAAATTGCATAAAATCGTCACCTTCCCACATAACTCACTCCCAGAACACTAGAGCTAAATCTAACAAACATTTACAAGTGCCAAAAATTAAATCCACTCTTGCTAAAAACATGAATCTTACCTCGCACCTACCATATTCAACATTTTCTTAAAAGAAACACAACACATAACTCAAACCAATAGAAAAAGTACATATAAAAACTTTAATACGTGGTTATTGAACAAAAAAAAGGAATTGCATTAACAATTTACTTGCAAACTGGACGTGTTAATTTTTTATACGTTGTGTATTGTTATTTAAACATATATTAAAATTTAAAAAAAAGAACTTTCATACTGAAAATGTTCAATTACTTTATATATGTTTGTAATTTTTTTTATATTTAGATTATTATATGTAGGTTATCTTTTGTATTTTAATTTATGTTTTTCTTTTGTACTTTGTATTTTTTTATATTATTTTTTTGTATCTTTTTGCATTAATCTTATATTAGGCTTGATGAAAAAGTATCGATATATCGATATTTTTAATTCGATATATCGATATTTTTAGCCGATATATTTTGATCCGATATATCGATATATCGATATTAAATATCCAATATCGAAAATTGTATCAAAAACGATATTTTTTTATATTTATGTATTTAAAGTCACTAGAATCCAAAACCGTATAGGAACGAACGGAAAAAAGTAACTGTATTGGGTCATGACATCTGGCGGTTAAAATTTTAACTATTAATAGCTTACAAATCCATTGTCTTTGCATTAGTATTTGTGATCACCAATACTATCTCATGTGTGTAGGTACATACATAGAAATGTATGCTATTTTTCGCCATTTTTTCCTAAGCCACTCCTATGTGTTGGTTCCCAATTGTCTATGATTATTGACTATACCTTGTTCCAAACACGAAGTCCTTTTTGACAGATCAATACGCCAATAGAATGTTACTGAGACGCATACAAACTTTGTATGCGTCTCAGTTTACATATAAATTAGAAGACAGCTTTTTAGTTTTTGATATTTTTGTAATTATTACGTAATAAAAATGAATAGTGATAAAAATACCTTCATTTTTATTGAGATTTTTGTACATTAAAAAAAGCACATTGTGTACAAAAATTACAAATGATAATATTGAGCTGAATACACTATTATTTTAAAAACGCAAAATCTCTTGAAAATTTGACCGATATATCGATATGTCGATATTTTTTCCTCGATATATCGACGTCGATATTGATATTTTAATAAATATCGATACATCGATATATCGATATTTTTTTTCACTTTCGACATCCCTATTATATATACTGCTACCCTGTTCAGAACAGATATTGTCTAGTGAGTGGGGTAGCGCACATACATGTAAATATCTATTGATGTAAATAAACGCCCGGGTTACCGGCACCTTAAAAAAAATTATAATGATGATATTTTATTTATGCATTTAAAGTTACATTGATAGGTACATTATTTTTCAGTAATTTTTGTGCAAAGAAATTCGTGTGAACTCCGGCTAATAATACTGAAGTTAATTGTTATTGTCACATTAATTTTCTCACCAGATATGCCACTTGTTCATACGAGAACGGGTCGTTTCTACGTCTACTGTGTTTCCTTCCTCCACAGATCTCTTCAAGTTCTATGTTCATTCCTTCCTCTCCTTTAAAAGACTTTACATACAGCCTGACGTAGAGTCTCTTGTGTTAAAAGAAAAAAAAAACTATAATAAAGCAGATGAAAGTATCATTAGGCGAGGTGGTCGTCCGTGGTGTATTGTAGCAATGCAGAAAATAAAAAAAAAATAAATTCACTTTATACGTGCATAAGTGCTACTTTGCTCTGATAGAAATCACTGTACCATACAGGGTGTTCAAAATGTTTTCTCGTCACTTTCCAACAATTGTATATTTTCACAGGCCATGAGTTTTTGCTGTTTATGTCTAGAGCAATTTATTTACATAATGTATAGTATATTTAGTTTCAAATATCTTATTTTTATATAATTTTAAAATCTCGTGTCACGATGTTTGTTCGAGATGAACTTCAAAACCACTTAACCGATTTTAATGAAATTTGGCTTACTGTAGGTATATAATTTGGACCCAAATTAAAAAATGGGATAGTTTCTATCCCGATTATTGACCTCAATATTTATAATAGCGAATTAATTAAAATTTCGTTAAATGTTTGTTATAGGACAATGCTTTGTAATTATTTTTAAGTTCCATAATTTTCTAACAATTTTTTTTTTTAAAGACAGACAAACATTCCCGGGTTACGAATAACCCAACAATGTTTAAAAATCTTCTACTACCACCACAGAAAGCCGAAAATGTTGCTGTTGCTTGTGTCGTGATGGAGGACTTGGCCAGCCGAGGAATCGAACACGCGACGCTCGAGCGGGACCCAAGCGCTATGCCCTCCCACTGACCAAATAGCGGTGTAAGTTAATTTATCGACACAACACTTATTTATCTAGGTTCGATAACCATCCAATAGATGGAGTTGTGTTTCGTTAGCCACGGCAACGCGTGGCCGGGTCAGCAAGTAATATATAAAAAAGACTTAAATACCTCGAAATGTCAAATAGTCAGATTTTCTCTATTTAAAAATCCAGTCATCTATAATTACAATATTGGTAACAATTAAGGGTCGACCGAGGCAGGTTTTTCGTTCTCGGCCGAGACCGAGAGCCGAGACCGAGAAAAGATAAATTGAGAAAAAAATGCGCTATTTTTGCATAATATAGTATATTTAAGAATTTAATAATAATTTGTGTTAAATAGTTTTAATAATCAAATCGATATGTTCTATGAATATGGCCACTGAATCTAAAAAATCTTCGTAATGATCTTGATGTTCACTTAACTAGTAATTATAATTAATCACAACAACACATAAAATAACTTATTTTTTTCTACTACGAACAAAATTCAAACAAACTTCCTTTATCTACAATTGTTTGCTTACAAAAGTAGTAAAATGGACGAAAAGCGTGGCGCGGCGGCGTTGCCAGCCGACCAATCACAATCGACAGCTCTCTTACGCGCTGACACCAAGTGATGAATGCGGGCGCGCGCGGTGGATTCGAATAGCATTATCCTATACCGTACGTACTTACAACGGTCTCGGTTATGGCCCAGAATCTCGGCGATTTTTCGGTAGAGATCTCGGTAGAATTTGTAGCCCATAATGCCGAGACCGAGACCGAGAACTCGGTCGATCCTTAGTAACAATGCTCTTGAGACAACACAAATTAAAGATTTCATTTGTTAACTACATATTGGAAATCTATGAGTGCTTACAAATGTTGGGATTTATAACTAGGCTAACCAGAAACTTCAACAATATTAAGTATTACATTTTGCCTTTGTTTATTTTTTGTTAGAAGCCAACTTAAATACAATTCTCCCGTCTGGAACCCATATTATACAATTCGTGTACAAGCTGTTGAAAGAATACAAAATAAATACTTACGTTTTATACATTTTTAAACGGGTATTCCAGCACTTATGTGGAACTACAACACTCTTTTAAATGATGTGAATAAGTATAAATTAAAAAAAAAATTAGACGAAGGATTTTCACTAATCTAGTATTTCTACATAAAATTTTAAATTATATAGTTGATTTTTTTTTCTTTATTCGTTTTTGGGGTGTTATACCGTGTTGCGCTACCTCCTTCTTGAGCCAACGTTTCGGACAGCGTTGCAGTGCCCATCATCAGGGCAGATCCGGCAGATCCGGTAGATGTGTAATTATTTGTGGTGAAGTGTGTGCTTATTTACTTGGAAGCGATACAAATACTTTTGGCCGTGAAAATCTTACAATGTATCTATATAGTTGATAGTCCAAAATTGATTGCATTAATAAGCTTTCGGATTCCACTGCGTAATACCAAAAGTCGGGATTTATTCCTCTTTGCCCAGAATACTTTCTGAGAGAAATAATTATACCAATTCAGCAAACATCTTCAATTTGTCATTAAACAAACACAAAATGTTGTTAAATTATGTATAATAAATATTGTATATATATATATATATATTTTTTTTTATCCATACCTAAAAGCCCGTGAAAAGGGCGTTAATAAATAAATTAATTTTAAAAAATTCGTATTATTAAAAGCAAACTACAATACCTCGACTATGAAAATAGTGGGATGGATGTATTTTAAAAGACAAGACCATTGCATTAATTTATTTACCATATAAAAATAACTGAAGTTTCATTACCATGCTCAGTGTATAAATTTGCTCTCTTTGTTTTAATTGAATTATTAAGTTTGTTGATAAATGCGCTTCTATGCGCTTGGGGTGGTTTTCTTGGGTTAAATTTTTATCAAAACGGGTTAAAATTAATACTCATTCACTGTATTTTTCCATGAAATTATCATGGGAATACAAAATAAATTAATCAACGGAGAAATTACAGACAAAAGACAACCCATATTTTCAATAATACTTTACTATAAATTTTTTTTAAACAAGTCATAAGCTGGGCGTAGCGAAGTTCTGTTTTAAATCAACCGATTTGGCCTGTCAGTTAATTTATTTGGACATCCCGTTTAGGTTTCAAGATGGTGGCCGTTATATTGGTTATAATCGTTCAGTAAAGATAATTTTTTAAAGTATGTAAACATGTGATTTATTTGTACTTTCCATTTGAATATTAAATATTATGGTGCTGCCTTGTCTGAAGAAAACCAGAAAAAGTAATTGTCATCGATGTAGTGGCTTTTCTCTGGACAAATTATTTGGTTTTGATTTCCCCTTTATTGTACTTTTATTTTTAATGTCCGTCTATTCAAAATGTTATTATTGCTGAACATGAATTGCATCCTTTCCATGTTCTTTCCCATCAAATATCAACACATGGTCATATTATTTACTACCCACCTTTTACATCTAATTAATAAGCTTCCTTCAGCTTAATAGTTACCCAACCATTTTTCGTTATTTTATAAAATTGACGTGACAATTGTGTTCTTTCAATATATTATTTCGTGTTATTTTATAAAATTATTACGTCAACACACAGTAGTTCTGAATGGGTTAAAAATGAAAAAAAAAAACAATAATGCTACGAAAAGAAACAATAAACATTACTTTTTTAATATGACGTCTACAGTTCACAGAACTACTAGTACTAAATTATTATACGTTTACTATTTTTTTTTCTATTATTATTTTTAACCAGCTGGATCCCGGCAAGCGTTGCTATGCCATTTAATAAAGAAATTGTTTCTTACTGCGTGTCCTGTCGTCCCGTTCCCCTTCCGCCTCCTCTTCCGCCTCCCCTTCCTCTCCCGCATCCCCTTCCCCTCTCGCGTTCCCACTCCGCCTCCTCCACCTTCCCCCTCCCTTCCCACGTCCCGTGAACCCCCTTCTCGGGTTCCCCTCCCCCCTCCCCCCTCCCAGGTTCCCCTTCCCCCTCCCGGGAGTACCCCTTCCACCTTCCGCAAATCCCCCTCCCCCTCCCCCCGCCCCACTCCCACCTCCCGCTTTCCATACATTCAGTCCCGGTAAATTCAGTTTTCAAACAGCTCGCGTGCCAAATTTCATAATGCCAGTCCAGTAGTTTCATAGAAACCTTGTCCTGACAAATAACGAACAACAAAAAAAAGAATTATCCAATTTTTTGCAGTCGTTCGGAAGTTATGCGCTTACATACATTTCAGCGGTTCATTTATATTTATATATAGATAGATATATAGATTGATAAACTATTCTTTTAGACAAGATTTTTATGCATAGAACAAAGGGTAGCAATTATTATAACTGTTGCCCTTATATCATGATCATCACTATTGGCTCTACAGCCCCTGGTGGGTCTTGGCCTCCTCAAGAGTCTTCCTCCACTCATCTCGGTTTTTTGCCAGCTCTCTCCAGTTTGGAAACTCCAAGATAGATATGTCTTTGAGGACGTTGTCGCTCCATCTTAGTCTTGGCCTTCCCAGGCTCCTTCGCCCTATTGGTCTTGAGTTCAGCAGGGACTTTGGTGCTTGATGCTCGGTCATTCTCTCCACATGACCCAGCCACCGAAGTCTTCCCAATTTTATAAATTTTGCGACGTTTAGCTCTTTAAACAAAGTATAGAGCTCATTGTTATAACGTCTGCGCCAAAATCCATTTTCTAGAACCGGTCCGAAGATGCGCCTCAAAATTTTTCTTCAAAAACGTCCAGTGCTCGCTCATTCCTCTTAGTTAGTACCCAAGTCTCAGCTGCGTACGTAAAAGTATGTTCTGATAAGTGTTTTGTAAACTAATATCTTCGTGTTTCTGGACAGCAGTCTGGACTATAATTGGTTTTGTAGGCGGAAATAACAGCGTTTTGCGTTCACTATGCGCTTCTGGATCTCCTGTGTAGTATTATTGTCGTTTGTTATCAGGGAGCCGTTTTGTTACCGTTTTGAAATTTTGGTTTCCACATGAGAGAGTTGGGATTTGTTGGGTGCATCCTACAGCCATGTATTTGGTCTTTTGCTGGTTTACTACGAGACCCATATTTGTTACCCTTATATAGAGATATTAATTGTTACCCTTTGTGCTATGCATAAAATTCTTGTCTTCAACATTAGTTTATCAATTAAAAATAATAATTAATATTTGACGAGATAAAGTATTTTACCAAAAAATGTAGACATAATTTGTCTCGACGCCACCTAGTGGGAGATTTAGCACTTACAATGTCTTTCCCATGTAAAAATAAAGTTGGTTGTTTGCAGGGGGAAAAATGTAATAAGCAGTAATTGTTGAATAAAACACTAGTATATATTGAATTATTTGGCGGATAGGAGATAAGCAGGCGTAACTCAGTGGTAGAGCATTTGACCGGAAATCAGAAGGACGCGGGTTCGAGTCCCGTCGGCGGCATGTATCTTTTCTCGGGAGATTTTTTCAATGTAGATGGGTGTTTCAGGCTAATAATTAATACTAATAATATTTTTTTTTTCTTTTGTAACATTTGAATAATAACAAAAAATAAATTAATATCAGGTTATGTTGTAGGACATGTCGTCATGCATTTTCAGTCGATAGGTTCTTAGTATTGGGAGGTGGATATGGGTGTCGCGTGCCGCCCAGGCAATCATTTATTAGAAAACCAACACCACTGCCACAGATCGCCTGAAGTGGTTCGCTGCGACTGGCAGGAATGCCCGGAGTCATGAGGTGAGGTTTGCCGGGATCCTGGCGGCGGATGCGCCTCTCCACCATCTACGTAGCGGTCCAGATCGGGAAAAGCTGTTTAGGAAGACCCTTTGAACTCTTCAGCTGGTCTCTCTCGACCCTGTGGTGGACTCATACTACGTCCGGTTCCCCTGGACACACTGATCCCTAAATTACTTCTTCTTCTTTGTGTGCCGTATCAGGTCCCCCCGACGTTGGCGATCACTTTTGAAAATGTCTCTCTGTCTTGCGCTGCCCGGAATAGCTCCTCCACACTTCTAATGCCGGTCCACTCTCGTATATTTCGCAGCCAAGACCTTTGCGTCCTACCAGGCCCTCGGCGACCCTCTATCTTGTTTTTCAATATTAAATGGAGCAAGTGATACTTCTCCCCTCGAAGTACATGACCAGATGTGAGATTTTCCTGATTTTTATTAATGTAAGCAGTTCTCTATCTGCTCTATGTCGGTCCATGGAACCTTGAGCATTTGAAGCCATATTTCAAAAGCCTCTAACCTGTTCATGGTATTTACTTTCAAGGTCCATGTTTCACATCTATGCAGCAAGACCGACCACACATAACATTCTCTACCTTAGTTTTAAGCTGATATTGTCATTGCAGAAGATGGATTTCATTTTAATGAATGCAGTTCTTGCTGTTTCAATTCTGCACCTAACCTCTACATCTGGGTCAAGAGTCTCCGTGAGAATACTGCCGAGGTATCTAAATCTTTCTACCTTTTCGACATTGCAACCATTTAACTGTATCACTGATTCAGAGTGATCTAGTCGTCCAAATGTCATCCATTTAGTTTTATTGGCGTTGATTTAGTTAGGAACAGTTGCTCACCAGCATTATTAACAAGATTTAATAGGTCTTGGAGTTCTTCGACACAATCAGCTAGTAATACAGTATCATTTGCGTATCGTATGTTATTAATGACAACTCCGTTGATCTTCAAACCCTTATCAGTATTACTTAGGGCTCTTTTAAAGACGTAGTTGGAATAGAGATTAAACAATAGTGGCGACAGGATACAGCCTTGTCGTACTCCGCGCTGAATGACAATTGCATTAGATCTCTCATTCCCATGTCTTATTTCTGCTGTTTATGAAATTCTGGTCCTAAATTACTAACTTTTTCCCAAATAATGTAATAATAAAATTTAAACCTTGATGTCTTGACTAATTTCATAATGTTGGTGTAGTTTTCAATTTGATTAAAAAAGAGTGGAGTTTGGAAACCGCCTGTACCGCGCAGGCTGGCAGGCTGTTGCAGATTTATACAGTATCCATATACATTACGGTCGCTGTCTGAGATGATTTTATTCCACTTGACTTTACTTACTATTGTTTTATTATCCCCTTCTGCTGGATATTATTTTTCCCCTATGAAATAACTCTCACGGAATAAAATGAGGAAATACGAAACAATACACAAAGGTCGAGATTCCAGGCAAGTCAAAACTCACAGAAGTTCAAACGATAATAAATAACGTTTAATTTGAAAAAGATTCTCAGAATGTATTTATATTTATTAAACAAAGAAAGACAGGATTTTATTTATATTGCCATCGTATTGTTGTGTTTTCAGAATTTCAAATAACAATCAATCTTATTATGTTACCTTTATAACAATAGATTTATAGAGATAAATGCAATGTTCTTTATCATTTCAAAGTTATCTAAGTTATTAGTTATTACAGTAACACGTGTAATATTAGAGAACGAAATAATATTATTATTTTTATTAGTACCTACCTAGTGGCCTTGAAATAATTACTCGTAATTTAAACAAAAAAATTATACTTAGGCGATGCACTACTAAGTATGCAATATCATGTGGTTTTAGTACGTAAATTATTATGCTTTAATTAAATACTGCGAGTAGAATACAAATTTGCCTTTTTAACAATTGGGAATTTTTTAGATTAGAAAAAATTCCCAGAAAAAAATTAAGTGTCAGGATAATAAAAACTGCTTAAAAGTTCAAATATCCTGTTTAATTTAATCCACAAACCCCTTTTCAGTGATATCCAGAGAATCTTCCAATCTGGAACGTGCCGCAAACATACTAAATATTATTTTTTAATTGAATCCGCGACATTCAGATTGATACTCGACAGTCTTACAACTCGACCACGGAGGCCGATGAACACATTTTATCAATCGAATTAACAAATTTTGGCACAATAAACACACGTCAGTAACACGACGTTTTTTTAGCAGTAAGGACAATTTTTTAAAGAAATCTGATGAATAATTCTAATTGTTTTCATTTATAGACGGAGTTTTAAATATCTATCTTAGGAAATTTAAACATTATTCAAATTTCCTAATTAATCAAGAACTTGGATGTTTGTTATATATAGGCAAACATGTTTGTTAAAACCAAACCTGAACGTAGTTAAACGCGTATGTAACGCTTGTTAAATCGGTCGTATACGACACAATTTGACAGTTTTCTTAAATGCGGTAATCTGTATAGCGCTAAAGAGCGAAATACCGCGTTTGTGTTATGACACCATCTCTTAAAAGTAGTTACCCTTAGGCTACGAACGCACAGGCAGGTGGCTGGCTTAGCGCCTAGACCCTAGTGGCTTGCACTCTGGCTACTTGCTAGGATACATGGTGGCCGCACTGAAGGTGGTTTGCGTGGTGGGTCGCTAGGTGCCTTGGTCATTTGCTTGTCGGCACGTTGACGAGATGTCACTTTCAAAAATAGTTCTAAAACTGCTACTTACAGAAAATTCATATTTTAAAATATTCCATTTCACGGTCTTATCCATCATGTTGGGTTCATGACATAAATAAGTAACGGGAGTTAAATGTTCTGTATAAACGATGTAGATTTTTAAACAGTGCATTACAAACCAGAGAAATTTTGTTGAATTATTTCAACGGAATTGGATTGATTACCTGGCAGAACAACTCATTGCCTGAAAACATAAGCCAACGCCATAACCACAATATACATTCATAACCATGTATGTTGTTGGATTTTCACGGCCAAAAGTATTTTCGTTATTTGTTTTTGGGGTGTTATGCCGTGTTACGCCATCTCCTTCTTTAGTCAACGTTTCGGGCAGCGTTATAGTGTCTATCATCAGGGCAGATGAGCTGCAACACGGCATAACACCCCAAAAAACAAATAACGAAAATTCATAACCATAATTAACTTCTCAATGTAAAAAAATCTCATCATAAATAAATCACTTTTCAGTACAAATCATCTTTTTCTACTTCGATTGCTACCTCTTCCTATAGTTTGCATTTATATGGAGCTTTTTTATTTGCTGGATTCAACATCATAGACAAGGTTCTCTTTTTAAAACTGATGCAATTAATATTTCATACATTTTTTACTTCTAAAATGCCTCGCGCCTAGTGGCAAAAAACCAACACGTTGGTTTACTTCGATAGACGCTAGGCGAGTGTCTAGGCACCAAGCGAGCATTGCGGCCGGTCGCGAAAATTCGAGAACGTTCGTTTTACTAAGCTACTCGCTAGGTGACTCGCTAGGCTCTAGGCGCTAAGCAAGCCGCCTGCCTATGCGGACGTGGCCTAAGGCCAGAGATGACGGTTCGTTTCCCGCTTAATTCTCGTTAAGTCAGTCGCGGGAAAATTTGCGAATCGAATGTAATCGCGTACCAACATCAAAATATTACAACAAACAGATAGTCATTATCATTAATAACGCCTCTTAGGCTTATATGTAAGTAGTTATAATAACTAATAAACAGTAAATCGTCTTTTTTACGTAGGTAATTGTATGTCACCATAAGACAGGCATAGACAAGCCATTGAAAGCCATGAAATTGAATAAATTTAACCGCCGATAACGCACAACGGATGCCTTCCGATATCTGACTTTCCCTTTTGTCTTAATTGTCTCCTAACGCTGACGTAAAGCAAAAGATGACACAAAAGATACTGAACTACCTTTCTGATTTATTTTAGGCATTAGGCGGTACCTCTTAAACTACTAACAATGATTGATTTATATTTATATATTTTATCAACATGAAATAATGTAGTAAAAAACAAAATAGTCCATTAAAAAATTGTCATTGATAGAATATTTGTAACGGCAATCGTTAAAGCAAGAATCGCCATAAACCTAAATAAAAACTGATCTTAAAATCGTATCTCAGAAACCAATTCAAACGTTACAGAAAACGATGCACCAAAAAGCATCAAATTCGATTGAGCGTATTTTGTGGCATTCTTTACGGTCTCTCAAGTTTTACATATTTAACATGACTTTTGACGATCGTATTCTTACGCTTTATTTAGCAGAAGATACGAGCACCTTTTCAAACCGAGAATAACACGTTTTATGCTTCGCTTTGCTGCAATCATAAAAGAGGGTACAAGCAACTGGAATCCGTGGAAACAGAAGTCGCGAAATGACCGCATTAAACAGCAAACCTAACTGTTCAGATGTTCTCATTAGATACAGCTATTGTTTCACTTTATTGGCACTTACGTCGTAAAATATATATCAATTTGTTTTACGTACACCGAGTCTATAAATTTTGCAATAATGTTTGAGTGCTTAGTGTTTATTGCGCTTTTTTCGATACATTGTACACATTTCTAAGTGTCTTGGATAAAATATTGCAACGGATTTATTTCTCGTGATTTAAAAGCATATTTTGTACTTATATTAGCCCAAGGTCGATTGTGTTCGACCCGATCTTTTTGACCCGATCTTGAACCACCAATGATCGATCTGGTTACTTAAAAAATATCAATTATTTGTTCGAAGATCTCAGTCAGCGATTATAAATGTACACACGCTTTATAAACCGAGGGGGCGCATGCCATGGGGCATCTCGGATCTCATTCTCGCGACAAAGAAATGTGCTGGCATTGCGGTTCAAGCCCGGAATCGTGGTGACAGCATTGATATATATAAATAGATGAGACAATAAGCAAATAAATTGGTTCAACGGATTTGAAGGTAGTACCTCCAATTCTCTATTTCACGCATTTAGTGGACCAAAAACCATCGTGTCGTGTTGGTCATTTGAAATACATCTGGCAAGCGTATGTGTAAAAGGCGTTCGTGCAATGTATGGAACGGACTATTCAGACTGTTAAACGTTCGAGTCCTTAATACGCTGCGCCCTCAGTCTAAGGATACCTGCATTCTTGTACATTTTTGCAGGTATATTTACATGGTGGCTCGCGCTCGGTGTGGAGTCTATTGTAAGTCCCTTAAATGTTTCAATACCTGGCTTCAGAGCTCAGTTCAACTCGTTCTAGAACTCGCGACCGCGAATGGCGCGATGTCATACTCATAATTGAAACTTTGAATGCAATATTTTCCATCGCATTTTTTTTCTTTTATAGTAATTAAAGTGAATATAAAGATATTTCTAAAAAATATTTGTATTAAGCGTAACCAGCGATTTCGAAAGTTTACCAAAAATAGGCACTGCAACAGTAAAAAATAACTAGGTTGATTAATATAATTGATGAACTTTGATGTCGTTGTATGCGGCCCTCTACTTGAAAAGTCTGTAAACCCCTGCTTTGCAATTGCATTCGTGCCCTTCGGACCACATGTTTCAGTTCGGTAGATAACAGAAAGTGTCGAACTACCCCTCCCGTATGCCTCCGCAAGCCTGAGATGAACACGAATCTCGAAAATATTTGTAAGGCATGGCGCCTCTATTGTATATCTCTATGGGTGACAGTCCATCTTATACCATCTCTATTTCTAACGCGCGAAAATGAATCCGATACGCCAGGTCTACACAATTTATGATTTATAAATATACTGATCTATTTTTTAACGATCGGGTCAAAAGTACTCGATCTCCAATGCATCATGATCGAACATGTTGTGTAAAATGATCGATCGACCCAGGAGTAACTTTGATATTTGTTGAATTTCATCATATCTAGTCATGATCTGCGTGCATATCTTCTTCAAGAGCCAATGTTAAACTTCCTTTTGTAAATCATTTTCTTATGTTTTATCAGTAAACTTCGGGAAATTAAGGTATTATTTTGACCTTTTGCTGTTTGTGTGAGTCGGTTGTACTTTGGCAACCCACATCGCCAAATATTATGCGGTTGAAGTTGTGAAGAGATATTTACGATTCAGTAGTAGGTTTGGAAGAAACTGATTGCTAAGATATATTTAACGAAAAAGCTAAAGCCACTATATTCGAATTGGTCAGATCTCTTGTAGTTTTGCCATAGAGCCTGTGATTTTTTGCGCAAAACCGTTGACCAGAAACTAGAGGAACAAGCGGGAACCTGGTGAATCCACATCAGAATTTTAATTTTTTTTTGCAACTAAATTTGGAATCATTTTAAAAGACAATTATCAGTTGATTTATACCACGGCGACTGATTTTTCTTCAAATTTGACCTAAAAAATACTATATTTGGATTCGATTCACTCAAACACAAAAGCTGAAATGTACCAACTACCAATCATACACAGTGCTTGAATAATAATTATTATTTTTTATTCCAGGATGTGGGGAAAATATTGCGAAATATTATTTCAATAAATGTTATGAAAAACAAGTAAAATAAACAGTAACTAATTATATAGGGCGTGGTCTCTGGTGAGCTCGGGCCCAGCGCTCACTCAGCAGTGGCGCTTGGTGCTAAGGCTGCGTTCGCCACCACGTCCTGGCTCCAGTGATCCGGTGTTTCGTCAGGCCGGCGAATCCATTCAGTCCTAGTTGCGTAAATGTTTTCGATGCGCTGTTGTACCTTTTGCTAAGTGCAAAATGCATTGAACAATGTTGAAATTCGGATGAAACGGAAATGCGTCACAAAAATTTATTATTAGACGGTCCTCAGTTCTAATATAATGCGGTAAAATCACGACTATGCACTGGCCTCCAACAGCGCCGCGGTATGAAGCGCCCGACTCTCTGCGCCCAGAGAGACATCCAACGAACGGTGGTTCGAAACCTACCAATTCCAAAATGAATAATCTTTTTTATTTGTGTAAAATCAATATCCAATCTTCAAAACACTTTAAAATGTGCAGGCAAAAGAAAAGAAAGCGACATCCAGCGATTTTCTAATTTCACTTCTACTGCGCGTGAATTGCACACATTCATATTATTTCTGCATTGGAAGAATCTTGAATCATATTAGACAATTAGGACAATCATTTTAGACAGTACACTGATGCTTCTCTTTTGACATTTAATGTCACGTTATGTGTTTTATCCATTTTTAAGATTTACAACTTGAATATTCAGAATCAGCGTTTGTTTTTAAGACGTATTATTTTTCACTTGAGTTCGTTGTCCATTAAAAATAATATATACTTATATTTGCAGCATGTTCCAGACTGGGAGACACTCTCACTATCGCCGTTGTGAAAGACCACCATCCAAAATTGAAACATTACTTGTAACGGCTTTAGCAGTATTTCGTGATCAAATCTGAATAGCCAGGTACTTCCCAACCTTCTTTACCCCCATCTCCTTACCCTCCCCTCTGCATTCAGCTTCATAAT
This sequence comes from Limnephilus marmoratus, assembly GCA_917880885.1. Taxonomy (NCBI): domain Eukaryota; kingdom Metazoa; phylum Arthropoda; class Insecta; order Trichoptera; family Limnephilidae; genus Limnephilus; species Limnephilus marmoratus. The sequence continues at coordinate 48,390,638 of OU862918.1, read as the reverse complement.
ATACCCTACATGTTAACTAATCCGTCTATGTATACATTACTTTAAAAGTGTTTGGGTCTTCTACAAACTGTAATAAATTCAAAACAAACAACAAACTGTTCTTTTAACAATCACAGCCAACGACAAGTCGAGCCATTGTCTCGTCAATTTATCTGTCTGAATCGCAGACTGCTGTAAGTCTTCATAAATAACCCTCCAAACCCAGACCCGGGCAGTTCTCAGCACCAGAAGGGAGACAAGAGACCTAAACCCTCCAAAAATAATCGTTATATAAAAATAATGAGAAGGCTGCAGACGGGTTTGCAGACAATGTAGCCAGTTTATCGAACTTCAAATATGCGACAGTTCGATAAATGAATAATTACTACCTAAAAAAAATTGTTTCAAATTTTAAAAAAATGGTTAGGCAATATAAATATGTATTTTGTTTCAATCTCGAAATATTTTTAAAGTATTAATTATTCGTATCAAAAATGGTTGTTTGGCGATCTCTGTGTATTGTCAATGACATTAAAAAGTATTGTGCCCGTTGAACTGCGGATGGACCACGGATGGCAAGTGTGCGTTTAAATAATAATTTGAATTTTAAATAAAACCAATTAAATACAATAATTTGAATTTAGTGACAACCAAGAAGTCAACATACAAAATCATTGTGAATCTAACTCTTGACGGATCGAATAGATTTGATGACCTGCGAGTAACTTGTTTCTCTCAGGAAATATTTGTGCGTGGTGATATTTAACGTGTGGAAATCATCAAAGAGCCGCCCATCCAACATAGGTTCGCTTTACAAGGTTGTAAGATATATATGCACTTTAAAAAGCCATGTACTAAGGTCCTCTTTAACATATTATTTTGTTTGCGTGTGGCATTGATAAGTTTTTTTAAATCTAATCGTGTTTAGGTATATGACATGTGTTAAACATTTTATAGGAAAAAAAACCTACGTAAATGCTGAATATACGGATTTCGGCGATTAAGTTGAGAAGGATTTTTAAATGAAGCATTGAAATAAGCTGTAAGCAGTTTGTAAATTTAATAAGTCAAATAATTTTATAAGAATCTAACCTACGTTGATCTTTTGTTTTCCCTTTGATGATATTATTAGCATAACACCATGAACTTACCCAATCACTCAATATTGTAAATGATTTGATGCATCTATATAAATGACACTCGAAGACAAATCTGATTTGAATTAAGCGATGCGGGTGTCAATAATAATTACTTTTGATGCAAAAGCAAAGTTTGAGCGTATTTTGTCAGAAACACGAACATATTTTCTCGCGTTTTTCTGTAATATTAATCATTTAAATTGCTGTTATTCTGTATATTTGATGCCAGGTAGTAAATATTTTGTCTCTTTCGCTAAACAAATTTAATTTTTATTCCCGAGTTGACGGATCAAAATATTAATTGGCGAATATTTATTTTTTCGCGATAGACATTTGTTCCGCGAACATTTACCCCTACCATGCCTCAAGGTGTTTTAAGTAGCAACCCCAAAGCATACTTACACTAAAAACGTACAATGACTTACTTCACATCCGTGGCAAAGCGAACAAAGCGTATAACAGGGTAACATCAAACGCAGTAGGTGTACTGTATTATATTACGTATTAAAAGGGACGAACCCTTAAACTCAATGGTGAACCGCAGCGACTTATGGTACCCTGGTGGATCGTTCCGTTTTTTCGTAGCTTTTTAGCAATAATCTCAAGGGATTTTGGTTTTGTGGTCTGCAGAAATTACTAAAACACCGTAAAAAATCTCTCAAATTGATGGATCAATAAATTATTTACCAGGTAGGTATGGGAAGCTTTGAACCCAAAAAAACATGGAACCTTTTTAATTTGAAAAGCTAAATGTGGATTTTAAATTCACTTTACTAAAACATTATAATACCTAATCGGATATCATCGGCTATTTCCGTAACCGTTCAGGTATTAAAGACGAACGGTGACAGTTGACTCTCTCCTTTGCTACAACTTTAGGGACATCTGTTGAGACATCTCAAACTACGTATATCAATCTGTATTATTTGTCTTTCTTGAAATATCTTTTAATATTCTCTAGACCAGTTATATAATCAATGAACAACGATACCAACAAAACCAAGTGAACACCTCAGCACAGGTTCTCCTAGTGAGGTGTTCACGAAATAATAATATAATATTTAAATTTACTGTATAACTATACCATTATTATTCTTACTTATATTCTGTAAATTGAAAGTACGAGCATAGAAATAAGAACACATAAATAAATGCTTTTTGAATAGTTTCTTAGAAGTACGAATACCTTTTTAGTGCTGCGGTTCCCAGTAATGATTATGTTTCGCTCGTGGGTTCCAAGAAAGTTTTTTTTCCCTTTATTTACCATCGTCCATAAATCCACGCCCATAGTAAATCTTGTACCCAAATACCACGAATTTTTAAAAATCTTAAAGTTATGTCGGAATTCTCCAAGAAACTGATTTGAAAAACAAGGATTCATTATATCACTATGTAATATATATCATTAAATTTTGGGATTTGTTTGATAAATTTTAAATAAGTCTTCTTAGTATAATGAAAAACAAAGTTATTTGTTTCTTCTAACACAGCAAACTTATTTTGTGGCACCATCTTAATTCAAATTAATAAAAACACTTAGTTTTTACCACTTTTATTGTTTACAAAAACCAACATGTATTATTAATAAAACCCTGAAGTTAGTATTAATAAAACCCTAAAGAAGTGAGCATTGCCACTAAACATGTTTGGTTTTTGTAAACAAAAACAGTGGTAAAAACTAAGTATTGTGTTAATTTGAATTAAGTTATTTGTTTTTCATTATATCAATAATGATGCCACAAGGTATTTTTGCAAAGTTTGAAGAAGTCTTCTTAGATTTATTATCTGATTAAAGTGAGTGTTACATACAAACAATTGTAACAAGGTCAAGGCATCTTTTTTACATACCGCATTTATTGCAGTACTTGCGCTTTGACAATTGGGAATTGGTCTGGAATATTTTGGGGTTGAACTGTTGTCAAACCTGCAGGCAGGATTCAAATCTGGAGAATGAAGCTTTTATTTTTTGTGCCGCAGCCCAGAGCATTGAGCTGTGGACTGTCATACGACAGATCGACTTAAAATTCATTCTTCGTGCGGCAGTCCAGAGCATTGGGCGATCCTCTGTACTGACATACGATGGACCGACTTAGAATCGCTAGGATTGTTATCATACACCTTGGAAGTGACTCTCGCCATCTTTGAAATTGACTGGAGTTCATCCTGGGGGGATGGTTCTTATCTGAAGACATACTGTACTGCTTCTGGAAGGCCCTTTTGGCTGGTAGCCAATGTTCTGCAGATGTCCCAATATCACGATGTGAGATTCTTTCTCAAATCTACTAAGAGTGATTATTATGGTGAATATTAAGAATTTTTTAATGTTAGTCAACTCGATTTTTTAAAACATTAAATTTCGTGAAAAACAACCGAAATCCAACAACACAAATATTTAAAAACTTGACCTATAAACGTGAGGCTCCACAGAAAGGTTAAGCTCGAACCGCTGTAAAATATTCATAACAATTTTAATCAATTTGTTAAATTGTTGTTTCAGATCTACAAACACTCCGTACGTTCCTGATCCCCTGTTAGTTAAATATTCCGAGGCAAGGTAAGCAGATATCAAGTATGCATTAAAAACTACCGCACTGCTATCTCATCTGCATGGCAAACATTTCCACATCACCCAACTCACCCTTATGTGGCTCTGGTACTTGTATTATTAAGAAGATAAATGATTTAACCTTATCACAATATCGTGGAATGGTGGAAGACTTAAAGCGAAAAATACGGCAACATTATCTTATTTCCAAGCTCATGTTTCTTCAAGATAATGAACGAGTATGTTAAAAACATATCGAGGTCTATCTGCAGAGTTTATTTCAAAAATCGTTGATGGTATTAAAGACAGCCCTTATTTATTAAACTTAATTACCTTCCATACACCAAAAAGAACTACTCGATCTAAAATCTTACTAATAATATAAACGCGAAAGTTTGTATGAGTTGGTATGCACCTTTATTCGAGGACCTTCACAGGCCTTTAGACCCAGAATCCGAGGACTCACACGAATCCGAGGACGTCCTCGGATTCGAAATGCGAAAAACTGAATATGTACCTATAATCTATGCGTTCTGATTGGTCAACTGTCGAAATTTTGGGCCAATCGGAGAGAGTCCTCATTTTCGTGGTGAAAAATATCGTGTTTAATTTCGCTAGTGTTTCATTAGTACGGGTGTGTGACCACCAGGGCGGCGCCGCTAATGCTGGAAATCACACACAGACCCTAAACCGAGGACTCTCTCAAAGTCCTCGGTTTCGTGTTAAAAGGTGTCGATCACCGGAATGTGAACACCAGGAGGCGCTGCAAGCTCGAGTGTCAAGAAATCTCACCTACGCCCTAAACCGAGGACCCGTCCTTCGAAATTCCTACGTGCATGTGAATATAATAAGTATTGCACTATTAAGTTTGTGCCGACAAGGAATTCAGTTTTTGACAGTTGAAACAAAATTCAATATTGCGTTTAGTTCGTATTGTGAACTATGTTCTGTAATACTGTTTAATTCTCTGTACGGTATTGTGATATTTAATAAGTAATTAGAACACCTGCTCAAGTATTTGATTAATCCACGTCATATATTCTTCTTTCACTCCATTCTTCGTTATCGTTAATCTGCTCTATGACCCTATTACCTACACCCAGGGCTGGGCAAAATACATGCTTTGCTGTATTTGAAATACAAATTACAAAATACGTTTTCGCATGTATTTAAAATACGAAATACAAAATACTTTTTTAGTCGTGTATTTGAAATACAAAATACAGTATTTTAATCATTTTTTTTATTTCAAATACAAAATACAAGTTACAAAATACAAACTACATTTGGTTTTGGTAGAACCTTTGGTTGCAATAAATTGACATAAGTGCCCTTATCTAAAGCCTACAATACACGACAAAATTTTTCGCTTTAGTTGGCATCACAGCAACAATATGGTTCATGTGCTGTTTGCTGTGATGCCAATTGAAATCATAGATATGAAAATAGAGATGAAAATAGCGATCGCGAAAAGCGAAAAATTTTGTCTATGGTCTAGTCTCTATGCGGGAATCGGGCTGAAAAAAGGTGTCGTGTATTATAGGTATAAGAGTGCGTTTTCATAGAAGCAAAGCTGAGCAGAGTGAAACAGAGACTTGCAAAAATTGACCAATCATATTGCTCAGAAGATGCATCTCACCTCCGCTCCACTTGTAAAGGTATAGGACCCAGGTGTTAGATAATAATAATAATATGATATTTGTGCGCAGTTTTGTATTATTTCACTACAAGTGCGCTCTACTGTGATTAACTTAAACATATTTTTATTTTTTTATTTTTAACTTTGTGAATAAAAATAAAAACATTCATCCTAGACTTGCAGAAAAGGTCAATAGATTTTTTTTTCTTTATATGATTTCCGCACAGGAGGCCATGAGGAAAATAATTTCCCTCAGGGCCTATGTCATCTTTGGGGATGCTCTGTGGAGTTTTTTTTTTAGGGAAAGGAAGGAGAGGAGAGTTCTTGGAAGGAAAAGGGTTTAAGGGGTGGGTAGGAATCTGGGGTTCGGTGTGTCCTGATCATCCGCCTCTAAGACCTAGACAAACCTCACCCCATGAACCCGGGAACCCCTGCTAAATCACCAAACGTAGCGAACTCCTTGGGGTGACCTATGGCAGAGGTGTTGGTTTTCCAATAAAGGTTCTTGGGTCGGTGGTACCCTAATTACGCCTCCCAAATTGTATGAATTAAATGTCGCTGTCGCGTATTAAAAATCTAGATAGCATTTAGTTCGGGTTGAATCTTGCAATCATTTTTTTTTTTACATGAACTCCACACAGGAGGCTCTGAGGAAAATAATTTCAATCAGGACCTATGGGGATTTTGTGTGGAGGGTTTTTTAAGGAAAGGAAGAAGAGGAGAGTTCTGGGAAGGAAAAGGGTTAAATGGATGGGTAGGAATCTGGGGTTCAGTGTGTCCTGGTCATCCGCCTCCAAGACCTAGACAAACCTCACCCCATAAACCCTTCACCCCATCACCAAACGTAGCGAACCACTAGGGGTGACCTATGGCAGAGGTGTTGGTTATCCAATAAAGGTTCCAAAATTGAGTATTATATATAAAGACAGCAACCAATAATACGCAATATGTGCGTTTAGAAAATGAAGATAATGTTGGTAATTCTTAGTCGAAGTACCTATGATACAATTAAAAGTGACCGAATTGGAAATGGGTTCCATAGCTCAGTTGATAGAGCACTTGCTATGTAAGCAAAGGGCCCTGGGTTTGAGCCCCAGTGGAACCAATATCTTTTTCTGATTTTTCTGTCTCCAGATTTTCGATTGAGTTTCTCTAATATTGTCTTCATTTAATTAAATATTAAAAATAATCTTTTTCATCCTATATCAATAAACTCATGTATTCATGAATAAATACCGCGAACGATGAAAACGACAAATAAATATTAACATATCTTGCTCTGGATTCTAGCGTTTTTAGTCTATGTATTATCTATGTCAATTTATTTTTTTCATTATCATTATTAAGATCGCTAAATGTATTTTAAAATGTATTTTGAAGCCATAAGTATTTGAAATATAAATTAAAAAATACCTCAGCATCAGGTAATTGAAATACCAATTACAAAATACATTTTTAGGAAGTAATTGAAATACAAATACAAAATACGTATTTGTATTTCAAATACATATTTCAAATACTGCCCAGCCCTGCCTACACCTCACAAAAACGCCTCTTTCTGAATTAAGGACAAGGGAAGAATATCGCCACCTAGATGGGTGATGTTGTCAAGCGGGTTAAGGAGGAGCTGTAGGAAGGGTTTTATTAATGCGGATCTTGAAGAGTCGGAAAAAATTACTAAACGCAGAGTAACATTATCATCAAATAAAACATACAAAATCGTCAAAAAAATTATGGTTTTTTAGGTAGTCTGACACAAAAATTAAGAAAACAAAGTCGTTTATAATTAAAATTATTAAACCGTTCGTTTTACGGATGAACGCAGCTCTTACAGCGACGCCGACGGTGCGTTAGTTTTTCGAACTTTCAACCTACTATGGACTATTAGGTAATCTTAAAAAGACTATGAATTATTATTATAAATTTGTATAACAATATGGAAACGTGACAGCGGTGGGTGAGGGGCACCGCAGCAGGTTTCGTAAGTGATTTGGCGTCGAATGGCTTGCCCGACGGATGGGTACACTCGGAACTCTCAAATTATATTTTTTTTTATCGTTGTCGCTTATTTTTTTAAAATATGGCAATCTAAGTTTTTAAAACTATAATGAAATAAAAATAATAATAAAGATAAACGAACAATTAAATTTTTTTTTTTTTTTTTAAATCGTTCACAAAAACTTGCCAGGCTGCTGGTCGGCAGACCGCGAAATTATTATATGGAATGATCTGGACTATAGTTATTTATTGGTTTTATTCGGGTAGTCGATGACGTAAAAATGTCTATTTTTACCCCACTTTGACGCCGGCTGCCTGCGAACTTGCCAGGCTGCCGGTTGGCAGACCTGCTTTTTTCTCATTTTCTAATCGACCTTTATAATATGAAACCATTCCCGTTCGTGTAGTCGATGACGTAATTTTTTCGAAAAAAATCGCTGACTATTTCCATGACTGTGCGGCTCCTGCCAAGAGGCGCACCGGCAGACCAGCTTTTTAAAGGTTTTCTAAATGACCATTATCACTTAAAAGTAGTTTCATCCGTGTAGTCTTTAGTCGATGACGTAGGGTTTACCTATCTCGCCTCCTAGTCTATATGTAAGAATACTATTTCGCTGGAGACCTGTCGTCGGAACAGTTCGGAAGTTTTCAGTACTTTCCGTATTACGAACGCCGATTACTAGCCGATCTGCTGTTGCACCGGGCGCGCGGGTGGAGGGGTGCACTGCCTGTCGGGTGTCATCCGTAATGATCTCTTACCAAATTCATATATTTAGATAGGCAATTCAATTTTATTTTGAACCTTTTTTTAAGTTTAGTGCAAATTTATATTTTAAATAAAATATTTAGGAATACGATGATGCGTATAATTTTGTTGCCTGTTCACCGCACGAGTGAACGTTAGGAAGAGCCACGCCTGCTTCCAAGATACGTGTAAGAAATTCGTTCCACACTATTTCGAGGACCCAAGACCTCCAAAAACTACAGACCACTAAAACGAGGACCTTCCGAGATCCGTGTATTTTACGTAAGTGTAATCCTGAATACGTGGACAGGCCTCGGATATGGGAAGTCCTCAGTTACCGGGTGTGTATTCCGGTTTTTTGAGGACCGTTTTCTAGGTGCTTACCGGGTGTATGATGAAACCGAATAGACAGCAACGATCACGATTAACTTGAGTATACGTATAAGTGTAGAATACGTGTCTACTTTATATAATATAACAGGACCTCGAATTCGGGTAGCCAGTTGAAGTCCTCGAAATCGGGATTGAACAAACAAGGGTGAATGTATGTGTGTTTGTTACTCTTTCACGCAAAAACTACTGAATGGATTTTAATGAAACTTTACAATAATATAGCTCATACATCAGAATAGCTTCGGAATCTTGTACTACTCATATGTAAGAAGTATCTTAGAGTATGGCACTGTGATTTGGTCCCCACACTATGCAATTCATTGCAATAAAGTGGAGTCTGTTCAAAAAAAATACTTAAGAATACTAGCTTACAAATCTGGAGTACATCGGAATCTAGATAACTATGCTGAAAGACTCACTCACTTTAGAGAAGTCTCACTCGTCAAAACAAGGCACATTTCAGATTTGGTCTCCCTGTTTAAAATCATAAACAACATGTATGATTCATATTTAATTAATCAAATTAATCTTAATATAAGGCCGAAATTCACGAGAAACGTTGAAACCTTTTGGATCGATACTTACCGTATTAATACAAGTTTCTTCAAACCAACCTCGAGAATGACTCGGCTATACAATAAATATTGCAAACATGAAGACTTAGATGTATTTTCAAACTCAATTGCTACCTTCAGAAGGAACTTATACTTATATATATATTTTTTTTATTTATTAACCAATACATATAATATACAATTATCCAATATACATAATATATAATATTAGTGGTAACAATACCTCCCTAATTAAGAAATTCTCGTGTTTAGAGAGGGAGCACTATCAGATTGACAGTACTATACATACTTAACAGTTGTTACAATTGAATGTATGTAGATCAATTTTTTCTATACATAATGAATAATAAGTAGGCATTTTTTTTACATAACGGAAAAATTTTATACATAATGAAAATATAAGTTGGCATTTTTTGTACATAATGAAACATAATGTGAATTTTCATACATATAGAGAAAATATTATTTGGCATTTTTTTTGTTCATAATGGAAATATAAGTTGGCACATCGTAACACATACCTAAATCTGGTTAAAAGTAAAATGTTTTTTAAGTTTTTGTTTAAAAAATTCATAATTCCTTTCGGATTGTATTTCTTTAGGGAGTTCGTTAAAGAATTTTATGGCTGAGTATGTGTAATGATGTTGGGCTATTGTTGTATTAAGTTTAGGGATTATTATTTGTCCTAAGGTTCTCGGCCTGGTGCTAAATGACTTTGTTGTTAGTTTATCTTTGTGGATTTGAAGTAATGCATTTTTTTGATAAATTTTGTTTAGTGGTAATACTTTGAATTCATCGAATAATTTTTGGGTTGAATAGTCTAATTGGTTCTTTAGAATAATTTTGATGAGTCTTCTATGTACTATTTCAAGTGGGGTTAAATTGGTTTTATACGCTCCTCCCCAGCCTATTATTCCGTATTGTAAAACTGATTGGGCTAATGCATAGTAAACCTTTAGTAGCATAGATTTATGTAGGATATTTCTTAGTTTGAGGAATACGTAATAAAGTTTACGTATTCTGTTTACAGTTTGTGCAATATGTTCTGTCCATTTAACATGTTGATCTATAATTATGCCTAAATATTTAATATTACTTTTTTTTTAGATTTTTGAGCATTTAGGTGAATTGCAGTTGTCCGTATTGTTATTACAGGAGTTGTGAATAGTAATATTGGAATTTATTGTTGGATGGATTTTATCTGATAATGTAAAAGTCATGAAATAGGTTTTGTCAGAGTTTAAGGAAAGGTAGTTGTCATCCAACCATTGTTTTAGGTTGTTTATTTCTACATTCGCAGTTCGATAGGCTTCTTCCCAAGTTTTTTTTTCTATGATTAAAACTGTGTCGTCAGCGAAGGATATGATTTTTCCAATTTTTGGTACTGTAAGCATTTCATTCACGTAAATGATAAACAATATTGGACCTAGAACTGTTCCTTGGGGAATTCCAAATTCGGAAAAGGTGGGTTCACTCAATATATTGTTATTTTTTACGTGTTGATGTCTTTTATGAAGATAACTTTTAAACCATTCTTTAACTGTTCCTTGGATTCCAATATTTTCAAATTTTTTTATTAGCTTCCCGTGGCTTATACTGTCAAATGCTTTTCTTAGATCGATGAATATACTTAAACATTTATTCCCCGAGTCAAGAGCATTATATATTATAGAGGTTATTTTTGCAATTGCATCTTGCGTACCTAAATTTTCTCTAAAGCCAAATTGGTTATCATTAATAATTTTATTTGAAGTGATATGTTTAGTTAATTGTGACTTTACGACTTTTTCAAATATTTTTGCTACGTTAGATACATTAAATATGGGACGGTAGTTTGAGATGTCAGATGTATTTCCTGATTTGAAAATCGGGGTTATTATTGTATTTTTATATATTTTTGGGTAAATTCCTTGTTGTATGCTGTTATTAATGATATGTGCAATTGGTTTTGATATCAATTGTCTCATTTGTTTTAATACATTTACTGTGATATTATCGAAACCAGGGCTCGCGGACACTCGTAGGTTCATTATATTTTTTTCTATTTCTATTTGGGAGCATTTTTCAAACTTTTCGAAAATATTTTGGCAAGTTTGTGTGGATGTATTGGAAGTATTTTTAGATTGGAAGGATTCGATTTTTTTGGCTAGATTCTCTCCAACTTTAGCGAAGTAGTTATTGAAAATGTTTGCAATTTTAGTTGTTTCTTTTATTGAGTCTATTGTTTCGTTGTCATAAGTTATTTTATTTATTTGTTTATTTTTATTACCGTTGCCAATAATGTTATTAATTGTAGCCCAGACTTTTTTGTTATCTTTACCACTATCTTCAATTTTTACCGTGAAGTAATTTTCTTTTGTTTTTTTAATCAAATCCCTGATGATCTCCTCACCTAGACCTATAAAATGTGTATAAATGTATGTATATTTTATTTATTTTATTTTATTTTAAATACATAAACGGCTATACTGCCTTTTATAAATAAACATATAATAGAGTACAAAAGTAAGAAAAATAATATCATTACATAAAAATAGTTTTAAACTTAAAAATAACATACAATTATTTTACATATCACAACAAAAAATAACAAAAAAGAACAATGAGAAATATCATCATTTCATTTCAACATGTCCATATTGCGTATATAAAGTTACATTATTATGGAAAAAATAAAAAACTTAAAAACTGAAACTTCAAAATAACATACAATTATTTTGTGTATCACAACAAAAAATAACAAAAAAAGAACAATGAGAAATATCAACATTTCATTTCAACATGTCCATATTGCGTATATAAAGTTACATTATGGAAAAATAATTTTTGAGTGCATGTTTATATTGCGCTAATTTTAAGAACATGTATATGTTCATGTGTGAATATATTTTGTAATTATTGATTCTTCTTGTTTTATATATGTACTTTAATTTATTATTATGTATTACAACTAATTAAGAATGTTGTGATGAATGGTGTGCTCACCTCTCATTGGAATTATCACTGTAACCATATTAAAATTGTTAACTGATGTAATAATTATATGTGATATATTCTGTTGGCGAGCCAACAAATAAATTTTAAAAAAAAAGAATAACACAAGGGCTGTAATTTATGTTGCTAGCTAGGAAGGTGACGCCGGAGGGGAACGGAGACGCACGGGAAAGGTGATTCAGGGAGAAATAACGTATTTTTTTAATATACGGCATTTGCAACGCATGCTGGAAACCAGCAAGTTCTTTATAATTACAACAACAATATCAGGACTGAGTAATTTAGATGCTCGCTTTTACAACGATTACATGCATTCGGCAATACTTTCTCAAAAGTAGTAGATGTGTTCAACTGCTCGGCTATAATCACATACCTCAATAATAATAATTATAATCAATGTTAGCATAATACCCACTATTTTTCTGCATGGGTTCTTACCGGTATTAAAATGGAAGATGCTCCGAGGAACTAGCGTCAATGATAGTCGGGAAACACGCCAAACACGCGCCCAACATTTGAACATGTTTGACATTAGTCACATGAGAACGGGTCGTTTCTACGACTCGTTCTTAAGTTCAACATCTCGGCTGTGCCGGCCTCTTTGTTTCCTCCCTCCTACGATAAGGGTCTCTTCAAGACCCATGTTCACTCCTTCCTCTCCTCAAAAAGACTCTCCACACGGCATCTTTAAAGTTGACATAGGCCCTGAGGGAAATTATTTTCCTCAGGGCCAATCTATCTTATCTTATATATATCTTGATCTTTACTAAGTATAAAATGAAGTCGCTTACGCTGTCTGTGCGCTTAGATCTTTTAAACTACACAACGGATTTTCATTTTTCACCAATAGATAGAGTGATCCATGAGGAAGGGTTAGATATATAATTTTTAACATTTTTAGCTGGGTCCGCTAGTATATATAAATAAAAATGCATCGCCGAAATGTATGTACGCGCATAACTTCCGAACCACTGCACTAAATTGGATCATTCTTTTTTTGGTGTTCGTTATTGTCAGGACAAGGTTTGTATAAAACTACTGGTGAGCTCTGGCATTATGAAATTTGTATAAGTAAAAAAAAACAATAGGAGGCACGCGTATTTGTATCAAAAAATTGCAATAGGAGCTGTTCAAAACTGAATGTACCGGGACTGAATGGGTGGAATGCGGGAGGGGAGAGGGGGATTCGCGGAACGGGAGAAGGGGGGGGAGTGGAGTGGATTGCAACGAATGGGAAAGGACACGCAGGGAGAAACAATTTCTTTATTAAATGGCATAGATTCGACGTAATGTGGGTACGCGTCAATCTTGCCAGTACGGTAAGATTCTACGCGTGTTTATACCGCTCACCGAACCTGAGCGAATAAGACACGTCCGAGCTCTTCAAACACTTAAGCGACACTATTGATGACCTCTTGCCCCGCTACCCTACGGCAGAGTTTGTGGTCCTGGGGGACTTCAATGTTCATAACGAACCTTGGTTGAAGTTCTCAGGATCAACAGACTCGGCTGGACGCCAAACGGAATCCTTTGCCCTTTGCTACGGATTGGAGCAAATGGTTCAGGAGCCTACAAGGGTTCCTGATGTCCAGACTCACCGAACCAATCTGTTAGACCTATTTTTAACTACTGTGCCACACGGTTACAGGATTGAAGTCACAGCGCCTTTAGGATCGTCCGACCACTGCCTGGTGACGACATCAATCCCTGTAAACTTCAGACCACCAAACGAGAGGCTGAAGAGAAAAGTGTGGCACTATAGGTCAGCAGATTGGTTCGGTCTGCGGGCACATTTTAATGCTTTTCCGTGGTCAGCTGTCTGTTTTCGGACTTCGGATCCCTCAAGATGTGCCCAGGAAATTGGTGAAGTCATCACATCCGCGATGGATGGCTTCATCAAATCTACTGTTAAGGAAACTGGTGTAGGCTCAAAGCCGTGGTTCAGTCGACAATGCGCTGAAGCATTGCAACGAAAAAACGCGGCTTACCGAGCCTACAACACATCTAGAACATCCGAAGACAGAACAGCTTACAACAAAATGGCAAAGGAAACCAAGAGAATCATAAATAGGTCAAAATTCGAGCACGACCAGCAGATCAGCAGAAAGCTGACTGCATGCCCGCATAGCAGCAGGTAATTCTGGTCACTTGCGGGCTCAATAGGTCGCAATTTCTGCAAATCCAGTCTGCTACCTCTTACCAGACCTGACGGCTCACTAGCAAACACCGCCACCGAAAAGGCTAACTTACTAGGTAAAATGTTTGCGGATAACTCAACCCTCGATGACCAAGGTGTTGTCCCGACGTCGGTTCCTCACTGCGGTTTTCATATGAAAAAGCTGAGGATCCGGCATCGGGAAGTAATCCATGTTTTACGAGGGCTTGATGTTAATAAAGCTAGTGGGCCCGACGGAATACCTGCCCTGGTACTGCAGAGGTGCGCTGCAGAATTAGCTCCAATTTTGACGAAGCTTTTTAAAATGTCCCTGAAGACTGGCTCTGTGCCCTCTGGTTGGAAAAAAGCGGTTATCCATCCTATTCCAAAGAAGGGTGACCGCTCCAACCCGGCCAACTACCGCCCCATAGCGATCACATCAGTTCTGTCTAAGGTGATGGAACGTGTGATCAACGACAAACTGCTCACATACCTCGAGAAGAACAAAATTATTAACGACCGTCAATACGGATTCCGTCGGAACCGCTCGTGCGGTGATCTTCTCGCGTATGTGACGCATATTTGGGGGCGATGCCTGGAACGTTTCGGTGAGACCCAAACGGTTGCACTGGACATCTCCAAGGCCTTTGACCGGGTTTGACACCGAGGACTTGTCAACAAACTGCATTCTTACGGACTTCCCGCATCCTTGTGTACGTGGATTGCCGACTTCTTGAGGGGGAGGTCGATTCAGACGGTAGTCGATGGTTTCACCTCTTCCTCACACTCGATAAATGCTGGCGTCCCGCAGGGATCGGTTCTGTCTCCAACTTTGTTTTTGTTGCACATCAACGACCTTTTGTCATGTGCACCAATTCACTGTTATGCGGATGACAGTACAGTTCATGATAGCTTTTTGTTTGACAAGCCCCCAAAGGGCTCACAAACTCCAACAGCTCGTAGGGCTTTGAAGCAAAGAATGGACGGCTACCTCGAGAGTGTTTTCTCTTGGGGTAAAAATAATCTCGTTGAATTTAATGTTTCAAAGACCCAATCTTGTCTGATTACGTCCAAAAGGGATCGAAATGAAAATCTAGTCTCTTTCAACGGAAGCAATCTTCCGAACAGGCCCTCCATTGATATGCTTGGTGTAACCCTAAGTGACCAGCTCAGGTATGGGGGCTCCATTGAAGCCAGAGTAAAGCTAGCCTCCCAAAAACTGGGCGTACTGTACAGGGCCCGCAGATACTTTAATAGTACACAACTGCTAACCTTGTACAAATCACAAGTACGCCCCACGGTTGAATTTGGCAGCCATCTCTGGTCTGGAGCTCCAAAATACCTGAAAAATACCCTCGACTCTGTGCAGAAACGGGCGGTCCGTTTAATAGATTCTCCCATCTTAACAGACGGATTGCAATCTTTAGAGCACAGGCGTCGGGTGGGAATGCTATCCTTGTTCTACCGGTATTACAATGGAAGATGCTCCGAGGAACTAGCATCATTGATCCCTTCGGCACCGGTGCATAGTCGGGAAACACGCCTAACGCGTGCCCAACATTTGTACACGGTTGACATTTGTCACATGAGAACGGGTCGTTTCTTCGACTCGTTCTTGTGTTCAACAGCTCGGCTGTGGAATGATTTGCCGGCCTCTGTGTTTCCTCCTTCCTACAACATGGGTCTCTTCAAGACCAATGTTCATTCCTTCCTCTCCTCAAAAAGACCCTCCACACAGCATCCCAGATGACATAGGCCCTGAGGGAAATTATTTTCCTCAGGGCCTCCTGTGTGGAGTTAATGTAAAAAAAATAAAAATAAAGCAACGCATGCCGGGAACCAGCTAATATATAATTTAATTAGCACAATATTTTTATTTTATGATTACTTTTCCACAAAATTATTATGTTTGTGAAAAGGCGTATAAATATATTAATAAATAAATAACAATATCTCTTGGTTAAGAGCAGTTGAAAGGTTCTTCTAATAAAATTATTAACTCTACAGTATCCTTTTTTATAAAAATCTGCTGTCTCTCGTATCTAGGGGGAACGGAGAATGCGGGCAAAGTGATTTGATGAAGACTAAATAAATTAAATATACCTCGGTCCAAAGTCACGGTATTTGAAAGAGAGGATACAAAACATTGTGATGTAAAAACCATGAACGTAAATAACTGAGAAATAGAATGAGTGTATTGGAAGGTACGGAGGGCATTGAGTGCATTATCAGAAGGGAAGTGCAGGAAATTCTATTAATGGTGGAATGAAAGCAGTAGTCACTAATAGTCAAAGTAAACAAGGATGGTAGTTCATAATAGAGTTCTGAAACAAACCTAATAAACGGAACATGAAACTGGCAGAGGAAGAACGAGAGTAGGTTAAGATAGACTGGAGATTGAATCATTTACGACCAAATTACTGAAGAGGGTAGAGTCACGTGGGGTAACCGTACGCACAGTGTAAGTGTTCGCAATGATGTTTCCGAGGTGGTCGTGCCTGTTTCACGCCCGCACGTTCCTTAATTCAGTAGCGTTTTGGGTCGCATTGAAGCAGGATATGAGTACAGTGAATCCTAATTTGAAAATAAAAATTGGTAGGTAAATTACTGTTTTTCGTGCTTCTTAAATTTTGTCATCTGCTATCGACATGCTTGCTTACCGATGTGTGCTATTGTGTAACCAACTCAGTCAGAGCGGTGTGGTCTATGATAATTTTTGGTAAAATATTGTTAGTTACACGGGTGCAAAGTGATAATTCAGATAAGCACTAATCTGATTTGAACACTTCTCTACGGTATGCGAATACTTACCCCGCACGTGGGTTAAGTGTTCGTAATCGACATGCATGTAAACATTTTTATATAACTTTTTGTTTTTATATAACTTTTTTGTTTGTTTGAGATGCCTTAATGATCAATTTTTTTTTTTTTTTTTTTTTTTTTTTAATAAAATTCCTTTTTTATTTATTTACAGTTTTACATTTTTTAAATTAAGTCCCGTTAAACTGATTGATATCAGTTTGTCAACGGGTGCTTTTTAATCTTAATTTTAATCATACCAATAAACAAAAAAAATGAGCAAAATAACTAAAGCGTTTTAATACAAAAATGTAAAAACTGCGTACGGTTACCCCACGTGACTCTATCAAAAAAGAATTCGATAACGCAGTAAATGTTTTGAAAAGAGGCCGCCTGAAAGGTTTTGAAACCAGGTACGGATTATGTAGATGGGGAAGAGAACGGTTGTGAAGCACATGGTTATTCAGATCTTGTCACTAAAAACAGCGTCATTTCAAGCCACTAACGTTTCGATTCTAATGATGGTGTTTGTTAGGACTATATTGATAATATCCACCATTTTCTATTTCATTGTTTACACAAAAGTGTTTTATTTTAGGTTAGGATTGAATTTCAACTAACAAATGTGTTTGACTTCGAATTAATAAATGATTTTGACTTTGTGTATCTAATAATTCGTTCGCTCAGTTTTTACTGACAAAAATGCCAGAAATGGGTGGTTTTAGAATATCTTAATCTTGATACATATTATGTAAAACAAAGTCGGGTTAGTTACGCTATTTATAACTCGAGAACGGCTGGACTGATTTTTATGATTTTTGATTTATTGGATTTGGCCCCGAATGGCAAAATAGCTTTTAAACCATCGGAAAAATTCTTTTCCTCAAACATTTTGTATGGAACAAATTCTCATTTTTTGAAAGAGCTGCAGGAATATTGTGATAAGTAGGTGTAATATTGAGTAGTGAGTGAATTTCAAAAATTCAAAAACGTCAAATGTCAATGCGCTGATTGTTTTGCTTTTGTTCTTAATAATATAATGCTGCCCCTCTTTTTTACACACTAAATGTCAACAGTTGAAAATGGGAAAAACGTTAAACGTATGTCTGCACCCCTCCAAAGGAATAATTAAAATAAATCTCCCTCACTCGTATAAATAAAATGAAACTCAATTCCGTAAGTAAGTGGAAAAGTAAGAAAATCACAAAAATTATAAATCCGTACACGACGCCATCTCTGATACTGACAAAAACAAAACAGGGACAGTTGCGCATCGATAATTGTTTCATTGCATAATTGTTAACATAATAAAAAAAACAAATAATTCAGCTAATAAGTTAACAGTTATTGATTCTGATGCTGTACGAAGTTCGCCGGGTCAGCTAGTTACCTAATAAATAAATAAAGTTTTAAAAATTAATAAGAAAAACAATCAGAGTGTGCAATTCAGAAAACTAAAGTAGACAAGAGTGGGAAGGCTACGAACCACCGCACAAAGACGAGACCGATTATACTTTCTCATTCTTGCGCAGGCTAAATCCTACAGATGTATGTATTTGTCTCTTTTTAGTGTCGCTATTTTTCGTTTCATCAAGTTTCAAATCATAAAGATGCTAAAGTTTTATTTTTTTACATGAGTTTTTTTTTTAGATGAGGCCCTGAGGGAAATTATTTCCCTCAGGGCCTATGTCATCTTTGTGTAGGTTTTTTTTAATGAAAGGAAGGAGAGGAGAGTTCTAGGAAGGAAAAAGGTTTAAGGGATGGGTATGAATTTGGGGTTCAGTACGTCCTGGTCATCCGCCTCCAAGACCTAGACAAACCTCACCCCATGAACCCGGGCACCCCTGCTAAATCACCAAAAGTAGCGAACCACTTGGGATGACCTATGGCAGAGGTGTTGGTTATCCAATAAAGGTTACCGGGGCGGCGGGAAAGGTGTTTTTTTTTTTGGAAAGTTTTCTGATATTTCATTAATTGCCTAATTGAGATTCGAGCTTTCCCGTTACGCGTTTCATACGATTAAAGTCTAAAGCGATATTGCACCAGGGTACCAGGATGGCAGGAAACGGGTCGGATGTAATATTCAGTAGTTAAAGCGCAATTATTAATGGACCGCCCAATAACAGAGCGGGCACAGAAAGGTGATGTACTCACTCCTGCTCTTTATAGTATCCTGGCAGCATCAACAGACGAGGAAGATATTTTTAATTTCCCCGGCGTCCGTAGTGTTTGCGCAAACAGCCTGCTGAAAGCCAATCTACCGGGTGACTAAGAAGTCAAGGTAATTTACATGTTACATTATTTGTAGAAATTTGAATTTATTTTTTTAATTTAAAACTTCTTTAGCACTGTTGTGCTACGAAAATCGATGAAATATACATCTTTAGGATTTAGCCTGCGAGAGAATGAGATAGGATAATCAGCCTCCTCTTTGTGCGGTGCTTCGTAGTCTCCCGCTCTTATCTACTTTAGTTTTCGGAAGGTCTCACTTCTACCAAGTTTGAATTGTACACGTACACATGTTTTTTTTCTCGATACATCTGTATGTATGAAAATCTCGTTTCACGGTGTTTGTGGTCGCGCTCCTCCGAAACGGCTAGACGGATTTTTTATATTTTTCTGAAATTTTTTATGTATATTTTGTAGGTATGATAATAGGTCGTCAAGTATATTTCATACCGCTAGGTGATTAGGTGTTCCTATCCAGAAGGTGATTATGATGTCCCTATCAAAATTGATTGATAATTGTCTCGAAAATTTAGGACTGTTTGTATATAATAATGGTAAGCTGTGGCGTTACAAAATTTGTGTGAAAAATTTACTACAAGTGGTACGAGAGTAGTTTGAAAATGTGTGTATTTCATATATTTTAGCGGCAGGGAGGGAAGGCAAGTATTATCTTGCAGGGAGAAACTATTTCTTGAATGGCATTGCAACGCATGCCGGTTACCAGCTAGTTTATTATAAAATCAGAAAAAAGGTTTAAAATAATAAACAAACTAGTTTACCATTCACTTTTATAATGATTTTTTCTGATTTTTTCAAATTTCACATGTCACAGAAGCCATTTGTCATTTTAATCTAAGAGTTGTAGTTACTACCTAGCTATACCGAAATCCTTATATCTTTGCTCGAAGGGAGTAGGTATTATTTCTTAAAATCTTATATGTCAAAATGAATCGCTGAATGTGTTGCTAAGCGCATAACTTTCGAACGACTGCACCAAATTGGATAATTCTTTTTTTTGTGTTCGATATTGTAAGGACAAGGTTTTTATAAAACTTTCGGTGAACTCTGGCATTATGAAATTTGTATAAAAAAATTGCTATTGGTGGCACGCGAGTTTTTAAAACTGAATGTATGGAAAGCGGGAGGGAGGGAGAGATGGTGGATGGGGGGAAAGGGGGGGAGGGGGAAGGGGGGAGGGAGGGCGGTGAGAAGGGGAGGAGGGGGAGGAGGGGGGGAGGTGGAGGAGGCGGAGTGGGAACCCCCCTTACACCATGCGAGCGAAGCCGCGGGAAAAAGCTAGTATATTATAAAAATAGGATTGAGGTAAAAAAAAAATTGTGCTTTGTCTTTCTTTTTGACAGTTATGTATATAATTTAACCACCATACGCACAACGCGAATGATGTTAATTTGGGATGCGGGTATGGGTACCGGCAACACCTCTGGCATTGGTCACCCATATGGTGCGCTAAGTCTGGTGACTTATTAAGGGTGCCCGGGTTCATGGGTTACGGTTTGCCCGGGTCTTGGCGGTCGAACCTGCCCGCCAACTGCGTGGCTGACCAAATCTGGAGAGACTGGCAGACTTTTGACCTCTAGCAGGACTCTCTCAAAACATCGCCAAGTATCGCAGTGGGAGTGATCAATTCATACGTCCGTCACTCCTGGACACATAGACCCTAGATTCCTGACAACCCCTCATAACTTTTTCCTTCCCAGAACTTCCGCTTCTTCTTTTCCTATATTTCCTCCATACAGCATTCCCTAAGATGACACAGACCCTAAGGGGAATTATTTTCTCCAGAGCCTCCGCTGTGGAGCTAATGTATAAAAATTTAAGCGGCTGAAATGTTTTTTAAAAACCTTTAAAATTTTATGCTCAGAGGAATTAGCGTCGTTGATCCCTTCGGCACTGGTGCGTAGTCAGAAAACACGCCAAGCGCGTGCCCAACATTTGTACACGGTTGACATTTGTCACGTGAGAACAGGTCGCTTCTTTGACCCGTTCTTGTGTTCAAAAGCTCGGCTGTGGAATGGTTTGCCGGCCTCTGTGTTTCCTCCTTCCTAAAACATAGGTCTCTTCAAGACCAATGTTCATTCCTTCCTCTCCTTAAAAAGATTTTTCACGCAGCATCCCAGATGACATAGGCACTGAGGGAAATTATTTTCCTCAAGGCCTCCTGTGTGGAGTTAACGTAAAAAAAGCTAATATTTCTACAGTATTTTCTAAGCTTAGGTAGTAATATGATTTTTCCTTTAGCTTTAATTTGCGAATCGTGAACTCCGCAGCCCAGAAAAAATGCTATTTCGGAGATTCCGTAGCCAGTGAAAAGTGGCCTTCAGAATTATCTGATGCGACCGTCCAATATGACGGAAACATGAGAAATTACCCTTCCGAGGTAGTTCTTTTAGCTAGTATAAAAGGATGGCAACGGATCGGATCGGTAGGCGGCGTAATAATTCACAGTTTTTATTGCCATTATAAAAATTCCGTCTAAAGTAAAGTCAATCCTTTTGATAATCCAATTTAAATACATATTTTACAAATTTATTAACTAGTGAGTTCCCGGCATGCGTTGCAATCCTACTTAATAAATAAATTGTTTCTCCCTGCGTGTCCTTTCCCATTCTTCCCGTTCCCCTTCCCCTCCCGCGTCCTTCCCTACGAGCGTTCCCACTCCACATTCCCCCCTTCTCTCTTCAGACTCCCTTCTCCCCCTTCTGTGTTACCCTCCCCCCTCTAGCGTTCCATGCATTCAGTCCCGGTACATTCAGTTTTCAATATACTCACGTGCCACCTATTTCAATTTTTTAATACAAATTTCATAATGCTAGAGCTCACCAATATGTATAGAAACATTCGCGGGTGTGCTCACAGAAGATTCATCGCAATCGGATGAATAGTTTAGGAAATAATTTCATAACGCCAGAGCTCTCCACTATGTATCTATAGAAAACATTGCGGGCGTGCGCACATCACCCACCAAAGTTTCATCACAATCGGATGAATGGTTTAAGTACCGCACAACGGACAAACGTACATGCAATAATTTTTATATATCAAGAAGAGTGTTGTCTCAAATTGTAATTTTTAATTATGGAAGACATTCGATTGAGTGTCGCTAATATTGTCTTCATTAATTAATTATTTTAGTAAGAACGTTTAAATTTTGTTAACCCTGTGTTTGCACGGCGATCGTTACACTTCCTGCTCCCTTTAATAATGTGCAAATTACGGTGAAAATTTGTAAAATATATTAGTCCATAAATAAATGCCGCAAGTAATTTGAAAATACGTGTACAAGGAAACTGTCGGAAAAACACATATTTGAAGTGGACTTCTTATGATTAAAAAGAGTCCGCTGGGAAAGTAATAAATGGGCAGTGGTGGACTGGCAGTGGAAATTATACGAACAAGGGAATAGTTTTTAATCATTGGTGAAGATAATATCAACAATTCTCAATGAGTTACATATACACTAAAGTAAAATGATAAAATCCAATATAAATAATTCATATTACTTGTAGGTAAGGTTTATCCCTAAACAACATTGAAGTGAGTATATTATGTATATAAACCGTAGACTAAGAATTATTTTTACCAGTCTGAAGATGGCTCTAACGATCTGAAACCGGTTACGGTCAAATAAAATTAATTGGAATAAAGTTTTATATTCGTATCATTATCCTATTATAATATTATAAAGGTGAAAGTTTGTATGGATGTATGTTTGTTACTCTTTCACACAAAAACTACTGAATGGACTTTAAAAATTCTTTCAGTAATAGAAAGCTACATTATTTGCGAGTACTATAGGCTATGCTTCTGCCCACCTGCTACGTGGTGCGCCGGATCGAGAGAGACTGGTTGAGGGAGGCCTTTTGAGGCAGGACTCTCTCGACCCATCGCCTTGCACCGCAGATGTACGTCCGTCACTCCCGGACACACTGACCCCCAAATTCCTACCCACCCCTCATACCTTTTTCCTTCCCAGAACTTCCTATCCTTCCCTTTCTTAAAAAGATCCTCCACACAGCATCCCCTAAGATGACAAGGCACTGAGGGAAATTATTTTTCTCAGGGCCTCCTATGTGGAGCTAAAAAAAAAATAAACGACATGGCAACAAATATGGAAAAACCATATAAATTTAGTAAAATCCTTGTCGATTACCCCCTCCCTCTCCCCCATATGTTATTTATAGAAACTGTAGATTAAGAAACACTTGTACCAGTCGGAAGATGGCTTTAACGAGCTGAAACCAGTTAAGGTCGAAAATAAATTAAGTCTAAGTCTTTCGCAGTCTAAATTCTATACATATGTGTTTGTCTCTTTTTAGTGTCACTATTTTTTCTTTCATCGAGTTTCGAATTAATGCTAAAGAAGTTTTCACTTCAAAACAGTTACATAGAAGTTACGGTTTGCCTAAAATTATATAGGCGGGTATAAAACAGGTAGACAGAAATGTTGCGAATAAAAAGAAAATGAAAAAATTCTACCACGCTTTATGTGATTCTCAAATCGAATATGGAATTATAGGATGGGGATCTGCTACACGTAAGTTCATATATAGACTTAATACAATAACAAAATGAATCATAAAGACAATTCTAAAATTACCCATAAAAACGCCTTGGATTGAAATTTTCAATAACTTGGATAGAGAAGAGAAGTCCTAGTAAGATAGAGAAGTCCCCGGTTTTACCCTGGCTTTACGCAGAGTTTTTTGAAATAAGATACATTATTGTTTTCCTCTTATTTTAAATGTCAAGTGAGCAAATTTTCTTCAAGAAGTATCAACATTCTGCTTTATGGGGTGGGAAAATGTTGTGGGTTGGTCTTATGTAGAGAGTGACCTTCCACTTGTGTTAAAGTTCAAGTGTACAACAATACCATTAATCTCGCAATTATACATTTATATTAAAAAAATCCAAACCAGCTTTTTGAACAGTTAAAAAATTTTACGACATTTTGTTGGAATTTTTTGATATTGTTAAGTGTACCATGGTTAAAAATAATATTAAACTTTTATAACGAAATGTATCTCTAAATTCTCAATAAAACCAAAATGTACAGCGCTCCGTTTTATCACGTAGCTCACTCAAGTATTGAGAAATCTATTTCGTACCTACTAAGAAATTAATAACAAATTTTAATAATCATTCCAGAATTTACTTAAGAAATAATACAATATAACAATACGCAATATTTTTTTCAGAAGAGGCAGGGGTTCTGCAATGTAATACATTCCATAATAAAAAAAGCTTTGTCTCCATACAGGAGGCCCTGCGGAAAAATCCTCGGGGCCTATGTCATCTTTGCGATGCTGTCTGGACGGTATTTTTAAGGAAAGGAAGGAGAGAAAGTTCTAGGAAGGAAAAGGGTATAACGGGTGGGTAGGAATCTGCAGGTCAATTTGTTCACGAGTAACGAACATATGAATCCAACCCTCCCACTGCGGTGCAAGGAAGAGTCTGGCTAGAGAGGTCAAAAGGAGTCCTTCAACCAGTCTCTCCCGATCCCGCCCGCAACGCAGTAGGTGGGCAATACCATTTGCCGCCAAGACACTAAGGCACTGGCTAAGACACCAAACGTAGCTAACCACTTGGGGTGACCTATGGCAGAGGTGTTGGTTGTAAAAATTTTTTTTTTGGATATTATGGTTTTATTAAATTGGTTTCTGATATCATGATGAAAAATAATATTGAAATGAGTCATCAAGGTCAAAAATAATATCTTTTTTAAGGAAGGGTTCTCCGAATTCTCAATAAAACTAAAATGTAAAACACTCCATTTCATCACGTAGCTCAAATATTGCGAAATAAATTACTAAGAAACTAAAATTACATATTCAAAGTACTCTTAAATGGACCACAGTTCAGACGAACCAGGCAAATCGATATGGACAGAAACTCACTGAGGGAACTGGTAGGACTACTAACGGGACACTACCATCTCAGGAGACATACGCAGCTGTTGGGAGTGAAAAAATCAATAGATGCATGAAATGTGAAGATGGTGAAGAGACTCCAATTCACCTACGCTGCTAATGTCCCACCCTAATGAGAACAAGGTTCAGATACCTAGACAAACCTTAACCCTTAAACCCGGGCACCGCTGCTAAATTTTAGATGCGTTGTTCATTTTTTTTTTAATTTTTTTTTACCAAACAGTGACGTGCGTAGAATTGGCTGTAATGGAATCGTTCAAATGACAATACGTAATGATTATTAGTAATATAATTAAAATTATTTTTGACGAGTGTTTGAAAAAAGCCTTTAGAGAAAATATTTTGGTTATTTTTTTATTGTAGTAATATAAAAAATGTGAGTTACATTACTACAAAATATTATATTTATGGTCATCATTGGTAATGTATACTGTTAGCGGACCTAAATGGGGGTCCCTACATTCTGCCGACAGACTAGCTCAGGTTTTAGTCAGCAGAGCGGGAGAGGCCCTCACCACCAGGGTGATAGGATCTGTGAGGCGTGCGTGGGTCTTTCCTGAAATAAAGCTCAAATTCCTACGGGCTGGGAGAAGGCAGTGAAACCAGTAATCAGGGTAAACATCAGTTATATTGGGTAAAACACCTGCGTAAACACAATATCACAATAATGCATACATAGTAACAACAGTTATATCTAAAAAGGAGGAATCTATCTCTATAATCTCTCTGGAAGGGCTATTTATCTCCGCGGTGAATTTACTGCGAACACACGCAAATAAGGGGGGAAAACAGCTTGGGTACTTACAGCTGGGGCTGAACTCTTGTAGATTCAGTGACGGGAAAGAATATAGCCATTCTTGGAGTTCCCGCAAGTCACTATGCAAAACACGCTGCATCGTGGCTTGCAGAATGTTCCGGAACTGTGCGGAACGGTTTACGACAACACGGGCGCTCAAGCCAGGCGCTGGAGAAGAATGCGGTTGGCGGCTCGCTGTCGACGGTGGCTTGCTTGGGTTCCGCCGCCCGTAGCGCGCCGGTAAGCTAGCGGCGAGGGAGTGAAACTGTAGTTTGCGCAGTGGCGTATTTGTGTATCGTAACAATACCTAATCGGAAAATAGGAGTCTTGTGCCTGATAAGGGAACCACGATTCTTACATGGGTTGTATCATGTTATAATATGTTTTGAATGAAATTTTAACTTTTTTAATGTTTAATTTTATTTATTTTTTCTGATTGATTGATGATACAGAGCAATTCAGAAGGGAGGTTATTATAGTTTTTTATTGCTTGATAAGTATAAAGGTTTTGCATTTGAGTTATTTAAAATTAGATGTAATAAATTGATTTCCATTTCTCATTAGTTTGTAAAATTCTTGTTTTTCTTTGTTTTTTTTTTCTTTACACATTTTTATAATGGAATTTTGCTTAAATATCTTAAATATGTTTTGAGTTTAGATTTTTTTGTAAGATCCTCCCTAATCTATAACTCCGTAGATAAGCAAATAGTGAATAAGGGCATAGTACCCATTTTTGATTATTATTACATTTAAAATATTTCTTAACCTGACATTATTCTCTTTACTAGCTCTGTAACGTGATATTAATTTGTTTGAATTCACAGAACGTCAAAATATTTACAGGTTTTTTTTAATATAAATACCGCACAAGAGTCCCAACTTCTCCCGTCTGGAGCCAGTGTGACTATGGCATCCCCAATTAGGGTATATTGTGAGATTGATGGTAGTGGGGAGGGGTAGGAGATAAGAAAGAGAAAAAATAATTAAAAATAAATAATAAAGGTTAGGTTAGGTTAGGGACGCGAGCAGGCGGTATAAAGGGGCACAAACCATGTTACACAAACCTAGCGTTAGGTTTGGTTAGGTTACGTATTTTTAAGACTACGAATTTTCATACTTTTGGTTTAAGAATACGGCCGTTGAGATAGTCGTAATTCATAATATAGGGATAAATATTTTTGAGACTTGGTAACACTGCCGGCACATGTTTTAGTATATTTCTTGTTTTTTCTATGATCTTTGTACTACGTGTGTCAAAATGCCTTCGAAAGGAATATTTTCATGTGTGTGTGTATAGAAAATTTTAAAGTCGTGTAATTCAGTTAATATTGCTTGCCGCCACCTAATTCTTTCAGATTCGGATTCCCCGACCCCAAATTAGTATAAAAATAACTAGTTTTATTTTTTAGGAATTTCTCCCAAACACCGAACTTTAGCCTTATTTTCTTTTAATAAAGAAAGAGAAAGGTTGGGAAGTACCTGGCTATTCAGATCTGGTCACCAAACACTGCAAAAGCCATTTCAAGCAACGCTTCAATTTTGAATGGTGGTCTTACACCAAGGCGATACTGAGAGCAACTTCCACTCTGGAATGTGCCGCAATATAGTAAATATTATTTTAAATGAATCAATTGTGAAATAACACAAATTAATCAAATAAAATTTATTTGAAGAGAGCCTTACCGCTGGACTACACCTGCGTCAATCCATGCGATGTTTGTGCCTCCTCAGAATATAAATTTTATTCAAATTAATAAATATGTTCTATTATTATTTACAAAAACCGACATGTTTCGTCAGAAAAGCTGACTTCCTCAGGGTTTTGACAGAACTAATTTTAAAAATAGACATACATAGGTAATAGAGAAAAATAATAGACATAAACAATAATAAAATTTGAAAGAAAATAATGTATAATGAACGAGGGGCAACATAGAACAATTAAAAATTTAAAAGGGGAATAGATTTAATAATGGGTCATTTAAAAACAATTTTTGATTATTAATAATATTTAAATTTGCATTAACACTCTTTCGAATCTCTAAAATTTCTAATTTATCCAACTGAAAGCCATTGACATTACAATGTATTAATTCTATTCCACTGTTAAAATTAAAGGTATGACTAGTTTCTATTAAATGGTTGGCAAACTCCGAGAAACTATTATTATTTACAGCTTTCATATGCTCTTTAATCCTTATTTCAAAGTTTCTCGAAGTTTTACCTATATAAAAGAAATCACAATCATTACATTTCAATTTATAAATTCCAGATTTTTTCATTTTTGAATCTCTATCTTTATTATTTACTATGTAATTTTTAAGTCTATTGTTTGCATAAAATACAGGAATAATTTCATTAGGTACATTCTTTTTTATTGAATTAGATATTTTATTATTAAAATACATCATTTTCCTCCAATTTTTCTCTTCTTTATCCTTTTGTATAGGGTAGATGTATGATCTAAAGAAATTATTCTTGTATTTTTTATAAATTATTATGATCAATTAAATTTTATTAATTAAATTTTATTAATTGATCATAATAAATTCAATGACGAATACACGGAAAAATCCCTTGTAAAGTAATTCGATATTCTATCCATCCAGCCATCACTTTTTCCTCCAATAGCAAGCCTTTAATCTGACGTCTCGCCGGGCCTCTAACAAAGCGACATCAACATTGAAAACTAATAATCCATATCCGCTTCCTCTTTTCCGCCACCATTTTCTACTTCGCATCTCACTTTCCCGCTCAAATTATTCATCAGCCATAAAGCCTCCTTTGTTCGGTCGCAGAGCACAGAGCAGCACAGAGCTGGGACCACGTGGGCCGCGGAAGGTAATGCAAGTGAAAATGAATAACTGTGTAATTGGTGCGACGCTGTAGAAATATGTTACAAGGGTCGATTTTTACTTTTGCTGTAGCTACATTGTACTGAAAGAATTGAATATGAGTTAAATCTCTTTGATGGTAGATTATTTTTGAAATAATTTTTTTTTTTTAGAATCTTCTCGAACGATTGGTATTAATATTAAAAACTAGCTGGTACCCGGCGTGCGTTGCTATGCTATTTTATAAAGAAATTATTTCTTCCTGTGTGTCCTTTCCCATTCGTCCCGTTCCCCTTCCAACTCCCCTTCCTCTGCCGCGTCCCCTTCCCCTCTCGCGTTCACACTCCGTCTACTTCACCTTCCCTCTCCCCACTCCACTCCCCCCCTTCCCCCTTCAGCGAACCCCCTCTCGCATTCCATACATTCGGTCCCGGTACATTCAGTTTTATAACAACACATAAACCAATTTCATAATGGCAGAGCTCACCAGTAGTTTTATACAATCCTTGTTCTGACAATAACGAACACAACAAAAAAAGAATTATCCAATTTGGTGCAGTCGTTCGGAAGTTATGTGCGTACATAGGTACATTTCAGCGATTCATTTTTATATATAGAGATTATACCTCACTTATATTCTCGAAAAACTATGACCACCTTTGAAGTGAAAACTTCTTTAGCACCGTTGTGATTTGAAAGTCGATGAAACTAAAAAGAGACATACATCTACAGATTTGGCCTGCGAGAGAATGAGATAGTAAAAAAATATTTATTCATTTCACGGGTACTCGGTTCAAATATAATACGATAAATCCACGGTCCCAGGAAAGCCTCGTTTGGTCTAGTTGTATGACCTGACGAACCTTTGCGGCCAGAAATTCAACGGACCAAGGATCGAATCTTACGAAATCCAACAAAAATATATATATTTTTCTAAAATCAATATTCAATCTTCAAACTCCTCCAAAATGGGCAGGCAAAGAAAACACAAAAAAAAATTGACATCTACCGACTCCGAAAAAAAATTCCAATTCTAATAAGATGACCAAATGTATTGGAAAAGGTCCACTTGATTTCGACAAAAGTATGGAAAATCATCCTCCTCATTTATAAAGAAGGGCTTCGTGGTCTCCCGACTCTTATCTACTCTAATTTTCTGAAGGTTTTTCTTCTAGCCCGTGTTAATTGCACACTTTGATTTTTTTTATTTAAGACGTCTCTGTATTTTAAAATGGATTCCATGGACAGTTTGGCGCACTAATATATCTATCTATCCCAATAAGGACGTCAACAACAGAAATTTTAAACCGTTTGATGTGCCAAGCATACAGAAAATCTATGCCAAAAACATTCTAGTACATCACCACAAAAATGATTCAGAGGCAGACACCTCACATGCTCATAAAACCAGAGCCAAACAAATAGACATACTTAATATACCAAAGTGTAACTCTTCATTTGGTCAAAGAAGTTCTGAATTTTTAGCAGTAAAGTTATATAACAAACTCCCACTTAGTATCAAACAAATTAAAACAAAAAATAGCTACATTAAGGACATTAAATGTTGGCTGAAGGAACTATCGGAAAATGAACTTACTACTATACTTAAAACATCGTCATAGAAGTTTCTGGAAAACCTTATCCAAACATTGAAGTTAAACGATAGAAGTCGCTGAAAAACTTATCCAAAGCATAGTCCCCCTCAGCACAGCATCTCCTAGTGAGGAGTACTACAAATTTATTTTCTATTTTATATATACATCTAACTAACATGTTTCACATAAAATGTTAAAAATATTATATAGTTACTAAATAAAAAAATAAAAAAAATTCGGAAAGAGCTAGCTATCCAAAATAGGAATCAACTGTCTGACAGCACATATTTTAATATACTTTGAACACATTGATCCCCAAAATTGAGGACTCCATTTCGGAGAAACTCATGGTCAGACAACAACAACAACACTACCTGCCTGACAGTTGCTTTACCTTTGCTCCGCAAATAATTAGAAAAAGTTAAATTAAAATTGAATCATACTTTTTCACAAGTGGCATAATCGCAGCAGTGATTTACAGTGCATTTAATGAAATAATTTATTTGTGTTCACGAGTGCACCTAACTATAAAAATACATTAAACAAAAATCTAAATCCTAGTTCCAAAATACATACTGGAACATACAACAATAATAAGTGACAGTGATTACTTTCATTATTTGTTCTACAAAATATAACAGTGAATATAATCTATAAAATTCAAAATAAATATGGAGAAAACACGCAGTACGACCAGATCTACTTCTACATCTAGCAAAGAGAACTCTGCGACTGCGGACAGCGGTAGTAAACCAGGCTCATCTCCAGGAGACACACAACAACTAATTATGGATGAACTCCGCATTATTAAAACAGAACTACTAGGTTTTAAGAACATGCAGTCTAAAGTGGCAGAATTATTTAATGAATTTAAAGAATTTAAGACCTCAATAACTTTTTTGAACACAAAAATGGAAGGTTTTGAGGAGAATTTGAAAAAAACAATCGAAAAAATGAAAAATATTGATATGATCCAAAAAAAAAATTCTGAACTGGAAGTTAAACTAATAACACTTGAGGCCAAAATCGAAGAACAAGAAAGACAACAAAAAAATTTCGATATTGAAATAAGAGGAGTACCAGAAATTGAAGGTGAAAATATACAAAATATACTATTCAACATTAGCAAAGAGATCAACACAACCACCACCAAAAATGACATCGAGACCACTTTTAGAGCTCCGGGCAGAACCACGCCAACAAAAACCAGACCAATAATCGTAAGGTTCAAACATGTACATTTAAGAAACGATTTTTTAAACTGTACAAAAAAGTACAACATGAATGCAGTATCCAGGGAAGATAAACTTAACACCAGCTCCATTGGCCTTTCCGGACCTCGAACCCCTGTATTTATTTCGGAGCACCTAACATCTACAAATAAAAGATTATTCTACCTAGCGAAGAAGACGGCAACAGAGAAAAAACTCGCATACGTATGGATAAAAACGGGACGAGTGTATATACGTCAAACCCCTGAATCGAGAGCTATACTCATCACATCAGAAAATACCCTTCTTACACTGTGACTGAATAGGACGAAACCAGAGGAAAACAAACAAATGGCCAATACTAATGCAAAAGAGGAAGATTCTGCTCCAGAAATAGGCGACAAACTGTATCCTTTAATACTCCACTCTACCTTACAATTATCTTACCACATAGCAATTTTACCCTTAAATTTAATTCCTTCTGCATTTGCAAGTACTCACACAGGATTGTCCATGCAATCCATGTATTCACTTGCATTGATATACCATATTTTATTATCTTATAATAATGAGTCCAAATTACCTTGTGATATTTACAGTATACATAAATTTTAATTATAATGATAATAAAAGAGCATAATGAAATCGATAGTATCATAATGCCGATTACTGAAATAATCTGCCAAGATAAAGATAAAATTATGCAATTCGAATGGGGATCTAATAAATTTAATATTATACATCAGAATATTAGAACTATGGAAAATTTGGATGACTTTCTTATATTTATGGAAGAAATAAAAACTGTTGTAAAGTTTCATGTAATAATTTTCACAGAATGCAGATTAAGTGAATCTTATACAGCCAAACAAATTGCAGGCTATAATGAATACCATACAACTACACATATTAACCAAAATAGCGGAGTGGTAGTTTATATTGACGTCACATTAAATTCTCAAGTTCAAGAAATACACATAAGCCAATGTAATTGCTTAAAAATCAACATAAATAAGACTTTAGGTATATTAGCTATCTACAGATCACCATCGTTCAATGACATCCAAGCTTTTCTGGAGAGTCTCATTGTAGAGGTAAAAAAAACTAAGAATATTCCGCGATACTTGCTAATCGGGGACATGAATATAAATACAATAGGTGAAGTAAAGCATAGACAGTGTGATGACTTTTTATGTGCTATGTCGGAAAGTAACTTTATCTCTAATATTAATTCCCCAACTAGGGTACAAGGTACTTCAAGCTCGTGCTTGGATCATATATTCACTAGAAAAATAACAAACTCAATTGCATTTGTTATGCATAATACAATTACTGACCACTACTCCACTGCAATCAGTATCCCAAACTCAATGCACAAAAAAATAAAAAATAAAAATAAATTGGTTATAGACTTTGAGGCTTTATTAAATGATCTTGGTAAAAAAAATTGGGAATTTATTTATAAAGAAACTGAAGTTAACAATGCTCTAAACTATTTCATCAATGAAATCAATGCATACATTATGAAACACTCAACAATAAAACACATTCCACACAGTAAACTACAACTCACCCCTTGGATTAGTAACGGCATTGTTAAATCTATACATAAAAGGAACCATCTTCATAAAATAGCAAAACAGGACCCATTGAATATTACTAAACAGCAAAACTATTACCGATACCGAAACGTATGTAAAAACGTCATTCGCAAATGTAAAGAGCGTTACTATAAATCTTTAATCGATAAGGACAATTCCAGCAAAAATTTGTGGAACGTTGTTAGAGACATAACAAAAACTAAACGAAATACAGGTACACCTATAAATGAATTAAAAATCGGAAATTTGACTATAACTGACCCTCAAACAATTGCATGTCATACTAATCGATATTTTGCATCTGTGGGCTCTAAGCTAGCGAATAATATTTTTAAAAATACCCAGAAAACGGAAGACAGTTTAGCGTCGGCAATTAAAACAAACGATCCAAGTTGCTCATTTGAAATTAAACCAACTACTACAGAAGAGATCATAAAAATAATCAACAGTCTTAAAACTACACATGCAAAGGGTCCAGATAGTCTAAATACGTACATATTAAAAAAAATTAAATCTCAGATTTCTACACCGCTTGCATTTATCTACAACTTAAGCTTTGCTTCGGGAATATTTCCTGATCATTTAAAAAGATCAATAATTATCCCAATTCACAAAAGTGGACCAAAATTTCTTGTAGAAAACTATAGGCCAATATCACTGTTAAGCGCAATATCTAAAGTTATTGAAAAGATTTTCAAATCAAGGTTGAGTGAATATGTGGAGCATAACAAAATTCTAAGCCCAAACCAATACGGTTTTCGATCTGGTAAAGGAACAGATGATGCCATCGCATGTCTCACGGAAACTATTGCAGGAAATATGAACCGTGGCAAGAAAACTATTGCCCTGTTCCTGGACCTGGCCAAGGCTTTCGATACAATATCACATAAAATACTTTTACAGAGACTGCAAAATATAGGGATAACAGGAAAAAGTTTTCAATGGATACAAAGTTATATTTCTAAGAGATTCCAGCAAACAAAAATTAATGAGGCTACTAGTACTTCAATAGAAAATAACTTTGGAGTGCCACAAGGAAGTACACTAGGGCCCCTTCTCTTTATTACATATATCAACGAACTATGTAATCAACATATAGGTGGGAAAATCATTACGTTCGCAGATGACACCGTCATGTTATTTGAAGGAGAGGATTGGAAAGAAACGCACCACCTTGCGAACATCGGTATTAACTTAGTTAAACAGTGGCTGGACAGTAATTTGCTTACATTAAACATATCAAAAACCAAATACCTAACATTCAGCGCTACTATTGCAGGACAACCCAAAACACTTCACCACCTCATAATACATAAAATTAATTGTAGCCTCGGAAATAGTAACTCTCCGTGTAAATGTGAAACTCTTGAGTGTGTTAAATTTATCAAATATCTAGGCGTTATAGTTGACAATAACCTAAAATGGAAATACCAAATAGAAAATGTAGCAAAAAGAGTGCGTACACTTATTCATATATTTATTTCATTGCGGGAAATTTTAAAAACACACTACTTAAAAAATATATATTACGGGCTATGCAACTCGATCATAACATACGGATGTATTGGGTGGGGGGGTGCAGGGAAAACAATATTAAACTCGTTATTGAAGGCACAGAAATCTATTTTACGTGTTATAATGAAGAAACCTTTCAGATATTCGAGCGACGCTCTCTTCAGGGAATTTAATGTACTAGATGTTCGACAGTGTTACATTAAAAAGATAATAATTTATGCTCATAAAAATAAATATAAAATGAAAAAAGTCGAACACAAACATCAAACCAGAAGTAAGGGCAGAAATGACCTTTCTATTCCAACAAGCAACACAGCGGCTTATCAAATGATATTCTCATACCTGGGACCGAAATTGTATAACAAAATCCCTTCTCAACTAAAATTGTGTAAAGTGTCATCCTTCAGCCAAAAAATTACAAAATGGTTACTAGATTTGGGCAGGACGGAGTCTGAAATATTACTAAAAAATATTATCTGATAATTATATATTACAGCGCCTCTATTTTTTTCCAAATTAATGTCTTTTGTTTTTTTCTTACTGTCTACCTGTATATTATTCTTCTTGTATTCAAAAATAACAAAACTAATTTTAACAAAAAACCAAAAAATTTACTCATTCAACTCTGTCACATGGTAGCTTATCTGATGGTTCTGCCACTTTTCTTGCTGGAACAAATTAATTGAGAATCTTTTGTAAAATTAATTGAGAGTCTGCATTTGTGTAAGATGTTTTGCTTACGAGGCTTCTTTCGGATTTAGTTTATTGTAATGGCTGATTAAGTTCTTTAAAGTACGATTGGAAAACACTTTAAACATTTTTGAAAACCTTTTATGCTAACGATTCTGATATTTTTTGTATGCCTCTACTGAAGTATAAAGCTGTACTAATTAAACAATTTAGCAGTACGTTTTTTTTAACAAGGTCACCATATACAAGTATTTTCTGTTTGCTTCTTCTTCTTCACTGCTTTCAATAACTTTGTATTAATATGTATTATTTTTCTTTTGGTTTATTTATAATTAATAGGTATTATTTTTCTTATGTATTATTTTTCTTTTGGTAGAATGTATTATTTTTATTTTGGTAATATGTATTATTTTTCTTTTGGTTTATTTACAAGTAAACTTATAATTTTACATTTCTTTCTTTTTTCTATATTGAAAAAAAAAACATGTACGTAAAGGACACTTGTGCATAAATATAAATAATTAATAATAACTAAATTAGTAAATAATTAAATTATGCATACATTATAAATAATTAAATATTTTTGCCTGAACTTTAGTAAATAAGATAAAGTTTTTTGGCGATGATTTGTTGATTTGTGTCCCAAATTGGTAATTTCTAAATTAAATTTACGCCTATCAAAATGTTTGTCATTTGACTGTCCTAGAACGGGAGACCTTCCTAGTTGGACAGTCAAAGCTTCTTTGTATTGATGTATTCTCTATAACAAATAAACGTTTTATTATTATTATTATTATAAATCACCAATGCACTGAAGTGACCAAGTATCACTGGCGACCGGTCTTTGGTTCTCCACGCTGCGTAGAACCGCGAGGAGTGGAGAATTTTTGATCACCGACTGCGATTTTTGGAGGCGTCTACTAATATCTACAGGAATTCCAAAAACTGAAATATAATATAATAATATCTATGAGAACCAAAGTGTTGACGAATATCTACAGCTCAAACTGCCGACTAATATCTATGAGAACCAAAGTGTTGACGAATATCTACAGCACTGGCAGAGGTTGGATTTGCAATTATGTATGTATAGCGTATTGGAATAACGTAATATTGCGTATGCAGTTTAAAAAACTTAATTTATGTAAGTATGTATGTAAAAATCTCTAATATCGGACTATTGGACACATTTAGCTGATTAGTTCAACCTACGCTCTGTAGATATTAGTCAACATTGGGACCGTCGTAGATATTCGTCCGACCTTAGCTCTGTGAATATTAGTCAACACTCTGAAGTTCGTAGATATTAGTTCAACATATGAGCTGTAGATATTCGTCCGACATACAGGCTGTAGATATTAGTATCTGGAGTCTGATTTTTGTGTTCTGTTTATACCCAAGAGTTCTAAGTCCTGTCAATATGACTTTGAATGACAATATGGCTTAATAATTCGAATAGGTTCTTAATGTGACTATCGGAATTTTTCATGGATAAATAAATATATCAAAATCAAATAATTAAGATTAAAGATAATGATACAAGAGATCTAGCATGGATGATCGATATATCCCTAAATCAATACGATATTGATGAAATCCGTCATCTACGGTCAGTATCATTTGCGAGCACGGTCAACGATTTATACGAGATAATCCGACTGACGACGCTACCGACGATTGATAATTTTTAACGCAGCCTCCGTAGTATCAGATCAGTTTCGGTTAATTGTCAACGTACTCATACTTGTGAATAATATCGTCCGTTGTGCTAAATTACTGGCTTATTTAATGTACTGATTGAACCAACGAAGTTCTTAGAATTGAAAGAAGTTATGTATGCGATCCATACACTGGAATAATTCAATTAAGTTGCCATCAATTTTAGCCATTCTATCTTTGAAAATCTAAAGTTGTTGAAATATAACTAAAACCTCATTAACTAATTAGCTCCCGGTAAGTTTCAAAAACTAAATGCTCACTACCAATGCATATTTAGGTGAGTATTTGAATTCTACACAGCCAATTTATTAAGTGTTTACGTAATTGTTTGATGTTTAATACTTCGGGGTGTCAATTCAGAGAAAATGCCTTCAGTATTTTCAGTTGTAAGCGTTTGTCGATTTCTAAATTATTCTGTCAATATCAGTTTGGCTATCAACGATGAAACAGTGCTCGGTGCCTCGATACAAAATCTTCGATCCGATTTTCTATAGTTATCTATTTCACTGTGCTAGATCTCCTGGATTGGGAAATATTCGTAAGAAGAAGTTAAGACTTGATAGATGACGCACGTCACGGCTTAGAAATCTACATGACTTGTACGAGTGCAGATCCGCAGAGTTGAGCTGGGCTGAAGCCTGAAGCTTAAAGATTGCCCCGACGATAGCCAACCTCGGACAGAAGAAGATTCTGGTACGATAAAATTAATCACTAATTACCGTCATAAAAAAAGGATCTTTTTTCAAACAAATTCCCTAATCAACATTGGAGTGAGCTACAAACCCGAGGTAATTAGCCTACTGGAATTACCAAAATATTTAGAAATTCAACAGTCTTAAACGACTTAGCAACAAATGTAATTAATATAATTGATTAAAATCCTTGTAGACCACCCCTCTCCCCCTCCCCCACATGTTATGTATATAAACCGTAGACTAAGAATTATTTGTACCATTCTGAATATGGCTCCAACGAGCTGAAACCGGTTACGGTCAAATAAAATTAAGTGGAATTAAGTTTTATACTAGTTTTATTATAATATAGTACAAATTGTACATACAAGTACTAGTATAGTCGTTATATACAAATTTCACGACTACATTTGTTCATTCCGCCTTAAGAAAATTCGCAAACAACTGAACAATCTGAACAAAAAAATCGCAACGCCATTGAACGTAAAATGTATATTGTAGTTCTCACCCTTCTGGATCGTATATTATCTTAAAAAGAGGCGAGGATTTTATCTCGTAGTCCGCAGCTCCATGTTGTATTATCTTACCATTATGCAGATAAACGCCAGGACCAATTTCTCATCCCGAACACCCCATTGCATTGTCGCACTAGATTAATATTATTGCTACCATTGCAACACTGCCACGCTGGTTTGAATCGGGCGAGCCGAGAAAACGCCAAGGGTTGCATAATCGCCAGTGGATAAGGATTTTAGAAATAAAGGTTTAGAAAATTTATGACTTCTGTATAAGCCATTCTCAATTCACTGCGACGCTTCTTTTTCACCTTTCTATTCATGGTGTATTTAACCCTGGCACTTTGAGAAGAAGAAGTTCCACTTGGAGTTCTTAAAAAAATATTGGTTATATTTGAGGTTAATGTGTGTACATTTGCCGAGCCGAAACGTAATTAAATGAAATTCCCTCGATAGAAAATAAATCACAATGTATGCTCCAAAAATAAAATAAAAAATTTCTGTTATTTAACATGTTAAAGGTATGAAAAAAATAGCAGTGTACTTTAAATGCTACTTTAGACATTTGTTAAGAGATTTTTACTCTCTTTGCGAGCCTTGTTTTATTAAATACTAGCGTTCCCGGCATGCGTTGCTATGCCACTTAATAAGAAATTGTTTCTCCCTGCGTGTCCTTTCCCATTCGTCCCGTTCCCCGTCCCCCGCCACTTCCCCTCAAATCCCCAAAGTTTCATCGCAATCGGATGAATGGTTTAGTAACGCATAGAGATATAACATAGAAATTGTTTCTCTCTGCGTGTCCTTTTTTGTTTGTGCCGTTCCCCTTCCGCCTTCCCTTCCTCTCCCGCGTCCCCTTCCTCTCTCGCGTTCCCACTCCGCCTTCCCTCTCCCCACTCCCTTCGCCCGCTTCCCCCGTCCTGCGAACCCCTCCCGAGTTTCCATCCCGATTTCCTCTCCCCTTCCCCTCCCCCCTCCCAAGTTCCCCTCACCCCTCCCGGTGTTCTCCTCCTCCTCCCGCATCCCATTCATTCAGTCCCGGGACATTCAGTTTTCAAACAGCTCGCGTGCCACCCATCGCAATTTTTTTATACAAATTTTATAATGCCAGATCTCACTAGTATATATGGAAACCTTCGCGGACACGCTCACATCAAATCCTCAAAGTTTGAATGAAATAGGTAAAGTTCTGTTAAGAGGATTTTCAAAATTTTTGCTTAATTATGATAGTTTTTTAACATTATCGCGCTCCCTCTGACATTCGTATTTACATATCTTCCATACAAACCATCTTCTGCTTCTTTTTTAATGCTTACTACCGGGCCATGTAAAGCGCAAACCTTCTCCGTTATCTGGTTGTTGTATAATGATCATCACAATACCCTCATCGAAAACCTAACGTAGGTATAAGCTTTTTTCAGACAAATTTTTTTTTGTTTATGCAAACAAAATTGGATGTTTGTTAATTTTTTTTAGTATTAATTCACCCGCCAAGCTAGGGATGTCTCTAAGTTATGGCGGGTGAAGTTATCAAATTTAAATTGTATGTACATAATAGGATTGATAATAATTGGATTACACAATTCAGATTAAGTTATAAATATTTTATATCGTAATTAAATTAGAAAAATCGGATAGGCAGAGTGGGAAATGTATGACTGGAGATTAGGCGGTCAGAGTGTAAAATGGGTTAGGGGGCATACATTAATTACGTGAGCAGTTTTTCTTCCAATCTAGACCTCCCCGCCTCCTTGGTGAGATAAATTTGGGCCACTACGTATATTCTTTTCAAGTATTTAAGATTTTGCTGGACCCCCCCCCCCCCCCCTTTTGAGCTCGTGTAATTAATGTATGCCTCCTTAGGTATTGCGATTGAAATGTATAGCCAAAGTAAGGATTCATAGCGTTATTTGTATTTTGAAAGCATGGAGTTGTGATTCTTTTTTTATGTTATCAGGGAGTAGGGTGAAGATATTAGGTGCTAGGTAGTTGAATTGTCTTTGTGCTGGCATAATATGTAATTTAGGCATATTGTAGTGTCAGTTGGTTGTAGTTCTGGTGTGGTAAAAGTGGTTTTTTGGTGTATTTGTACAAGGAATATGTAGATTTTAGACGGAGTTGTCGTATATTTAAGAAATTATACTGAATTAAGAGACGAATGGAGGAGGAGTACCTTGACGATCGCTTTTTGATCAGTCGTATTACCGTACGTATGTATGTAGGTCTTACGGTATTTCTGGATGATCCGTGGTTTTGACACAATCACTGGCTTAAGCAAAATGATGTATTAGATATATATTAGATGGTCGGCAGGGGTATCACTAAAAGATAAGATCAAAAGTTCACGCATTCGTGGTAGCCTGGGTATCACAGACATAAATAGTAAGCTGGAGGAACGACCGTTGAGATGGTATGGACACATAAAACGGAGACCATCGGACCACACAGTGAGGCAGGCAATTTCTATGGAGCTTCATCGACAGTCATCCAGAGGAAGACCGAAGAACTACTGGATGACTCAATGCGCCAAAATTATTCAGAAAAACGGCCTGGATGAAGGCGATACCCAGAACAGGAGATAATACAACCTGAGAACGAGAAGAGCCGACCCCAACAGCCTACCTAGGCAATAAGTTGGGACAGCGCAAGGAAGAAGAAAAAAAAAAAAAACCAAAAAAAACAAAAAAAAACAAAAAAACTGGCTTAAGCAAAAAGATTTTGCTGTACACTTTTCGATAAACAAATGTATTTTATTAAGAGCTAGCTAAACAAGCGTATTTACCGGTTTAAGGCATCCTATTGGATGATTTATCACCAAAATACATCATTATTAACATGGGACAAAACAGGTAGGGTTAAAGTGATACCCAATGTCATTCAACCTCCGATAGGCACGATAGGAAGAAGAAGTCGAAGAAAATTGAGGTCAGGTGTCAGAACCGCAACCTTCAGACTTAAAGTACACCTTTTGCTGCAAGCGCCGTGAATACGACGAAAAATTGGACAATCAGTGCAAAAATATGTTTCTCTTTTGGTCACCTACACGGATTAATCTGGAAAGCTGTCGTATACTTAATCCTCTGTTATTTACTCCCCAGCTTACCTAAATGCGACATTATTCCTCTATTTCCCTTCCACCGGTAAAGCTACATAGGTAAACTTATATAGCACTTAGCTACGAGACACTGTATGTGCTCAGTGACATGGACTACTTCAGTTCATAGTTGGCTTAACCTTAAATCTGCCATTTATAGTTTATCGCTCTGTACGAGTACATAACCTATTTAGCTGTTGGCCGTACAGACAGGGTACAAGTGTACGGAGACAAGCACAGGAACAGGAGCACAGAAGAGCGCAGGTTAACTCGGACCAAAACGGTGACATTTCACAAACTAATAAAGTCTTGCTTGATACGCTCGGCGAACTTTCACGGTAGACGAATGCGGCCAAAGGAGAACGGGATTAAAAGTTTTTGAATTAAAAAACTTCTGAATTATTATGTTTCTTCTGGCGATCGGGGCGATAGAACTTGAACAATTTGATAATGGTGCTTTAAATATTTATTGCGGGTCGTTTTAACTTCGCAAATGTTATACACATGCAGCCGTAAGGAAGTGGGAGAGTAGAAAAATCCTGAAATTTGGTGGAGGTGTTATGAAGTGGACTGCAAAGGAAAAAATTGAAAACTTTGAGTTATTTTTTTGGAAAAAGTGGTGTTACTTTTTGCGAAATTCGCCTTATTTTTAGGAAAAGTCGTGTTATTTTGGGGTAAAAGTTATTTCATGTTCCTTTTTGGTATTTTTCAGCAAAAAGGTGGCAAAACGGTATTTGATCAAAAATGTACAAAAAGCAAAGCGTTTTCATATCGGTAAATATCCAAAAAAATCTAAATTCTTATATCCTTTTCCGTATTTAATCATTGAAGACAATGTTAGCGACTCTCAATCGAAAATTTGAAACAGATATTTCAAAAAAATACGAATGTCAACCCAGGACCTTAGCATTGCCGTGGCTGTGCTCCATTTTGTTTTTACTTTAGAGTTTTATCCTTAAATGCTGGTATCCATAAGTATTCAAAAATACTAATTAATTAAATATTTATATTTAAATATCGTCAAATGTGTCCATTTTGACAGTTAGTTATCCAAAAGCACAATTATTATAATGTGAAAAATTCCGTCAAAATGTATCCATATTGACATTTATGATGGACACTGTCCGAAAAGTTGACAAAAAATTAACAACACGGCATAACACCCCAAAAATAAATAACAAAAAAAAAACTTTTAGGCGACAAAATATAAAATCCTATGAAAATTCGTAAATTTCAACGCCAAAATTCGCATTGTCGCGAAAATTTGAGAAAAAAATTAGGTTTAATTAAACCTACAATACTAATAACGTAAATATTATAAGCGTTATGTTTGTTATAAAAAACATTTAACGCATATCATGAAAGGGTTGACGGTTAACATATGTCAAGTAATTTGGAGAATTATGTAGGTAAGTATTAGGTACGCGGATATCAATCTCGAATAAAGTTTCAAAAAAGGGAATTTTTAAATATGTGTCTACTATATTACGTGATATTTCTAAAAATAATTGATTTTTTTAAAATAGATTTCACAAATGAATATACTTCTCTGGGAATAATTGTTGATAACAATTTTAAGTGGGATAAACAAGTGGGTAAAATTTGTAACCAGCTCAGATATTAACTTTTACAAATTAAAATTTATTTTGCCTCATTGTACTCTTAAACTCATATATTTTTCTATGGTCGAATCCATCCTTAGATATGGTATTCGAACTTGGGGACATGCAAGCACTACATACATTAAATATATTGAAAATTTACAAACTGCCATAATAAAAAAAAATTGTTACAACAAATATTTACAAACAGAGACATAACTTAAAACTACTGTATGGCTCAGAGAGCCTACTTACAATAAAAGGTCTCCACTGGTTCACTACTATTATGGATAATATGGGGGAAAGCCCTTACAAACACCTACTTATACACAAACATACCACAAGATTTAGAGAAGGAAAGGGCCTAAAAACTCCTCGAATATTAAATAAATATGAAAGCCGTACTCTTGAATATCTAATACCAGTGATTTTTAATAAAATCAATAAAAACATAAAATTTGAAAAAAATGAGAGACTATGTCCTAAAATGATAAAACTATGGTTAATAAACGAAAACTCCATGTATCTTTGAATATCTTAATACAGCTGCCTACATATTATCTTGTTATTAGGCAGGTATATTGAAATATCTTATATATATATATCTTATATATATTGTAAGTTAATTATCTAATATTACTATGTGATCTATTCTAATGTTTCCTTAAAACTATAAATGTATTTACAAATATTTTCTTAGATATTATATTAAGAATGTTTAAATTGTTAGAACCTGCAGACAAGCTGCCATATGACAGCTTTGTGGGTCTACTCAAATTTTTGTACAAAATGTATTCTGTAATTTAATAAATAAAAAAAAATTAAAAAAGTAAAAAATAAAAACTTACATTAATTTTTCAGATCTTCTCATTTATGATATGCGATATTTATCTACGACTTTTTATTTTTTAGTCGGCTACAGGTAAAGTTTGATCTCAAATTCAACAAAATAAACATATTTTT
Organism: Limnephilus marmoratus; assembly: GCA_917880885.1. Taxonomy (NCBI): domain Eukaryota; kingdom Metazoa; phylum Arthropoda; class Insecta; order Trichoptera; family Limnephilidae; genus Limnephilus; species Limnephilus marmoratus. Next base: position 48,346,677 of record OU862918.1, on the reverse strand, counting down.
TGGGTAGGCATAAACTATTCGAAAAATTTGTGCTGTACATACTTCCTCTTTGTAAAAGAATTCCGTTTTAGGCATGGCCTATTGTTTGACGCATATTTCCCATTCGTCATGTTTTCCCCAGATTTTAGGCATGGCCTATTGTTTGACGCATATTTCCCATTCGTCATGTTTTCCCCAGATTTTAGGCATGGCCTATTGTTTGACGCATATTTCCCATTCGTCATGTTTTCCCCAGATTTTAGGCATGGCCTATTGTTTGACGCATATTTCCCATTCGTCATGTTTTCCCCAGATTTTAGGCATGGCCTATTGTTTGACGCATATTTCCCATTCGTCATGTTTTCCCCAGATTTTAGGCATGGCCTATTGTTTGACGCATATTTCCCATTCGTCATGTTTTCCCCAGATTTTAGGCATGGCCTATTGTTTGACGCATATTTCCCATTCGTCATGTTTTCCCCAGATTTTAGGCATGGCCTATTGTTTGACGCATATTTCCCATTCGTCATGTTTTCCCCAGATTTAGGCATGGCCTATTGTTTGACGCATATTTCCCATTCGTCATGTTTTCCCCAGATTTAGGCATGGCCTATTGTTTGACGCATATTTCCCATTCGTCATGTTTTCCCCAGATTTTAGGAAATATAATCTTTATTCGACGAAAATAAATGACTTTATAATCCCACTCATTATTTATGTTTCATTGGAGTCAAAGGAACGTTATTTGTCATTCCCGAATAGAAGCGGCAATTCCGGTACCTGAGTTAAAATCTCTAATTAAGCTTCCACAATTCTGTATAATTAAAAAAGGAAAAACGTTTTATGAATCCCAAATTTCTTAAAAACAAAGAGGCAAAATTAAAATGCAAATAGCCGCGTCCACTTGTCCGTTATAACGGCCAAATACATTATTATAACATTCTCAGCTTTCGCGGTTTCCACGATTATCTTGCCAAAAGAGAGTATTGCTGTAGTCAGAGTTTTGAGCCTCAATGACATTGAGCGAGTTTACAATCTACTACAGCCGGTGAATTCACTATCTGCTAGGAAACTCGCTCAGTGTAATCGTAATCGTAACTAGCAGATTCTGAACAACCTACGAAAAAGGTTGAAAGGGGGTCAACTTTGCTCGCTACTCGCTAGCGTGTACGGCAGATGGCAAGATGGCGGCCCTCGAATAGCTGATTTCGTAACTGTCAAATTACTGTTTGATCTGGATTATTCGTTGTGCAAACTGTTAAGTAACCGGCAAATAGCTTGTAGGGATGAGTTAACTGTGAATATCTTAGTTTTCTTCAGAACGTCGACAGTATTACTTCGCTCGAGAGTCATTATTTCAGCTCAGCTTTTCGCTAGCTAGTTCGCTACTGAGCAAGTGGAACGTTTTATGTATCATTATCACATCGCATTCGCCGATTTGCCCGCTTTTAAACTTGCCGGCTAGTAGCTTGTAAACTCGCTCAATGTAATCGAGGCTTTAACATTGGAGGACCCACCACTTACCCGCCCTGGTTTAGGTAACAGATGGTTACCCCTTCAAAGCTCTTGCAAGGACTATATTTTTTTTGGTTAAAACGACTCTACATTTGATAACGAAACTAGACTTCCAATGTCCCTGCATACGTGTTGTTAGTAAGCAGTATGCAAGTGCTTAGCGGGAAATACAGATACAATATGTGTTAGTATGACAAAAGAGGCTTTAACAAGAATACAGTTAAGACAGAGGTTTTATTAATGTTTGTAGATTTCCAGTGATAGAGACCAACAATCATCAAATTGAAATTGCTTTAGCCATCTTTAGTTAACATATCTAAGTAGCAAAGTACCCATACTTCATCTTCCACACCTCATTCCACTCCAACTCCCTTTAGAATCCGACCGAATTACTCGGATTGCCCAAATATTTTACTTCTACTATTTTTCCAGTGCACACACATAAACAATTTCGTTGTATTTGAATAAAAAATAAACAAACTATTTAGCTGTAGTGTATGTGAATATGTATTTAGTTTCGCTTTTTTGGACAGTATTTGATTGGCGCCAACGGCGTTAATTCATCCATTAATGGAGTTACCTGCATTTACCCTTCTTTCAATATCTGCCATCTCATTTTATTACAAGATTTCAAGAAAGTCGCGTGCAAGTGCACTCACCCGAGATTTTTATTTACTTTCAGATCGCTCGGTCGAATAAGAGCCCGTATAATTACGCGAAAAAACATAATTGTAGCATTTCTGAAATGGCGGAGGATTTGCATGACAATACCATGTCTGATTGCTTACCGGGAAAGCAGGCTGTTGGGGTGGGGGACGGGGATGGTTGAGGAGGTTTTGGGGGAGGCTGCGGACATTTTTTGAGTATCCAACTTGAAACCGCACCGAGATGAGGGACAAAGTATGTAGGTATAAAGGATAAACTGTAATCGACAGGTGATTGTCAATATTTCAGATTGTAAGTCAAGATAATTATTTTGATAGGCTTGAAGACGTAAATTGAAAGTTGTTTGTGGTTTTTCGCAGATATATTAACTGAAGGTGAGAATATTCCCGTTTCGCAATAAAATCCAAATAAATGGTGTATTTCTGAACGTATCCGAAAACTATAAACTGTTGTTATGAAATAAGCTTTAAAAAAATCACTAACCTTACGTTTTTTTCTAACTAAAATTACTGGTAATCAAAAAAATTATAAAATCACACATATTTTTAAGAAAAATGTTGTAATGTAAACGTTATTATCACCTCACTTTTTTTAAGTTTCATTTTATTTTCTCAAATTGCGGTTGGAAACTTTGATTTTGCAAAGGTGTACATTTCAATTCTTTTGTGGCTAACTTTTATATTTTAACATAAAGTGTGTTGTTTTCTCTTTCTAACACCGTATGGATCATATTTCTCCCCATGATTGTAAATCATTTCTATGAGACTGTGAGTAAATTAGTCTTATTGGTTAAGTTTTATTGGCAGACGTTATAACAATGAGCTCTATACTTTGTTCAAGGAGCTAAACGTCGCAAAATTTATAAAACTGGGAAGACTTCGGTGGCTGGGTCATGTGGAAAGAATGACCAAGCATCAAGCACCAAAGTCCCTGCTGAACTCAAGATCAATAGGGCGAAGGAGTCTGGGAAGACCAAGACTAAGATGGAGCGACAACGTCCTCAAAGACATATCTATCTTGGAGCTTCCAAACTGGAGAGAGCTGGCACAAAACCGAGATGAGTGGAGGAAGACTCTTGAGGAGGCCAAGACCCACCAGGGGTTGTAGAGCCAATAGTGATGATGATGATTGGTTAAGTTTTAATAGTTTCCAAATCTGATCCAACTTTTTAGTTTCCATTCAATAATTACATAGCTGTGCTATATAAAAAGAAGAACAAATTTTATCCGAAATTCAAAACGTAATCTTAAAATAATTAGATTATAATGGTTACGCAGATTACTCATCTGTGTACTCTATAATACGCAGATATATATACGCAGATTACTCATCTGTGTACTCTATAATACGCAGATATATATACGCAGATTACTCATCTGTGTACTCTATAATACGCAGATATATATACGCAGATTACTCATCTGTGTACTCTATAATGTGGTATGTCACTAACGTGGTACGTTAGCCTCCCAAAAACTGGGCGTACTGTACAGGGCCCGCAGATACTTTAATAGTACACAACTGCTAACCCTGTACAAATCACAAGCGCGCCCCACGGTTAAATTTGGCAGCCACCTCTGGTCTGGAGCTCCAAAATACCTGAAAAATTCCCTCGACTCTGTGCAGAAACGGGCGGTCCGTTTGATAGATTCTCCCATCTTAACAAACGGATTGCAATCTTTATAGCACGGGCGTCGCACAGTGGATTATTTAGCGATTCTAGCGGGAAACAATTTTTTTATGGTTTTAAATTAAAGTTTACGCGGTTTTTATGAAATACATGTTAATTTAGCATTATTTATGAAACCTTGGGTACATGTACTTACAAATTAAGGGGGTATTCTAGTCTAGAAGCCCGATTTCAGGCGTTTAAAAAAAAAAAACATAAATATTTTAAGTATACATCTTTTTACAATGTATATTTATTTATATTTTAAAAATTCACGAAAAAAATTTTAAAAAATATATACCTACATTTTACGAAGTTACACGCTATTTAAGTAGAGGTGGGAAAAAAGAGCGTTTCCATCTTGTCACGATTCCAACCGTTCTGGTCATTTGAAAAATAAAAAAAGGGTATATTCTTTATCAGTACAAATGTCGTTATGGTAGAAACCAGGAAAAATGAAAAAAAAACAGTATTCATGCAAAGCGGCGGCTATTAAAAAAAATTACGTTTTTCAGTTATTTTTTTAACTTTTACGAATTTTTAAAAATAATAAAAACAAAATTTTTAAATTTTTGGGTGGTTCCTACCAGAGGAGGATACACAAAAAAAAATTCATGCTAAATTTCAAGAAAATCGGTTGATTAGAACTTGAGATTTCGTGACAAACGTTTCGAAAAAATGAGTTGGATACGATGGATTTATGAAACAGATAACAATAGATAAGTTTTAAGATTTTCACGGCCAAAAGCATTTTCGTTATTTGTTTTTGGGGTGTTATGCCATGTTGAGCTACCTCCTTCTTTAGCCAACGTTTCGGACATCGTTGCAGTGTCCATCATCAGGGCAGATCCGGCAGATCCGGTAGATGTGTAACACTCCAAAAACAAATAACGAAAACAGATAACAATACTTTAATAGATAATAATACTCGTAATACATGTTTTCAAATATTTGTAAGAATAGTATTTATTGAGGTAGGTACGCATTGGAACAACATATATAATATATGTTTACAGTGTTAAAAAATAAAATATAAAATATTTGGTTATACAGTCTCTTTACAAAATAGTTAAAATTTTTCAGTGGTTTCGTCATACCCACAGGATGACATTTGTAAAATAATTGCAAAACTTTTTATCCCCTGCTCATCAATGCCTGTTAATGCCTTTTCCGGAGGAGGTATAAGATGAAATATTTTTTGGATGAAAAGTTAAAACCCCTTTTCATTCTTGAAGCTCGTGTTGGAAAATAGGTAATGGCTTTCAATACCTTTTCTGCATCTCTTTTTCACGATGATATCAATTTCATTTCTGTTACAAAAAAATTTCCTCCAAACAACGATATTTAATAAACGAATATACTTTTTGCCGTTTCGATTTTTCGCTACTTTCGAAAGATTTTGCCAGTCGCCCGGCGGCCTTGGCTGGCTCCGAATGGTTACTAGAGCTGGGTAGGTCCTTGTTTTTGGTAATAATTTCATCTTGTAGCCATTAGCTATGTTTACTCAGAAAATATTTCTCTATATATTTACAACTCTTCCATGGCGTGGTGAGTGCAAGTGTAAATGAAGTTATAGCTTGTGCGACCGCTGAATTTATAATCGATGAACATTTTTTTAAAACAAACTTCCGGATGTGGTAATCCTATAATATTCTTCGGGATCTATGTGAATTCGGATACAAAAGTTTTTCTTCCTGTAAAAAGTTGAACAACTATCTGTGGAAAATTCGTATAGGGCTCCCTAAAAAAAGACAGTTTTGTTAAAGAGTTGGTTCGAGTTGGTTGCGAAATAGTGTTTTTGTAGTTCAAAACTAGCACGCAATTAATAAAATCTGCATGAGACGACACACCAATTTGAACGAAAAAAGATGCACTCTAGTAAAGGTTATTAATTGTTTAAAAATCTCTTTAAAAAATACACCATTTTGTGTCCCTTAAAAACTATACACACTAAAAATATAAAAATCTGAAAATTTTACACGTTTATGTAAATACTTCCAACTATATTTTCCATGGTAATTCTTACAACAAAACTTGGAAATACACACACTGCAGCTATCCGATTAGGGCGTAACGTTAAGTCCTTCCGTAGCGTTCGTCGACAGTCCAAAACAATCCAAAAATGCATTTAAAAGTAAAATCATTGATCACCTGAAATAAACATTACCATCACGAGTATTTAATAACATACTTACCTTTATACCTACTGTGTGTATATATATGTAACCATGTAGCTACTGTAATCTTCTATATATATGTAACATACTTGAATTGTATATTTAAAGAAAAAAAAGATTTTATATCAACCTGTCACTTTCATAATATTTTTCAAAATATTACTTAAACAAAATCATAGATAACCACTCTGTAAATTGCCATCTCAACACAGGCGTTTCACACCTCGTGAGATGGGCAATACGTCACTATTATAACCAAATGTAATATGAAAATAATGAAATAAAAAAAAAATAAATAAAAAAATATAGACAACTCCGTGTTTGAAAGCGTGTCCACGCCTCCGTGTAGTGTTTCAACAAAAAAAAATTGTCCAATTTCAAAACTTAAGTGTTATTTAGGTACAATATAAGACTACTCAAATATAATTATTTTAACCTCACTTTTTTGAATTGTTTCCCAGTAGTTTCCGCAAATAATCTTCTGTACGTCGGGTGGGAATTCTATCCTTGTTCTACCGGTATTACAATGGAAGATGCTCCGAGGAACTAGCGTCATTGATCCCTTCGGCACCGGTGCATAGTCGGGAAACACGCCAAACGCGTGTCCAACATTTGTACACGGTTGACATTTGTTACATGAGAACGGGTCGTTTCTTCGACTAGTTCTTGTGTTCAACAGCTCGGCTGTGGAATGATTTGCCGGCCTCTGGGTTTCCTCCTACAACATGGGTCTCTTCAAGACCAATGTTCATTCCTTCCTCTCCTCAAAAAGATGACATAGGCCCTGAGGGAAATTATTTTCCTCAGGGCCTCGTATGGAGTTAATTTAAAAAAAAAAAAAAGTCATATATTCATAACTTCGTTTAACGGAGGTATTGGTCCTCGTCCATGTCGGCATTTAGTTTCCTAGCAGGCAGTGATACAGGTGTAGCGGGGGAGAACGTATACTCCGCATCTAATTAGTTCGACCACTTCACTTCACATGGACATTCTAAATCTCAGAAGGAGAGCGGCCTTAATTGAAAAAAAAACAATTTTAGCACAGACGTATAGTCTGTCAAAAAACAGTAGAAAATATAAAAACTGGAACTACTAAATTTGCAGACTGGCAACACCAATTTAACTGTCAAAATTTTTTTTGAAGTGCAATGACACTGAATGTATAGAACACAGTAAACCACATTTTAAAAAACATTTTTCCTTCATGACATAAATTTTATTAAAAGGTGATTTATAAAGCGATTTGCTTTAATTTAATTTAACATAAATTTGAATTTAACAATAGATAGAAAGGAAGAATCACTAATGCTGAGTTTAGTTACACTACTTTTAGATCTGAATGAGTTAAATATATTCAGATCTAAAATTAAAGACATGATCTAAAGCCCAGGCAACGCTAGGTACTTTATCTAGTATTAAATAAATATGAGCAATTTCTAAAATGTGCTTTATATTTTATTACAATAGTTATTCTTCATTATGTTAACACAAAATTGCAAAAGTATAATAATAATATACCTATATGCAATTCTAATTTTGAGATCGGCGGGTATCACTATACTGCAATGAAAAAATATTTTTTCCTCTATTATACCTTTTTATTTTTTATAAAAATGTAGGTTACACAGCTTTACTTTAACTAACACCATGAGCAATGTGTTTAGTATTGCCATTTGATCAACAGTGGCGCCCTCATATATTTTCTACTCTTATTTGACAAACTGTAATTCGTTTTTCGAAAAGTCATTTTTTTCTTTTGAAACTTTCAGTAGTTTTTCTGCTGATGAATGAAAGCTGACTTTGTGACTATATTTTTTTTTTTTTTACAGTGAATACCGCACAAGAATCTCAACTGCTCCCGTCTGGAGCCAGTGAGACTATGGCATCCCCAATTGGAGTATGTTGTGAGGCTGAAGGTAGTGGGGAGGGGAAGGAGGAAGGGAAGAGGAAGGTTGGAAAGTACCTGGCTATTCAGATCTGGTCACCAAACACAACTTAAGCCATTTTCAAGCAACGTTTCAATTCTGAATGGTGGTCTTACACCAGGGCGATACTGATAGTATCTTCCACTCTGGAACATGCCGCAAATATACTATATATTATTTTAAATGAATTAATTGTGAAATAATACAAATTAATCAAATAAAATTTATTTGCGCATGCCGGGTTTGAACCCGCGACCTCCGGACTGTGAGTCAAGAGTCTTACCCACTGGACTACGGATAATTGAAAAAAAAAACAATTGATTCGCAGTGTTATCGCCGAAAACAATTTATTTTTCGAAAATTTGATTATCGGTCGAAATTTTCAGTTAACTACTATAGCATCCCCAAAAATGACGAGTATCCCGAGATAAATTGTTTTCCTCAAGCAAACTAAAATATTAAGTAAAAGAAGAGTCACTAGGCGGTACTGTTCCATAGTCAATTCATCGAGAAAATAATTTTCATATAAGCACTAAGTAAACACACTTCACTGCAATGCCAGCCACACCGTACAAATCGACGTGGCGATTTGTGAACATTCACTCTTCGTCATTATTTGTAAGGTATCCTTGAAGCAAATATTCCATCGAAAGTCGCATTGAATTTATTTCTAGAAGTTGCGCACTTCGCCGACATACGGCTTAAAGAAAAGCCGGGCCGTATTCCGGACCGGCAGACCGGAAAGGCTGGAGGCAAATAAACGCTCGGACAATACAACTTCTACCTCCTGACCTGACTTGAACATTGCAGGTAACGTTTTCAGGGCCGTGTGAGCTGGGGCTATCCGGACACCTAAGCTAGGCGCAATACAGACACGGAAACCTCTCATTTTCTTATTCGCGTTGAGGTTACAACGAAGCTATGTTTTATTTATTGTAGGCATATAAATAAAAATTCCATGAGCGTATGCATGTCAAAGATTCAAAAATACATTCAGCTATTTCACTGAAAATTTTAAAGTCTATCAGTGCCAGCAGGGCTTAGAAAGTGGTTTGAATAGTAGAAGAAATCAGAGACGCCTGAGAAAAAAATAGGAAGACGCTCTAAAATAGCGAAGTTGCAAAATTAATAATAAAAAAGAAGAAGTCGATAGGTCACGAACGAGATCATTTTCTAATGAAATTGTAATACGTAGAACATATAAAGCACTTGTCCGCAGCATCCTGGAATACAGCTCCATTATTTGGGCCCCTTCTGAACAAAACCATATCCTAGAAATAGAAAAGGTACAAAAAAGGTTTATGCGTTACCTGTATGTGAGGGAATATACGTACTACCCATTCCTGTATCGTTTTTTTTTTAAGTTAATCTACGGTAGGTACTATACTAAATCCGCCAATGTTGAAAGAATTTAACTCGTGGAGATCCCATGCACTTTTTGCCATTGCACCATCGACATCTTGAATGTCATCTATCGAGAATTCGGCAAATATTTTTTGACATACTTCACAACATAGTAAAACTGCTCCCATGCACTTTTTTTAATTTCGTAATCTTCTCCATAATATATCAGTGAATAACTGTTTTATGGAGAACCTGATAAAAAAACAACGTCAGAATACCGTAATCATACTTACCTTCTTTACCTTTTTAGGCTTGCCGCAGAAGCCTTGAGGAAAAAATCCCTCAGGTCCTCTGTCATCTTAGGATGCTACGTGGAGGGTCTTTTTAAGGAGGGTTAGGAAGTTATGAAGAGGAAAAGGGTATGAAGGTATAAGGGGGGGAGTAGAAATCTGTCTGGAGTCAATGACGTACGACTCCATCCCTCCCACCGCGTGCAAGGCGATGGGTAAATAGAGGTCAAAAGGTCTCCCTCAACCAGCCTCTCCCGGTCCGGCCCAACACGCAGTATATAGGCAAACGGATCTGTCGCCAAGACTAGCTCAGTAGATGTAATAATAATGATAATAATTGAATAAGTTGTACAGTGCCGTTTTTGTGAAAAATCACCTCAAGTTATGTGTGTACCTGATACTATGTTATATTATGTAAAAGCCGAAAGGCGTTAATATTATACATAAATAAGTAAAGACAAACTTATCACAAAACGTAGCTAACTACTTGGGGTGACGGAAGTTGGGATTTATGTGCAGAAATTCTGGGACTTATTACTATGCGTATTCCTCGACTAGAATACTAACGGAGGTAAATAATTATGTCGATTAGATTTTACCAAATCTGAATACCGCACAAGAGTACCAACTACTCCCAATGCCTGCAGCCAGTGAGACCATGGCATCCCCAATTGGGGTATATTGTGAGGCTGAAGGTAGTGGGGAGGGGAAGAAGACGTGAAAGGGGAAGGTGGGTAAGTACCTGGATAATCAGATCTAGTCACCAAACACGGCTAAAAGCAACGTTTCAATTCTGAATGGTGGTCTTACACCAGGGCAATGCAGAGAGTAGATGTTTTCTACTCTGGAACGTGCCGCAAATATGCAATATATTATTTTTAATTAATTAAATGTGAAATAACACAACTTAATCAAATAAAAATTATTTGCGAACATTGATATTCGATCCCACGGATTGCGAGTCATATTGAGCCTTACCCCTCGACCACGGAGGCCGTCAAATATGTAAAATATTCTGAAAAATAAAACTTTCATAAACTTTTGAAGTCATCTATTTTTTAGCTCTTAAAAATAAATACTTCTCAGAATTTTTCTGTTTAAAATACTCGAATTTTACCAAACGTTAAAATAAACTCAGAATTTTCAGATTCGGTAAAATGGCGTATAGACGAATTTCACAGAAGTGTTTACGTTTTGAATCGTTTAAATTTTTATATCACCAAATGAATGGTGGTCTTACTGAGAGAGAATCTTTTGCTCTGAAACGTGCTGCAAATATACCTTATATAATTTTTAAATAATTAAATTTGAAATAACACAAATCATCAAAATAAAATTTACTTACGTACGCCGGCATGTGAACCTGCGATCTCCGGATCGCTAGTCGCGAACTTTACCCCTTGACCTTGACCACGGAGGCTGTCAAATTATTATTTCAAAAAGAATAGGAAATGCAATATGCGTACTATTCTCGATCCACGTTTAGAACAACCCAACATATTTCTAGAAACGTAACACGCACAGCAGTGCAGTTATGTTGTGCAGTAAGTGGATGACAGGATTCATTGAAGATGCTCCATTACACTTTCTACTCTCCCGTCAAGTGGCTGCACGAATTGTTCCGCTTCTAGTAATTAAACGACTTGTGCAGGATTTTGTAATGGGAATTATTATTTAAGGTAATAGCATTTAGTGTAGGTAGTACCTATACCTTTTGTCATCCGACCGCTGTCTTCCCAGAGCAAGAAGATCTCCTTCGCAGGATAGTGGAGAAAAGGATTTTGAGGTCATGCATATAAAAAACGCTGGTTTTACTAGTGAAAATTAATGTTAAGTTTATTGCATTTTGCAAGAGAAAAATTGAACCAAGGAAAAGTAAACAATACATAAATACCTTGAGCAACTATTAACTGTGGTAGAAAGAGAGAGTCAGCTAATTACGTTTAATTATTAATTCCGCACACGTCCCGTCGCCGTGATAGTCGTGACACTCCTGCAAACGACGACAGCCAACCCCTAGACACCGTCCAGCACGTCATGGGGCCACCAGTTTCAAGGAAATCCACAGCTAATCTACACCCATCAAGCGGCGTGTAAAAATCCCACCGGCCAAGGAACAGCAACGTCGGCGCACTCTTCAAGAGTCGCATAGCTGCTTCATTTAAAGAGATTCCACCCAACAATCAGGCACACGGCGGATCTACACCCATCAAGCGGCGTGTAAAAATCCCACCGGCCAAGGAACAGCAACGTCGGCGCAGTCTTCAAGAGTCGCAAAGCTGCTTCATTTAAAGGGATTCCACCCAACAATCAGGCACACGGCGGATCTACACCCATCAAGCGGCGTGTAAAAATTCCACCGGCCAAGGAACAGCCAAGTAATCAATACATCCCCGTTGATTACCGTTTAAATTTTCTTCCGCATGCGGATACAGCAATCTCCCGGCATCCGGCGAGGAATTCAACAAAAAAATAAGGCTTCTATGCCATTTAAGTCGTCCCACACTCACAGAACGAAAAATAAATAACTTTCTAGGCTACATTGCACTAGAATCTTTTTTACAACCAAACTTCTCCTCAAAAATCTCCTCCCGCCTCAAAAAATTACGTGATGTCCGCCGCCATCTTTCCTCGAATGACGTTTCCGGTCTCGTTGCAGTTTCGCCAACCAACAAAGTTAAAAAAAAAAAGAAAAAAAAAATAAAGCATAGACAATAAACGGTACCTATTTTGAGCAGTACCTGCTCATGAAATAGATATGTTACATTTCCCCGCAACCCCCGAAAATTTTACGCCGCGAAGTGAAGTAAAATTATTAGGACACCGCCCAACAAGACTCTCTCTTTCCACAACTGTTAAAAGAAAAAATAATACATCACAGTATCAGAAAAACAATAACATAAGATATACCAAAGTAGCAAATTAAAAACAAACACCCATTCACAGAATGGCATACAAAAGAAAACCTTGAAAATGAGGTAATACCTCCACTTTTACAAGCTCGCTTGTAAGATTACCAACACGTTACTCACATGACGAGATACAATCTCTCAAGAAAACACTAGTGAGTATGGAGAACTTAAGCTCCCACTTTCCTTTATAGAAAAAAGCAACACTTAGTTATTATTAACATATAATTAACTCTCTCTTTCTCTATCCTTATATCCTAAACCAAAATGATATATGGAAAAAGTAACGTCATACAAATTATACTCAATGCGTCTTAAATTATCAACTAAAACTAATCCAAGGTATAAACAAATATACAGAATCAACTCGTTCAATTTGAAATTGATGTCTAGGAGGTCAGATCAAGTATAATACAATTATTACTTGTCTATCGTATAACAAGTTTTATAAAAAAACTGTCAATTACAAAGTGGTCAGAGTAGGGTTTATATGTAAAGACATACCTATCTGTCAAAAAAAATCAGATCAAGTATAATACAATTATTACTTGTCCATCGTATAACAAGTTTTATAAAAAAAACTGTCAATTACAAAGTGGTCAGAGTAGGGTTTACATATTTCAATTACCTATCTGTTAAATACAGACTCGAGTGTAGGCGAGGTTATTTATAAATAATGCGCGTATTGGCGATATGGATATTTATTGTAAGTAATGGCTATAAATACGTCCTAACTAACGTGTTGGCGGTTGGAAAAAGAGAGTGAGGAGAGGCCTGCATCTCCTTTTATATGCGGGATCACCTGTCTCGCTCTTGTATGGCCGGAAACAGGTGTGCCACCCTAAAACCTCTCTCACATCCTCCCCTACTTAAACGGGAGAATCCTGGCTACATAAGTGATACCTATAGCTACATATTTCATACAATATATTTTATATTTCATATTTCACATTTAAAATTAACACATTACATTTAAAATTAACAAAACATTTGTTTTTGTTCTTTCTGTTTCCCTTCTGTCCATTTCTGTCCATTTCGACTGCGAAGTGCTGTCACCTGGGCCGAAGCCTTCCTTGCCATGGGTTAGACCTGAAACATGGAGAAACAGAATTAGAGACACTTCTATTACGTAACATACCGGAGAGATCTAATTCGTCCGTCGACAATTCCAACGTGTCAGACGCGAATTCCTGGTTATCTTCCTCCTGCCATGAAACATGTAATTCCTTTAGCTGGTCTAAATGTCTTTTCCACACCATATTAGACTTGTTAATTTTTATGAAATATATTTTACTACCTTTTTTATCCACAATAACCCCAGGGACCCATAACCTATTACCCTGAGATCTGAAATCTCTAGTCATTACTTTCTGACCTATATTAAAACCTGATTTAACTCTACCCTTATATTGTCTTTTCTGATTGTTTTGGCTCTGAGTAACCTTTTTTATTACTTTGTTTCGTCGAGTAGAACCTGAACTACCCGTTCTATCCTCAATTTTTCTTGGAATCAGAGAGTCAAATACTGTTCTAATTTTTCTACCCATTAATAATACAGATGGCTCACATCCTGTTGTTGCGTGAACTGTATTCCTATAGTCTGCTAAAAAGTTACCTAACTTTTCTTTATAATCTGAAGGAAATCCATTATGTTTACAAATTTTTTTAAGGAAATTTTTACAAGTCTTTACTGTAGCTTCAGCTTGCCCGTTGCTACTAGGGTGATTGACTGGACTAGTGATATGTTCTATCCCATTTTTCTTACAAAAATTTTCAAAATCCTCAGAACAAAAACACGTACCATTATCACTAACTAAAGTTGCAGGAAAACCAAATTGCGAAAATAATCTATGAAGTATTTCGATATTTTCTTTTGAAGACAGACTGTTTACTTCCAGACACTCAATCCACTTTGAAGAAGAGTCTACCACCACTAAAAAATTTTTGTTATACAAACTACCATGATCAATATGTACCCTGAACCATACTTCAGGTTCATATGGCCACACTGCTAAAGAACTCTTTTGTGATTCTGGTTCAATTTCTAAACAATCTCTACAATTTTCCGTTATTTTCTCCAAATCTTGATTAATTTTTGGCCACCAGACAAAGCTTTTTGCAATACCTTTAGTCTTAAAAACCCCTAAATGAGATCTATGTAACATCTTTAAAACCTCTTGTCTTAAAGACTCAGGTACAACAACCCTATGTTGATATAAAACACACCCATTTATCAAAGACAATTCTAACCTTTTTTCCCAAAAAATTCTAATAAAGTTACCACTTTGTGCCTTTTTTACTGATGCTGGCCAACCTTCGATAAGAAAATTTTTTACTTGACCTAACACATCATCCTTTTCGGTTTCGCTTTTTATCACGTCTAAAGACAAATTAAACCCATTATTCTCGAAATAATTAATGTAATCAGACTCTATCTCATCTTCACAGCTAACCTTTTCAATCGGACACCTGCTCAGAAAGTCTGAACAATTATTTTTCGATTTTACATATTCAATTTTAAAATTAAACGAACCTAACATAATAGCATATCTCTGTAACCTTGACGCGGCAATCTTAGGTACTTCTTTATTTTCACCTAAAATTCTCACTAACGGCTGATTATCCACAGCTAAAATAAATTCTCTGCCGTACAAATATTGATAAAACTTTTTAATTCCAAAAATAATTGCTGTTGCTTCAATATCTACAATAGAATAATTCTTTTCCGCTTTAGTTAAAGTTCTGCTTGCGAACCCAATCGGTCTTTCTACGCCATTTTGAAACCTATGAAGTAATGTTGCTGCTACCCCATTAAAACTACCATCTGTGACAAGTTTCACAGGTATATTTTCGTCAAAATGCGTTAAAATCCTATCCGAAGTTAATATTCTTTTAATTATCGCAAAACTATTTTCTTGTTCCGTACCCCATTGAAACTTAACATCTTTTTTAAGTAATTCGTATAATGGTGACAATATATTTGCCATATTTGGAATAAAATTACGATAATAACTAATCATACCTAATAAACTTCTTAAATTATTTAAATCACTAGGTGCTGGTGCATTTAAAATGGCTTCTTTATTCCGTTCACACGGTTGAATCCCTTGTTCACTTATTTTATAACCTAAAAACTCAATAACTTTTAAATTGAATTCACACTTGTCACTATTCACTGTTAGATTACAATGTTTCAACCTTTCTAACACGACACATACGTTTTTCTCTAAATCGTCTTCGTCTTCCCCTATCACGATAATATCATCCAAATAAAACGTCATGTTCTGTAATCCTGACAAACAATTTGCCATTGCCTTTGCAAATATAGCTGGCGCGGGAGATAACCCGTACACTAACCGCTTATACTGAAACAATCCTAAATGGGTATTGATTGTTGTAAAACGCCTACACTCCTTTTTTAAAACAAATTGACTATACGCCGATTTAAGATCGATTTTTGCAAAAACTTTCCCACCATTTACTTTCGTTAATAGCTCCTCTATCCTAGGTAATGGATATTTGTCAACTAATAACTGATTATTCACTGTCGATTTATAATCACCACATAATCTAATACTACCGTTTTTCTTAATTACTGGAACAATTGGACTTGCAAACTCACTAAACTGGACTTGTTCTATAATACCGTCTGACAGTAAACTATCTAACTCCCTTTCGACTTTTTCTTTCAAAGCGAACGGCATAACTCTGTGATTACGAAATATCGGAATAGCGGTCTCTTTTAAAGTTAAATTCACTTCGTACTTATTAAATTTTCCTAGTTTATCCGTAAAAACTTCCGGGAATTTTTTTACTAATCGCTGCTTCAAAGTATTCTGTTTTATACTGTTTACGATTCCGTTAATCCCGACGTTAAAAAGATTCATAAAATCACGCCCCACTATCGATAACGAAGCACTTGTGACAACAACAAATTTCAAATTGTGACACTGACCGTTAAATTCCACTTGTGGCGTAATTGTACCTACCACTTCCACGAGCGTATTGTCAAAACCCCGTAGACTAATGTCTTCGTGCACTAGCTTGATTCTACTGAATTTACTGAAATAACACTCCTTGGAAATTACGCAACAAGATGCTCCAGAATCTACCATGAATTTACTCTTGATCCCGTCTAGTGAAACTTCAATAAAAAATGGTTCGACACTATTAACTTCACCCAACTTTGTGTCCGACAACAAAGTATTCACACTCTTACGTGTTGAGGAACGCTTGCACTGTTTTGCGAGATGACCCTTCGTACTGCAAATTTTACATAAATAATTTTTATATCTACATTCCGTCGCGATGTGATTATTGTGACCACAAACGGTACAATTTTGTTTCACAGCGTTCGCTGGCGACTGTGACCGTGCCCTGTTGCTATGCCCGAAACGCTTCACGTCTCTGTCTTTCACACGCGAATTATTAAAAGAGAGTCGACCGGCCTTGAGCTGTACATTAGCGTAAACCGTATTATCAACTCGGGACTGCGCTTGAGTTGAAGCTACGAGGTCAATGCACTCGGCGACTTGTAAACATTTTTCGAACGAGTGTAATTCACCCTCAAGAAATAATTTTTCCCTTACCTTTCCTGGTTTACAACCCAAAACAAAGAAATCCCTTAAATTTACTGATAAACTATTCCCAAATTTGCAATTAGTAGAAAGAGACTTTAACCGCACTGCAAACTCACGGATTGATTCGTCATTTCTTTGTTTAGCACTGTAAAACTTAGATCTCTCTTCAAAAAAACATTTCGTTGAACAACAATACTCATCAAGTTTAGATATCAAATCTTCTAACTTAATATCTGTTACCTTTTTAGGAATGCACAAATTAACCAATAAGGAAAAACAATCATCTTTCAATGCATTCAGGAAAATAGCCCTTTTTTTATCATCCGATGCAAACTTTTCATCATTCACGAGGAGAAATTGTCCGAGGCGGACCTTGAAGTTCTCCCAGTTCCCGTCACGCAAACTGAAGGACTCCAATCCTCGAGACTCCATGTTCCCAATGCCCAGAAGGTACCCAAATAGAGAGAAAGAAAACAGAAAAAACAAAAACTTCCCAATGAGGCTTCTTCTTCTGCCGTCTGCTCCCTGGACCCTGCTCCGGAAACTGCTCCTTGACCCTGTGAATTGATGGCTCCTTCCAGACCCGTCACACAGTAACACCGATGGCTACCCCAGATCACTCCTGCGACCTGGATCTCCGATCCTTGACCCTCAGAGATGTCGATTGACGCTGGACCTCCCGTGCTTCCCCCTTCCGAAAAGCTGGCTGGCTCCAGTGTCTTCTTGCACTTCACTCCTTGCAGTGAAGTGTTGGAATAATTTCGGTCCGGCCTTTCTTACCGACCCGAAATAATAATGTTACCGCGTATTTTTGCCAAATTTTTGTGCCAAATTTTTTTTTGCGCGTCGATTCTTTACGCGATCTGCCGTATTGTCAGAATCGTGTACCGTAGGCTGCGCCACTGTTAAATACAGACTCGAGTGTAGGCGAGGTTATTTATAAATAATGCGCGTATTGGCGATATGGATATTTATTGTAAGTAATGGCTATAAATACGTCCTAACTAACGTGTTGGCGGTTGGAAAAAGAGAGTGAGGAGAGGCCTGCATCTCCTTTTATATGCGGGATCACCTGTCTCGCTCTTGTATGGCCGGAAACAGGTGTGCCACCCTAAAACCTCTCTCACACTATCCATCAAAATTATGAAAAAAATCATTAGGAACACAGAAGCAAAACAGGATCTAGAATGTTAGGCTTAGAGCTTAGGGATTACAATTAAACAAAACACCTAGCTATTATAAAAGTGAACCTCAAAAGGTACTCTTGATTTTATACAAAAATACAAGATGTAACTATGATAAATCATCCTCAGGGGACGTTGCTTGTGCAAGAAAAGACTGAAGATAAACCCAGGTGGCATTCCTTCAAAAAAAATAACACTTAATACATCAAGTAAGTGAAAAGTCATAAATTTCTTGAACAAACAATGATATTTTGGTGATCGAATATACTTATTAGATAATCGACACTAGGTAAGGGGTGATCGAACAATATCCAAATGAACGACACTAGTAGACAAAATTAACAGTACAACACTGGTTTAAGCAGTGAGAGACCTATATATGTAAATGCTTAATGTTAACTTAGAACTAAAAAGACAAAATACACTTTCCTGTATTAGAGGTAAGGTGATAAACTTCAAATATGAGTTACTTTAATGGGTAGGTATGCCAGAGCAGTACCGCCTTTGTTTGTGACAAGAAAAAAAATTTCTTAACAAATATTCTTAACAAACTTAACTAACTGACTTTAAGGAAAGTTATACCAGACTTAATCTATTTAACATAGCTATGGTATATTTAAGAAAAACTTTACTTAATCACTAATTGTTGAAATTTTAACAATCTGTACATAAGAAAGTCGCTCAAATCTCTCATAAACAGAAGTTTTGAATCATTCTTTCCAAGTGCTTGGAAAGTCATTATTCGGGAGAAAATTCCAACGAACTTGAGAAGAAGGATTCAGACTTAAACGCTAAAACAGTACAACATAACCTATTGTTTTACGAACCCATCAGTGTGTAAGTATAATTGTAGCCTATAAGGAAGGCGAAACGACTCATTTCATACAACAAATTATTTAGGGTTTAAATAAAAAAAATCTCGTCAAAGACTAAGTCAATTACAAAATATGACTTAGACAAAATATTGGGCGCCACTGATCACACGGATCAGAGGAAACGACATTCATTATAAACGACGTCTCCTATAGAAAAAATTCCGAAGAATTTAAAGAAAAAAAATAAAAAAATATGGTAGCAAGATTGAAGAAAATTTTTTTTTGAAAATTCTAGTCCCAACCTCTTGAGGTTACCAAGCCCCAAAAGCAAGTGAATAGAAAAATACTGACGAAACAAATGGAACAGCGAAAAGGGTTGGTAGCCCCGCATACTATCACGTTGGTTTCATCTATACATAAAGAGTAAGAAATATTTAATCAATGCGAACAATATCTTTTACATGAAAATTTCCAACAATTTTACCGTTCATATCAGCTAGAGTATAGACCAAATTAGAGACTTTACCTTTAATAACATTGCGAACGAATCTAGGGGCCAATTTGTGAGAGAAATAATTCGGTCCACTGGATTGAACGAAATTCTTCCTCCAAACGACATCGCCTACTTCATAATTAACCGTCTTACGGCGTAAATTGTAGTGTTGGGCATTTTTCTTAAAAGCTTGTAACAAAGCATTTGAAACTTGTTCATAAATTGGAACTAAGTCTTCCAACTTCTTAGCAAATTCGTCCCTAGATTGCTGCAACGTAGTGTCTACGACACCAGAAGATAAGTTATTTTTATGAAAGTTTACGTCAATAATTTGTTCCCTACCATGCATGAGGAAGAAGGGGGTGAAGCCGGTTGCAAAATTAACCGTGTTATTGAGAGCTGATTGAATTTGAGGCAGAAATCTGGACCAATTACGCTGGTCAGATTCGGTTAAAATAGACAAAGCAGTTCCAATGGTTTGGTTATAGCGTTCGACCACGTTATTTTGGGGAGTATAAAAAGCATTATAAAAAGGCGGAGGTACGTTATACTCTGCTAACAATTGTTTAAAGTCTTTTGAAATAAATTGTTTCCCGTTGTCGCAGACGCACGTTTGCGGTACCCCGTGTACAAGGAATATGTATTGTTCAATGTTTTTAACAATGCTTTTAGTAGTTGCATTTCTAAGCGGAAAAATCCAGGTATATTTAGAAAATACATCAACGACTGTTAGAATATACATAAATCCTGCATAGCTACGCGGAAGAGGACCGACAAGGTCAATAGACAGCATTTGCATAGGTCTTGTGACTATTTTCGGGTTCGTAGAAATGCCTGCCGGCGCAGCAGTGTTAATTTTATGTGCCTTACACGTTTTACATCTATTGACAAAATTTTTGACGTCATTATACATCCCTGGCCAAAAATAATGAAGTTGAACCTTCTTATATGTTCTAAAAACTCCTGGATGACAAGAGATAACCGACTCATGTTCTTTAGATAGAACAGCGTTACGGTCCTCAAAAGGAACAACAAGCTTCCAAGCTGTGTCCTCCTGCAGAGCGAAACGAGATTTAGTGTGACGAAATAATTTATTTTCCTTAATTTGAAAATTATTAAAACGTTGTGGATTTGATTTACAATTAGAAAATAAGGTATTATACCAAGTATCTGTACTCGTGGGAGCGGAATCAACGGCCGAAATTAAAGAAACGTCTTTCCGTGAAAGAACGTCCGGAACCGTATTTAATTTACCTTTCCTATGTATAACATCAAAAGAGTACTGTGACAGCCGAGTAGACCAGCGAGCAAGCCGACCTGTTGGATTAGATAATGAGACTAAACATTGTAGACTAGAATGGTCCGTTACCACAGTGAAGTGAGCACCTTCTATGTAGGGCCTAAAATGGTTGACTGAATCTAACACCGCTAGGAGTTCGCGCTCCGTCACGCCGTAGTTTCGTTCATGCACATTAAGACACCTAGAGAAATAAGATACAGGGTGCTCCTCTCCTTCAAAAATTTGTGTAAGTACACCTCCGATCCCAACGTTGCTCGCGTCACAGTGAATCGTGAAAGGAAGCGAAAAATCCGGACAATTAATAACAGGGGCAGAAGTCAACGCCTACTTTAATTTCTTAAAAGACAACTCCGCTTCAGGAGACCAAGAGAAATTACTAATTCCCTTCCTTGAACCAGTGAGTTTTGTTAAGGGAGCAGCAATGGTTGAAAAATCCTTTATAAAACGCCTATAATACCCGCACAGGCCAATGAAAGCTTTTACCTGTTTAGAATTCTTTGGAATGGGGTAAGTACGAATGCATTCCAACTTAACTGGGTCTGTGCGAAGTCCTTTTGCATCCACAACGTAACCGAGATACTTCAATTCATCCTTGCAAAACTCGCACTTTTTCAAATTGACAGTTAAGCCTGCTTCTTTCAGACGCAAGAAAACCCTATTTAATTGCTCTAAATGTGAATCGATATCTTCTGAAATTATAATTAGGTCATCCAAATAGCAAAAAACGTTTTCGTCGAACTCTGGACCAAAAAGTGCATCAACCAGACGCTGAAGTTCACTAGGAGCGTTTTTTAACCCAAACGGCATCCTAACGAATTCAAACAAGCCATGTCCAGGTACTACAAAAGCCGTTTTGCAGCAAGAATCCTTATGTAAAGGGATTTGCCAGAAACTTTTCGATAAGTCAATAGAAGATATGAAGCGTGCACCACGTAGCTTGTCTAAAATACGCGAAATATACGGCAAGGGGTAGGAATCTCTTGTCGTGACGCTGTTAAGCTTCCTGGAGTCTAAGCAGAACCTTGCAGAACCATCCTTTTTAGGCACAATCAAAACCGGGTTCGACCAAGCCGAACGCGAACGTCGAACAACACCTAAGTCAAGCATTTCTTTAAGTTGAGCTTCAAGTTGTTTTTGACGTGTTTGAGACAACGGGTAATATCGTTGCTTAATGGGATCTCCCGTCGTATTAATTTTGTGCTGAACTAAATGAGTACGACCCAATCCACATTTTTCAAAAGAAATTGACTTAAATTTATCAATTACATTATTTAACCTATGATTGTCTTGAGGGGACAGAAGGGAAGCTGACGTGATCTTGCGAATTTCACCTATAGTATTTTCAACATCACGACCGCTGTTGGCCTTTGAAAACAATTGAGGAGCGATGTCAAATTGTTTCCAAAAGTCGACTCCCAAAACAATCACAGGTGAAAGAGAAGGAATAACAAAAAAGGTAACATATTTCTTAAAATTATTATAAGTAACTAGTACTCGCATAGTACCAATTACATCTTGACGTACACCATCAGCGGTGGTAACGTACGATTCTAACTTATCTAGATTAAACCCTAAACTAATAAAGAAGTTGTAAAGAGAACCGCCAAAACAACTGACAGTCGCACCACTGTCCAAAAGACCTGAAAAGACAAGGTTTTGAATCGAAATATTCGCATGGGGTCTTATATCTTGTCCAGAACTAGCCATCGGCATGCATGCGTCCATGTCACGCCTGAAGAACCGGTTACTGGAGCTATAAACTAAGGGTGATGAACTCCTGGCATCCTTGCTAGCAGGACGCAGAAGATCACACTCTAGTTTTTTGGATTTGTGCGAGCGGGGTCATCTCGGCGTTTGTCAGAATTCTTCTGAGAATCAAACTTCCATTTTCTACAAAAAGGTTTTGTATGACCTTGCGCCTTACAATAAAAACAATTTAAAGTTTTTCTACTATTCGAAGAAGAAGAATGTGTAGGAGAAGAGGATGTTGCTTGAGGAGAAGTAAAATGCGGTAAGGGTTTATCTACGGAGTGCTTTTCAAATCTCCTACACACATTTACCAAAGAAGATAATTCCTTTTCTGCAAAATATGCGATGGCCAATGCGTATTTAGGTAACAGACTATCAGAAACTAGGTCTACCAACTGTTCCTCCGTAAGTTGAACGTCTAATCTGAGATTAGCTAATTTAATTTCATCAACGTAATCCACAACACTTTGGTTAAATTTCTGTTTCATCGCGAATAAAGCTTTTAGGGCCTCTGTTTGATTAATACAACGGTCAAAACGTGCAATGAGGAGATTTCTCAACTCAGGCCAAGATAATGAATCTTTATAAATAGTCCTATACCAAGAGAGAGCTTTCCCCTCCAAAAGATCTGCAAAGGACGTCACAACCGATGACAGTTCTATATGACGGCATCTAGATAATTCCTCCACACGTTGTATAAAATCCCTAACATCAGAAGAACCAGAAAATTTAATACCCCAAGAATGTACGGACATATTTGTATTTATCGATTGATAATAATTATTGACTATGTTTGTAGTCTGACTCGCATTATCACTATTGCCTTCATTTTGTTGTGGAGAATCACTACTTGATTGTTTTAAACTTTTATTATATATACGAGCCTGTTCCCGCATAGCTGATAACGTAGGCTCTGGAGTGATATTTAATTCAGATAACATCTGTATCATCTCCTCCTTAGTTGCACCGTTAATATTAGTAATCGCCATTTTGTTTTGTTTTTTAATTTTAAATTTGAGAAAAAATAATTAAAATTATTTAATTTAAAAAAAATAATGTACTTTATAGTTTGAAATACCGGACACCCTGTAAAGCAAATTATCCTTCATTAAAAAAATTATTAGAAGAGAATAAAAAAAAAAAAAAAAAAAATCAAAATTATTTTCCAAAAAAAAAATTTTCATGTATGTAGCTCACCGGACATTTTATAATGTATGTAGCTCACCGGACACCGTGTAAAGCCGTGAATAAATCGAACCGATGAATACAGAATTAAAGAATAATTAATTCGAAAACAATTTCATATATTGTACGTTGGGAGTATGTTGTTTAAAAAAATTATACGTTGCTTTACGTATTTACAAGGTATGTTGATAAACAAACACGTCAATTTGGCAGGTGACAGTTGACATTTGAAATTCATGTATTGCCAGTAAAGATGAAATATTTTCCCCCACAAATTCGTAAGTTTGTCACTGCTAACAAAGTACTTTTAAATTGTCAAAAACAATATATTATCACGCATTTATCTGTGTGGCAACACATAAACTAAGCAGAAACGTCAAACAAGTATAAATGCGTATAAGAAAACATGTTCCTAACCTAAAAACTACACACACTGATGCGTTCTATAAAAGATACATCGTAAAATACAGATAACTTACAAATTATCAATACCATCCTAATTGATATATGCATGAACTGAAAATCCCATCCGAGCACCAGTTATTAAACTTAAAAATCTCTTTTGTTGGGCCGCCAAATGTAATGGGAATTATTATTTAAGGTAATAGCATTTAGTGTAGGTAGTACCTATACCTTTTGTCATCCGACCGCTGTCTTCCCAGAGCAAGAAGATCTCCTTCGCAGGATAGTGGAGAAAAGGATTTTGAGGTCATGCATATAAAAAACGCTGGTTTTACTAGTGAAAATTAATGTTAAGTTTATTGCATTTTGCAAGAGAAAAATTGAACCAAGGAAAAGTAAACAATACATAAATACCTTGAGCAACTATTAACTGTGGTAGAAAGAGAGAGTCAGCTAATTACGTTTAATTATTAATTCCGCACACGTCCCGTCGCCGTGATAGTCGTGACACTCCTGCAAACGACGACAGCCAACCCCTAGACACCGTCCAGCACGTCATGGGGCCACCAGTTTCAAGGAAATCCACAGCTAATCTACACCCATCAAGCGGCGTGTAAAAATCCCACCGGCCAAGGAACAGCAACGTCGGCGCAGTCTTCAAGAGTCGCAAAGCTGCTTCATTTAAAGAGATTCCACCCAACAATCAGGCACACGGCGGATCTACACCCATCAAGCGGCGTGTAAAAATCCCACCGGCCAAGGAACAGCCAAGTAATCAATACATCCCCGTTGATTACCGTTTAAATTTTCTTCCGCATGCGGATACAGCAATCTCCCGGCATCCGGCGAGGAATTCAACAAAAAAATAAGGCTTCTATGCCATTTAAGTCGTCCCACACTCACAGAACGAAAAATAAATAACTTTCTAGGCTACATTGCACTAGAATCTTTTTTACAACCAAACTTCTCCTCAAAAATCTCCTCCCGCCTCAAAAAATTACGTGATGTCCGCCGCCATCTTTCCTCGATTGACGTTTCCGGTCTCGTTGCAGTTTCGCCAACCAACAAAGTTAAAAAAAAAGAAAAATAAATAAAGCATAGACAATAAACGGTACCTATTTTAAGCAGTACCTGCTCATGAAATAGATATGTTACAATTTGTAGGAGATACTAGACTTGCTAGAAGTTACCTGCCCCCACGTGGAGCTTCCTAAGTTTCAACGCAATATAATCGGGAGTTAGTTGTTATTTATTTATTGAATTAATTATTAACGCCCCTTTCAGAGGTTTTTCACGGGGATGGTAAAATTATGAATGCGAAGCGTTTTCGGCCACATTTTGGCCAATTTGTAAACAGCTTCGAGCGTTCGCTGGCCAAAATGTGGCCAATTTGATGAGATATTTTGAAACATTTATTGGAATTATTTCAAAACTAGGTGCGCACTCTGTACTGGATTAATCAGAAAGCTGACTTGGTACTTTCACGTTTTAATAAGATATGTCTCGCATTTCTTCCGAATTATTTGTTACTGACATTTCGCGAACCGAAAATTTATATATAGAAAAATTCGAATTTAAATGTCTGTGATTATCTACTAGGCTACATACTGCATGTAGAAGTCATACCATTTAATATTCTCCAAATATGTATGTACGTCTCTTTCAACGGAAGCAATTTTCCGAACAGGCCCTCCATTGAAATGGTTGGTGTAACCCTAAGTGACCAGCTCAGCGTACCTAGCATGGTCGATCGATATAGGTTTTATCATAGACATATGAATATTAATAGACCAGAACATAAAGGTGAGGGGAAGAAACCAACTACAGCGGGGCGCAGAGCGGGAAGATGAATTCGGTGATATGTGATTCGTCAATAACTCAATCTGAAAGTATATGGGCATCTCGCATTATAATATCACCATTTAGTTCTTAAAAGTAAACTCTGCTCTTTAATGAATAGACCTTTTTACACGGGAGCGCGAATTGCTCGCCGCGAAATTAACAAATTTACAAATTCCAAATACAGCAAAGTAAAGTTCGCCTATTTTCATAGTCCAATATTTTGTTGACGTTTTTAGTTAAGACACTTTTACAAATGTTTCATAATTTACTTACCCCATAAAACAGCGATGAGCACACGCCATGTGTCTCGAGTGATAGTGTGTGTTACAAAAACGACCATATTATGTGATCTGAACAAGCTTATAATAAAGTAAAATAATGCTTTCCCATGGAATGTAATACGACAATTGGGTTTATTCTCTTTTTCACTTCTATTTTTACACGTTTTCAAAACACAAACCACTATTTTTGCCGTGCTATTTCGTAAAATGCACCGATGAGTGCTCGACGCTGGCTCGCAGAAGAATGATGACGTCTAATTTTTTAGATTCACGCGAAGCCATACTCGATCCCAGTCGGTTCCAATGGAACCGGTATGGGGAGGGGGAAATAATATGCTTTTATCGCTTAGGGCAGGTCTATTAATATTCATATGTCTGTGGGTTTTATCGAAAATGTCGGTAACTTGTCATGGCTCCCGAGCATGACTGTAGGCAGCTAACGAACAAATAATAGTTCACGTCAAATTAAATAGGAACCCTTAGTCGTTGTGAACTGTTATTTGTTCGTTAGCTGCCTGCAATCGTGCTCGGGAGCGATGACAAGTTACCGACATTTTCGATAAAACCTATGTCGATCGACCATGCTAGGTACCCTGGTATGGGGGCTCCATCGAAGCCAGAGTAAAGTTAGCCTCCCAAAAACTGGGCGTACTGTACAGGGCCCGCAGATACTTTAATAGTACACACCTGCTAACCCTGTACAAATCACAAGTGCGCCCCACGGTTGAATTTGGCAGCCACCTCTGGTCTGGAGCTCCAAAATACCTGAAAAATACCCTCGACTCTATGCAGAAACGGGCGGTCCGTTTGATAGATTCTCCCATCTTAACAGACGGATTGCAATCTTTAGAGCACAGGCGTTGGGTGGGAATGCTATCCTTGTTCTACCGGTATTACAATGGAAGATGCTCCGAGAAACTAGCATCATTGATCCCATCGGCACCGACATTTGTCACATGAGAACGGGTCGTTTCTTCGACTCGTTTTTGTGTTCAACAGCTCGATTGTGGAATAAAAAATAAAAAGTTAAAAAAACAAAAAAACAACAAAAAAAAATACGTATGTTCATTTTAAAAAATTCATAAAAATTTTATGATTCTTTTTTGGAAAACCTAAAAATATGGGATTAACAGCCAAACATATGTGAATTCCATGGCTCTATAACACTGTAACAAAAAATAAAATTGGAAGGTATGATTTTTTGAAAAAAGGCGGAGATTTTCAAAACCGATGAAGGCTGAAAAATTCCCGAGGGCTAAATTTTGAAATAGATTTTATAGCGGATCGCTCCAGTGTTATCTGAACTGCCCCACTAATTTTGTATTTATTTCGTGATAAATAAGAGAAGCTGTAATTATTTTCCACCATTATTACTCTGGGAAATGAGGATTAGATATTTTAATATGGTAGTCCTGAAATAAATCCCGACATCTCGTGTTACGTAGTGCAATCCGAAAGTTTATCAATGCAAGCAATTCTGGACTATCAAAAAATGTACCATTTAGAATTTTTTACCAAAAAATAGTCAGTGAAAATTCTTCCGTCTAACAATTTAATCTTGTAATCCAACAAAATTACTGGAATACCCAATCTAAAACTTATAGAATTTGTTTTTTTTCTTACAATAGCTTTTCATGACGGTTATAACGTGGGTTCCAAAAGTCCGAATTGTAATCAATTTGACTTCAAAAAAGGCAAATTGTTAAAATATCTAGATGACGTAGTTATAAATACCAATATGTATATATATACATGGTGTTGGGACGTACTTGACTCTTTTTTTTACATTAACTCCATACAGGAAGCCCTGAGGAAAATAATTTCCCTCAGGGCCTATGTCATCTGGGATGCTGTGTGGAGGGTCTTTTTGAGGAGAGGAAGGAATGAACATTGGTCTTAAAGAGACTCATGTTGTAGGAAGGAGGAAACACAAAGGCCGGCAAATCATTCCACAGCCGAGCTGTTGAACACAAGAACGAGTCGAAGAAACGACCCGTTCTCATGTGACAATTGTCAACCGTGTACAAATGTTGGGCACGCGTTTGGCGTGTTTCCCGACTACGCACCGGTGCCGAAGGGATCAATGATGCTAGTTCCTCTGAGCATCTTCCATTGTAATACCGGTAGAACAAGGATAGAATTCCCACCCGACCCCTGTGCTCTAAAGATTGCAATCCATCTGTTAAGATGGGAGAATCTATTAAACGGACCGCCCGTTTCTGCACAGAATGGAGGGTATTTTTCAGGTATTTTGGTGCTCCAGACCAGAGGTGGCTGCCAAATTCAACCGTGGGGCGTACTTGTTATTTGTACAGGGTAAGCAGGGTTGACTTCCTTTTACCAGTGATTTCTGACTTTGGAGTAAAAAATGTTAATGAAATTTTGGTCACCGGCGAAATTTGACGACTTTTAAAAAAAATCTTCAAAATAAAAACAAAAAAAATTCTTCCACATGTCGTCACTGTTCACTCATTCGATTGACCGACCAACCCCTCACCCCGCCCCCAAACTGTCTGACATTTACTATGTTTTTATGTTTTGGTGAAAAAAAAAACAAACTCAAATGTCAAATAAAGTCAGAAATCAATTGTTAAAGTAAGTCCCTTTTTACCCTGTATATATGTTTAAGTTGTGCATTCATTAAAATTTTGAATATACGAAAATGAGCGTTTTTTAAATAATATTGAAATCCAGTGTCCATAAAAAAGTACTTCTCGATGTGCACATCAAATACAAAAATCCGTGAAATAGTAAGCTCGAATCGAGTGAACTTCCATCTGTTCGGAGCCAGTCCAGCTATGGCATATCCAATTTTTGGGATGGTCGTGAATGATGAATACAGAAAGCGCAGAGGAAGGTTGGGAAGTACCAGACTGTTCAAAATCGGCCACTAATCATAGTTAAACTCCCTTCGTCGCCCACAATTACGCAATAATGCTCCCATGGTGTATTTTAACACTAAAGGGTGCTTAATAAAATAGACTATCAGTTACAATTATTATCATTATAAATAAAACAAATCAAAATGACCGCGTACCGCTTCTTCATTAATATGCCATCAATTATAATTTTATATTACAATTTACAACAGTAATTATGGCCATTTCTACCATCATGCGCAACCCCCTTTAATCCGAACAGTTAAATAATTATGTCGGGAAATTCGTAGCGAATTCCACCGTTAAAATTATTTCTAAAGTGCTTTTTTCTGCATGCTAGTTTTATGTCGGTAGAATTAAAACTGGAGACAACTGGACTTTTTGAACAAATGCTTAATTCTCTCCACTTAGATTCACTCCAGAAGATAGGTGGAAACCTGAGTGGCAATCAGCTGACGTGATAAATGCCCATCTTATGCCAGACCAGATGAGACATGAGACACACAAGTACTGGAATATAAGCAGGAGGTCCAATCCACGGAGGCACAAGATGTGTGAAGGAAGAATGTCTCCTCTTTTGCCGCTGTAGAGCTGGACCGGTAAGCTACTTCCTTTGAAGTAGTCGGGTCTGGGCCAGATAGAGGTAGAGAAGTCCGTCGACCGGGGTGACGTGGAAAAAAATTATCATCAGACAGCAAAATGACATCCATTTTTTACACCAAATATGCTCAGGAATGGCTAGTTAAAATCCTTTGGGAACATGCTGTTGTACCCTGTACGTTAGTTTGTGTTTGTTGAAATTTGGTAGAGTCGTTCATTTGCAGTAATGTAATTTACCCAAACGTCACGCATTCCTGCGGTAATCGAACGTAATTTTGGTAAGAAAACCAAAAAATACATCTTTTCCTACGTTATATTCTATTTGTTAAAACAAACACGGTTGGTAGATGTTGCATTTCACCAACCAATCGCTGAGTGTGGGCATAACTTTTTAAACATTTCCAGTGAGTTTAAATGTCTACGGGATACCAATCAGTGAAAGCCGCAGTGTTAGTTCGGGGTCCTTTTCCGCCAATTTTGAAGTTTATAATTGGGCAATCGTCAATTGTTTCACTGGAAACGCTCTCATTAAATTTAATACACATTCGAAACTTGATTACTCTGCACTTTTCATCGAATGTGTTCGGGGAGTTAACCGATGGATGGAAATAAATTTAGTCGATGAGAGTTGGTCCTAATTGCTCGCATACACTGAATAGATAAACTGATAGAACTGTTTTGTGAAAACTAAATTCATCAATTAATATATTTCTTGGTCATCAACTAATTAACAATTTCTATACATTTTGTAATGAAGAGTTATATTCACAATGTACATTTGTTACTTAATTTTATTTATTTTCTACCGGTTTCGACATAGGTTTGTTGAAAAGTATTGATATATCGATGTTTCTATATTTTAATTCAATACATCGATATTTTTAGCCGATATATTTTGATCCGATATGTCGATACAAAATATCCAATATCGAAAATTGTGTCAAAAACGATATCTTTATTTATTTTTGTAACTAAAGTCACTAGAATCCAAAACCGCATAGGAACGAACGGAAAAAAGCAACTGGTCATGACATCTGGCGGTTGAAATTTTAACTATTAATAGCTTACAAATTTATTGTCTTTGCATTAGTATTTGTGATCACTAATACTAATTCACATGTGTAGATACATACATAAAAATATATGCTATTTTTAGTCATTTTTTTCTAAACCAATCCTATGTGTTTGGTTCCCAATAATCTATGATTATTGACTATACCTTGTTCCAAACACGAAGTCCTTTTTGACAGATTAATACGCCAATAGAATGTTACTGAGACGCAAACTTTGTATGCGTCTCAGTTTACATATAAGCTTTTTCGTTTTTGATATTTTTGTAATTTACCTAATAAAAATGAATACTGATAAAAATACCTTCATTTTTATTGAGATTTTTATACATTAAAATAATGCACATTGTTTATAAAAATTACTATTGATAATACTGAGCTGAATACACTATTATTTTAAAAACGCAAAATCTTTTGAAAATTTGACCGATATATCGATACATCGATATTTTTTCGTCGATATTGATATTTTAATAAATATCGATATTTTTTTTTCACTTTCGACATCCCTATTTTGACACATCCGTGTCATTCCCTGACGTTCTTAAAACTAACAAAATTATGCTTGTGTAGAAATTAGATATAATTAGGTGAGGGTAATGGTAATGGTGATTTGATAAAGGTGACTTTTAGGGCGCTTTTATTTTGTTGCCTAATAATTTTTGACATATTTTTTTATTCATTTCTAATGTTTTTAAGGCGCACAACTTAAAATAGATAATAACCCTTCAAAAATCGGGCGAATTTCGTCGGAAGGTAAAAATAATTCTGCTCTGCAAAAAATCCAAATAAATGGAATATTTTTGAACATATCCGAAAACTAATAACTGTTTTTGAGAGGCGATGAAAAAAGCTTTAATTGAAATAAGCAAGCTTTAATAGAAAAAAACCAAGTAATTTTTTAAATATAACTTTAAAAAGTATTAAACGTGGCTCACCTTACGTTTTTACTAACTTAAATTACTGGTAACGAAAAAAAAAATTATCACATATTTTATTAGACGAATGAATTAAAAACGTTATTACCATCTCACTTTTTTGTCATTTAATGTATTAATGAAATGACAAAAAAGTATATATATACTTATGTATCGCCCTGGTGTAAAACCACCATTCAGAATTGAAACGTCGCACAATGGGGCGGATGACCCCGAAAGTTGGCATCAAATCAGGGGTTGTAATTACATCAAACCTTTTTCGATTTTTAGTTCCCTATAGACATGTTAAAAGAAATGAGCGAAAAAATTTTTTGGAAAAGTCACCCATATTTAGTACAAAAATATTAAATTGAAAAATATAAGATAATTTAAATCAGTAATAAAGCTCATTTCATTTCACAAGCTATTTATTTACAGTTATACACAGAATAGATCGTCTTCGTCTTCTTGTGATAATATACTATCATCATCACTACTTGGTTCAACTACCGAATCATTCCCGGTAGTCGGATTAGGGTCAGGTAACTTTAGCATTAGTACTTCTTTTGGAATTGTTTTCACTGTCCTTTTGTTCATTTTTCCCAAGCTGAAGATAACTGAATCTGACGAAATCTCACTTAAAGAATCGATGATGGGCTGTTAACTTGTTTTAAGCGTTCAGCAAAGTGATCTAGCAATTTATTGTTGTAATTTCACTTCTTTACTGAAGACCGTTATGCATTTGCTTAAAGGGCAACATTTTTTATTAGCTCCTTGTACAATTGTATAGGAAAGAAATACCTTTTATTCTTTTCCCTTATTAAACTATATTGGTAGAGTCTAAAATTGGCATCTACAATCGAAGGAAGTGCTTCATCGTCAATCAATACCTTTTTATTTTCGGTTTTATCGGTAAAAGTTTTTCTATACTTCTTTGCTCTGGACGGTGTACTTAAACGTGACTTCTTTGACAACAGTCAATGCTGTTGCTTTACCTGCCCACCGAAAACTCATGTGGGTAGCAGAGGTAAATTCAGTATTAGATGTTTAAGATCACAATATCATAGTTTTTGATGTTTCGTATAATCACACTTTTTTTGGTTTTATTATTTCTGGTAGAGATTTGTAATTCTTTCCTTGTAAGGCCTTTTAAGCCATTCTTTATTGTTTAACACATTAGTGTCATAGTTTCTGCGATACTTCAATCATCTGGTTTTCAATTTATTTTATTTTTTATTTTATTTTACTTTATTTGGGAAACAAACAGTTGTACATATTTTATTAAATAATTACATTTACAACACAATACAGTAATTTTATTAAAAAGTTCTTTTTGATTCAGAAGGTCAGAAGGTGAGATGTCTATCTAGGAGATGCTTTTTCGGGAATTTTACTTTTTCATCAAATTTCTTAACGCCAGAGTTCTTCATATGTCTTCATAATCAAGTATAACTCGAATCTCGTGTGAATCACTGCAGAAATTGTATCTATAACATAACACACTGATTATACGACTAGAACCGTTTTTTATGAAAAGTGATAGTACTCACTTTAAGGTACTTTAATTAAAAAAGTTGTACACCAAAGCAACATCTTATAACTTAATCTAGTAGCTAAGATAATAAAGTATACAAAACAAATTAAAATAAGGTGGAATCTCGTGGAACTTTTAACTTAATTCCTCAACATTAAAAATATTTACGAAAAAATATTTCATTCTAATAGGTGTTTGATTTAATTTAATTTGTTGACATATCCTATGAGGTTTTAAAAACCACTATAATATAATAGAAGTACATACCACCAGACATCGTATCCATGTTGAATTGGATCTGGAAACTCGATAGATTTTGCTTTATTTACACTTAAAAAGTATTGAAATTTACTCGACTGCAAAACCTGACACGGTCACCCGCGCCACGCTTCAGGGGAATTATGAAGCATTTAATGAACTTCAAAACTAGCATACTTGTTTTATTGTAAAAAACACTTGACTTTTGGGATTTCTGCCAACGCGATCCATTACGCTACCCCATAGTGCGTCGCGACATTTCGCGTCGCTTGAAATGGCTTTAGCCATGTTTGGTGACCAGATCTGAATAGCCAGGTACCTCCTTTCCTTCCTCTTCCCCATCTTCTTCCCCTCCCCACTACCTTCAGCCTTACAACATTTTGGGGATGCCATAGTCTCACTGTGTCCAGACGGGAGCAGTTGTGCGGTATTCATGTAAAAAAAAAATTATAATAATAATTTGGTTAAAAAATCACAAATATTCATAATTTTTTTTCGAATTGCGTTTGGATACTTTGGTTTCATAAAGTTATAATAAACTTTAATTATTTTATGGTTAATTTTTAGATTAGAATATAAAGCGTATTTTCTATTTCCATGTCATATTTCTCGCCAATTGGTATTTGAATCTTGAAATAAGTTTGGTTTCGCTAATAAAATTAAAATAATAGCACCTTATGAGTTACCTTTGTTGAAGATGTTCCCCCCCCCCCCCCCCCCCCCCCAATAATCAACTCTCACACTGAAAACTTGTAATATTGGATAATTATGATAGTATAATTTAATAGGTGGTTTCAGCAGAATAGCGCTTCACTTTGATGCTCATTAAAAAGTACACATCGTACACTAAATATCACAATATTGTTAAGGAAAAACTTCTTGCGTGAAAGCTACTTACTTTGTCGTGTGTTTCAAATTCTTGGAAATGACGAACACAACAACAACATTTAAAAAAAAGGTTTTCCAAGAAAATATCTTGAGTATATAAAATAAAGTTTAAAAGGCTTCCGGAGAAATGCAAACTAAAGGAAATAATATTTATGCCAGGAGGACATGACGATTTAGGAGGAAAATCGTATGAAACGGTTATACACGGTATCTGAAAACTTAAAGCACCAAGCTGGAAACTGGTTTTACACCCCATTTGGAGTCGTTTTTGTGGAATATTTTATTTTGATTTGAGCTTTCTTTTCGAGCAAATTGAGTCCGAAGTTGAAATTTTTTAAGTCAAATTTGAAATAAGTCGGTTGATAGGGGGTTAATTTTAGCTGACTGGTAATGTGTTTTACAATGCGTCGAAGCTTGATTAGCGATACGAATTTAAAAAAGTAAATAATAATCGAAATTCTAAGTTTTCTGTATTATGAGGATTAAACATTTTTCCGTCTGTATCTACAAGTTTCCGAACACCTTGTATAAAATGATATTTATTAGTTTTACACGTCTTACCATACGAATATCTCAAAATAGTGTTTATAGAAGTAATAGATCATGTGAAAATAGGTGAAAGTAAATAAAATCATTAAAAAAAGTATATTCAGCGTTGTCTAACAACAGCTTTCTTATTTTATTTTATTTTTTTCTTAAATTCTTACCATTGTGATTTCTAATTTTAGATTTCATTAAGAGATGGAGCCACTTCCGTCGGCATCTCGCAAACGGACTTGCCCCTGGCTAGCATAAATACCACGTTTTAATGAACTTTCTATTCCGTTCCGCGGCGATGACGCCACTGCTTGTCACGAGTATTTTGTACTGGTGAAAGTTAGTGGTGCTGGCGACACGGTATCGCTTCGAAGTAAATAAGCACACACTTCACGACTAAAAATTACACATCTACCGGATCTGCCGGATCTGCCGGATCTGCCGGATCTGCCGGATCTGCCCTGATGATGGACACTGCAACGATGTCCGAAACGTTGGCTAAAGAATGAGGTAGCGCAACACGGCACAACACCCCAAAAACAAATAACGAAAAAAGCTTTCTTATTATTTGTTATTAATGACTATTTAAGATATTATTCTTTATGATACCTAATATTGATGATGGCTTTGAACGCCAAAACATCTATCACAATAATAAAAACTAAAATAATAAAACATTGTTAAAAACGATTTACTTAAATTTTAAAAATAAATAAATTCTGCGAATTATTAAGCTCGTCTCACATGAGCACTGTTCTGCCCATAAACATCCAAATTTAATAGACCAGAAGATACAGATGAGGGTTAAAACCAAACTATGGAGGGTGAAGAGGGGAAAGACGACTGTGATTCGTTAAAAAATCAATCTGACAGTATATAGGCATCTCGCATTATAATATCACCATTTGGTTCTTAAAACTGCTTTTTAATGAATAGACCTTTTTACATAGGAGCGCGAATTGCCCGCCACGTTATTATCATGTAAGGGAACGTACCTAAACTACGTGACCAACTTTTTGCCATTTTTAATCCCCCTCCCCCGGTGACCAAAAACCTAAGCCCGCCGCCACTCATTTGTACCAAGCGTGACATTTCGAAGACCCCCCCCCCCATAAACGTGTCACGTAGTATGGGTACGTTCCCTTAGCGTAGACGAAATCGGAAAAGGAAAGTTCGCCCTTTTTCATACGGGAATATTTTGTTGCCGTGTTTAGTTAAGACACTTTTACAAATGTTTCATAATTTACTTACCCCTGTAAGCAGCGACGAGCTCACTGGAGAAACGCCCACATTCGCTGCGTTCACATATAATGTACAGCACAAGCTCTCACTTTTGTTCGTAAAATGTGCGATAAGACCAGCGCGCTGGTCAGGACAAGAATGATGACGTCACATTTTTTAGATTCAAGCGACGCTCTCGTAAGCCGAGCTGGCTCCATGGAACCGACGAAATAGGAGGGGGAAATAATACGCTTTTATCACTTAGGGCAGGTCCAGATATATTCATATATATGTCCATGGTTCTGCCAATATATGTGTGGGCTTGGCCTATTTCCACCATTTGCATTGGCATGTATGGCGAACGATATGGTGAAACAAGCCAAGTTCACATATAATATGAGAGAATGGCTCTCGTGTGAGCCTAACATTAAAAACTACGATGAAATAATTGATTTTAACCCCTCAGGCTACTTTGTTCGCATTTGATCTCAGAAATCATTGGATCTCGTTTACTATCGTGGTGAGAAATACGATCTAAACGGTTTTAGAAAGAGATAAAAACACGCTTTTTATTCAAATCTAGAAGTTAACCACATAAAAATTAAAATGTGCGTATCTACGAAACCAAAATTCCCGACCGCAACTTGTGATTAATTATGAGACTTTGTGATTTTTCATGAATGATTTTTTTTATAAAACGACAAAATTGAGCCGACAGTAAGGTTCATAATACATTTCTCCAATAAAAATTATGTAGGTATGTGTGTTTCTTTTTTTTCGTTTTCAGTCATTTTAGTTTAAAAAAACGTAATATGAGCTATTCTTAAAAAAAAGAAATTATTTGCATTTAAATTTTTATTATTCTTAATTCTTATTATTTCTAATTCCGGCATTCAGAACGTATTTCTTTACCTTTCAAAAAAAGCTTTTAGTTTTCCGATACATTCACAAATATTTAATTTATTTGGATTTTACTGCAAAGCCAAATTTCTAACCTGACGGAATGTGCCTGAGGTCTGAGGACTTAAGTGAAAACTTGTTCTACAGTCTTGAGATGTGATGAAAGACTGAAGATATGTAGGTACACAAAATGAATAAAAAGGAATTCGTCTGATATTAGAATAACATTACAAACAGCGTGATTATAACATAATATTTAAAGACTAGCTTCGCTCGCATAGTATTAGGGGTTTCCCTCCCCCCCCCTCCCCCTCTCCCCCTCCCTCACCCCCCCTCCATACCCGTCACATTCATTTTTCAAACAGCTCGCGTGCCACCCATTAAAATGTAACAATCAAACACGCGCAGTTTCGCATTTATAATATTAGTTTAGACATTTATAATATTAGTTTTTTTAGTTAATCTGGATTGTATAAAATACTATACGCCTCATTCATACATCCATACAAACTTTCGCCTTTATAATATTAATAGGATTAAACTAATCATGTCATCTATTGCAATTTTTTTATAAAAATTTCATAATGCCAGAGCTCCGGCCTATAGCGTTTATGTCAATCTGATGTATGAGCTATATTATTGTAAAGTTTCATTAAAATCCATTCAGTAGTTTTGGCGTGAAAGAGTAACAAACATACATACAATCCATATACATCCAGACCCAAACAAACTTTCGTCTTTAATTAATATATTATTAGTAAGACAGGACGATAGGATTAAAAGAGATACGATTAGGAGGCAAATCACATAGTACGGTATACAACGTGATGGCTGCAG
Organism: Limnephilus marmoratus; assembly: GCA_917880885.1. Lineage (NCBI taxonomy): Eukaryota > Metazoa > Arthropoda > Insecta > Trichoptera > Limnephilidae > Limnephilus > Limnephilus marmoratus. The sequence continues at coordinate 48,308,731 of OU862918.1, read as the reverse complement.
CGGTTCTAAGTGCCAGTTAGCCAGAATCCATTTATTGAGACTTGGCGGATCGGAGTTCTATGTGACTGCGGGAATTGACCATATAACGCGATGTTTCCAGAACATTCGAATTGATTTTCTAATTACGTAGTGTAATTACGCAACAGCTGTTCCTGATTCGATGCAAATCGCATCAACTCCATTAGCAGAAGTTTACGGCGAAATGAACTTAACTGGGGTTAGCGGAGTTTGATGAATTAATTCATTTTGCGCTTTTGAACTTGCTGATTCAATCCGATCGTTAAAACTATTCATACAACTTTAATTACAGGGGTAATTTTATAGATTTCAAACTATTTGAGTGTGATTATCGTGTTCACTTATCTTATTCATTTATTATTAAAACTTAAAGTTGTAATAACGGCCATGATGCCATTTTGCTGGTTTATCAAGCACTGATCAATCAATCATTTGGTTTTGGAGTGAAGGACATTAAACATTTAACACAAACATGTAGTAGCACACACTTGTAACACACAGACGTAACAAACACGCATACACACGTGTAACGCACACATCTCGTGCATTTAACACTTACATGTAATACATGTATGACCGGTCAGTGGCTGAGTTGACATCGCGATTGGATCCCACCCAGGCGTCACGTGTTCGCGTGTTCTCCGGCTGGCTAAGACCTCCATCATAACACAAGTAACATTTTCCACTTACGGTGGTATTAGTAGGAGATTTTCATATATTCTTAATCGGGAATGTCTTTTTTTAAATGAAAAAAATATCACATGTAACACACATTAAATACGCATTTTTTGCAGAATTTATCGATTTATAGGTGGATTTATAAATGTATGAAATGGAAAAGCATCTGTCTTTTGGAATCCTCAACACCAAACTTATATTAAACGAATTGTAAATATTCAAACAAAAATTTTCAAACACCCGTTGAATCGTTTTGAAAATCATCAGTGTAACCCTATTACGGAGAAAAATTTATGAAGTAATTTTTCTGTGTAATATTGTGAACTGCCTTATTGACTCTCCAGCTCTAGTCAAAAGGATTGCATTTCATTGCCGTGAACGCAATACCAGATCGAATACCTTATTTTATGTACAATTTCAATTCGAAAAACGTGCAAAACTCTTTGTTCGGGTGTATATGCAAATCTCACAATGCTCTAAGAGATATTGCTATTTTCCATTGTAGGTACTCGTAAAAAGTTTAATATCAAAATAATCTTAAAATATACTTAAATCAAAACTATTATTTATTTATTAATTTATTCTTTTAATTCATTTTTACCTATACTATGTATTTATGTAATATTATAACTTTTAATATCTATTTGCTTACTAATCTGTCATCATAAAAAAATCGTGAATGGAACTTAACCAGTATATTTTATATTCACCAATAAATGTAAAATTTATTTGTATACAGAGTATTGGGACGCATTTGACTTACTTTAACCAGTAATACCTGTTTTTGATTTTTGTTTTACAACTAAAAACATTAATGTGTTAGAATATATGTGTGTTTGCGTGCAGGTATGTATGTATGTATATGTGTGTACGTGTTGGTATTACATACATGCCTGTATGCATATATGTGTATGTGTATATATATATGTATGTATATGTGTGTATGTATGTATGTATGTATGTATTCATGTACGTAGGGGCATATGTGTGTGTGTGTGTGTGTGTGTGTGTGTGTGTGTATGTTTATGTGTATATGGATGTGTGCACCTATATACACATGCACGTACGCACGCATACATATAAAAATAAATATAAAAAATTTAATATTGATATGTATATTTCCATAATCTTATCCTTATGCACTTCTTTTCTCTATTCTATTCTTTATTATAACTTTAACTATTTTCAAAATCACTACATACCATATGTTTACAGATTTATTTTATTTACATGTTTATTTTACGCACTTCTTTTTCTCTTTTCTATTTTTTATTATAACTTTACCAATTTACATACTAGTACCATGTGTTCACATACTAGCACCATATGTTTACAGATTTATTTTATTTACATGTTTATTTTACGCACTTCTTTTTCTCTTTTCTATTTTTTATTATAACTTTACCAATTTACATACTAGTACCATGTGTTCACACTAGACTTCACTAAAAAGATACTATCTTTAATTGATCACCATGAAACAGGCAGCCGCCTAGTATGGTGATTTAATAAATCTAATCTACTTAATTGTAACATGTATTTTATAAATAAATTAAAAATAGACTAAATATTAGACATTTGGGGTCGGGGTAAGGGGTTGGGTAGTTTCGAGGCTGAGTGACCAGTGACTTCGAAGATTTTTTTATTTGATTTTGAAGAATCAAAATTGAAAAAAGACGTTAAAAAGTCACTGGAGACCAAAACTTCAATTATATTTTTTTACTCCAAATAATGTCAATAATCACTGATTTAAAGTAAGCCAAGTACGTCCCTTCACCCTGAACATAATAACTGTCTGTTTCTTAAATAAACCTAAGTAATTAAAAAAAAATAATAATAATAATTTTATTCTCATATTTCTATCGGCTCGGACAATAATAATTGCTCCCACGTGGCATGATGGGAACCTACCATGCTCAAATTTGGTGTCCGTGGTTTGTATGTGACCTCCCAGTTAAGGGTGACCGGACAACTCGGAAACATCCATCTTATACAGAAAGAATCGAATCGAGGGGATGCGTACATCAAATCCCCAAAGTTTCATCGCAATCGAAGAAGAACAAACACAGAACATGAAAATTAACTTCAGACCACACGACCGAAGTAAAACTTCACTAACTTTTGCCGATGTATATAATGTTATATTGTGCAGGCGCTGGCATTATAATGAAATTTCTCGGGACTTGGGATGGAACCATTACAGTTTAATTGACCCCGAGGTTAAAGTGGCCTTGCAACGCATGTCGGGTACCCGTTGTATATAATGTAACATGATTTTTTTTAAATCTGTTAAATAGATTAGGTTGGATTTTTGACTTTTCAAAGGAGTGTTGAAATGCCACTTTCTTGGGCGTGAAAACCCAGGTAAGTATGGTTAATTGCATCTTCTTTACATAATATAAATTGAAGTCGCTCCCGCGGTCTGTGCGCTTAGATCTTTTAAACTACTCAACGGATTTTCAAGCGGTTTCCACAGATAGAGTGATTCGTGAGGAAGGTATTTAGGTATATACATAATTTGTCAAAGTTTTGTGTAAATTGGTTGAAATATATAATATATCTGGCCAAGCGGCAGCAGGCAGCGACATGGCAAACGGGAGGTGTGTATTTTTAATTTTTTTTTTTATTTATCTATATAAGGTATGTTTACATTACATTATTCGATGCCTGCCTCACTAGGGTATACCTGTGTTGAGACAGGCGTAGAGGTACATAAATGAGTATCATACATAAGAATATTTAATTATAACATAAGAATATTTAAGGTAAGATACATACTGATTTATACAATAAACAGAAAGATGATTTAAATTGAGGGTTAATACCATAAAGAGAGCATTATATAGGTGAAGGAAGAGATGAATAAAGTAGTAAATCCTGTCGAATCTATATAGGGAGTTATATTATACATATAGGATTTTACTATTTTAATTTCTTTAATATGTGTCAGGACATACGTGAGATGGTAATTCTTTCTATTTGTAATCTATTTTACAGATGTTAGCAGTAGTGTGACGTCCAATACTTATAATCCATTTCTTTATATCTTGTTTGTATTTGGTCATTGATTCAGTTTGTCTAATCGTAGCTGGTAGTGTATTGTGTAGTTTGCAAGCTATGTATTTAAAGTGTTTTTGTCCAAAGGTGGTTTTAGAAAAGGGAGTTTGGAGAAGTTCTTTATTTTTGGCTCGGGTATTGTGTATCATTTGTGTTGATTTGTATAGGATTTTGTTGTTTTTATGTAAATAAACTAAGATAAACTATGATTTAACAGATGGCGTTGGTTATAAAGGTTGGGTAATGGCGTGGCGTTGTTTCGTTAGTTGTAAATAATACAGTGCTACTGTTAGCAATAATTTATAACAGTTTGAGTAATCTTTAATTAGTTGTAAAATAGAGCATCGTACAAATATATTATAAATTTGTTCAGCGCCCTTGTGGTGATTTTTCACAAAAATGGCGCTATCTGAATCATCCAAATATCATAATTATTATTTTATTATTCCTCGCTTATCCCCTGCAATTTTTGTTTCAATCATTTTTTAACGTCTTCTAACAAAAATTGCCTTTGCATTTTTAAACAATAGGTTTGATGTGCTCACATCCTATGCATGTGCCAATTATCTACAATATGTTATTATTTCTGAACACAGTTTCCTAAAATCTTGTTAATATTATTAAAAAAACAAAGCATGTCCAAAAGTCTGATGAAAAATGTCTACATTTTTTTTACATTAGCTCCACACAGGAGGCCCTGAGTAAAATATTCCCCTCAGGGCCCATGTCATCTTTGGAGATGCTGTATGGAGGGTGTTTTTAGGATAGGGAAGGAGAATAAGTTCTGGGAAGGAAAAGGGTTTTAGTGGTGGGTAGGAATCTGGGGGTCAGTGTGTCCAGAAGTGACGGACGAATCCATCCCTCCCACTGCGGTGCAAGGCGATGTTCCGAGAGAGTACGGCTGGAGAAGTCAAAGAGACCCCCTCAACCATTCTCTCCCAATCCGGCCTGCCATGCAGCTGGTGGGCAGACGCATCCGCCGCCAAGACCCGGAAAAACCTCACCTTATGAACCCGAGCACCCCTGCTAAGTCACCAAACGTAGCGAACCACTTGGGGTGACCTGTGGCAGACGTGTTGGTTATCCAATAAATGGTGCCCGGGGCGGCGGTACCCATACCCGCCTCCCAAATTAATATCACATAATTTGTTGGCAACAGCCCCACGGTACCTGATTAGACATTAAAGCACTCGCTTTAGGGTGAATTGCCTATTTCAAAAAAAGAAATAAACTACAATTTTCTTTTGATAAAGAAACTTCCTAGAAACTGTGGGCATAAACTGAAAATAACCTTGTAGGGTTTATTTTTCTAAATATATCTGGTGAATCAGCTCAATAAAGATTAAGGAAATCGGAAAATTTAAGATTTTGTAAAAATAAATTCCACTTTTAAACAAGAATTTACGTAAAATATTTGATTTCTCTGGAAATCACTGGGCTCAGAAGTCACATCTAAGCTTAATTTCGTGCATACGAGCAAGGCTGACTCACAAATGGCCCAAACAATCTGTGACACTTAGCTTAACTGTATAGATCTACCAGGAGCACACACATTGTAAGAGAGTTCAGATTTGCTAACGAATATCGCAGCGTTCGGAGTGAAACGAGCGATAATTTTCCCGCAAGCCAGAGAGCGCTAACGCATTTGCGGCTTCGGCAAATTATGTCTTGTTCGTCACAAGTAATTGCTGATGGGATCGGGGAAACTTTGCAGCGCGTTGGAACTATGTGAATTTAAGTCACGGGATATTTAGCGGGCAGGAAGTTCGACTTGTCTTGTTGACGCTTTCAAAGGACCCAATTTTATGAATTTGCAAGATTACACATTATGTAACCTGGTTAATTTTTTTTTAAATATTCACCATCTCACTGAATGAATGTTTTTACGCCACCGTTTATGTTTATTTTTTTAAAATCTCTTAAAACCCATTAAATAATAATGTTTGGATTATTTCTAAAGCGCCGTCTTATTCCTAGGGAATGCTGATTTTAAGGGCGTGATTTATTTAACCTTTAACACTTAGGGTGGGTTTCTTCATTTACCGAGAATGCTAAATGCAATGCTAATTGTAAAAGTAAACGATCTAAATTTAAAAAATTCCCAGCATTTGACCGTTTACTTTTACAATTAGCATTGCATTTAGCATTCTTGGTAAATGAAGAAACCCACCGACTCAGACTTAACTTATCACTTAGACTTATAACTTACAGCTATTGTAGCTTATGACTGATAAGCCACTACAAGTGACTTATAACTAAGTCGTGTTAAGCCACCAACTATTAAGACTCACTTATTTATTTATTTATTTTTCTTTAACATGAATACCGCACAAGAGTCCCAACGGTTCCCGTCTGGAGCCAGTGAGACTATGGCATCCCCAAAATGGGGTATGTTGTGAGGCTGAAGGTGGTGGGGAGGGAAGGAGGTAGGGAAGAGGAAGGTGGGAAAGTACCTGGCTTTTCACAAATTATTACTTTTTTTATGAATACCGCACAAGAGTCACCAAATGCTCCCGTCTGGAGCCAGTGAGACTATCGCATCGCCAATTGGGGTATGTTGTGAGGCTGAAGGTAGTGGGGATGGGAAGGAGATGAGGACGAGGAAGGTGGGGAAGTACCTGGCTATTCAGATCTGGTCACCAAACACGGCTAAAGCCATTTCAGGCAACGTTTCAATTCTGAATGGTGGTCTTACACCAGGGCGATACTGAGAGTATCTTCCACTCTGGAACGTGCCGCAAATATACTATATATAATTTTAAATGAATAAATTGTGAAATCCACAAATTAATCAAATAAAATTTATTTGTCACGCCGGGATTCAATCCCGCGACCTTCGGAATGCGAATTAAGCGCCTTACCGCTGCACTACGCCGGCCGTCAAAATTATCTGTCGTGAATTAATTGTACTACCAAACATGTAAAAGCCTCCTGAGCATAATAAAAAAAATAATAATTAAAAAAATTATAGAAATGATTGAAGCATGCCCACTGCCGCTGAGCTGCAACCTAACTGAACGGGCTGACCAAGCTGGTGGAGGAAGCTAATGAAAGGTTTGCGTTTGGTGATCGAAAGTAGAAAAAAAAGCAGGCCGCCACTGTGCGTAGTTGCTATTTTTTTTATTTATTCATTTAACGCCCAGAGGGTTCTTACATGTTTGGTAGTACAATTAATTCATGACAGATAATTTTGAACCAAATAATAAAAATAAAATTTGTTAAAAATGCACACAATTCATAAAAATAAAAAAATATAAAAATACTGCGATTTGATAGGCTTAAAAAATATAATATTTAAAAATAATATTTTTAATTCTAAAATTTGAAATATGAGATTACTATTATGACGGTTTGACTGAAGGTGGCAATAGCGAAATTGGTTAACGTGCACGAAAAATTCAAAAAGGAATCATAAAGACCATATTGAAAGTACCAATTAGAACGCCTTCAATTGAAATTTTCAATAACTTTGACGTACCAAATATACAGCAAATATATGCCAAAAATATATTATTGAAGATCTTCAAAAATAATGAATCCTCTACTAGATCGAATAAAAATAACACTAACACTAGATCGAATAAAAATGATATAAAAAATATTCCAAGTTATAAAACCACATTTGGACAAAGAAACTATACACACTTTGCAACTAAACTCCATAATATCCTTCCCCAAGACATGAAACTAATAAAAAATTCAATTTAATACAAATCAAGAATAAAAATATGGCTTAAAGAGGTCAATGAGAAAACCCTAGCGAAGACGCTAAAATCGACATAGAAGACAAATGAACTATATTTAAATAACATTAGTCCGCCTCGGCACAGGACCCCCTAGTGAGGAGGACTAAGAAATACAATACTTTATACTTAATTTCACTATTACATTTTGTATGTAAATTTTTTTTATATAGTCGCTATAATAAACAAAAAAAATAAAAATAAATAAAAAAACGTCCCGGTTAGACGAGAGGTCTGGGTTCGAGTCCCAGTTGCTAGCATTGTCTTTTTTCTGTTTTTCTGTGTCTTGTTCTCTTTCATATTTTCGTTTAGATTATTATTGTTATCTTCTTCAAAAATGCGGAAGTGTTTAGTAATAGTATTGGAATGAGTTTTTTACAAGATTTACAAAACTCGCCAAGTTGGTATTAAATATGTCAACATCACCTACATAAGTACTGATATCCCATAGTGTGAAATCGTTGTATCGGAGAATGGGCAATGTAGTTCCGCTGATGAATGCTGCAGTAGAATAGTATTGTGTCCTGTTGTTACTGTGGGTATTCGTAAGATTATGAGTTGCAGGAGTTTGAAACAGTCGAACTTAGAGTTGAGTATTTTGAATAAAAAGGTTAAGTGGTTTATTTTACGTGTGTCTTTTAATGGGTGTATTTTTAGAATATTTGCTGTAGCATGGGTGTGGCAATGTTAGCGACACTTTTGTGCACCTAGTTTTATAGAAGACCCATCTAATTTGTTTCTATTGTGTTTTTAAGGTCAAAGACCTCCCGCAATAGAAAAAATATGTTTAATGGTTATGGATGTACCTTGTGCTACTTTATGTTGAATCTAAATTCAAATTAATTTGAGTAATTACGATCCTTGGTTATGAATCCAAATGTCACGGGTTTAAATTCCGGCCCTTAAATTGTTTCCAAAGTGGTAGATACCTTCAGTGTTGCCCTGGTAAAAGATCACCGATAACAACCGAAATAAAGCTTGATATGGTTACAGCCGTGTTTGGTGACCATATCCGAATAGCTAGGTATTTCCCAACCTTCCTCTTTCTCTTCCCATCTACTTCTCCTTCCTTCTAATACCTTCAGCCTCACGACTTACCCCATTGGAGATGCCATTGGAGGGGACCTCATCACTTTCCCAACAGCGTTACAAGGAAACGTATAGTTTCCTCCTTCACCGCACACGTCAAGAATCTATTTTATTGGACGAAGTACATTTATTTGAACGACTCTAGACCCTCCAATGTCCATGCACACGGGGTTAGAAAGCGGTATGCAAGTATTTACAATAATAACTGAGAGAAGATAAAATTCATAAAAAGAAAATATATAGAGAAGGTATTAGACAAACCACCAGGCAGTCCCAATGACAATGTGCATAGCTATCGGCCCATCCGCAGACGAAACCCGGAATCCGCGCCCTTTAGCCGACTCCCCGATTTTGCCACGAAGAAATATATGTAGGAAAGAAGAGAAAGTTTTAAAAGACTCTGGGGAAAAGATGAGCGTCGTGTTGTCGGAGGGTGGGCGGAAGGACGCCGAGACCACGCGGCTGTTCCTCAGGCCTACGCATGTCATTGGGGGAGGCGCGGGAGGATCGCGGAAAAACCGCTCCAGTGTGTGTTCGCCTGGCTGTATGCACGGACAGGGTCTATCCCACCCCCTTTTACGGGGTGACGATGATACATAATATGTACAGTTCAGTTAGAGATGGCAGTCTCACTGGCTCTAGGCGGTTGGGTGCAATTGGGGTCTTGTGCATTACTCAATTAGAAAAGGGGTGAAGATTATCCGGATTATAGCCAAGTTCCTGAAAGATAAAAAGCAAAGTGTGCAATTAACACGCAGTAGAAACGAAAACCTTCAAAACACTAAAGTCGACAATAGTGGGAAGGTTATGAAGCACCGCATAAAGAGGAGACCGACCGGAGTATACTATATCATTCTTTCGCAGGCTAAATCCTACAGATGTACGTGTGTGTCGCATTTCAGTTGATTTATATTTTTTGCTTTATCGACTTTCAAATCCCAACGGTGCTAAAGAAGTTTTCACTTCAAAAGGGCTCATTCTACAAAAAATATTTATTTTTCAATGCAAGTCGTTCCCAATAATAATAACGTTGATGAAACCCATTACTGTTATCTAAAATTGATTGCAGTACCTTTTGAAAACTGGAAATTTTAAAATTTGCTTCCTCATTTACAAAATTGCCAGATTCCTTTCCCGTTGCCTCCATCAGGAAAATCATTTCAGGTAATTACAACCCTTTCCGGCATGCAAATTACAAAATCAACAAAAAATGGCCGAGCAAATACTATTAGAGGGGAGAAGTAACACTGCTGCTAATGGCCGATGAAATATATTGAATCCACTGTCACTTTTTACCATTCGACCCGCGGCTTATCAAAACTGGCCTCTGAAAAATGAATAATACTTTCCGGATGTCCAGTAAAGTAATCAATTTCGTTTATTTTGCATACTTGCAATTCCGGCTCTCAGATTTTTTTGCTTTTGTCGACAGAATATTAATAATATTTTCATAAGATATTATTTTCAGCGTTTACAAATGCGTTGCGTTTATGGTGGAAGAATTTTCTCCGGGATAAATTTGAGAAGGTCAATAAAAACGAGAATGGTTACGATTTTTATGAGGAGCTGAACTTAATTCATTGAACTTAGAAGCCATTGTCAACCTAGGAATTTATGGAATTTTCCAAGATCGAGTTTAACAGAGTGCGATGGAGTTTGTATCAGATTCTACAGTACAATATTTTTTTCACATCTTTATTTAGATGTGTGTAAGATTTTATCATTCATCAAGTACGAAAATAAAAAATCAGTTTAAGAAATACAGCTTAAATTTTTTTCACAAATCCTACGAAAAGTGTCAAGCTTTGGCTTGTGGCTATATTTAAAGTTTTTACCTATGTATAAAAAATGAATGTTTCTTTGTTTGTCCCTTAAAATTTCCTACACCATTCATACGATTGCGATAAATCTTTGGTGAGTTGTTATGCGGTTACTATATAATATAATGGTGATTTCTGGCGTTAATAAAAATTTACACTTGGTTAAAATATGTGTATTTTATAAAGTTTAGCGGCAGGAAGACTTCAGGTGTTTATTCAGCAAACTAATTGAAGCCCCGAGCGATGCCCGGGCTTTACACAGAGTTTTCGAAATCAAATATGGACAGTGACCTTCCAACCTCGGTATAAAATTGTAGATTTGCATACGAATCAAATCCACACAGCCCGCTTGCCAGCCCGCTCGTCCGCAACTGTATTATACATGTCAACCAATTTACACAAAACCTTGACAATTTATATACCTAAACCTTCCTCATGAATTACTCTATCTATTGGTGAAAACCGCAAGAAAATCCGTTCAGTAGTTTTGAGTTTATCGTGAACAGATAGACAGACAGACGCGGCGGAGGATTTAATTTATAATATGTGTAAGAGATAAAGACATTCTACGTAATGGATTTGTCGTCATTTCTCTACACCTCGGAAGGACTGACGCGGTAGCCGGCTTCTAAATGACGTCAGTATAGTACGGACCCACGAACAGAGTCTTAGAAATTCACAAAATATAAAGTTTTATTTTTTACCACATTTTTGCTTTCCAAAAATTACAAAACCCTCCGGATTCCTAGGCCATAATCTTAATCACTCCACCACGGATGCCGTCAAACGTTAAAACCATATAATTTTATTAGCATTTCATATAATTTTAAACAAATAAGTTTCCTTTAATAACTAGAACAAATATGGTAAGTTTTAAGATTTTCACGGCCAAAAGCATTTTCGTTATTTGTTTTTGGGGTGTTATGCCGTGTTGCGCTACCTCCTTCTTTAGCCAACGTTTCGGACATCGTTGCAGTATCCATCATCAGGGCAGATCCGGTAGATATGACGATTGGCTAAAGAAGGAGGTAGCGCAACACGGCATAACACCCCTAAAACAAATAACGAAGAAGAACAAATATGGTTCATAAATTGTTTAATTGTGTAATATGCACATTTGTGATGAACGCCGTGAACACTGAACAGGGCTGCAGAAATGCGGGGCGATATGGCGGTTTTTGCTGCCCGTAGAACATGCGCGCTAGAGGGTGTAATGGACTGGAATGTGTAAAACACGAATCCCCCATACCTCCCCACTATCCTGCCACCCTGGTAGGCCAGAGGTACTACTCGGAACTCGTTAAGCTAAATTACATTATTTACTAAATCTTCCCGTTAGCTGTGTGTACATTATTACCACGTTTCATCACTTGCTCGTTACAGAACTGCTGAATACCTACTGAAGATTACGCTGGCTTTTTACTTTAGACTCACAGCATTAAAAACGCATTAGAAACAACATTGATGAGAGTGCCTCGATAATTTAAAAAAAAAAATAGCCTAAGGTAGTCTAGCTTAGCAAACTAAATAACAGTTATGTATGATATGTAATGAAAAGGTTTATAATAAAAAAGTATTATTGGAATTCGGGATGGATAGCGTAATTTTTTAATTTTTTTAAATGTGTCCAGCAGAAGATTTGAATGGAGATTTAGTAATGACTGTACCTACAAGTTTATTAAACGATATTCAATTGCATAATTTGTATAAGAGATTATTTATCAGAAGGTGGGAAGCGAGGAAGAGCAGTGCGAGAGGGAGAGGCATGGAGATTCCGCCACAATAATGAGTTCTATGATTTTTACCAAGCTCCCAGACTCTATAACCATTTAAGGCTCCAAAGACTAAGATGGGCCGGATATGTGCACCGAATGCCAAACACACGAGTGCCGAAGAAGGTTCTAACAGGACATCCAGGAGGTAAACGAAAGGCGGGCAGACTTATGCTGAGATGGGACGATGATGTCAGGAAGGATGTAAGAGGATTACTCCATGTTGCAGGTTGGAAGACGACGCGCGACGGCCGGTGGAGGTTTATCTTGAAGGAGGCCAAGGCTCGAAATGGGCTCTAGCGCCATTGAAGAAGAAGAAGGGAAGTGAATACTGGAGCAATTTGCGAGCAATTGAATCCACGGCAATCGGAAACAGAAAGATTCGCTTTTTTGCTCGGCCTGTTGCTTCGCTGATGATGGAAGGCCCGTATCTACTAATGGTGTAAGAGCTGCAATGACCACACCACAACATGAGTATAGTATCCTTTGATGTAATATTTAAACATTATAAATCTGGTACAGGGCCCACAGATACTTTAATAGTTCACAACTGCTTACCCTGTACAAATGGCAAGTGCGCCCCACGGTTGAATTTGGAAGCCACTTCTGGTCCCCAAAATGCAAAATGCTCGTTCTTGAGTTCAATAGCTCGGCCGTTTAGTCTCCCTCTTACTGCATTCAAGACTCAAGTTCACAGCTTATTTTCCACAAAAAGACTCTCCATACAGCATCACCAAAGCGCATCCTATAAGCGTTTATGATACATTATTGCTCTATTTTAATTTCTTTATAAGACGTTATTGATTGAATGCAAATGGAATCAGTTTTGAAATTTATTTCACTTTATGCTGCTCTGTGAAATTGCTCCACGGCAAATAAATCTGATTAAACCGAACCTTCATACTCAGTATTTCAATTTACATCAACAACACAACGAATGACATTTAAACGTTTAAAAATTTTCCGGAAAATAACCGGATATTGTGATGAAAGTTTTTTATTGAAAATATCCCTTTACGAAATATGTCATTCATTTTATTTATTTCGTTCATTTTCGTGAATATTTTTAATGGCCAAACTAAATTAAATGCCTGAATTTTATATATTAATTTCATGTTTCAATTGATAAATGAGTTAAACTAGTAAAACATTTTTTAATCCTTCAAACGAGAGCCTTTGGGGAGAGCCATGTATTTCCTAAATGCAGTTAATCAAAGGAATGATATGTTTTTCATGTCCTATAACGAATTTGTAGAGTTTTTAGCAATAATAATAATAATTTATTTATATGACGAGAATGCCAACATTCTTATAAATACTAACCAGGAATTATTAGATTCCTGGTCAAATAAAATTATTCATGCAAAACACGTCAATTTTCTAAAGCAAACGTATGTTGACAAACTTTCGTCAAACAAATGGTTGAGTATTGGAGAGTTGAGTGCAGAAATAGAAGGATTTATGCTTGCCATTCAAGATAGAGTCATTAATACTAAAAATTATAGGAAGCATATAATCAAAGATATAAATCAAATTGATGATTTATGTAGAAAATGTTTGGCTTTTCCGCAAACTATAGAACATATTATATCGGGATGTTCTGTATTAGGCACAATCAGGTTTTAAAAATAATCCACCAAAGTTTGGTAATTAAACATAACTTGATTGACTGCCGTAATATAGTACCGTATTATGAATATGAACCGAATTCATTTTTAGAAAATGAATTTTATAAAATATATTATGATAAAACTATACTAACAGACAAAACAATTAGTCATAATAGACCTGATATAGTTTTACATGACAAAATTAAAAAAAAAAATTATATCATTGATGTAGCTATTCCAAATTCCTGTAATATTCAAAAAAATGTTTCTGAAAAAATAAGAATATACACAGATTTAGGAAATGAGATTAAAAGAATTTAGCATTCTCAGACTATAAAAATATTACCATTTGTTATTTCGGCTACTGGCATTATACCTAGGACTCTCATTCAAAATTTAGGCATATTAGATTTGTTTAAGAATTTAAATATAAAAATGCAAAAATCAGTCATTTTAAATACATGTAGGATTACAAAAGATTTTTTAAATACTTATATTGAGGGATCAGTAGGATTTATAGGTTCAATTAGGAATTCCACAGAGTCGAACCATCTGATATGAAAATATCTGGAGTCGGTGAATTTTTTTTCCCATTTGGTCTCTGGTAGGTTGACATGTTGTTCTTATATTGTTTTGTATTTATAATACTTATTTATATAGTGCAATCGCATAGCGTGGATTGACTAGATGATCATTTGGGGAAGTGTGTGAAAGGGCTTAGTTTTTCCTGTGGGGAAAATTTAACCCGGACATTTAAATCTGGAAAGTTGTATAGCGCCGTTTTTGTGAAAAATCACCTCAAGGGCTCTAAACAACTTATGAAGAATTCTTAGATTCTGCCTACCTAATTTTACTATTTATAAATAGATACAGAAACATACTTTCCTGGCAGGTCTCTTACGATAAACACACTTTAATTAGAATGTTTATGCTTGGAGAAAATACGGCGATACTGTTGAAATTGACAGACAGCGTGATTGAGAGGTAAGGCTCTCGAATAGCAATCTGAAGGTTTGGTACAATCCCGGCGTGCGCAAATAAATTTTATTTGATTTTTTATTTTTATAAGCTTTATTTTTCCCAAATTTTACATTTGATATATACAATACTAGCTGACCCGGCCACGCGTTGCTGTGGCTTATACAACACTTTGTAAAATCCAACCTTTGTAACCATCGCCGTCTTTGATTTCATCGCGAAGAGATCATCAGTACGGTTTGCATGTGAGGTACTCGTAGCTCGTCGCCCATTTGATTGACTTCGACGATCTATGTCAGCTCGTCTTTTCCTTGGCATATTAAAACAGTAAATAAAGTTCTCACACACTGACAAACTGATGATAGAATATTTTAAATGATAAAAGAATGACAGGTAACGTTTGACAGCGTCTGAAATATGACAATCAGAATTCTTTTTTTTTGCATTCCAATTCTAGATTACGTTGTGCTTTTGAAAGTAGGTAGGAACAGTGGAACTGTTTATATGAGAAAATGAAATTATTGTTTTTACTATCTTCCTCACAATTTTTTCATATTATCTCACCGTTTAAACCTTCCCTGGACTACGACAAACATTTCAAAACCAAAATCACCTAAATCGGCCCAGCCGCTCTCGAGTTTTAGTGACAGAAACGAATAGCAATTGATAAGAATAATAAGATAAGAAGATATCATTTGTATAGTAAGCTATCCGTAAAAGATAGATATATGCATTCGCGGACTTTTTTATAGATCTATAAAAGAGGAATATCCCACCATGCATTGTTTTGTTATATCCCAAAAGGATTAGGCAGCGTTTTCGATGAAAGCTATCAGGCGGCTGGACTTTTTTCCGGCACTTCTAACAATTATCCTTATGTTTCAACCAATTTACACAAATTCTTGACAAATTACATACCTAAACCTTCCTCACGAAACACTCTCTCTATTGGTGAAAACTGCATGAAAATCCGTTCAGTAGTTTTCGAGTTTATCGCGAACAGACAGACAGACAGACAGACGGCGCGGGGGACTCTTTATAATATGTAGAGATTATGAAAATAAAAAGAACAATGGGAACCCACTAAGGCGCAGCCTGTGCGTGGGTAACATAGTTAAATATTTATTAAGATTGTACCTATAAGGAACAAACAGGGCATACAAGGCAAAAACAATTATTCAAATTTAACAGTTTGTACACAAATGTGTACACAATGTGTACAGTGTAATAGTAAGTGTTTAGTGTAATAATAAGTGTATAGTAGTATAGTGTAATAATATGTGTAATGTTTGTATATAAAATAAAATAAATTGATATAATTTTTTTTTTTTTTTTTTTACATGAACTCCACACAGGAGGCCCAGAGGAAAATAATTTCCCTCAGGGCCTATGTCATCTTTTAAAATGCTGTGTGGAGGGTTTTTTTTAAGAAAAGGAAGGAGAGGAGAGTTCTGGGAAGGAAAAGGGTTTAAGGGGTGGGTAGGAATCGGGGGTTCAGTATGTCCTGGTCATCCGCCTCCAAGAACTATACAAACCTCACCCCATGAACCCGGGCACCCCTGCTAAATCACCAAACGTAGCGAACCACTTAGGGTGACCTATGGCAGAGGTGTTGGTTATCCAATAAAGGTTCCCGGGGCGGCGGTACCCATTCCCGCCTCCCAAATTGAAATTAATTAATAATGTTTCAACATCTGTATTTTTAGGCCATAATCTTAACTCTTTGGTGTATTGAGAAAGTTTAGTTGTCACTTGAATAAGTAAGTTATTCAAGTTATTTTATAATTAGATAATTTTAAATATGTAAGTGAAAGATACTCTCGGTATCGCCCTGGTGTAAGACCATCATTCAGAATTGAAAAATTTGTGTGAAAATCATGTTTTAATGGTTTTATTCTTTGTTATTTATGGTTTTGTTCTTTAATGGTTTTGTTCACTTTGTGCACCTATGTATACCGTTGTATACCTATGTTTTGAATTTGAAAAAGTAATTTTTTTATTTTTCCAATGAAGAAGGGTTCGGTGAATGTGCATATAAAACTGGTGGAGGTTAGTACCTCCAACAAGGTTATGAACCACCGGGTTAGAGTATACGTCTTATTTTTAAGAAACAGCACAATTAAGTGATCCTTGTACTTGAGTCATAAGAACAGAGTGGTAGATGTGAGATGATTTATTATTGTAAATTAAGCAAGGTTTGTATGCAAAGACCGAGTTGTTTGGCGGTCCATCCTCTCTGCCTACCTTTTCAAGATGTCGTGATGATTAGTTAGTTATAAACCCTAATATTAATTATTATTTTTAATTGATAAACTAACGTTTAAAACAAGATTTTTATGCATACCACAAAGGGTAAAAATTATTATAAGCAATAATTAACACTCATCTACATTGAAAAAATCTTCCGAGAAAAGATACATGCCGCCGACGAAACTTGAACCCATGTCCTTCTGATTGCCGGTCAGGCGCTCTACCACTGAGCTATGTCGGCTTATCTAATACCCGCCAAATAATTCAATATATACTAGTGTTTCATTCAACAATTACTGCTTATTACATTTTTCCACCTGAAAACAACAAACTTTATTTTTGTGAGAGAGTCATTGTTAGTGCTAAATCTCTCGCTAGGTGGCGTCGAGACAAATTATGTTTACATTTTTTGGTGAAATACTTTAACTTGCCAAATATTAATTATTATTTTTAATTGATAAACTAACGTTTAAGACAAGAATATTAATAGTATAAACTTTTACACAAGGTAAGTGAAAACTTTTTCACTAGGTAAGTTAAAAAGAGAGTAAGTCTGTTGTCCTTTCAATGAATCACAATAAGGTCAGCCACGGTGTTAGCTGTTCTTTATTAAGTCTGTAAACCAGGTGAGCGTTCTTTTATTGTTCTTTAAATTTTCTGACATCTTGTAAATTCAATTTCTTTACTGCAAACCCGAGCGTATATTAAAACCCGGCATTCCGAATTTCTACCCACATAATAATAAAACAAACTTCCCTTGAAGATTTAAAGTTATTAAGATCTTAAAAACAATTACTCATATATGAATTTCCCACGATAGAAAAAAATGGCAAACTACGTGTTATAATGTAATCGTATTTTTGTTTCATATCATAGTGTTTCCATACAAACGAAGTATTGAAAATCTGTAAGGCGCAGATGCCAATCAAATACTTCTCACCTCCGCTCACCCCAAATCAACTTTGATTCGAATGGAATCTTGGACGCCAATCTTCGACTATACAGTCGAAGAATGTCAATTTGCGGCAAGCATGAGACTCACCCTCCACGGCGTGGGCATTCCTAATGTATCATCCCTGGAAAGGAGTGGGGTGTTGGGCTATTGCCATTAAAACCCACTTTTTAATGAACATAAGCATAGTATATTGTTTAAAGGAATAACTGTTAATAAATGACATATAAAAGGACTCACCCGGGACCTTGAATCAACCTAATTCTAACTATCTACCAATTTACCCCCCCCCCCGGACTGCAGCTGCGAGTTGGAGGCCCTTGTGGCCTCTCCCGGAGACGCCTGGTGTGAATTTCTACCGATTGGGAGGCCCAAACTCTCTCCATCAATCGGTAAAACTCCGCTCGACTGTGGCAGGCGGAATCCTATGACCCTCCGCGGGATGCCGATCCTCCTGCTTCCTCTCCTGGCCTCGGCTCTGGAGCCGAACGATCACCGATGGTGGGGACCCATGAACCTCTCCTGACTATCGGTCCTATTGCAAATGGTGGCGACACTCTTACTCCTTTACGGCGCGAGTTCTCCAAAAATGGCGAGCACCACGGGATTGTCGGCCGCGGGAAAATGATTATTGCCAGCGTACACTACTTGTTACCGACAGGATGGCTCTGCTCACTCCCGATTACTCTTTGTGAGCCCCGGCCACAATAACATGCCGCCGAATTATTCCCGACTCGATTAAACACGATCTCACTCGCTATTTTAAGGGGTTTTTCTTTGAAAACCATTAATAAGATTTCACTAAAAATCCATTGTCGCCCGCGTATACTTTCTTAAATTCTTTTTCGTACAATTAGCACATTTTACTCGCAATGTGTGACTCGTCGATTCCAAAGCGGGCCGCTCTTCTCGCTTCGAAATCAAAGTGTGCGGAACCGGAACAACGCCCTCTCGCGCCTCGCCTAGACACCAAAAATCCTGAGAGTGTCGCCAACATTATCATTTTTTTAAAGTACTTGACGGAATAATACATTTTTAAGAATTGCTTCATAACAATACCCCCCTTCCCTCGAAAATGTTTGCCCTCAAACAAAATTGAAAAACACCCATATAAACCTATACTGGCTAGACTGGTCCCGAGGAGTAACAAAAACAAACATTCAACCATTATAAATGAGCATCATAATTTGGAAAATAAAACTTATTTACTAACGGATAACAAAACTTACGAAGAATGGGTGTGCCGCAGCTCCAATCGCACCCATCGAGCGTGTAGCCGAATGGTTGAGCCTGCGATGCAGCCATTCTCGAACTTAAAGATAATTTAAGATAAAAGTAGCTTAATTACAAATTTAAGCAGATGTTACGTGAACGGAGTCAGCAAGCACCCACAGTATTGGAATACCGGGTGATGAGAAATTGACGAATGTCGAAGACTGCCGTTAGCGTTACATCTACAACAGAAAACATATTTGAACATAAATTGTATGAAAACTTATAGGTATAAAAATAAATATATATAATCTCCTTCTCAACACATCTATACAACTTAGCATTAAAGCTTCACTGACCCATAAATAGGGTGATTAGGCCAATCAGGCATCACTTTTTCTTTATTATTAGGGAGGCAAGCCAACCCTCACTTTTCACTGAGTCTACTTCTCCGTTGGAGATAACAACACACTTTGAATAAACTCTATCTATTCTAACTAACTCGGTCCTTGGGTGAATAATATTTAACCAACAACAATTATACATTGTAAAGGTAATTTTGAAAGTGTACAACCACCGCATCGGATGGTGCCAAATAATTTTTTTTTAATAGTATACAACCAACGCATCGGATGGTGCCAAATGATTTTTTTTATAGTATACAACCAACGCATCGGATGGTGCCAAATAATTTTTTAATAGTATACAACCAACGCATCGGATGGTGCCAAATAATTTTTTAATAGTATACAACCAACTGTTTTAGAAGGTGTGATTTGTTAATAGATGTGCAGCTATATTATAGTGCAGTCATTTAATATACGTTCATCTGTGTAGAAGACGTTTCAGTAATTACAGAACAATATTTTAAGGCTTTCCCTATAAACCGTTGTTCATCCATATCGTACAAAATATCAATGGTACAAGTCTCTTAGGACAATACTAATAGTATACATTTTAATTCTGTACAAATATATATATAACTATTTCCAACATTGGCTTAAAATGTGGAAGGATATTTAGAACCACATCGTCCCACATTATAAGTTTTCTAAAATCTTATAAATAAAGAGTACATAACCAGTGTCAAAACATTTTTTTTTTTGTATTATAAAGTGTTAATAGAATTAAAACGCTTTTTCAAAAGTAGAGGCTTAGCTGATGCAGCCCATGTTTAAAGAGTAAAAATAATAGTTAAATATTTTACTATGAAAACAAAACAAAAATTGTATTTACTCCCAAGTTTAGTAATAAGTTATGTAACCTTAATGATGAAACCAAGTCTAATAGTGTCAATGCACTTCAGGTGAATAACTAAATTCTTTATTTCGAATCCACTTTGAAAACAAAGAGTTACTACACTGGTATCTCTGTATTTACTAAGTAAGTACAAACATAAAAAAAACGGCATATAACATCTATGCACATAGTTAAAAATGATATACATGAAATACACGGAGATAGAGAGCGGATATGTCCGTGCATCCCATGATACAAAACTTACAACTAACAGAAAGAAAGTATGCCTGAAACACACGGAGATAGAGAGCGGACAAGTCCGTGTATCTCAGGATACAAAACTTACAACTAACAAAAAGAAAGTATGCCTGAAACACACGGAGATAGAGAGCGGACAAGTCCGTGTATCTCAGGATACAAAACTTACAACTAACAAAACCTAAATAAATTCATCTGTTAAGCCGACATCCGAATTTGCGTCTGTTTTATCTTTAATACTATCGACAATTTATACATACACTCGCAGATATATAGTTTTAAATACATTCTCAACTCGAGCATTAGCACCAGAGTTGAGGATGTTATTGTAAGGAAACAAACCAGCATATCATTACCAACATCAAACTTATAAAACACCCCTCGCGAAGTAAATAACCCATTTCCGTAGAAATGAACCTATGACAGGAGAAAAGACTGTCAGCATGTCGGGTCGTTTCAACTCGGTTGATCAGGCCGGGTTAAAACTCCCAAGCATCAAATATTAACTAACAGATATGATAATTTGCAGTACTCGGTAGGGATGGCCAGACCCTCCGAAGTATTGCCACAATAAGACTATACCGGTATATTATTTGATTTTACTATATCTTTCACATGAAAATCACCCGCAACTTTTCCGTTTAAGTCTGCAAGTGTATAAATTAAGTTGGATTTTTTCTTTACTACCACGTTCTGAACAAACCGGGGTGCCAATTTTTGTGCAAAATAATTCAATGCGTTAGATTGCGCAAAATTCCTCCGCCACACCACATCACCAACCTGATAGGTAATGTGTTTTCTGCGCAGGTTGTAATGGTCAGCTCCTTTTTGAAAAGCTTTAAGAAGAGCATTCGAGACTTGCTCATAAACCGACGACAACTCTTCCAATTTCTGTGCATAAACTTTAGGTTGAGCACCAATTTGCGAACTGGTTTCCTCATCCGCTATTGGATTACGGTGCAGATCACCGTCTAGTATCTGCTCCCGACCATGCATCAGAAAATAAGGTGTATAACCTGTAGCGCAGTTTACCGTGTTATTCATCGCTGATTGAACTTGCGGAAGAAATTTAGACCAGTTTCGGTGGTCTGATTCAACTAAGATGGATAACGCCGTGCCCAGGGTTTGATTATAACGTTCGACTACGTTGTTTTGAGGCGTATAAGATGAATTGTAAAATGGTGGCGGCATGTTATAACTATTAAGTAATTCTTTAAATTCTTTCGAAACAAATTGACGACCATTATCACAGACGATAGTTCGTGGTACGCCGTAAACAAGAAAGATGTTTTCTTCTAAGATTTTTATTATGCTTCTCGCGGTGCCATTGCGCAGCGGAAATAGCCATGTAAATTTAGAAAAAACGTCTACACATGATAGGATTACGGTAAAACCTGAGTAACTCCTAGGTAAAGGACCTACTAAATCTATCGACAACATTTGCATGGGTCTTGTGACCTTTTTTGGGTTTGAGGAGATTCCGTTAGGTGGGGCTGTACTTATTTTGTGGGCCTTACAGACTGTACAACGATTAACAAATTGCTTAACATCCTTGTACATATTAGGCCAATAGTAACGCAATTGCACCTTTTTGTAGGTTTTGAATACCCCAGGATGACAAGCTCGCGAAGATTCGTGTAAATTAGATAGAATTGCCTGTCTACCTTCTTGCGGAACTACTTTTTTCCAGGCAGTATCCTCGCACAGAGCTAGACGAGTCTTTGTGTGTCGGAACAATTCATTATTACGTATTTGAAAGTTCTGGAATCGTTGTGGGAATTCTTTGCATCCTTTCCAAGCTTTCAAATACCACGTATCCTTTGTATTATCAATGTCCACACCTGATAATACGGCAAGGTCCATTCGTGAGAGTACGTCTGGAACAACATGCTGTGTCCCTTTGCGATGAACAACGTCAAAAGAAAATGAGAAAATGAGAAAGAGCTTGCGTCGCAATGTATCGCGAACGGTTCTGAAAAGTTTGGGCAGCTTAAAACCGGAGCACTTATAAGGGCTTGTTTTAAATCGTTAAAAGCTTTTTCAGCTTCTGGTGTCCATTTGAAGTTACTGACACCGTTCTTTGAACCAGTAAGCTTCGTCAATGGAGCGGCTATTCTCGAGAAGCCTTTGATAAAACGTCTAAAATACCCTGAAAGGCCAAGGAAAGCTCGGATTCCTTTCGCGTTTTTTGGAATTGGAAAATCCTTTATGCTTTCAATTTTCACCGGATCTGTGCGAAGTCCCTGTGAATCTACTAAGTATCCCAAGTACTTAAGCTCTGATCTACAGAACTCAGATTTTTTTTGATTTATAGTGAGGCCCGCATCTCTCAGTCTTTCAAAAACTTTGTTAAGTAGTTTAATGTGAGAATCAAAATCCTCCGAAATTAAAATTAAATCGTCTAGATAACAGAAGGCGTTATCATCAAATTCTGGTCCAAACAAGGCGTCAGCCAGTCTTTGGAGTTCACTGGGTGCATTTTTTAACCCAAACGGCATACGAGTAAATTCGAAGAGTCCACGGCCCGGAACGACGAATGCTGTTTTCTCGCAGGAGTCTTTATCCAGCGCTACCTGCCAAAACGCCTTACTCAAATCTATTGAAGATACGTATCTTGCGCCACCCAGTTTGTCTAAGATCCGTGCGATATGAGGTAATGGGTAACTGTCTCTGATCGTTACGTTATTTAATTTTCTGGAGTCGAGGCAAAATCTCCCCGTACCATCCTTCTTTTGTACTATAATCACGGGACTAGACCAAGGCGATCGAGAGGGGCGGATTACTCCTAAACTGAGCATCTCGTACACTTCCGCGTCGAGTTGACGTTGTCTAGCCGGAGACAGAGGATAGTAGCGCTGCTTAATCGGAGGACCAGTTGTAATGATTTTATGCTTCACTAAATGTGTTAAACCCAAACCTTTTTTTTCATAGGAAATAGAGTCAAATTTACTAACAATTTTCGAAAGAGCTCTGCTTTCGGAAACCGATAATGAAGAAGCAGGGCGAATTGCTCGTAATTCATTAATGTGACCCGCATGGTCAGGTTCGTGCACGTCTGGAAACAGTTCCGGTGCGATTCGAAACTGCTTCCAAAAGTTGACCCCCAAAATAAAATTAGGTGATAATGATGGAATGACGTAAAAGACAACCTGCCTTGTGATTGTATTGTACGTCACCGGCAAAGTTATAGTACCCAGAACAGACTGACTCGAGCCGTCAGCTGTTGTAACGCTATAATCTACTTTAACTAATTCTACTCCTAAATCTAAAAATATCTTATAACTATCCCCCCCTAAACATGACAAAGAAGCACCACTGTCTAGCAATGCTTTATAATTATTATTTAGAACAAAAATGTCGGCATAAGGACGCTCATCCTCTGTACTATCCTTCTCCTGTGGCAGTGCGTCCACCGCTTGAGGAGACGGGCTAGAAAGGAATTGTTGCACTAGGCGGAGCCAACGCTTCCACTCCCTCTTTCTTTGTGCACAAGAAGGGGCGCGGTAAGATTGACTCGTTTCTAGTTTTTTGGATCTTTAGTATATTTCTTATTGTTAATACTACTAACATGTGGTTTCCTATTATCGCTATCTTTTTTCCAACAATTTGTTATTGAATGACCTTTGATTTTGCAGTAAGTACAAACAAGAGATTTATTTTGTTGATTTATTGTATCCTGTTTAGAAAAATTATTCATATTGTTCGCCGTAGGTTTAGAATTCCTAGAAGGGTTAAAATTATTATTATTGTTATTATTATTGAATGTCTTGTAATTGTTTGTATTATTGAAAGGCTTATTGTAACTATTGGAGAACGAATTAAATTTTTTAAAGTTACCGGACTTAAATTGAGTGTCTACTAATTTTGGAATTGCTGAGGACGTTGAGGCCTCAGTGTACGACTCGAGTTTAGCAGCGCACCTCGTAAGTTCCTCAAACGAACTAAAATCTCTGGATGACATCAAGTTAGCATACATAGGCAACAATGCTTTCATGGCTATCCGCAAAAGTTTAACCTCAGGAATTTTACAATCCAATTTATTGTTAAGCGCTTTAAGTCTCAAAGTGAATTCTAAAACTGACATTCCCTTGGGCTGTTTATAATTTAGAATCTCATTTTCCAGATCTAATTGCCTATCCTGTCCCTCAAATTGTTTTATTAATAAGCTGGATAGGTCATCCCATTCTAAGTCTGGACTATAAATTGACCTATACCATAGAAGTGCTAACCCGTCTAAAATTTCACTGAAAGATTTAACTAAGTCTTTATGAGAAATGTTGCGTGTCCTACAACGCTCTTCGACCAAAAGCAGAAAATCTCTCACGCAGCTTTTACCATCGTACTTGACATCCCAATTTGTAAGCCCCCGCGATGATGAGTCTTTATAAATAACCTTGGTATGTTTAATAACCGTGACCTTCTCCTCTGTTTCATTGTCAGAATCTAGATCCGAATCACTTTCCTCCAGAACCACATTTAATGATTTCTTCATAGTTTTGTTATAGGCGCGCGCTCGTGAACGCAACGCTTGGGCGGTGCCCTCCGGTTCGATGGATCGTGAAGTTAATTCCTTTATAAGATCATCCTTGGATGCATTATTTACATTTGGAATCGGAGTAGACATTGTAACGGTAATGTAAAAAGCTTGACACGAAAATACAATTGAAAAGAAATAGAAGAAAAGAAAATAAAATTACTATATTCTTTGTTTTTGATGTTGTTGTTATTGTTATTGCTGCTAATGTACGTTGTAATTGTACGGTGTTGTTGTTATTGCTATATTCTTTTTTTTTTTTTAAATGTGTATGTTGCCCATTTAAATTAATATTTTTTTTTTCCGTTAAATTAATATGTAAGTAGCTCATAAAAAAAATTTCATTTAACTTAATATGTAAGTAGCTCATTTAAAAAAAAATAAAAATTTTCATTTAAATTAATATGTAAGTAGCTCATTTAAATGAAAATTTAAAACGTCAGTTAGACATTAGTAAATAAACATTTTACAAGTATAATTACAGTAGGTTTTGACAGGGCTTTAGACAAATTTTCCACTCGAAGCAAAAACAAATCACTCGCATTGTCATTAAAAATCTCAATAAATATTTTAAACAATTGAATAATCTTCAATAATAACCCTCCATTACTATTTAAACACAAAATAAATTGATTTGTTTTCGGCTATCAGGTATTTTAACATGTAAACACAGCTGTGTTTTGACATTAGCCCAAGCCATAGGTAAAAATGTCAACAAGAAACCGTCATAG
The DNA here is from genome assembly GCA_917880885.1 of Limnephilus marmoratus. Classification (NCBI taxonomy): domain Eukaryota; kingdom Metazoa; phylum Arthropoda; class Insecta; order Trichoptera; family Limnephilidae; genus Limnephilus; species Limnephilus marmoratus. Next base: position 48,282,790 of record OU862918.1, on the reverse strand, counting down.
ACAATCCGAGGTATTCTTGTAGCAGCAAGCACTGATTGATTCCGAAATGAAAAAAAAATTATGTAGCTCTATGTAGCACATTTTCCATTGTCTATGGCCGATTTCTATGCTTTAAACATACAAAATGAAACTGACAATGCATTTTAGGTTATGGAATACAATAACATTGCGTTTCAATGAACATGCGAGTAAATGCAAACAGGAAATTCGGCTGAACAGATGAATATTATACAAAGCATAATTATACTACCCTGTGTACACCACGGACGACAAAAGACCAATCCAGGAATGTTACAAAATCGAGCCCAAAACAAACGCTTGAGGCGCCATTGTTATAATGTAATCGTATTTTTGTTTCATATCATAGTGTTTCCATACAAACGAAGTATTGAAAATCTGTAAGGCGCAGATGCCAATCAAATACTTCTCACCTCCGCTCACCCCAAATCAACTTTGATTCGAATGGAATCTTGGACGCCAATCTTCGACTATACAGTCGAAGAATGTCAATTTGCGGCAAGCATGAGACTCACCCTCCACGGCGTGGGCATTCCTAATGTATCATCCCTGGAAAGGAGTGGGGTGTTGGGCTATTGCCATTAAAACCCACTTTTTAATGAACATAAGCATAGTATATTGTTTAAAGGAATAACTGTTAATAAATGACATATAAAAGGACTCACCCGGGACCTTGAATCAACCTAATTCTAACTATCTACCAATTTACCCCCCCCCCCCGGACTGCAGCTGCGAGTTGGAGGCCCTTGTGGCCTCTCCCGGAGACGCCTGGTGTGAATTTCTACCGATTGGGAGGCCCAAACTCTCTCCATCAATCGGTAAAACTCCGCTCGACTGTGGCAGGCGGAATCCTATGACCCTCCGCGGGATGCCGATCCTCCTGCTTCCTCTCCTGGCCTCGGCTCTGGAGCCGAACGATCACCGATGGTGGGGACCCATGAACCTCTCCTGACTATCGGTCCTATTTCAAATGGTGGCGACACTCTTACTCCTTTACGGCGCGAGTTCTCCAAAAATGGCGAGCACCACGGGATTGTCGGCCGCGGGAAAATGATTATTGCCAGCGTACACTACTTGTTACCGACAGGATGGCTCTGCTCACTCCCGATTACTCTTTGTGAGCCCCGGCCACAATAACATGCCGCCGAATTATTCCCGACTCGATTAAACACGATCTCACTCGCGATTTTGAGGGTTTTTCTTTGAAAACCATTAATAAGATTTCACTAAAAATCCATTGTCGCCCGCGTATACTTTCTTAAATTCTTTTTCGTACAATTAGCACATTTTACTCGCAATGTGTGACTCATCGATTTCAAAGCGGGCCGCTCTTCTCGCTTCGAAATCAAAGTGTGCGGAACCGGAACAACGCCCTCTCGCGCCTCGCCTAGACACCAAAAATCCTGAGAGTGTCGCCAACATTATCATTTTTTTAAAGTACTTGACGGAATAATACATTTTTAAGAATTGCTTCATAACATACGAAAATTGTGAAAAATACATCTATCATTTTTTATGTGGCTACCACACAAGAGTCCCAACTACTCCCATCCTCTTGGAGCCAGTTAGATTATGGCATCCCCAATTGTGGCTGAAAGTATTTGGGAGAGGAAGGTGGAGAAGTACCAGGATAGCAGGAGTGCCCGGGTTAATGGGGTGAAATTTGTCTAGGTCTTCGAATTGGTTGCGTCACCCATCTCCTGCGTGGAGGGCCGGATCAGGAGATACTGGTTGAGGGAGTCCTTTTGAATTCTCCAGCCGGACTCTCTCAACCCATCGCCTTGAACCGCAGAGGGAGGGAAGGATTTGTCCATCACTCCGTCACCCACTACTCATACCTTTTTCCTACCATGAACTTCCTCTCCTTCCTTTCCTTAAAAAGACCTTCCACACAGCATCTCCAAAGATGACACAGGCTTTTCCTCAAAGTTTCCTATGTGGATCTAACGTAAAAGAAAAAAAAATCAGGGTGAGCAATTCACACGCGGTAGAAGTGAAACCTTCAGCAAACTAAAATGTACAAGAGTGGAGAGGTTACGAAGCACTCCACAAAGAAGAGGCCGATTATACTATCTCATTCTCTCGCAGGCTAAATCCAACAGATGTGTGCGTTTGTTTCTTTTTAATGTCGCTTTTTTCGTTTCAGCGGGTTTCAAATCACAACGGTGCTGAAGAAGTTACAACTCCAAATAATAACATTTTTTTTACAGTGATACCTCACAAGAGTCTCAGCTGCTCCCGTCTGGAGCCAGTGAGACTATGGCATCCACAATTGGGGTATGTTGTGAGGCTGAAGGTAGTGAGGAGGAGAAGGAGATAGGGAAGAGGAAGGTGGGGAATTACCTGGCTATTCAAATCTGGTCACCAAACACGGCTAATGCCATTTCAAGCAACGTTTCAATTCTGAATGGTGTTCTTACACCAGGGCGATACTGAGGGTATCTTCCACTCTGGAACGTGCCGCAAATACAACGTGTCCGGAAACTCGTAGTACAAGCGGGAAACTGGTGAATCTACATCACGTAGAGAACCCAAAAAACTTATATTTTTCGATCTGAGCATTTCGATTTTAATATTATTTTTTTTCTATTTTTCCATTTTTTCGGCAACTAAAGGGTTAAAAAATTTTTTGAGCCCGGTTTACCCTTCGTTGCATTTTATAAGACATTACACAGCTGAAATCAACCCTCTAGTGAAAATTTTTTTCAAATTTAACCAAAAAAATTCCAACTTCGGACCCGATTTACTCGAAAACGAAAGCTCAAATCAAAAAAGTTAAACCACAAAATCGACTCCAAATGTGATGTGGATTCTCCAGTTTCCCGCTTGTACTACGAGTTTCCGCACACCTTGTATACTATATATTATTTTAAATGAATAAATTGTGAAGTAACACAAATTAATCACATAAAAATTATTTGCCACGCCGGGATTCGACCCCGCCACCTTTGGAATGCTAGTCAAGAGCTTTACCGCTGGACGCCATTATTTTGTCTTTCAAATAATATCTACCACTTTTAATTTTATATTTGGGTAACATCATTTTATAAGTAAAAACTTCCAAAACCATTCTTCCGTAAGTCATACAAAGTAGCCCTTAATCCTACGTAAATTTTTTGCCGACGTTAATTAGTTTTAGGTACAAATCAAGGTGAAACTCAATCCCTCGGAGCGCACGAGAGACTTTTAGGTACAAAAGAAACAAACAGATTCTCCATCAAAGGACAAAAATGTCAGGAGCAGTCTGTCCTGGGAACTGGAGTATTTGTTCAGTATTGCTTACAAACCTTTTACAAAACCAAAGAGACGGTATTTATTTTAACGCTTGAATTTAAGACAAAATGAAAAATGAAAAATAATTGTGTTTTGAAAAGCGGTTACTTGGTGAAGAAACTAATATATTTTTAACATCGCTTTATATCTTATATTTGACCAGACAACTCAGAATTAATTCATTTCAACACCTCCTTTGAAAAATCGTTGAGTGATGAAAAAAATATGTCAAAAATTTAAATAGGCTAAATAGGCTACCTTATGTTAGTTATTAATTTTTTTAAACTTTATGGGTAAAATCTCAAATTATAATATTTAATTAAATGATATCTCTTCTGATTTTTCTGTCTCCAGATTTCGATCGAGTTTCACTAATATTGTCTTCATTTAATTAAATACCTTATGTTAGGTTACGCGCTACTATTCAATTATTTTTTTCACTACCTTTAAAGTCAAAGAGGTGTTGAGTTAAAAGTTGGCATGGAACCCTTATTTTATGCCTAACTGATAAATAATCATTGGAAACATTAAAATAAAGTACCTACTATACCAATACACAGTATTATCACGAAGTAAAAAAAATATCACAAATAATAATGTGTAACCGTAACTGCTGCGTCCCTTTTTATGTTAATATCTCACTGCTCCCGTCTGCATCCAGTGAGACTATGGCATCCCCAATTGTTGTGAGGCTGAAGGTAAGTGGTGAGGGCTCTATCTTGCCTTTCAATATTAATTGGAGCAGGTGATACTTCTCCCCTCGAAGTTTGTGACCCAATTTTTTATCAAAGTAATACATGACCCAGACTTTTATCAATATAAGCAGTTCTCTATCTGCTCTAGCCCGCCTGAGAATTTCTGTGTTGGTGATCATGTCGGTTCATGGGACCTTGAGCATTCTCCGGTGAAGCCAGATTTCAAAAGCCTCTAACCTGTTCATGGTATTTACCTTCAAGGTCCATGTCTCACATCCATGCAGCAAGACCGACCACATAACATTTTAACATTCTCTGCCTTAGTTTTAAATTCAAAATCAATAGCCAATTTTCAGTAGGAAATGTTCGATAAAATTTAATTTATTTAACCATCATAATCATCATCATCATCACTATTGGCTCTACAACCCCTGGTGGGTCTTGGCCTCTTCAAGAATCTTCCTCCACTCATCTCGGTTTTGGGCCAGCTCTCTCCAGTTTAGAAGCTCCAAGATAGATATGTCTTTGAGGACGTTGTCGCTCCATCTTAGTCTTGGTCTTCCCAGGGTTCGTCGCCCTATTGGTCTTGACTTCAGCAGGGACTTTGGTGCTTGATGCTCGGTCATTCTCTCCACATGACCCAGCCACCGAAGTCCTCCCAGTTTTATATATTTTGCGTCGTTTAGCTTCTTAAACAAAGTATAGAGCTCGTTAACGTAACCATCATAATATTCAACTTCATTTTTAATATTGTTAGAAATTTGTATTCTTCCAAATAACACTTTTATCTCACTTTTCAAAGGAGGAAATTTCCCTATTTTTTTAATTACATCCATCAAAAGTTGCCAAATTGACAAAATCAATTTCCGGAAGTCTGCTCGGGACATTCATGAGACTGAGGGATGACCATTAATTAATATTTAACATCTTGACATCTGATTGCCACCACCCTAAACCCTTCGACAGGACCTATCAGTTTTCCCGTCATTAGGTAGTTACGTACTCGAACAAAGAAAAAATGAATATTCCAACGATGGAAAGAGTTTACCAAACTCCCCATCGATTCCCATAATTTATTACGATTTTTTTAATCGAAATACAAGATCACTATACATCAGATTACATGCACTTAAAATACCGATATTTGCCACCAAATATGCACCAACTATCGGCAACATATGTATTATTCAGAAATAGGTACAAGACTAAAATTGATTTTCAAAAACTGTTGCCAATTTCCAAACAAATTGATAAAATGAGCAATATTAATTTAGAATGGACAAAATATTGCCGCTAATTTCCAAATACCAGAACCAGTAGCCAATTTTCAGAAACCATCTCCGATTTTCAAAAACTGTCGCCAATTTCCAAACAAATTTATAAAATGTTGTCACAATGGATATTTCACGCATGTACACCGGCACACCGGGGATCATTGCTGCCAGCTCCTTAAAATTCCTTTGTAAAAAAAATGGTTTCATGCCAGCACAGAATCAACTCAACTCAACATCCTTTTGAAAAGTCATTAAAGCTATGAAAGAAAACGAGTGTGCTTTAAGCCTCGATGACACACGGCTAGTTTACAAGCTACTATCTGGGAAATTCACTATCTGTTAGTAAACTCGCCCAGTGTCATCGTGTTACTTGCTAACTAGCAGCGATTAGCAGATTGTTGACAATCTACGGAAAAAAGTTGAAAGGTCGTCAACTTTACTCGCCTACACGCTTGCTCCGCTTGCTCGTGATTGGTTTATTTATGTTTACAACATGGCTTCCGATAAACAGCTGATTTCGACTGTCAAACATGTGAAGAATTAGTTCACGCAGGCGTCGTTATTCTTGTTACTGGCGCTAGCAGCGGCCTCAGTTTCCTACGCTTCTGAGCGAGTGGACAGTTTTGTTTGTCATCATGACAATCTCACTCGCCGATTTACCCGCTTTTAAAACTTAGTAGTTAGTAGCTTGTAACTCGCCGTGTGTCATCGAGGCTTTAGACCCCAAACGACTGAAGTAAAACTTCTTTAGCTCCATCTATATGATAGGAAGAGAGAAAGAAAATGTGCGCGCGCACTGCTCTCTCTTGCTCCTACAGTGTGATATAGACGATAGGCCTGCACTGTGTCTTAGATATACGAAACAAAACTGGCTATGTGAGAAAGAGGTGAAAGAAAATGTGTGCTTGCACCTCTTTCTCTTGCCCGTAATATACGAAATATACGAAACGTAACTCTCTCTCTCTCTTTCTATCTTAACTAACTTATATCTCCCTCTCAACTTCTGTTCGCCTCGCCCGATCACACTTCTCGTAACGCTCTCGTCACACATTTTCCAGCTTACTCCCCAAGTCAAGCGTGCGTAAAGAAGTTTTACTTCAAAAATTATAAAATAGCCCATAACCTAACCTAACGAAACTTATTTAAGAGGAATATAAACGCTAGAAATATTTCGAATCTCATGCCTGCAAAATTTTAAAATCGAGTGTCTTTTTGCACGAGGCTAGTAAGCGAAAAAGTGGTTTTTATTTATTTTGTGCATAATTTTATAAGAACGAAAAAAAGTTAGAACATGGAAAACCTCAAAAATAGTGTTAGCCATAAAGGGGTATTTTTTAAAAATTGTTTCTTGTATTACATCATAGTTAAGTCATGAAAAAACGTTTTTTTTGGTGGTTTACGCTTATATTTTTTGTTACGTAAATAATAATTTTATTGTAATTCCAATGCATACAAACGCTAGTAAAAGCTTCGATTTATCGGTAGCATATTTTTTGATGTTCATACTGTAAGCCGATTCGTTGTAAAGATTAATCAAAATAGTATCTAAACAGGATTTCACGTATATATTCATCTTAAACAGTTTTTATACATTTTTTCATCATTCTTAATGAGTTTTCAAAGGAGGTGTTGAGTTGAATTAATTTTGAGAAAATTATATTTAATTTGTGAACTTTTATTATGGTAAAAAGCTATTATCCCATTAAAAATGATGCACTACTTTCAGTGCAACCTTCTACCTCCCGTACTCGCGAGAAACAATACTATATTCTTTCTTGTTTATGATGGCGAACAAAGGAGCTGCATTTCTGGGAAATTAATTTCTTCTAGATGACAGCGGGAACTCATACATTGTGTTAGAATTACTCCCGAGAAGGGAGCTTCCCAGAGAGAACGGCAAGTCACGCGGACAAATGCGACAATCGCAAACAGGAAGTTGTGAAAGTCAAAGAAAAGCTTGCTGACTGCAATGATAGTTTTAATAAATTTCTTGGAAAGCAATCACTTACGCCAAAGCTCCCCGATGACGCGAGCTTAATGATGGGGGACTGTTAGTTTTATATCATTGAATAAAAAGACAACACTAATAATCTAAACTAAAATATGAAAGAGAAACACAGAAAAATAAAAAGATAACTTTCGCAACTGGGACTCGAACCCAGAACCTCTCATCTTACCAAAACGAACGCCTTTAAGTTTTAACTCCCCACAGATACACAAACTGAAAAAAAAAAACAATAATCTTTAAATGCACTCGTATTTTCATATATGTTCATTAATTTGAATCTTCGTGGAGTATTCCTTATTTAATGTTTATAATTCGTTTTGTATATGAACAGATAATACAATATAATATATATAATATAATATATATAATATACACGAATCTTACCTAGCAGCACACATTTTCAATACCTTCCTAACACAAACAAAAACTTACGTCACCCCAAAAAATTTGAATTGGCTTTTCAAAAGATTTGTAATATGGTTGAATGAAAAGGAAAGAACAGACATTCAAAATATTCTAAATAAATAAAATTTCATACAAGTTCTCACGAAATTATATAATATTCAAATAAAACAAATACGAGAAACTGCAATTTTGCAATATTAATTATTATGATTAATTATTAATTATTACTTCTATTATGTAACCGCTATATTCAACTGTCACAAAATTTTAATTTACTTTTATCTAAAAAACAAAGTATGTATGTAAATATTTAATATACCAACATATAATTTATCTTTTTTATCTTTTTACATACATATGTATATATATTTGTTTAAATACACACATTTCTTTTGGAACAAACATAATATGTGATTTACTCGCCTCGGAACAGACTCTGTCTAGTGAGGCGGGTAAAAGAAAAGAAAACAATGTAAATAACCATGAAACTAAATAAACGCCCGGGTTGCCGGAAATATCGAACTGAGTTGGAGTATCCCAGCTTTATCGAGAATTTGCCGTAATTTTAATGAGACATTCCATTAAATTGACAATGTCATCATCGGCCACCTTCAAATCGTCTTTTAACAAGATTTGAAGCTCCCTATTGTGTTGTTCTGTAAACTTATTATTCCAAAAACTTGTTGCAAAAACTTATTTCTGTTATGTAATATATGCTACGTATGTGTGTATGAATGTAATGTATGTGTAAGTATTATGTTATTAATGTTTTGTTTGTCTATAATTAGTGATAGTATCAACCATGTTCAGTGTACATATATTTGCAAGTGCTTTGATGTGAATCACTTTTGACAAATCTAATAAAAATAAAAAATAAAAGTAATACTCCCTGCTTAAACATGAGTTTTTCTCAATTAGGAAGGGTAACCGACGAGTTCATCGAAAATCAATTCATCGAAAGCAAATTCATCGAAAACGAGTTCATCGAAACCAATTCCTCGAAAACCAATTCATCGAATGATCAGTTCATCGATTTGGCAATTCATTGAAAAAAAGGTTAGGTTAGGTTAGGTTGGTCTCCTTGTCCAAAGTTTTATTACCAATTTTTTATATGTAAGTTTATTTTCAAGTTTTATTCACCAATGCTTTTTTAACTTCCCGGGCCGCTCGGCATTTCTCTCAAATACCTTCAAAATATTTTATTCGATGAATTGGCGATTCGCTAAACTGATCATTCGATGAATTGGTTTTCGATGAATTGGTTTTCGATGAACTCGTTTTCGATAAACTCGTTTTCGATGAATTTGCTTTCGATGAATTGATTTTCGATGAACTCGCCGTGAACCGTTAGGAAGGTATTTATTTACTGAAACATATTATGTTGTATAAAATAATACATGTAATTTAACATATTAAAGTAAGTTTTGGTGCAAGAAAGAGTATCTTTTAGTCAAAAATAGCAACAGGTAAGTAGTGTTGTTAAAAAAAATCTCCGGCTTTTAATAATATTCCCGTATAAAGCAATAAATAATTTATTCATATATTTGCCATTAGCCAAAGTTTTTTTACTCAATTCAATTACCGAGTTAAAGCTAAAGTAGTTGAAAGTTCAGTAAAAAATACGACCTTAAAAGTAGTTTAGGTACTTAAAATTTCCGGGTTAAAATCCAAGTTCTACCTCTAAAATAAAATATAAAACTACTAAATAAATCTACCCCTAAAATTATCGAAATTTTTTGGTGGGCGAATTATTTCAAATATTAAAACATGGCGTTTGAAATCTATTATTAAAATCTGGATAAAAAAAAACAGGTTGTTTGTAAAATTTAGAAGATATAAAATATCTTGGTATTAGAAATGTTTCTTTTTTCAGTTTCTTTTATATTTTATATACAGGGTATTAAGGGATGTACGTGGCTAACTTTACAGTTATTCCTGACATTATTTGGAGTAAAAAATGTTAATGAGATTTTGGTCTCCGGTGAAATTTTAGATTTTTATTTCAGTTTTTTTTTATACATTTCATCGCTGGTCACTCAGTAGAGTAACTGCCCAACCCCTCACCTCCACGCTTAACAATCCAATACCTAGAGATTTTTTATGTTTTAAGTTGAAATAAAAACATCAAAAATGTAACTGGAGAACAAAAGTTCATTTACATTTTTTACTCTAAATAATGCCAGGAATTACTGGTTAAAGTAAGTAAAGTACGTCTATAGTAGTATAGTATAATATATTCAGTAATATTATTCAATATATTTTTTAAAAAGGCAGTTTATCCATAAACAAGTTCAGCTGTGTAATTATTATTACTCTTGACAGCTTTTTAGCCTTCTGAAGGCATTATCAAACTGTGGTGAGACAACTTACTGACGATCTATTTAATTTCTTATAATTCAAATCAAATTGCTCTTTATTTATTCTTACTATATCAAGCAAAACAATGGCGATAAAGAGCTGTTATGATTAATAAAGTTGTTTCCTGGAGTGTAGCATTTAGTGACACGTGTTTCCATTTAAAGCAACATCGTATACATTTTAATAATAAATTCGAGGTTTTTATAACACGAGAAAATCCAATTATTTTCAGGAGCCGTTTAACATTGAACAAAACACTTCCGATGTGCGTTTATGATTTTATTATTACTCAATATAAATATTAGATAAATATTGTTAATGATTACATCCGTGGCGTTAAAATTCTTGGCTTGAGCCCAGAGATCGTGGGTGTGTTTGAAATTGAAAAATTTACCTATTAAAACGTATTTTTTTAGTAAAATTCATAAAACGGTAGGTGCTTATTATAAATCAGTCATATTTCTTAAGTCTCCTTGAAATGTTTTGTTTATACATTAATAATAGTAGTAGTATAATAGTCAATTATTATTATATAATCATTTTATATTATATAATATACTTAATACTAATTTGGGAAGCGGTTATGGGTACCGCCGCGCCGCCCGGGAACCATTTATTGGACAACCAACACCTCTGCCATAGATCATCCTTAATTGTTCGCTATGTTTGGTGACTTAGCACGGGTGCCCGGGCTCACGCGGTGAGGTTTGTCTAGGTCTGGCGGCGGATGACCTGGATACACTGAAACCCAGATTCCTACCCACCTCTCATAACTTTGTCCTCCTCAGAACTTCCTTTCCTTTCTTTCCGTTCTTCCCTTCCTTTCCACAGCATTCCCAAAGATGACATAGGCTCTAAGGGAAACTATTTTTCTCAGGGCCTTTTGAAGGTGATGTAAAAAAATTTTTTTTTGCCTATTTGTTTTTTGTTCTTGTACATATTATTTGTGTAGGTAAATCATTTTAAAGAGACCTATGCTTATGTAGTGGTGTCCTTGATGAATCATAGTAATTTTGTTTTCGACAGGAAGCTGAAAAATTAAACATGAAAATAACACCGTTGAATTGAGTCGCGAGTCTAAATTCAAACAAATTAATAAACTTCGCTACGCACTCAGTATCTATGAACATTAGTGGGGTAAAAGGGATATAATGCGAAAAACTTTTTGAAATATTCGATACCAACAATTACATTCAATCATATTCTCTTTAAATTGATTTACCTGTACTGGTGTCGCGAAACTGCGACTCCACTGCAAATTGGCGGTAATTGCTGCAGAGCAAAGCCTATGCAGCCCTCGAAGGACCAGTCCCGAAACTACGTGAAAGTTAAGTTATATGGGACGACTAAATAGCATACGCTCGCAAACCTGATGGATAGTCAGTCGATAGTTCAGATGTGGGCTTTTGGAAAATTAGATAAGCCCAGATTGGAATAAGGAAAATAGGACTCAGCGTTGCAGGTGGGGCCTCGCTGATCTCCAGTTTGTGGTGTACACTTCTCACTGTTTAATTTAAAATTAGCAATATTCTTATAACAAGAGGTTACGATACATGCTCCCTGTCTGAGATGTTATTTTGTACTGAGCAGGAAAGCACACTGTCACCTCTCCAAAGTTGAGTACTTTCTTGCAACAATTTTTATGGTGACATTTAGGAAGGAAAGATTAGGTAGGTGGGATAAATTCAGGATTTTGACATATCTACCCACCAAGTCTGCGAATGCAATACCCAATCAATCCCATATAAAAATGCGCGAACATGTATCTAAGTGTATTCCATACAATTTTAGATAATTTGACGAACGATTTCCTAAACCTTATAGATATGTTGCAAAATATTACAGCATCAATAAATTTTCAGTAATTATTAATGAACTTTTTCTTCTCCAAATTTTTGTTTATCATTTTCCTTCGCCTTAAAAAAATCCCCAAAAATTAGATGATACTTTACTGCACTTAGATTAGTTTTTAATTTAGATAAAATAAAAAAAAAATAAAAACATCTTCAGTAATCCTGAGTCGATACACGAAATAAATGCAATAATTCACATATCTGTACAAGTTTAGAATTTAAACATCCGCGACAATAATCAGAAGATTTTATGTTAACAAGATACATTTGTTATCTAACCGATTACAGATTTCACAATGGCGTCGTTGTGAGATTCTAGAACCTTCTCAGACCTGGTCTTGCCAGCGTGTAAGGAAATAATAATTCCATTGTAAAAATACTCGGTTCGCCAAATATTGGATCGCTACAACATAAACAAGTCTGTGTGACGTTTCTTCTACCTGCCAACTCTCGCATTTTGCATGACCTTAGTTAGTTATTTCATTTGTAAGACTAGCTGTGAAACAGTTTTACTAGTTTTTCATCATTATGGATTACCGAATTCGGATATGTAAATCTCTCTCCGATAAACTCTCCAAACTCCGCTTTATAACTTTGGTCAATACGATTAAGTCTTCATTTCACATCCCTTTGCTCTTTACTTCCCAATATTAAAGGTATTCGATTGATAATGTCAAAACTTAATACAAGCCGGTCTTAATCTATACTCCTTATAACTTTAAAACTTCAAATCTCACATTATCTGGGCGTCCATTCATCGGGATCAGCGGATCGCATAGATCAAGGGTTGGCCTCCTCTACCTCACCCCCTCCTTCCCTTTCCTTTATATTAGCTACCCCTGGACCTCGGAGGGTAGTTTTCCAAAGTTGAAAGATTACTAATTACACTATAACTGGAAGTGTTTGGTTGTAGCTACTCCAGCGTGACATATTTTGAAACGCCTTATTCTGACCATTAGAAATTGTCAAATATTTTTATGAAAATTTAGAGCATTAGAGGGGACCCCACCACTTTCCCAACGGCGTTATAAGGAAATATATGGTTTCCTTCTTCACCGCACACGTCAAGAATCTATTTTATCGAACGAAGCTACATTTATTTGAACGACTCTAACCCTTCAATGTCCATGCATACGGGGTAAGAAAGCAGTATGCAAGTACTTACATTAAGAGGGTATAACCAGAGAAAACCAGAAATATGTCATTTTCTAATCAGATTTTAGACGTATTGATTCTTTTTCACAAAAAATTATAAATTGATATTGAAAGATTAATCTTTTATTATACCTAAAGGTTTTAATTTTATTTAAACGCATGTTTTTAATTTTGAGAAAAAATGTTTATTTGTAGTATAATAAGCTTATACCACAGGGTGTTGGCAGATTTGTTAAATTTTCGAAAAAGATTTTGTATTTTACATCACCCATTTCAAATCATATAATCATGCAGTTAAATAAATCAATACATTATCTGGGAAACGCATGTTTCAGAATTTTAATTTTAGTTTAAATAAAGCCATTAAAAACTATACACGTACATGTGTTTCTTTATGAAAATTGGTCCGTTTGTGTATTTATTTGCGCACTTCAGATTTTTTACATTCTTATTTAACACTTTATTAAAAAATGATATTTATGATCAAAAATAATTACGAAAAGCACATAATTTCAATGGTTTTATCATCGCGCCTTTTAGAATTTTTGCGTGTAGGTATAAATTAATGCAAATTTGGAATGAAATGAAATCGATATTGAGTTATAATTTTTAAAAGCTGGTACGGAAAATAATTAATCTTTCTCATTGGAACCGCCCTGTACGATCATAAGAACATCTTTCGACGAAATGAGGATTTTCGGTCGCTGGCTGGTTAAACGCCCTTAACATAATGCAAAAGAATAATAAATGTGGCAGCCCGTAGAATAATTGTTCTGAAATCTATAGAGAAAAATATATGCTTAAAATTTAGAGCAATAATTAATGTCATTAAGTGAGGAATTTTATTTTTTTTCCTTTAAGGTGAATACCGCCCAATAACCGCTCCCAACTGACCGAAGCCAATGGGATTATGGAATCACCTCTTTGGGTGTGGTGTGAAGCTAAAAGGAGTGTTAAGGTTATTCTGTGGTAAGGGGAACATGATGTCATTGGGGCGAACATAGGTATAACACGTAACGCCATCCAATAATGGTCGAAACATGATTCCTATACCTGGTGAAATGGCACATTTGAATGGTAATGAATTTACCCTTCGTTAATTAAATCCGTGGATAAAATTTGTTAGAAATGTTCATCACGTTCATTTTTTTTTTTTTTTTATGAGTTTTTATATACATAAAATTTAAATTTAAAAAAATATTTTATGAATTATGTATACGTACTTACATAAATCAAATGTATAAAAAAATAATATATACATAAAATAAATTATCGAATAAGTATTGTTAATTAAATGTTAATGCGGTTCTATTTGGCTAAGTTATTTAAGATATTATTGTTTAATTTATTTTGGAATTTATTTGTAGTCAGGTTCTAATCTCAACTCTATTGCCAGTTCCACCACTCAATTGTACGTGTAGTAAAACTGGTATGCATTAATGGCGTACATAAGCGACCCACTGTGTTTTGCCTATTGCTCTCAACGCGCACCATGGCGTGGTGCGACTTCTTACAATAGTCTTTGTGTATTTGAAGCAGCGTATTTTTTTATATATGTATTTTTAGAGGTGGGACTTGAAAGTCTTGGAAAAGTTGAGAGGTTGAATAATCTGATAGTTTCTTAGTAATAATTTTGATTAATAATCTTTGAGTAATTTCCAATGGCAAAATTGAGGTTTTGTAAGCTCCTCCCCACGCAATGATACCGTAATGTATTATCGAGTGGGCTAGAGCGCAGTATATATTTTTTAAATTTTTTTAAGTTAAGTATATTTCTTAAATTAATAAATATAGTATTGGTAATTTGAGTCTTCCACTTAAGGTTACTCTCTATAATTACAACCAAATATTTTATTTCTTTTTTATTTGCTATGCGTAGACAGTCATTATTTTGGCATGTTAATATTTTAGTGGTGCATTTTTTTAATGAATTTTAATATTTAAGACGATGGGAGGTATTTTTTTGTTATTTATGCTAAAAAGTATATAATAGGTTTTTTCAATGTTTAATGATAATACATTTTTGTCTAACCATTCTTTTAAGATACTGATATCATGATTTTCAGTTGTTTCAAGTTCATTCCATGAATTTTCTTGGAATATAATTGCAGTAACTAATATAAGTTAAATACAAACATTACAAAACTCCCATAAAAATTGTTAATCCATAAATATACGAATGCACATAGAAGCGACACTTACAAGTCTTTGAATGTTTTACCTGTCAGAGGATTATTGTTTTATAATATTGTTAGTAAACATGTTATATTGCCTGATTCCTTGTGTAGGGAAAGAGTTTATCATAAAAACAATACAAGATTCACTAAAAATGAAGGATTAATGTCTACTTGACAATCCAACTTAATTATGCACTTTTAATGTCCAATAATCGGAAATAGATATAAGTATGGATTGTCGAACCTTACGAAATGCTTATTTAAATCGGTGTATGTAAAGAAATTTCAATTGTTTCAAGTCATGGTATTAGGATTATGTAATTTATCATAAGTAGAGACACTGATTCATCGCATTAACGATATATTCGCGAATTAAAGCGAAAAATGGTGTTTTTAGCGATAAAAACGTTAAAACGCGAGATAGCAGCGATTTTTACAACAAACTCAACAAATTGGTAAATGTATTAGAAGGGTCAAAATATCCATAAGCTCATTTGCTTTGGGAGGACTTAAGTGTCCCTAAGTCTTTCTTTACAAAAATTGAGTGATGGCGTTTTCCCTGCCAAAACCTTAAAGGCGGTGCAGGAGGTAAAGAACCGGGTTGTCTTAACCCAAATAAAACCTCAAATAAGAGAGAGTTGTCAGAAGAGTTCTGTGAAACTGGCATCTCATATGCTGAACCGTCAAGACAATAGCACTAATCAATTTCTTGAGCACGCAGGTAAAATGTTCAATCCTGCAATTGTAGGTCAGAATGTCCAGCGATCAGACGCTATTCTTTTAGCAAGTAAAAGTAGGCTTGCTCCAACGTTTAAATCTGTTGATGACAGTAAATTCCTGGAAAGTAACAGGTATTTTCAAAGAAAGCTTGTAGAGCAAGTGAGGGATGGAGTCACTGTAGACATAATTCAGCTACTCTTAACTGTAAAAATTGATCACAGAGAATTTTCTGAGGCAGCTCTGATGACTGTGTGGGCCACTGTGAATAGTGTTGACGCAGAAAGATTTTTAGTTGCTATAATCTTGTATTGACAGATCGTAGAACGAACATGACACACTCTACTGTAGAAACATGTGCCATGTTGAGTTTCAACCAAAAATAAAATAAACATGTTTCAAGTGATTTTGCCAATTTAATTGTTTTTCCCCTCTTGCCGACTCCCATTCCTTGACGTTATCCTATTTAGATATAAACGCAATAAAAACGCAAAATAAAAGCTATAAAAGCTAAAGTTATTAAATCATAAGTTATTAAATCTGTTTAGGTATCGTAAAATGTAGCTATTACAACACTGTCATTTAATCATTACAACACTGTCATTTAATCAAAATAAATATAAAATTCCACAGAATAACACTCGATTGTTAACATCACATGTCATTTTCACTTATCGATAGTACGACACTTTTGCACATTTTGTTTAAAATACTCTTACAATATACACACACATCTTAAAATCAAATTACCACGACAATGAGAATAAGTATAAATAATCCTTGCGGTAAAATTCTTTACCACGTTTTAAAATGTATTTAACACCAGCATGTTGTTGGAATGGGAACGGGGATTTGCTTTAGTTCTTGCTTTCTTTTGTCTTTGGAAAATAAAAAACTTAAAAAGTGGAGGAGCATAAAAACTACAAACGAACTAGAAGCTAAATAATTTTTTATGTTAAAATTTTAATTTTCGGAGAAACTTTCTGTTTGAAAATTTTAACTTTACAACAAGTTACAAACACAAAAAAAAACAATTATAAACAGTATTTTATCTATTACTTGCTGACCCGACAAACATTGTTCTGCCATATAAATTATTTCTAGTGAATATTTTGGTTGTTAAATAAAAAATAACGAATGTATTGTAAGTGTGTGGGGATGGAATCTATGACAGAAAGAGGAATGGAGCGCTGTAGACGATGACCGCCAATAAAAACAACGAAGAGCTATTGAGTGTACGATATTTTTGGTCAGTCCATCTTTAGCCAACACAAATAAGCTCGATGGTTTGCCCACACGAGAACATGATGCCGAATGAAATATCAAAATGACGCGACGCTTCTTGTGAATGCCTTGCGCATGTGTGGATGAAAGTTCGATGAAGCGGACGTAGCGCCATCTGTCATCCAACCACATAAATAATTTCATTCTCTTCGAAATACGAAACTTAAATTTGTTTATTCAAAAATACTAAAATCGCGATTAAAAAATGGGAGGGTGGAGGTGGGAGGGTTAAAATTTGGGGTTATAGGTATTTTTGATGCCAAATAAAAAAAAACAAAAGTTGTCAAAAAAATAGACATTTTTCTGAATGGGGACTCCCTAATCATCTATCGGTAAGCAATATACTTTAAAACCTATTCTCATACCTTTTTATATGAATACCGCACAAGAGTCCCAACTGCTCCCGTCTGAAGCCAGTGAGACTATGGCATCCCCAATTGGGGTATGTTGTGAGGCTGAAGGTAGTGGGGAGGGGAACGAGATATGGAAGAAGAAGGTGGGGAAGTTCCTGGCTATTCAGATTTGGTCACCAAACACGGCTAATGCCATTTCAAGCAACGTTTCAATTCTGAATGGTGGTCTTACACCAGGACGATACTGAGAGTATCTTCCACTCTGGAACGTGCCGCAAATATACTATATATTATTTTAAATGAATAAATTGTGATATAACACAAATAAATCAAATTAAATTTATTTGCCACGCCGGGATTCGATCCCGCGACCTTCAGTGTGCGTGTCAAGAGCCTTACCGCTGGACTACGCCGGCCGTCAAACGACCTACCAAATACACATAAAAAATTTCATGAAAATCGGTCAAGCCGTTTCGGAGGAGTCTGACCACAAACACCGTGACACGAGATTTTTATATATAAGATTAAAACTGTATAAAATCTTGCATAATTGTTTCTTTTAACATGTTTAATTATTCGAGGTCCAGCTTCGCAGTGTTAGAACTCGAATTTCCCTGCTTAATTACTAACCTTTCTCAAAATCCCAAAAGCCATTTGGTATAATGTTCGTATCTCATGGGGCAACTTTATGGCTGCGCAAATTATTCCATTCGGAAATCACTTAACAGTTAGCGTTATTCTACATAGATTCTTGCGGCTAAGTCGACACTGGATACGAAGACATTTAGAGATTTAGTGCTACGCGTTATGTCAGGCGAAGATTTATCCCTAAGTAATCGCGCTCCCTGGAGTACGGATTGATTTGTTGCAAACAGCGAGAGACCTTGACTCGCCCGAAAGCCTCGCTGAAAGCTTTTCGTCAGTTGCTGGATTTATGTCTGGGAAAATGTGCACTCTTTGCTGATCAAGGTAATGCACAGCCAAGGTTGAAAGCAATATTTGTAAAACATAAAACAAATATTTTTATGTTTGAGTTTTGACCTTCTGGTTTTTGTTATGCTATTGCAATGAACTGAGTGGTTGAGAGGTGAATTTTCCAGAAATGATTTTGATATTTTTACAATTTTTCGCTGTTTGTTTGCCGAAAAGAATCAATCTCGGTAAAAGGAAATATGATGCTACGGCATTAAATATGTATTCAGTCCTTTTTAAAATTAGTAAACATTTGGCGGAAGAAAGGGTGGTATATTTATTTATCGAAGTGTTATTACATTAAAGTGTTATTACATGTAAACATTCTTTCCGGGATCACATTAATAACATCGTAAACAAATCACTTAAACTACTCGGCTTCATTCATAGAATTATCTCTGACTTTAAACATATAAATACACTTAAAACTCTTTACTGTTCGCTGGTCCGCCCTCACCTTGAATATGCTAGTGTCATTTGGTCTCCTTTTTATGCTGTCCACATTTGTTACATCGAATCTGTACAACATCGCTTCCTACGAGGAATTGCTTGGAGGTTAGGACTTGAAAGAGGAGAATACTCGTATGATGAAATTGAACAAACTTTAAACATTTCCTCTTTAGAAAAACGTGGAAAGGACTCTGATCTAATATGCATTTTCAAAATTATCAACAGTATTACTGACATACCTGCTTTGTTACAACTCATCCAGTTCAACATTCCTTCCCGCAGACTCCGAAATAATGAATTGCTGTTCCTCAATCAACGTTCTACTAATTCTCATCAGATATCATTCTCCTTTATCCAGAATGTCGAGACTTGTCAACACAAATTAAAGCATTGAATTTTTTGGTGTAAGCCTAAATGACTTTCGGCAGTCGTTACGCAATGTGGTTTTTTAAAGTCTTATTAAATCCATCTTCAAGCTACTTGTAGTTATCTTCTCTATGTACTTTTATATTATATGTATTTTGTCAATGCTCTTCATCTATATGTAATCTCCTTTCATTGTGATCTCTCTTTTTTTTCTATTCGTGTTATTGTTATATTGTTAATTGGACTATTTGTCCGTAAATAAATAAATAAATAAATTACTTTTTTAATTTAAAGCTAACTTGTATTGGAAAAAATAAGCATTCCCGGATTACGAATTACCTGACAAAATTCGAAAATCTCCAACTACCACCAAGGTAAGCGGAAAATGTTGCTTGTGAACTTATGAACTCACGATGCCTGAGTGGGTGACCGGTCGACATTATATATTATAAATATATCATTTTAAAACACTAACTAATTAACCACCACGCCGTTTCCTGCAGGGGTAGACAGAGAGGACGTACCACCAAACAACTCGGTCTTAAAGTCAGCCAGTTATGACCTATCAACCTTAAAATATTATTATTGCTTAATTTTACCGACTGGTATCACCGAGAACCGCTACCCGGTCCAGCTCATGACAATGAAAAACGATACCGTTTTCCGCGTTCGTTCCTTTCGGCAGTTATACCTTCCCTCTAGCCGTCATTGTTTTAACACTATACCAAGTTTATTGAAAAATAACGTTTTTCCTGTAAATATATTTAATTCGCATGATCAAGAGTTCTTATTGAAAAATCTCCACTACACAAGCAAACCAGTTGACAGATGTGGAGAGGACTCTAATCTGCAAAGTCAATAAGGATTAAAAACCTAAACATAACCTTCTTAAAAACAATTATGTCACCCTGTAGAATTTAGACAGATATAATGATAACGTAAAAATAAAAGAAACAACAAAAAAATGTGTTCATAACATATTCCTCACAAGTATCGCTGATCTCTTCTGAAAGCCATTTTGGTTTGGTACATAAAACTTATGATCCTACTCATATATTTCACAGCATCCATACTGGCACCTCCAATGTAAGAAAATAATATTGCTAGAGAATATATTTTTATGCCAAAATAATGGCAGAAGTAGTCGGGGTAACGATTAGATGGAATGATCAAGTGAATGTCACACTTAAGTCAGTTCATGTCGTGACGTAGTTAGGAGGGTGAAATAGTGTGAGGGATTTTTAATTAAAACATTTTTTTTTATTTTTTATTTTTTTATTAATAAATTTTTTTGTTACATACATAAAAATATTACAAAAAACATTTCTTTTGATAAGAAGTAAAAAAAAGGAACTATAAAATTAAATATGTAGCTTAACGATAAACAATAAGTAATACAATTTAACAACAAAAAAAAGATATTAAAATAGTATTCATATATGTATGGTAACAAAAAAAAATCCCACATAGGCATCGCCAGTTCGTGGGTATACTTAAGTTTTTTTTTAATGCAGTTAAGATACAACATAGCAAATTAAACTTTAAATTAGTAAATTGAAACATAATTATGTTTTAACATATTAATAGAATAAATAATTCCGTATTTAAAAAACTAAACTTAAGAAAAATATATATATATGAAAAATAAAAAAGGTTAAATAAAAATTAGGGATTTGTAAAGTTATAACAGGTAAGATGTTATAGCAGGTAGGTATTTGTGTCATTTGTATTTACCCAAGTCTTTATAATTTTTTTGTATATGCTGTAGGAGGATATGTTTTTAGATTTAATTTCTATAGTCTGATACAGTGCATTATAGATTTTTGGTGCAATGAAAAAAGCATGTCTTTGCGCAAGCCTAGTTTTGCATAGGGGAACCTCAAATGCATTATTTACTCTACTGCTGGAGCGTTTTTCGTTTTTTGTAAAATATACATTTCGTGAAAATATATATTTCAGACATTGCATACAGTAGATTTTTCTTATATCTAAGAGTTCAGCTTCTTGGAATAATTGCAAGGAGGGGTAGGTAACATCTTTATGCAACATTATTTTTATTATTAATTTTTGAGTAATTTCTAGTTGCTTAATATGGGTATCATAAATACCCCCCCATCCAATTATTCCATAAGATATTGATGATTGCACCAATGCATGATATACCAGTTTCATTCTTTTAATATCAACTATGTTATTTAATCGTTTAAAAATGTACGTCAAATACCTAAGTTTATTTACAAAGTTTTCTACGTGATTTGTCCATTTTAGTTGGCTGTCTATAATAATTCCTAGGTATTTAATTGTGTTCCCCGAATTCATTTCTATACAGTTAGAACACAAAACAGGGTTGCAAGAATTGTTGTGAAACCTTATATTTAGGTGAGTTAAGGGTGCCGCCCTTTTGGTATTATAGAATGGAATATACATAGTTTTTTCACAGTTCAGAGTTAGGAGGTTTTGGTTTAGCCATTCTTTGACAACGGATGTGCACTTATTTGCGTTTTCAGAGACTTCTTTCCATGATTTACCATGGACTGTGATAGCAGTATCATCAGCATACGAGAATAGTTTTCCCGGAATACTGATATTACACAGGTCATTGATATAAATTAGGAACAATAATGGACCGATAACTGTACCTTGTGGAACCCCATGTCTCACATATTCTGGTTTACTAATATTATCACCAATTTTTGTACATTGTCTGCGATCAAGTAAATAATTTGTTAATAGTGACAGACAATTATTTTTAATTCCAATATTATTTAGTTTTCTAATCAGTTTATTATGATTAACGGTATCAAACGCTTTTTTAGGTCTAAAAAGATTGTTAAGCTTTTCATATTTAAGTCAAGATTGGTGTATATATTTTTTGTTAGATTAAATAAAGCGTCATCTGTACTAAGACCTTTTCTGAAACCATATTTATTTGGGGACAAAAGTGCATTTGATTCTAGAAACTCTAGTACTTGTATTTTAATAATTTTTTCTAATATCTTCGCTAGTTGGGATGTTAGCGATATTGGTCTGTAATTGTCAAGTTTAGAGATTGATCCAGATTTATGTATTGGTACAATATTGGAGAGTTTAAATGCGTCTGGGAAAACGTTTTTTTCAAAACAGGAATTAAAAATGTGTTGCAAGGGCTTCGAAATGTGTTGTTTAATAGATTTGATAGCGATGGCGCTTAATTCACCTGGTCCATTGGCTGTATTTGTGTTAAGATTGTCAATGTGTTTTATTATTTCAGATTCGGTAATACGTTTAAATTGGGTTAAATTAGGACTATTTTCAGAGTGTTCGTCCATTTGAGTGTATTGATGTATATGGTTTTGAAAAGAGGGATTGTTATTTATTATATCTGAAGCAACATTTGTAAAAAAATCATTGAATTTATTTGCAATATTTCTTTTATCCGTTATGACTATTTTATCATCTGTGACAATTTTTTCAGGGAATGTTTTTGCTTTATGTTTTCTATTAGTTATGAGGGAGCGGGAGACGGAAATGAAAGTCGTCATGTCGAAGTGGTGAGTCAGTCGTTTATTGGGCTACGTAGCAGATGGTCGGTGGTCGGTAACAAGATGTAATGCGGAGTGCCGTAGATGATGCTGCAGGCGTACGGAGGTGGAGATGGTGTGGTGAAGGTCAGCGAGTTGCTCGACACCATGGCGGTGGAGATGACCTATATTCCAGGCCGTTGCTCGACGCTTTAAATCGCGGAGATGAACGGTGAGTGGCTCGGTGAGCTGAGCCACCAGCAGGTAGTCCTGGCGAGGCGGAGCGTGTTTCCATGGCAGCGAAGCACGGTGAGGCTTCGGGGTGCCATGAAGTGGTGAGCTGATCCCTTGGACTGAAGGTGACGCAAGCCTTGTAAGTCGCGGGATGGGGCTGTTCTCAGGAGCTGAAGACACGATGGGCCTTGTAGCTGAGACGTGGTGATGAACCTCGGGAAGCTGCCCTGGATGCGTAGCGATGCCATGCAGGAGCACTTATTACATGTTGAGATGTTGGCCGACTGTAAGTGTGTGACTGAACTGGACTGAACTGCAGCGGGCGAGCGATCGGCTGCTTATATAGCCGCGGTAGAGTAACTACCTCGCGGTAGGTAATACGAGCCACTTCGAGAATATTCGGTGCCGTACAGATATTGTACGGTGCTGTCTCGAGACCTTTCTAGGCGAGGGCGATATTATTAACGTCGGGCTGGCACGGCAGGCGAGAATGTACATCGCGGCCAGTATAGGTACGAAGGTACCTAGGCAAGTAGGTTTGCCGATGGGCGCGGATATTAGGAGATGTTTCTCGATTCCTCTTTTGGTGGCGAAATTTATAATGATGTGTCGCCACAGTTATTTCATTTATGACTTGCCAGGTTTTTTTAGAATCATTATCAGCTGTTTGTAATTGTTTAGCATAATACTCTTGTTTACATTTTTTTATAAGAATATTGAAAAAATTTCTATAAATGATGTATTGCTGTCGTAAATTTTCATTGGGTGGAATGTTTTTAGCCATACAATAATTCTCATGATTTTTGTAAATTTTGTACAGTTTGTTCCTGTGTTGGCTTGCAATTATCAAACCACGCGTGATCCATGGTTTAATTTTTTTATGTTTGCTTCTAGGTATTGGTATTGGTTCAAGACTATTCTTGATATTATCATTTAATATTGAATAGAAGGTGTATAGTGATTGATTTGGGTCATCATTGGTTAAAACTGAGTTCCAAGTTTCTTTTTTTAAAAAACTGTTTAGGGTTTGATAGTTAATTTTATTTTTTCCCACTTGTTGGGCTTTAGTTGTATGATAATACTTTATGGTACTGTGACCGAAAAAAGTTGGGAAATGATCGGTTATATCAATTTTTAGGACAGCTGATTTGGGTATACAATTTTTATTGGTTTTAAGAAATATGTGATCAAGACAAGAACCGTATCTGGTAGGGCTATTTATATAAGATAGATATCCTTCGCTGTATATAACATTTAGATATTCATTTGCAATTGGGCTCAGGATAGAATGTTCTATGTTAATATTTATATCCCCTACGATAAATGAGAAATCTGATTGGTTGCAATTATTTTCGTTTATGAAATATTTTAATTCTGTGATAAAAGATTTAGAATCTAAAGAAGGGGAGCGATAAACAGCAATTATAGAGTATTTTTTACTGTTTAGCTTGAATGATAAATGTATGGCATTAGAAAACTTAAATTTTGGGATGTTTATTATTACATCAGTTATTTTATGTGCACTATAGAAAATCGTTAGACCGTCATGCGAAGTATGTTTTGAAGGAAGTGAGTAAGTCTTATAATCAGAGATGGAGTAAGGGATTAGTTCACGCATTTGCGTTTCCGTAAGTATAATAACATTTGGTTTAAATCCTAGAGAGTTGAGGAAAATACAAAATTCATCAAAATGTTTATGAATACTGCGGATATTTAAATTTACTATGTTGAAGTCAGTATTTCCTTCATTTATGTAGTTATTTAGTTCTGTAGTATCTTCACATACCTTTGTGTCTATTAACGTAAAATCATCAGTGTGATCCATTTTCACAGATTATAAAATTTCTTCCTTTTTCTTGTCCCAGTATGTGATTAATGCAATGGTATGTCGTTTGCATCTTTTATGCGTATTATAGGCGAGTCGTCGCCCTTTCTAAGTAAGATTTGTCCGTCCTTCGTCCAAACATATTTGTATCCAAATGCTTTTGTTGATTTGGCTAACCATAGGAGATGTTTATTTGCTGGCGTTAATTTTTCATTGATGAAGATTTTCTGTGTTGACTCCGAGTACTTCATTTCTTGAGGGGTAAGTATTCCTTTAATTTTTTTTTTGTTTAATTACCTTATCCTTTGTCTCTTTTGAATTGAATTGGATGGAAATAGTCCGCTTGGCCGGATTGTTATAGTAGTTTACCAAAGAATTATTTTTTAATAGGTCGCTGCAGTCAAGGGCCGACATCAGTAGTTCAATGGGTTTTCGTACATTATCATTTTTCTGTACTTCGATTCCTTGTATTTCGATAGAATTTTCAAGCGCGCTCTGTTGGATGTGGTTTACAGTTAATTTGAGATTTTTTACCTCTCTTTGCAATTCCTCGATTTTCGCTTCATTTTTTTTTGGTGATCATTTGTTCTTTTTATTTCTTTCTCAAAATCATCAATTTTGTTTGTGCAGAATTCTACACTCTTAACTAAGTCTTGTATTTCATTTTTAATATCCAAAAACAATTTATTTATGTCTGTCTTTATAAAATTTCTTAGTTGAAGGTCGATTCTATCACTCATTGTTTGTAGTAGTTGTTCTTTGAAGTTTTCAAATTTTTGATCCATATCATTTTTAGGGGGCATTTTTTTTTTTTTTTTTTGGTCCTTGAGGTTAATTAGTTTTAAATATTGGATTTGTTTGTTTGTTCACAAATGCCCCATACAATTTATTTTATTAATAATTTTGTTGTATTGTCTATGGCAGAAATGACACTTTTTTTTTTTTTTTTTTTTGTATATTACATAAATTGTCTGTGGTTTATAATATCTTGTTTCGTTTTTTTTTTTAGACGAGATTTCTAGATATTTAGCACTGCCACTAACAAATAAACTCACTGTATTTAACGAATCACTGGTTTTTTGTTTTTTTTTTTGTGTTTTTGTAGTGTTTTTTTCTTAATTGTCACTTATTTTGCAATTAAAATTGGAGCTGTCAGAGTTAGGTGTTGTTCCTTAGCGGTTATCCATAGAAAAACATGCCCTTCAACATATAAATAATAAGGAACTCCAGTGAAAAATATTATGGCTTTAAAGAAATATAGAAAAATGAAACAATACAACTTTGTATAAACCACTTATATAATGCGTAAATCCTACCGGTTTCAGAACAAACGTTCCTTCTTCAGGGAAAGCTTATAATAATTTGACAGTTTCGAACAATGTTTTACTATGTTGGAGGTGGAGCCGTTGCTAGTTATTAATGTAGATTGGGTGGGTAGGAGAAGAAGGAACGATTTACGCATTATATAAGTGGTTTATACAAAGTTGTATTGTTTCATTTTTCTATAATAGAAAACCACAAAGTGATAGCTACATTTAAAAATTTAAAGAAATATGTTCATATAGACCAATAAACGCTGATTCTGAATATATAAGTTTTATTTAATAATATTAAAGAGTTTTTAAAAATATATTAAAAAGTCCATTTTTAATCGGGTCGTAAAAACAAATTTTAGTGGTGACGTCACTGTTCGACGTGTCGTGAAGTCACCGTAAAGTCATTGTATGGGAATGTATCATATGACACAAACCATCGTATTAATTTATTCGTTCATTTACATACTGTTTATAGAGATTTAGTTGTTGTGTTTATTGAAATATTATTTAGGCCTAAATAATGTTTCAAAAATAAAGGTATTTCTTATTAGTTTATCTCTATTATTGAAATTATTCAAAAACTACTGCACAAAAAAATAGTAATGCTACTTCTAGGAAGAATACTTCGAACAACGGAATTCAAAATGGGGGCAGTTGATCAGCTGATTGCCCGATCGTATACTAATTTTTCAGGAGTGATGACGTCACACGATTCACCATACATACGATGGTTTTCGTGGATCTTGAAAAATTAAATCTTTGACAATTAAAACTAACTCTAAAAATAAAAATAAAGATGCAGTTATTTAAGTTAGAACATCATTATTCATTAAAAAAATATTAAAAAATTGGACTGGAGTTCTTGGCATTGCTGCGAGAATTGAACCGGCAAACTTCCAATTCAAAGTCCAGAATGCTCGGAAACCTTTGCGAAGGATATGAAATAGGACTAAAGATGCATAAAAATTAACATACATTTAATTACTACCAATCAGTTCAGGTTTTTGAGAAGTTTTGAATATGTACTACAGTTTGAAAATTAAAAAAGAAAGAAAGACCGCCGATTCATTAAATTATATTTTTAATATGATACACGGACAAAATTCCCATCCGAAGCTATGCACGTCATCCTCGTGTATACGCTGGTTTATTCTCATTTAATCTGAAGTTGAAGGTGTGAAGGAGAGGAAGAAGATGACGAACTATTGTACTTTCCTGACAAGTCTCTATGTTTCCTCCCTCCTACATCACGGGTCTCTACATTACCCTTTCCACAAAAGAAACCTCCACACAGCATCCTCAAAGATGACATAGGTCCTCAGAGACAATTATTTACTTCAGAACCTCGAGTGTGAAGTTAAAGAATAAGTAACATTTTTTTAAATTTTAAGAAACCCCCGACATAAAAAAGAGCTGATGACCTTGAAACGCCGGAACAGATTTTCATGAATTGTAGCTAAGAACCATCTCGATCACATCAACTTTCAAACAAAAACAATCGAGTTCAGTTTACACGCTGTAGAAGCGAAACTTTACCAAAACAATCTCAACCAATACTTGAAAAGTGAGGTCATAATCAAAGCGACCAATGAGCGCAGACCTCGCCGTTTCATATCCAATTGGAGCCTTAAAGGTGACATCATAATCAAAGCGACCATTGAGCGCAGTTGATGCGTCGCAGGTGCAGAAATCGTCCTTTCCGTTTCATCCGAAATCCAAGTCACAGCGTGGCTAAAGAAGTTTCGCTTAACTCATCATAATCGGTCCATTAGTTAAGGAGCTACGATGACACAGACAGACACAGACAGACTCAGACACGTCAAACTTATAACACCTCTCCTTCTTGCGTCCGGGGTTAAAAAAAGGCAGATGTCGTCACTAAACAAAGCTAAGAATTTGTATCGGATCGATAATCCCTCAAGAACGGTCCAGAGAATATCTTACGCTATGAAGCGTTACGAAAATAAATAACAGTTTTATTTGTTTGGATTTTGTACCATATTTTAAATAAAATTCTGAAAATAATGTTATGAACCTGCGATTTCTGAACCAGGAAATTCCACCACGAAAGTGGTCAAAAGCCACATTTCCATAAACCGTTTTCACTCCGCTGTTTGAACTCGCCATTATATTGGAAAAATCGCTATTAAATTTCATATGGAACTATTTTCAAAAATGTGAAATAAGCCAGAGTCATATCCTCGCCTATCGTCCATATTACCTCTATCCGCTGCGATCGGCCACCCGTTCTCCGGGACCAGCCATCATAATCGCGCCTTCCCGACATGGGGAATGGGGATCGATCCGTACATAATGTTCCTGTAAAAAACAAGTTGGGATTACACCTCTCCTATACAAACAGCGCCGGCGAACAGATCGCTTTCATCGCCTTCCTTTTGTGTTCCCGTGGAATGGAAAAGCTAGTTGATCCGAGATTTATGTCTGCAGCTCTTAGGGAAGCCAGCCGGGGAAATGTGGAATCGTTAAAAATATCAAAATGCTGCTAAAATCTAGTTTAAGGGTTCGATGCCTTGATAAATGTTTAGCTTTGCTTTGGAAAATTGGGAGAGTGATGTTGATTAATGCTGCAGTCAATACATCTAAATTTCAGATTCTAAAAAGTTATAATATTTTATAAAAAAACATGGATTTTGAATACCTAACCTAGAAGAGTACTTACATGGAATCACACTCAGAGTTAAATTCACTGTAGATAAAAATCAGAGTGTACAATTCACACGCGGTAGAAGTGAAGCCTTCAGTAAATTAAAGTAGACAAGAGTGGGGAGACTACGAAGCACTTTTTTTATCATTTCATATGAAGGATGATTTTTTTCCATATTTTTGTCGTCGAATTCCAGTGCACCTTTTCGTATACATTTGGTCACCTTATTAGTATTTGTATTTTCTTCTGCGGAGTCGCTAGATGTCGCTTTCTTTTGTGTTTTCTTTGTCTGTTCAATTTGGAGTGGTTTTAAGATTAAATATTGATTTTACAATTTTTTTTTGATATCCACAGGGTCCACTAAATATCTGGCCGCTAAGGTTCGCCAGGCGCTTTATATCACTTAGGGGACTTACATAAGACCGTGGATTTTCCGTATTATACTAAAACCGAATATCCGTGAAATAAATAAATATTTTATTGCTATCTCATTCTCTAGCAGGCTAAATCCTATAGATCTATGTGTTTGTCTCTTTTTAGTGTCGCTCGCTTCCGTTTCACCGAGTTTCAAGTCACAACGGTGCTAAAGAATTTTCACTACAAAAAACACTTAATTACTTCGAGAGAACGGATAATTTTGTTTTGTGGCCGTTTATTGTGCGGTTATGACAATTGGTGGGCACGCAGTAATTCGTAATGTACTGGAAATCCAGCAAAAACTCCTCATCAGAGGAATGGAACTCATCCGAGTTCCGTGCACCAAATTATGGACTTACTTGAGGCAACGAATAGATTTAACCTAGAAATCAAATCTTGCAATATTTAGTTTTAACATAGTGCATAATTCTTTTGATAGCCCATTCCTCTTGGAATGCTATATGACTTATACCTGCATGAAAACATCAGCCCTAGATATCACCATGATTTGAGATACCACAAGATACCACACCGCAAAATAGATGTTCTAGCACAGCGTAACATGACAAGAGAAACGGTGCTATTGAATGAAATTTCCGAAAGGGTTTAGATTCATTTAGTGTACTCTTACACCACCTTAAATATTGTTAGTAATGTTAACATAAGAAATCTTTTACTGAAAAATTATGATTAATCCGTCGTACAATAATTTACATCTTCTTAATTTATGAAAATAAATGTTTCGTTCTTTGTCCCTTACTTTATTTTTATTTTTATATGAATACCGCACAAGAGTCACCAACTGCTCTTATCTGGAGCCAGTGAGTCAATGGCACCCTAATTGGGGAATATTGCGAGGCTGAAGGTAGTGGGGAGATTGGGAGGAGGAAGGTGGGGAAGTACTTGATTATTCAGATCTGGTCACCAAACACGGCTAAAGCCTTTTCAAGCAGCGTTTTGATTCTGAATGGTAGTCTTACACCAGTGCGATACTGAGAGTATCTTCCACTCTGGAACGCGCCACAAATATACTATATATTATTTTTAATTAATTAATTGTGAAATACCACAAATAAATCAAATCAATTTTATTTGCTCACGCCAGGTTCGAACCCGCGACCTCCGGATTGTGAGTTGAGACGCTTTCCTAAACCAATCATCCGATTCTGTTAAATTTTGTTAATTTTTTGTGTGCATGAACCAGCTCTGGCGTTATGAAATTTGTTTGAATATGTTACAATAGGTGGTGAGTGGGTTGTTTGAAAATGTGTGTATTTCATATAGTTTAGAGGCAGGAAGGAAATGTGGGAAGAAGAGGGGAATCCTGTAGGAGGAGGGGAATGAGAGATTGGGGAAGACTGGAAGGTGTGAGGGTAATTCAGGAGGGGAGGTGAACGCGGGAGGGGGAAGGGAAATTCGGGAGGAAGTAGGGGTGGGGGGTTCGCGGAAGGGGTGACGCGGAAGGGGGGAAGCCCGGGAAGGGGAACGGTGAAGGCGACTGAGGGACACGCGGGAGGGGAACGGGGGCGGGAACGGCGAAAAAAAACGGCATGGGAAATACAAGCAGATAAATACAAGTAGGTAAATATATAAAATGCACCTAAACAACGAAACATTATTTTAATAAGACCAAGGATAATCTCCGTTTTACTTACTGTCTTAAAACGTCGATTCTGGATCCGTTTGATCGCAAGAATCGGCGTTCTGGGATCGTTTGAATATCAACAAAAAAATGGCACCGATCTTTGAATTGATAGCTATCAAATATAACGAGAGTTTGGAACATCTTCAGCCTTCAAAGATTTCCTTGACAAACTTCGAAATTGACTTATAAGAAACTGTTTGCTTTTGTATTTAGACTAGTCTTAGAATATCAGGTCAATAACAAACATTCAATTCAAGTTTAGCTCCCACAACCCTGTCTCTAAGTGTAGATGAATATTCCCTCGCTAAGAAATCAACTCCTGGGAACACTGAATAGATTTTATACACTAGAAATGCCTTTCATACTGATTTGAATGGAAACTGTAGTGTATTGGATAGACACGTAGTTTTAGTTAATGGATGTCGATAGGTTAAAGCTTCTTCCACATCCCAAAAGATTTCCTCTGAAGTAGTAAGAATCAGAGCAGATCACCTAATGCCGTTCGTATCTTCAACACGAACAGTTACGATGAGCGACGAAGGCTTTCAGTAAAGTAAACCGCCGTCTTTGGTCGCAGGAGCTTCAGATCTAATTCCTAGCCGGTCTGTTAAGGACCTCCCGGATTATACTGTTAATATAAAATTGTAAATAAACAACATAA
The DNA here is from genome assembly GCA_917880885.1 of Limnephilus marmoratus. Classification (NCBI taxonomy): domain Eukaryota; kingdom Metazoa; phylum Arthropoda; class Insecta; order Trichoptera; family Limnephilidae; genus Limnephilus; species Limnephilus marmoratus. The sequence continues at coordinate 48,251,169 of OU862918.1, read as the reverse complement.
TTAATAAACAACTTGTAACCGAAGAACCTAATATTCATTGTAAGAAGCCAAACACTTACAAGGTGTCTGAACCCGAATAGAGCAAACGTTGCAGAAAGCAATTTCTCCACTGAGTTGTGTCTATCAATTTTTAGCAAAGGTGTATAGATTTTATATCATGAAACACGACCAAATCACATTATTTCTTGTGTTCTTCTTTATTTTATTATTTCACTATGATTGTAGCTCAGTTAGCACGCGCTCTGTCTCTCTTACACGCCACCCCATTCGAACGAAATGAAAACTTCATGATGATGATAAAAGACAGTTGTGTATACCAAATTTAAGCAAAGAATGATCTCACTTTTGTATCACGAACCACACCCACATCGCATTTCTTGTAATCTTCTTTATCCTATGCCTTAGGAGGAGAAGGAACGGCGGGGCCGTCAACCTTTGATTAATGGCCCGAGATTTCGCATTCAAAGAATAAACAGCGAATTCACGGTTTGGCCGTGATTTATTAATCATTAGGAAACACCCTGTAACATGACTGTTGGATCGTGCCCCGGCGTATTTAACCTGCTTCAAAGGCCATTGTACATTTCAATTCAATTGTCTCCGCGCGACATTTAGATGCAATATCTAATCATTTGCATCGTTGATCAGAATGTCTTCATCTGGTGAATAATTGATTAAGAATGGTTGAATGAACGTTGTATTGATGCAATAACAGGCAAAACATGATTTTGATTGAACGCTTACTTAATCATTGGAGACAATATTAGCGGCCTTGCCGGGGCTCTGCTCTGACCGCTATTGAACAGTTTGGTACTTCGTCTGCGAACAATCAACATTATCTTAATTTTCTTAAGGTATATTTATTAAAGTGAAAACTTCTTTAGCACCGTTGTGATTTGAAGCTCTATGAAAAGAAAAATAGCGACACTAAAAGGAGACAAACACGTTGATTTAGCCTGCGAGATAATGAGATAGAATAATCGGTCTCCCCTTTGTGCGGTGTTTCGTAGCCTCCCCACTCTTGTCTACCCACTCTTGTCTACTTGACACAGAGGTGTCAATATGTTTTTCTGATTTTTCTGTTTCCAGATTTTCGATTGAGTTTCGCTTATATTGTCTTCATTTATTTAAATATTACAAATAACTTTGTTTACATCACTTTTATTTATATACAATCAACATGTTTCATGAACGATATTCACATCGTCAGGATCAAATGTATACTAAACTTAAAAATTAAATATAGATTACATATGGGAGGAAAGGGTAGAAGAAAGGGGAAGGGGTAAGGGTGGGGAAAGTTTATTAAAATTAGGGATTTCAAAGTTAAATCAAAGTAGAATAATGAAATAATTTTACTTTGTATAAACCACTTATTTGATGTGCAAATCCGACCGGTTTCGGAACAAACGTTCCTTCGTCAGGGAAAGCTTATACTAATTTGACAGTTTCGAACAATGTTTTATGATTGGTAGGGGTGGAGCCGTTGCTAGATAATAATGTAGATTGGGTGGGTAGGTATTAGTGTAGATTGGGTGGGTAGGGGAACAAATCCATGATTGGGCTATATGACAATATTTTTTGTTTGTTGATAATAGATTCATTATTTTTAAGGGATTTTTTAATTTCCAAGGCTTCTAAGTTATCTAAACGTTTTCCTTTATGATTAATATGAAGAATATTTATCCCTGTATTTTTTTTCAAAACTATGGTTATTTTCAATGATCTACATTATTATCTAGCAACAGCTCCACCCCTACCATAATAAAACATTGTTCGAAACTGTCAAATTAGTATAAGCTTTCCCTGACGAAGGAACGTTTGTTCGAAACCGGTCGGATTTGCACATCAAATAAGTGGTTTATACAAAGTAAAATTATTTCATTATTCTATAATGGATAACCACAAAGTAATAGCTACATTCAAAAATATTAAATCAAAGTAATGTTATTTCAAAGGCTAAAGAACATCTCAGGGCATTAAATGGCAATAGCGAATCTGAGTTCGCAAATCATTTATTAAAAAAGTGATAATAATTTTGACAAAAACCATGGACTTAATATATTACATACGAGTTAGAACGTTAGAAGGCATCACAGATAAATAATTCAGAGATTTTAAAAATTAGAAAAAATGTAAATAATAAAGCAGACAAAATTAATAAGCAGCAAATTTTTATAAACCCTCTTTTGAACCTTTTCCCACTTAAGATGAATATATACGTGAAATCATATTTAGATACTATTTTGATTAATCTTTACGACGAATCGGCTTACAGTATGAACATCAAAAAATATGCTACGGATAAATTGAAGCTTTAACTACTTTATCTATGTATTGGAATTACAATAAAATTATTATTTACGTAACAAAAAATATAAGCGTAAACCACCAAAAAAAATGTTTTCTCATGACTTAACTATGAAGTAATGTAAGTAACAATTTTTAAAAAATACCCCTTTACGGCTAAGACTATTTTTGACTTTATCTATGTTCTAACTTTTTTTTGTTCTTATAAAATTATGCACAAAATAAATAAAAACCACTTTTTCGCTTACTAGCCTCGTGCAAAAAGACGCTCGATTTTAAAATTTTGCAGGCATGAGATTCGAAATATTTCTAGCGTTTATATTCCTCTTAACCGGTCTTTCCCTGCTAATGACTTTGAAATCCCTAATTTTTTATAAGTTTCCCCCACTCTTACCCCTTCCCCACCCTTCTACCCTTTCCTCCCATATGTAATCTATATTTACTTTTTAAGTTTAGGATACCTACATTTGATCCTGATGATGGGAACATCGTTTATGAAACATGTTAATTGTATATAAATAAAACTGATGTAAACAAAGTTAATTTTTAGAAATTTAATTAAAATTAAATTTGATAATGTTATTATCGAGTTCTGCAAGTTTTTTGGTTAGTGTTTTAGTTACAGCTGTTTCGACTTGTAAGGTCATTATCAAACTGTGGTGAAGCCACATACGGACGACTTATTTATAAGATTTTAAATGTCAATTTTTAAAGGTGTCTGAGTTGATTTATTACCGGTTAAACCAATTTGTAGAGACACTAATTGAGACAGTGCTAATGTGGGATTCGGAATATTTCCCTTTGGTTTGCCTTGCACTAAGTGTAAGGGTTTTCTTAATTGATTTAGAATGACGTTATTGCTATGACTCATTTAAGTGCATTATATTTTTTGGGTTTGGTAAACATACTAAGTAGTGGGGAATAAATAATTTTCCTTACTTTATTAATTAGCGTTATGTTGGGGTCATTCGTTCGTTTATTGATTTCTAATTGTTCAAGCAAATTTAATCTAAGACCCTTTCGTTCAATATGTAATGGTTTTGGCTGGTTATTTTTAAGTGGAACGTGATTATTCACTAAGAGATGTTCGGCAAATTTTGAAGAGGTGTTTTTATTTTTATAACATCTTATATGTTCTTTGAATCTAGTTGAGAATGCCCTACCTGTTTGTCCGATGTATGTAGCGTTACAGTCGGCGTGGTCACATTTTAATTCATATATGCCACCGTTATTGAGTTTAGGATTTCTACTTTTTGAGTTTTTAAGGCTTGTTCCCATATTATTATTGGTTCTAAAAGCTATATTTAAACCACATTTTTTAATTTCTTTTGCAATTTTTAAAGATATTGGGCCGAGGAATTCGAGACATGCAAATTTTTCTATTTCTTTGTTGTGTACCGGATATATTAAATTAATTTTATTTTTGTATTTCTTATTTTTTATTATTTTTTCAATGTTTTTTGCCTCATAGCCGTTATTAATCGCGATTTTTTTAATAGTTTCCTTTTCTTTTACGTATGCTTTATTATCTAAGGGAATGTTAATGAGTCGATGTACCATTGAATGGTAAGCTGATAATTTGTGAGACCAAGGATGAGTTGAATTTGCATTTATCGTAGTATCTGTAAACGTTGGTTTTCTAAATATTTCGAAGGTATGTTTATTATTACTTCTACCAATTGTCAGATCTAAAAAATTTATTTTACCTTCGATCTCATGTTCAACTGTGAAGCAGATTTTATTATTAATGGTGTTGGCCCAGTTAGTAAAGATATCTAACTGTCGGTTGGTGCCGTTCCAACAAATAAAGATGTCGTCTACATATCTGACATAATATATTATGTGTTTTGCTAAGGGAGATTTAAGCATTATATTTTCAATATAATCCATAAATATCTCTGCGAGGAGTGGACTTAATGGTGACCCCATGGGGAGACCATCATTTTGTTCATAGAATGTATCATTAAAAAGGAAATAATTTGTTTTTACGCAAATCTTTATGAGCTCGAATAACTCTTTTCTTATTACCGGGTTGATGTTACATTTTTCCAAGATATTTTCAATTATTTTAAGACATTCTTCACTCTTCTTTTTGGAGTTTTACGAATTAAACACAAAAACAATTAATAAACAAAGTTATTAGTCTTTTCATTAAAATAAATAATGCCATCACAAAGTGAAAACCTTTCCGAAGAAGTTTTCTTCAAAAAATTAATATTTAATCATTGAAGACAATATTAGCGACTCTCTGACAAAAATTCGAAACAGAAAAATCAAAAAATATACTGTCGCATCAAGGAATTAAACCCAAAACATGGCTTGCAAGATTTTTCTTGAACTAAAAGCAATTTAGATAGTGTCTTGGATAAATATATCCTTTTTTATTTAAATTTGCAACTTCCAACTTTTTGGAAGTTTTTTTTTAATAACTTATTTAATGGGTGAGAAACTTCAATTTGTAATATTTAATGATTGAAAAATTTGAAACGGAAAATGATATATGGTCGCAATTGAACCCAGGATTGCTGTTAAAAGTACCTCACAATACACCGTGTTTCAGGTTGGTACTGCGAATCCTTGCAAGGTGATCATTCCTTCAATAAATAACATCTGTGTACGTGGAATTTCAAACAAAGCTACCGTTGTAATTTGGGTTCGAATTCAATAATTCCTTACAAGATGTCGCCACTTCCGTCAGCAGGTCGGACGGGGACGTGTCCCCCCTAGGTAAAACTGCTACGAATTTGTGTATATGTATAATCTCTCCGGACATGAAAATATTGACGGTAATACATACATATTTATATCGTTATATCAAGCCGCTATGTATTACATATGACGACATTGCCTGTCTCGGTTACTTTGTCCCGGTGACACTGGATGACAGTGGATCCAAGGAACGGGCTATTTTTTTAACCAGTTCCTACTGGATTTATTAAATGGTCACCAACACTAACTGGGCGAAGCCAAACTAGAAGCCACCCGCAAGGCCTAGCAGCAAAAGCGGAGCGAGTTTTTAACTTCTAGTACTAATATTATTCCTCTGTTAACGCATATATCGGGGCGCACCGATGAATTAACAAATTATATTATATCAACAGATATAAAATAAATTTTCTTGTTATTTAAGCCGTGTTGCACTTCCTCCTTCTTAACACGGCATGGTAACCTAAAATCAATTACGATAGAGCAATAATTAATTATTTTTCTTGTGTTGTTTTTTTTTTCATATCCGCTTTAAGCAAGAGTCCGTGAGATAAATAATTTCCATCAGCGCCTATTTCCTCTTAGCGGATGCTATGTGGAATGTCTTTTTATGTAACCTTCAATTACATCAAGGCTAAACGCAAAAAAAACATGTTGAAGTATATTGTAGCGCCAGCTCGTAGAGGAGTGGAGCTGGCGACACGGTATCGCTCCTAAGTAGATAAGTACAAACATCACCCCTAACTATTACACATCTGCCCTGATGATGGATACTGCAACGCTGTCCGAAACGTTGTCTAAAGAAGGAGGTAGCGCAACACTGCATAATACCCCAGAAACTAATAACAAAAAAAAATAATTTCGATTAAAAAAACCTTTTTTGTACCATAAACATAATAATTATGAAAACATTTTATTCAAAATCCAGTAAGATTTGGAGCTGTAAATTTGATTTTACTTTTGGTTTTTCGATTTGAATAATTGCTTTGTTTTTAAATAAGGAAATTTCGAATTCATCGAAAAAGAGATCTGTTAAATCCTGGGGCTTTCAGAATATTTTTTGATTAGTATTTCAATTTCTGAACAGGATAATCTCGGGAAGTGTGAATTAAGCCGATTTGATAGAATTATTTTGCCCAAACAGACACGCTCCCCACACTTTCAATCTATTTATCGTAAGGTAGCAGAATATTTTTTGTATTTCTTGGACATTAACTATGTAGCAATTTCTAGACATTTTGTTTTGAAGAGTTTTAATTTTCAATATACATCTGTTACTTTAACTTTAAATTTTAAGTTTGCTCGTGAAAGACACGGATAAATCGAAACCGGTCAATTTAAAGTTAAAGTAACAAATGTACACTGAAAATTAAAAATAAAAAAATAAAAATATTTTCAACTATATAAAAAGGATATATTTTTCAACATGGTTACAGCACTATCTCTACATCGCTACATATTATAAATTAAAGCCCTCCGCCGCGTCTGTCTGTTTATCTGTTCGCTATAAGCTCAAAAAAACTAATTTTTATGCGGTTTTACCAATAGATAGAGTGATTCATGAGGAAAGTTTAGGTATATAATTTACGAGCGGGCGGTGTGGATTTTGATTTGTATGCAAATCTACAGTTTTATGCTGAAGATGATGAAATTTTGTACATATTTGATTTCTAAAACTCTGTGTAAAGCCCGGGCATCGCTGGGGACTTTAGCTAGTTACTCGTAAACAAAGATAAATATCTTTTTTGTTTTGACTAAAATTTGTGTAAATATATATTTTTGCTACAACTTCAGGACAAATTATTTTCTCAGAACATCGTTTTTAACACACTTCCTATGTTTGGAAAATTCCACGTACCCGTTTCACTCCCAAGGGAATCTGATGCTCAAATTCCCGGAATACAGTAATGATTTCCGCCACAAAGAAGAAAGAGAAAAATAATAATACGTCGAAACAAAACCCCTCACTTATATAATTCTGTCTGGCGAGGTGCTAATACAACCGAAAGAAAACCCCAAATAATTTGAAATACATGTTCTGGCCTCAAGGTCGATTGATTTTCAGACTTGGGGTCAAACATGGCGGGATTTCCGATATTCTATTAGGCGGCAAGAGAATCGTGAAGTGAGCTTCCATTGAGGGACCCAAAACAATCATTTGCTGTCGATGGACACAGTTCAATCATTCCACTGTTTTTAGATCTGGGTGACGGATAAGAACAGATGCTTCGTCAATGATTTAATTTATAAAATTCAGTATTATTTACCGAAACAGAATGTCACTTCTTGATGTACAAGTCACAATATATACAATTCACAAATTCTAGATACAGTTAATATCACATCAATATTCATTCAAATAACATTGAAAATATTCAAGGTTAGTGTCTAAGGTTAATAAACTATAAATTGCATATTCCTATACAAACCATTGATTACAATTACCTCCAGGATAAAGTGTCCCTTTTGAAACTTTCAGAAAGAAGAATAAGCACAGATTTAATCCTATTACATAAAATACTGCATTACAAAATTGACTGCCCTGAATTACTTCAATATCACCCAAAAATTCATGCCGATATTTATTACCCTTTTACTTCAATAACACCAGGACACTATCTTATCAAATTTTCCGATTCCGAAACTTCACAGTCTAAGGTATAAATATTCTGATGGGTGATGTATTTCATCTTAAAACTACTTAATCAGTATAAATGTCGGATATTGTGTCACTTTTATTCTTCTAGACACAAATAGACCTATGTACCCATATAACTTCTACGTTTCTACTGCATTGTTTTGTAGAATCTTTTAAATTCAATTAAATGCATGAAGATTCTAAGTTTGTGTTTACGTTTTTATCTATATTTTATTATTTTGTGTTTTTTTTTGCAAACTTTTTTTTTTTTAATTTTTAGGTATTTACTTTGATTCAAACAGCTTTTAAAATTTAAAAGAAAATCCTAATAGGGCATATAATAAATCAATAAATAAATCTTACAACCTTTGTTATCAGTACATTTGGTGGTAAATAAATATAATTCTATTTTAGAAAAAATTGTTGTGGACTGTGGTTGAGGCTTATATATAGATCTGTGTGAGTCATACCAAAACGGTAATATGATTATATGATTGATTCTATAAAATATAGTTATTATTTATAGTTGTTATTATAAGATTATTTCCTTTGATTTATCTATATGATCTCTGATTCACATGTTTGGAACTCCTAGATACCCTTCATACCCTCCCTGAACTTTTTCTCCTTCCTTTCCCTAAATATACCCTCCACACAGCATCCCCAAAGATGAAAGGCCACGAGGGAAATTGTTTTCATCAGGGCCTCCTATGTGGAGCAAACGAAAAAAAAGATGCATTACATATTTTCTCTATTGTTTTGTGGTTTTGCATGAAGTATTAATTTGTTCGTCGAACAAAACTTTTTTTAGCATTTTAAATAATGAGAGAAGTAGTTTCGAGTTAATAGATAAATTTATTTAAATTTAAACATTATCACAAATACGTATATCGCTCCTCAAGTGGGTTAGATTTATAAGGGATGAAGTTAGTTGCTACGCCACTACGATGAACCTTCTTGAATTCGAATCAAATTAATAAAACCAGTACAACATTTCATTACACTCCTATATCACAAAAAATTAATGATCCATGATAATGTAATTACGTTAATTTCCTAAAGATGGTATTTAGCATCGCTCCCCTCATCACCATCGACACTCATGTATGTTAGTACGAAAGGTAAACAAACCCCATCAAAGCATGTTTACGTTCATATCTTTGTTTTCAACTTGTCAAGCCTAAAGATTAGTTACACTAGAACATCATAACAACAGAACAAACAACACCGCAACATTTAACGTTTTCTTACTCCACCCTGAAACAAAGAACCTTCCCCAGAACGGCCATTACGTGGTTTAATAAAAAAAGGAAATCCGATATCCTTCATTAAGTATTTCCCATCTTGAGTAACGGCCTTATCTTGTCAGTGTAATAAGGCTTTTATTTCGTCACACCCCTCTAAATATGGCCCGAAATATCTCATTGAATACCCATTCCTGCTGGTCCCGAGGGAGACATAAATTATGTGAGTGAAAAAACAATGAACGGAGACAGCGCAGAAAGATGTCATTTTATAAATAAGCCTTTGCTTCCACATAGTGTGAAAATTGTATAAGGTTTATTGGTTGTTTTCCGAAATTTAGGTGTGATTGAAGTATCATGCAGACCTTCACAAGAATGAACCATTAGTGTCTAAATTAAAGTTAAATAGATCTACTAGAACTTTTTCAATGTGCACATGAGTCCTAGCTGCTCGCAACCGTGGAGCCATTGAGAATATAGCATTCTCTGGGTATCAGCAACCCCTGCCAATGGTCACTCTAAGTGGTTCACTACATAGCAGGGGTGCCCGGGTTCATGGGGGTGAGGTTTGTCTAGGTCTCGGTGGCGAATGCGTTTTCCTACCTACTGCATGGTGGGCGGATCGGTAGAGACTGATTGAGGGAGAACTAACTTAGAATTCTCCAGCCGGACTATATCGATTCATTGCCTTGCACCGCAGTGAGAGAGGCGGATTCATACGTCCGTCCTTCTTGGACACATTGCTTCCTAGATTCCCAACCATCCCTCAAACATTTTTTCTACACACAGAACTTCCTCTACTTCCTTTCCCTAAAAACACCCTTCAGACAGCATCCCAAAGATGACACAGACCCTGGAGGATTTTTCCCCAGGGTCTCTGTGAGTGGAGCTTTTGTAGTGTTAAAATTATCCCCCATTGGGGTAAGTTGCGAGATTGAAGAAATTAATCAAAAAGAAGTGTCTGGCTATTCAGATCTCATTACCAAACACAGCTAAAGCCATTTCAAGCAACGCTAAATTTAAGAAATAAAATTTATTTGAAACCGCGACATTCGGATTCGTAGCCAAGGATCATAACCACTCAACCACGGAGGACGTCAACTTATTCTCTTCCGAAATTTGAGGTTTCTGAAACCGATATTGATAAAACTAGGTTATGTAATAAAAGTAGGTATTCTAAAGCTTCACAAGAAAGGATAATATATATAACAGTAATCTGCAATCTACATAATACGGATATTGATCTATTATGAATTCTGAGAACGGTGGGGCTTAATTCCACAATAACACAGAATTCCTTGTAAGACATGTGATACGTACGAAATATTCTATGGCATCCTGGTTGTGTAAATTCAATTTAGTTAACATAGCAAGAAATGTGTAGAACTCTTAAAAATAATACGAATAACTAAAGTGCTTTTTCAGAACCTTACAGTCTTTAAATTGGTTTTATAATAAATGTATAAAAGTATATACGAGGAACGGCTGCGCGGCCTTTTTCCCAAAATTAAAAATTGGTTTTGAGGCCGAAATACCCAACCTAACTGAAGAATTTTTTTTAATCTAAAGGTATTGAAAATTAATGCACACATGCTTGTAGAATACGAACAAGATCGGGCAAAAAGTAAACTAAAGTACAAATCCTTTGCTTAAAAATCACATATTTATTTTTCAACATAGGTACCGTTAAGGCTAAACTCTGTTTTCTCAATTACTTCCAATGGGTTAAAAGTTTTTACATTCCGTCACTGAAAAATTCTTCCGACTTTTCTCGAATCTACGACTTGACATCTGAGTTCACCTCATCGTCCGAAGTGTAATAATTACCTTTGCGGTCTCTCTTAAGTAGAGGAATAAAATAAAAATGGCAAGGCGCAACATCAGGGGAGTAAGGAGGGTGTGGAATCGGTTTCGCAGAACCTCTGTAGTTTCAAGGTGTGTTAACGAGACATCTTGCAACCCATCATACACTTCCACCTGGTGCGCTTCTGAAGGTCATTTTTCTCACGTTGTATAAGCAAGAGTGCTTTACTTTTCAGCATACCCTCTTATATATACGGATATGTGCTATTTCACTTATTTTTGTTTTAAATAAAATGTTTAAGCCATTACGAGGAAATCCGGTTTAAATTTAAGACGTATATGGTTTTCTCATGGAAGCCGTTGTCAGAACTGGACCAAATTGAAATGGGACCACACGGAAGCACCAGCTTTCCAATAAAAAAAGATTCATCAAAATCGATTCACCCAGTCGAAAGTTCTGAGGTAACAAACATTAAAAAATAAAAAAATAACATTTAAAAAATACCGTCGAATTGAGAACCTCCTCCTTTTTGAAGTCGTTCAAAAATATATTGTAGTTTGTATACTGAATGCGTTGATGGCGTTCAAATAAGGCAATTTGAAAGATTTTTAGAAGGTCCTTACTCCTTTAAAAATTAACTTATCAAAAAAACTACCAACACGCTAGGGGTTGATATTTCTATAATATAATACCATGAACACCGAAACAGCTGACTGTATAATAAAAACTATACCTGCATAACTTTATAATAATATTATTCTCAATTTCTAATCCTCAACTTCGAAGGCGGGTATGGGTAATGGGTACCGCCGCCAGGGGAACCATTTATTGGATATCCAACACCCCTCCCATAATTGTAGTTCGCTACGTTTGGCTTGACTTATGTGGTGGGGTTCGTGGGTTGAGGTTTGTCTAGGGCTTAGAGGCGGATGCGTTTACAGGGATCTGGAGAGATTGGTTGAGGGAGACCTCTAAACCTTTCCAGACGGATTCTCTCGATCCATCGCCACGCACCGCAGTTGGAGGATGGATTCATTCCTCCGTCACTACTGGACATACTGACCTCCATATTTCTACCCAATCTTTACACCTTTTTGCTTCCCACAACGTCTTCTCCTATCCTTCCCTGAAAAGATCACGAAACAAATAAAACACAATAAACAAAATATACGTTACGGCTAAAGAAGGAGGTAGCGCAACACGGCATAACACCTCAAAAACAAATAACGAAAAAAACATACGTTATTGAATAATTGCTAACCACTGTTTACGAATTATTTACAAATGTCGAAAACTGTTATTTTAATATTTTAAACTATAATATTTTTGTAAAAAACGGTTCCATGATAACTCAGAATCATGCAACTTTAACAGCCCTTTGAAAAGTCATTAAAAGTAGTGAAAAAAAATTGAAAATAGACCTTAACCCAGCCTAATGTTATCTATCTAACCAATATTTTTTCGCCACTTGACTCCTCAAAGAAGGTGTTGAAGTTGCATGATTCAGAGTTGTCCGGTCACAAACAACGTAAAGAAATAGTAACAAAAAACGTATATAAACTGAAAGATCGACGTACAGAAAGACGAACTGAATTTGGACAATAGAATAGTTATGCATTGTAAAAGGTGTTTTAAACTTTTCAAAACGATCTCGTGCTGCCTGGGGATGAGCTTAATATCCTCAATTTTGTCGATTATGACTATTTTTTTAAACATCGAGGATATAATAAATTTAGAAAGATGTGTCATTATAATGAATTTATTTGTATGACTAACCATAATGTTCATCTCCTCTTTTAATTTATTTATGCAGAGATAAACATTCATTACTATTCTAAAGTACCCTATTCTGAGCCGTATCATCTGCATAAGCACATCCCCTTCGTTTCATCCCATTCTTCTCCTCTCGTTGGCTGGTAGGTCTAGCATCTTATTCCGGTCCATTGGCGATCCAAGTGACCGCATTTCTGTGTGTACTTTAACCTTCAAATTATTGGTATTCTCGCGTCTCATTGACGGACAAAAGATCGGCCGAATCCATTCATATGAAGATGTAGGAATTAAATTTAATGTAAAAGTAATTTGTTAAGAATGAAATACCGTAAGATTTCATCAGTCACTAATTTATGGAAATGACCTAAAAAAATATGACAAAATATTTTACCTTTGGAAAAGCAGAGGTGCCCGGGTTCATGGGGGTCAGGTTTGCTCGGATCTTGAATGAGTCTGCTCACCAACTGCGTGGCAGGCCGTATCGAGAGAGACTGGTTGAGGAAGATCTTTTAACCTCTACAGCAGGATTTGGACCGCAGTAGAAAAGGTTAAATTGAGTCACTTCCGGATACACTGACCACCAGATTCCTACCCACCCCTCATACCCTTTTACTTCCCAGTACTTCCTCTGCTTCCTTTCCCCAAAAAGACCCTCCACACAGCATCCCCAAAGATGGCGGAGACCCGAGGGGAATTATTTTCCCCAGGGCCTCCTATGTGGAGCAAATGTAAAAAAAAAATCTACGAAATGTGACCTTAGTACAAGGTACGCCTGTAAGTTAAAATTATTTTCAACTTTCGTAATAATTTTTTTTTTAATAATAATAAAAATAAATTAATAAATTTGGAAGACCTTCTCTTGTAACTGTCCTGCCATGAAACAATTTTGACAAATCATTTAGACTGTAGACGTATATTGGTGACAGCAGCTATATTTTTACCGTTTTGTCTGTATTTTGACGTTTCGAGTTTTCTTAGATTCGTTTGAATAATAAAACACCCCTATTTTTGGGGGTGTGACGATTCATCTTAAACCCTTCAGAGGGTGAGTCCGATTTTGGAATTCTTTGGAATTTGGGGGAGTTGTTGATTGCAATTTTGCAAGCTTTTAAATTTTTTTATTCCCGGTTAACGCGGCGAGTGACGGGTCATTTTTCGTGATTTTGGGGAGGGAAAAAGATTTGAAATACTTTCTTTTGACAACTATGAAGTCTGTCTTTTGATACTGTAACTTTAAAAAACGTTTTATTGCTGGAGAAAGCAAATTACATAAATTCACCAGCGTGGCACAAATTTCTTTATCCTAAGACCTAAAGAAACTAAAAAAAGGTATTTTCCAGTATCAATATATTACGGAGTTAGAAGAAAAGTTGTGAAAACGAATTTCGCATTATTTAGGACAGTTTCCCGGTCCTCAGGCATTCAATCTTGCTATAACGCCTGCTCTTTTTTAATGTGAACACCTCACAAGAGTCCCAGCTGCTCCCGTCTAGAGCCAGTAAGACTATGGGGTATTGGGGTATATTGTGAGGCTGAAGGTAGTGGGGAGGAGAAGAAGATGGGAAGAGGAAGGTGGGGAAGAAACTGGTTATTCAGATGTAGTCACCAAACACGGCTAAAGCCATTTCAAGTAACGTTTCAATTCTGAATGGTGATCTTACATCAGGACGATACTAATAGTTTCTTCCACTTTGGAACGTGCCGCAAACATACTACATATCATTTTTTTAAATAATTAATTGTGAAATAATACAAATTAATTACCTAAATCTAATTTATTTGCGCACGCTGGGATTTGATCCTGCGACCTTCGGATTGCGAGTCAAGAGCCTTACCCCCCGACCACGGAGGCCGTCTTTTGAACTTTTTGAAATTTACGAACAACAAATGCGAAAAACATAATATTATTATGTTCATGCATTTTTTAAATGCTTTGTCTAAGTTTAATGTGTGGGGAAGGCTTCTTTTTCATTACCCACAAAGCAACCAGTCAGGATTGAGTTACCCGGCCTGTAAGTTAATCAGTGTGCATTCAGAATGCCCCATTCTGGCTTTAGTGAGATAATTAGGGAGAATTAGCGCCACAGGTGTAAAGTTTCCCTATCTCAAAATATAACATTATTTTATATGTTATTTTAATAGTCTGAATAAAGATACGTAAGGTGATTGCCCAGGTTACTTACTCATATTCGTGTGCTAGCTAAACCTCGGTTTTTTATTTCTTATAAATGTGTTTTGTGAGTAAATATTCGAATAATTTCAACTCAATGCAATGGAAAGTGAGTGTCCTGTTAATTATTTTTCGTAATTACTGTACTTTTGAGAGGAGGGTAAGGGTACCGCCGCTCTGGGATCCATTTATTAGAATTTTTTACATTAGCTCCACACAGGAGGTCTAGAAAATTTCCCTCATCTTTAGGGATGCTGTGTATTTTTAAGGGAAAGGTAAAAGGAATACGGGGGTCAGTGTATCAAGGAGTTGCGGACGTATGACTCATCCCTCTCACTGCGGTGCAAGGCGATATTCCGAGAGAGTCCGTCTGGGGTCAAAGGGTCTGTCTCGTCCAGTCTCTCCCGATCCGGCCTGCCACGTAGTTAGTGTGCCTAGGCAAACCTTAACCCATGAACCCAGGCACCCTCGCTAAGTCACCAAACAAGTCAAAAACCCTGCTAAGTAAACCAAGGCAAAAAAAACCACCAGCTAAGCGAACCACTTGGGGTGACCTACGGCAGAGGTGTTGGTTATCCAATAAATGGTCCCGGGGCGGCGGAACCCTTCACCGCTTCCTAAATTAACCAACTCTTCTGCCATAGGTCACTCTAAGTAGTTTGCCACCTACTACACGACGAGCCGGATCGGGAGAGACTGGTTGAGAGAGACCTTTTGACCTCTCCAACAGAACTCTCTTGGAATGCCGCCGTGCACCGCAGTGGGAAGGATGGATTCATACGTCCGTCACTCCTGGACACAGATAGCTTTTTTTCTTATCAGAACTTCCTCTCCTTTTCCTAAAAAAATCCACCCTGCTACCCCAAAGCTAACATAAGTTGAAGAGCAGAAACATATTCCGCAGGACCTCCTATGTCACTAAAATCTGCGTCAACAAACTATGTTCGATAAGCTGTGTATTAAAAAAACGTACATTTGTTAAAATCTTATTGGATTTCTCTTCTTCGAGAAAATCAAAAGTTTTAAATAAAAAACATTCCGATATTCCTACAGAAGAAAATACAATATATGCTGATTAAATTCGTCAAAGTAATAATTTTCAATGCTTTAAGATATTTTTGCCTTCTAACACATTACAGTTCTTGTAAACACATTTGATTATTGTTACGATTAACTATTGTGTCGTGTGATTTCTAGATATGTTTGACTAAGACACACTGAACCCCAGATTCCTACCCACCCCTTAAACCCTTTTCCTTCCCAGAACTCTCCTCTCCTTCCTTTCCTTAAAAAACCCTCCACACAGCATCCCCAAAGATGACATAGGCCCTGAGAGAAATTGTTTTCCTCAGGGCCTCCTGTGTGGAGTTCATGTAAAAAAAAAAAAAAACTTTTTTGAATATATCCGGATATCTCATTTCACCTAAAAATGTTCTGTAACATAATAGTATAACGTATAAGATCCGTGAAAATGGGTTAGGAATACGAATAATTCCCTAAGGATTTTCATGTTCAAAATAATATGAAAATATGTTTCAGAAAGTTGGAAAATAATTGTAGGTATGCCCAAAACTACAACTACCGTGGTAGTCTGTTGTTTTGTAAAATATATTATATATATTCTACTTTTCGGAACAACTCACATAGGTCTCATAGAAATCTTTGTGTCTCCCTAACAATAAACCCCATGCGACTGTCCCCCAATTACACAAACGGAAAATATTAAATATCTTGATATATATTTCGACCGTTATATTTATTTATTTATTTATTTATTTATTTATCTATAATAAAATATATTTACAATGGTTTTATTTGTATGCCTGTCTCACTAGGGTATACCTGTGTCGAGACAGGCGTACAGGTATATAAATGAATATAGTAGTTACAAGGATATTTCAGGTAAAATACATATTATGAATAGAATTAAAACAGAAGGGTGATCGGACGGGTGGTAAATCTTTTAAAGAGAGTTATTTTAAAAATGTTTGAGATGGAGTAATGAAATAAATTCTGCCTAATCTATTTATAGGTTAAATTTGACAGGATTCCATTATTTTCATTTATTTTATAAGGGTTAGGTTGTATGTGAATAGTTATTTCTGTCTATGTGTGATTTATTTTACAGATATTTGTGATAGTGTGGCGTCCAATACTTATAATCCATTTTTTAATATCTTGTTTGAATTTTGTAAAGGAGTCACTTTGTCTGATCGTAGTTGGTAGTGTATTGTATAGTTTACAAGCTATGTATTTAGAGTGTCTTTGCCCGAAGGTGGTTTTGAAAAAAGGTGTTTGGAGAAGTTCGTTGTTTTTGGTGTTATGAAAATAATTGAATAATGTTCAAAATTACCCCAGGGTTGTTGATATTTGTCTATAGTAATAAATTCAATTATTTTACTGGCCACTTATGAATTACACTTTTTCTCCGAGTGGTTTTACTTTCGGTCGATAGGGGGATAATAATCGATTTCCCCTCACTTTTTGGATTGGCACCTGTTGGGCAGGGTGTGAATCCGACAGTCGGAAAATGTGGATTTAAATTTATTTAATATGTTAAATATTCAATCGGCGGGTTGTTTCTAGTTTATTTAAAATGTGAACGAGTTTCCTTTTATTCCCAGCCGATACAAGGTTATCGCGACTGGAGAATTCTTATTTACGGGTATTCCAGTATAGAATCCCGTGGTGCGATAATGGCGGCTTGACCGACCCAGTTTTACTGTAATCTGCGATTATATTTATCATCCGTCATTCGACGAGATGGATTCTCAATAATACCAAAGGTACACGACCGTCCGTGTAGTCCCCGCCGATTCTTTTCACAACCTGATGGAGGACATTTCCATTACTGCAACCACATGATGGAGGACACCATGGTGATCTCAAACGTAATAATCACCCAGATGGATGGAGAAGCTTGCAAACCTGGCGCGGAGGCAACGTGAGGGAGAAAAGGGGCCCCTCACGGTGCAATATTAGGCATCCGGAATCGTCGCATAAAAATAATAGGTTTTAGCTAGCTCTTAGTATGGTCCACAGGTATGTTAATATTCCAATATAATAATCTTGTTTTACATCCACTCTTTTATTTCTTATTTTCCAAGCTTCACAACAATGATTAAAATAACAGTGCTCACGCTCTGACGGGAGTATTCATGCCTACCGACACAGTCAGCATATCTCGTACCCACGAGATTTGGCGTCCAAAAATCCCATGGGATTAAAGCTGATAACTGTGTACCTTCATATATATAACCCTGAATAATTAACATTAAATACACCCACTTAATAAGAGGTGTAAATGTCATGATAACTGATCACATAGTAGGTACAAACACAACACAGCACTTCCAGTGCATTACATTGAATTCTACAACCCTGATATATTAACACCCTGTTTAATAACTTACATTAATAACCTACCCTTCATTAAATCGCTTTATAACATTGGCTCGGGTATTGTGTATTGTTTGTGTAGCTTTGTATGGTGTTTTGTTGTTTTTGTGTAAATTAAGTAATATGGATCTTGAGTAGAGCTGTTTTATGTCCATAACGTTGAAGGAATTGAAGATAGTATCAGTGCTGGTAGTAAGCGGCATTTTAAGAATTATTTTTATGATTAGTTTTTGTGCTTTCATGATGGGATCAAGGGCATTGGAATATGCATTACCCCAGGCTAGAATTCCGTATTCGATGTGAGATTGGCACAATGAGTAATATACTGTTTTTAAAAGTTTTAGGTTAAGGAAATTGCGTTTTTGTTTGAAAAAGTATATAGATTTTCGGATTTTGTTTGTAGTATTATGTATATGTTGTTTCCAATTCAGGTGTGTATCGAAGGTTACTCCTAAATATTTGATAATGTTTACTTGCTCTAGGCATGGGCAGTCACAGTTCCGGTTTAGAGATGAATATAAAATGGGATAAACGTATAGATTCGGTAGAAGGAAAACTAAACAAGTTAATTTACTTTTTGAAAACTTGAGAAATATTTTAAACATATGTGATTTAAAAAATATATACCTCGCACTTGCACAATCCATAATGGAATACGGCATTATTGCCTGGGGCTGTGCGAGTAAAAAATACATTAATACACTGTTTAAAGCTCAGAAAACCCTAATGAAAGTAATACTTAAGTTACCAATACTAACACCCACATCAATCATATTCGAAAAATTCCCAGTGCTGAAAATTCAAAAATTACATTCAAAACAAATACTAACTTTCCTTTACAAGAACTTATCCACATTTAACATTTCACAAAACTCTCACAATAATAGAACAAGACATGCTCTCCAACTACAAATACCAAAAACAAACACATCCTTGACAAAAACACTACAGATACCAGGCTATAAAACTATACAATTCTCTTCCTACACAATATAAAACAACTAATATTATTGAATACAAAAAAAACATAAGAAACTGGCTACAATCTTTCTAACTTTTAATTTATAATTTTTGTCGAATTGAAGTCAATTTTATATTTTGATTGTTTCTCTTTTTTATATTAGCTATTAACACTCTTTTGTTTTACTATTCACAATTTATAATTTACATCTGAAAAATGTCCTGCACAACACAGGTGAACTCCTAGTGTGGAGGACAATATATTATACCTTTGTAACGTAAATGTACTAAGAATAAATAAATAAATAAATTAATAAATATCGCAGTGAGAAATATGTTATATACCTACTGTGTTAGAAAGAGATAACACCACGCTTTGTACTCAAACCTAAAAATTAACTAAAGAAGTAAGATAATGAACAAACACCTTTATGAAACCAAAGTTTCGGATCATACTTAATTTGAAAAAAAATTTGCTAATTTTATATTAATTGAAAAGTGAGAAGACTATAACGTTTATAATACGTTTGACTAATAAAGTATGTAAAATGTGTTTTTTTTTATTATTTTCTTTAACAGTAATTTTAGTTAGAAAAAAGGTGAGCCATTTTTATACCTTATAATTTATAATTTTTACCTTATATTTTTGATGTTTGCAAGCAAAATGTTTAAGTTTTAAAAATTATATATAATAAAATTTGAAATTCTTTTTTATCACCAGTTCAGCTCGCAGGTTCTGCTCGCGTTTGTATTCGCAGCTTTATATTATAGTCGACATATTCGCAGAAGAGGTGGAAGAAGGTTAAGTCCTTTCTTTTGAAAGGAACATGGAAAGTTTCATTCTTTTCTATTTCTTTACCCAGTAAAGTGAGTGATATTGATTTTAATTGTGAGCAAGACGCGATCATTCAAAATCTGGAAAAGAAATTTGAATGGCGTCAACATTTATAACGACGTTCATTTAATGTTTTGAAAAAACGTACATAAGTTCAGATAACTTTAGGTATTTCTACAAAACTGTCTTTAGAGTCAACACGAAAAGTAAACAGTTTATATCCATTACAGTCCAAGCTTTGTGCCCAATCCAAATACAAAAAATCAAATAAGGATGTCAAATGAAAATTCAATCTCAAACACCATTAAGAGATTACTCAGCATTTCCAATCGACTATCGATAACGACCTTTGCCTAGGCAGTGGGTAAACATTATGTCTAGGGATTTTGTATCGGAATATGTTTATTCAGGCAGTACATCTTCGCACACTTACTTACACTGGGATGTTTACGTGCGTGGGGATATATTATTCTATAATCTCCCATCTACACCGTACCGTACACGACCGTTAACGGGCCCGTATTATATTATGGTCAACAATATTGACAGTTTGGTAAGTGCTAAGTAAGTATATGCATTGGTATAAGATAGTAGGTAACTACATTGCTGTGTTGTAGAGTTCAATAAAATTATTATAACGACCCATCGTTAGCGCTGTTTAGTGATGTTTAAAGTTATCGTATTTGCTGGAAATCTGTTTAATGCCTTTATTTTCCTGATTATCGTTTATAAAATTATATCGTATAGCTAGTTGTACAGTATTCCGCATTGAGGTATAGACTTACGTTCTAATTAAAATTATATAAATCTTTTTTTTCCCTTGTTTATTCCATATCGATTTGGGAAGCGGGTATGGGTACCGCCGCCCCGGGAACCATTTATTGGATAACCAACACTCCTGCCTACCTTGGTGACTTAGCAGGGGTGCCCGGGTTCATGGGGTGAGGTTTGTCCAGGTCTTGGCGGCGGATGCGTCTGCCCACCAGATGAATGGCAGGCCGGATTGAGAGAGAATGGTTGAGGGAGTCCCTTTGACTTCTCCAGTCGTATTCTCTCGGAACTTCGCCTTGCACCGCAGTGGGAGAAATGGATTCGTCCGTCACTCCTGGAGATACTGATCCCCAAATTCTTAAGCACCCCTAATACCCTTTTCCGTCCCAGAACTTATTCTCCTTCCCTATCCTAAAAAGACCCTCCACACAGCATCCCCAAAGATGACATATGCCCTGAGGGGAATATTTTGCTCAGGGCCTCCTGTGTGGAGCTAATGTAAAAAAAAAATCAATTTTCATCTTAAGTTAGATACTTGAAATTTTATGATCTTTCCAGTTTATGATTTTTTTATTGTTTTAAACTGACTGTTTTCAAATTAGCACTTCAATACTCTTTTGGAAAATCCGTGGCCATATTGTGTATTTTTTTACGTAAGCTCCACACAGGAGGCCCTGAGGAAAAATGTTCATCAGGGCCTTTGTCATTTTGGGGGTGCAGCGTGAATTGTATTTTTAGGGAAAGGTAGAAGAGGAATTTCTGGGAAGGAAAGGGGTATGAAGGGTAACCTCTCCTCATGAACCAGGGCACCACAGCTAATTCATCGAAGGTGATCACTTGGGGTGACCTGTGGCAGTTGTATAAATGCGCAATGGTTCCCGTGGCGGTGGTACCATTCCCGCTTCCCAAATTGTACACGTATATAGATTTTATCTCTCAACTTTTAGAACCTTTAACATCATTTGCTTAACGTATATTTTATTTTACTTTGTCAAACTTCTTTTTTTACATTAACTCCACATAGGAGGCCCTGAGGAAAATGATTTCCTTCATTGCTTATGTTATCTGGGATGCTGTGTGGAGGGTCTTTTGAGGAGAGGAAGGAATGAACATTGGTCTTGAAGAGAATAATCATATTGCATAATCATATAACTGTTTTTTCCCCATTACTTATTTTATTTACAGAAAGTTTCTTCGACTGGTCGTAGCCGTTATTTTTATTTTTCTTTTACTAACACTATTATCTCTTTTTGATGTTACCTATTTCAGAAGAATTATTCCACGGGCTGCTACTTCTATTTATCTTTTGTATAATGTTTTTTTTTTTTTATTTAATGAAAAGATACATGATTTTATGAAATTCTACGCCAATGAAGAGTACTAGCTCTTGAGCTTGGCGTAGGAGTTATTTCACAGCTAGTTCATTTTTATAACATACATTTTCCAATAAATATAAACTATATATAAATATAATATATAAACTACTTATTTTCACTTTTATAACATACATTTTACTTAGTGTATACAATAAATATAAACTATGTTATGATGTTAATTTTTGATATGCTATGAATTGAAGTTATAACATTTTGATTGGTGTTGTTATTGTTGTTGATTTTTTTTAAATATTAATTTGACCTTTTTCTTGAATGTTACGAAATTTGTTATTTTTTTAATTTCTTCGGGAAACTATTAAAATATTTTATGCCTTTGTAAATATAATTGTTGTGCATTTGTTGTGTTGAAAATAGAGTAATTTGGAAGTAAAATTTATGCCTTAATGATGAGTTGAGTTTAAATTTTTTAGTTACATTTTCTTTGAATATTTGTAGTATTGAATCTTTTTTATAGAGGTCTTCAATTTTTGGTACTTCGAAAATTTTGAACAATGATGCTGAAGGGAATGTTGGTTGTTTTTTTAAAATTACTTTAATAATTAGTTTTTGTACCACTTTTACAGGACTTACATGTTAATGTTAATGTAAGTACTTGCATACTGCTTACTAACCCCGTATGCATGGACATTAGATAGAGTCGTTCAAAAAATGTAGCTTCGTTCAAAAAAAAGTAGAGTCTTGACGTGTGTGGTGAAGAAGGAAACCATATGTTTCCTTATAACGCCGTTGGGAAAGAGGTGAGGTCCCCTCTAATGGTCTTGAAGAGACCTATGTTGTAGGAAGGAGGAAACCCAGAGGCCGGCAAATCATTCCACAGCCAAGCTGTTGAACACAAGAACGAGTTGAAGAAACGACCCGTTCTCATGTGACGAATGTCAACCGTGTACAAATGTTGGGCACGCGTTTGGCGTGTTTCCCGACTATACACCGGTGCCGAAGGGATCAATGATGCTAGTTGCTCGGAGCATCTTCCATTGTAATACCGTAGAACAAAGATAGCATTCCGTTATGCTATCGCCCGTTTCCGCACAGAGTCGAGATATACATCAAATATTTATATCTGGATTTATATCAAATATTTTGAAAATTTAACTTCAAAAACATGGCTTCTACAGTCCAAAATTTATTAGCACTTATAAATAAATAATTCGCTGAATTTTTCTGTGTATAAAACTCGAATATCAACTATTAAAAAAAGCTGAATTTTCAAATTCGGTAAAATGGCGTGTAAACGGATTTCCCAGAAGTGTTTATGTTTTGAATCGTTTGAGTTTTTAAAACACCAAAAACTGGACGATACTCCATTCACACATAGACATGTTAAATAAGAATTGGCATGCCGTCTGTAAAATGATATTTTCAACAGCATTTTTATTTTCGTTTTATCACATCAAATTTTCTTTGGAAGTTCATTTAAAAACAGAATTGACTTGAAGAAAGCTACCGCATCCAGGACTGCGTAAAAAGGCCTGGTCTTAATATTATCGGTATTATTTGATCTTTTCCATAAGTAATTTCCAAAATCAACTGAAACGGCAAAGCGGCATCTCTCAAACACCTCTAATAAGTATCCAATCAACGCCAACGGAGTTTCATAACGCCTATAGTTAGATCAGGAGTTGGGTTTCCGTTCGTTCTATGTTCAATTTCAATGTTTACTAATTCTTTCTTTTCCATTTATTTTTAAAAATTTGTTCACGATTCTTCTGATGGTATTATTGTTACATTTCCAAATAGAAACACAAGATCTCATAGCAACTACGAATATTTGGACCAAAAATCTTCTTCTATATTCTAAAACCAAATCCCACTCTCCTAAAATCAAAACAACATTATAATACTTAAAACTTAAATAAAAAGCAAGTCGTAAATCGTAAGGTAATTTGACACCAAATACAACCTGAAACAGAAACCACTCAACCGCACTAAAAAACACGGCGTTTGTCTAATCTGTATACATAAATAAAAATGAATCGCCTAAATGTATGTACGCGCATAACTTCCGAACGACTGCACCAAATTGGATAAAAGAAAATTGTGTTCGTTATTGTCAGGACAAGATTTGTATAAAACTACTGGTGTGCTCTGGCATTAGGAAATTTTTATTAAAAAATTGCAATAGTGGCACGCGAACTGTTTGAAAACTGAATGTACCGGGAATGTATGTATGGAATGCGGGAGGGGGAAGGAGGAGGGGGGGAGAACTCGGGAGGGGGGTTTCGCAGGACCGGGGAAGGGGGAGAGTGGAGTGGGGAGAGGGAAGGTGGAGGAGTGGGAACGTGAGAGGGGAATGGGACGCGGGAGAGGAAGGGGAAGCGGAAGGGGAATGGGACGAATGGGAAAGGACACGCATTGAGAAACAATTTATTTATTAAATGGCATAGCAACGCATGCCGGGTAGCACATAGCATTAATAAATCTTTTAATTGATAACTTCATTTCGTTCATAAAATTAAATATTAATTTGTAAATGAAATCCTCAGCACAGAAGATTACATTATTTATTACAATAATGGTAAGGAAGAAAACATTTTTTAATAATTATATTATTTTACTTACTTAGCTCTTTTTCCTGTAGTTAAGATTAATATTAATATCTGTATATTTTACAAAACCCACCGTCACTTATTCCACAACTATACCAAAATAACACATATAAGATATAACCTCTGAGAAAATCCAACATAGTTCCTGCATTTTATTTTCTATTATTCATCTTTATTAATTCTATTAGAATTAGTGATGTGCTGTACATGTCTCACTGGGAACTCCCGCGTTGATAGCAGGTGCAGTTTATGAAATTGAAATTAGATAAAGACAAGCGTAAAGATAATGGTCTGTGTAAAGAAGCAACACAAATATTGGAAAAACAATTCGCCGACCTCCAGACTCAACTATACAACAGAGAAGAAAATATTGGAAATATTGAATACATCTGCAATGAATCAAAGAAAATCATCACAGAGATTGCAAAGGAAAAATTCAAAGAAGAGACGTCGCAAAAGAAACAAAAATGGATGACAGACGAAATACTAAACCTCATGGAAGTAAGAAAAAAATACAAAAATCGAAACGTGGAAGAATACAAAAGAATCCACACAGAAATTCGGAGTAAAATTAGGCAAGCAAAAGCTGATTGGCATATTCAACAGTGTGCTATAATTGAAACCCACAATGATAAACATGATATTTTCCAAGTACACAAGAAAATCAAAGAATTGACTGGAATAAATCGTAAAACCGACATAGGGCAACTGGAGGATCGAGATGGAAAACTTCTAACCGATATTAACGAAAAACTAAAAAGATGGAAAGACTACATCTCAGAACTCTTCAATGATAATAGAAGCGCAGAATATGATATGGGAAATATTACAACAGGCCCACCAATCACAACAAATGAGGTAGAACATGCAATTCGTCTCTCTAAAACTGGGAAAGCAGCGGGTCCAGATGGAATACAGGCTGAAATCCTTAAACTCATAGGAAATAAAGGCATCCTTGTATTGACCAGTCTCTTTAACTCCATATATAATACAGGAATTATCCCACCAGATTGGCTTCGATCCACTTTTGTTACTCTCCCAAAGAAAGCAAAAGCAAGAAAATGTAGTGACCACCGGACAATTAGTTTAATGAGCCACTTATTAAAGATATTTTTGCGAATTATACATGGACGCATATATCGCAAAGTGGAAGAAAAGATAGGAGTCACACAATTTGGCTTTCGAAATGGATTGAGTACTCGAGAAGCGTTATTTAGTATTCAAGTACTAATCCAAAGATGTAGAGATGTGAATACAAATGTACATGCATGCTTCATTGACTTCCTTAAAGCATTTGATAGAGTTAGACACGACAAAATGATTCAAATTCTGAAAACCTCCGGGATAGACGATAAAGATATAAGGATAATAGGTAATCTTTATTGGAACCAGAAAGGAGCAGTAAGAGTAGAGCAATGTCTAACAGACGAAGTAGAAATAAAGAGAGGCGTGCGACAGGGTTGTATTCTTTCACCTATGCTGTTCAACTTATATTCAGAAGAAATATTCAATGAAGCTCTGCAAGAAGCTACTCAAGGACTTGTTATAAATGGGAAGATTCTAAACAACCTGCGTTATGCAGATGATACGGTACTTCTAACAAGTAACATTGAGGAGTTACAACTTTTGCTGAATCAAGTAGTGAAGACTTGTGAGAATTTTGGGCTAGAACTGAATATAAATAAAACAAAATACATGCTCATAAGCAAAAATAACGCATTGGATGAACATCTTTATATTGCTGGAACAAAACTGGAGAAGGTACAAAGTATTGTATACTTGGGCTGCAATGTAAATGATAGATATTAATATAATAATATATAATCTTTCAGTTGAAATCAAATGCCGCATTGAGCAAGCTCGTGCAACCTTTATCCGCATGAAAAAAATGTTCTGCAGTCATGATCTCAACCTTGGATTACGAATGCGAATGGTCAGATGATACGTATTTTCAATATTATTTTATGGAATGGAAGCATGGACGCTTACTGAAGAATTAATTAGGCGACTTGAGGCATTCGAGATGTGGATCTACAGAAGAATACTTAAAATAAGCTGGATGGACAGGGTCACAAATGAAGATGTTATGGTTCGGATGAATAAAGAAAAGGAAGTTATTAAAACCATAAAAATCCGAAAACTTCAATATCTTGGACACGTGGTGAGACATCCAGAGAAGTATGAGATCCTGCATCTCATAATGCACGGAAAGATTGCCGGAAGACGGGGCCCTGGAAGAAGGAGAACCTCATGGCTGAAAAACCTGAGACAGTGGTTTGGCCAGTCTACCGTGCAGCTGTTCCGGGCCGCAGTAAACAAAGTCCGCATAGCCAACATGATAGCCAACGTCCGTTGAACAGACAAGGCACAATAAGAAGAAGAAGAAGAAGTTTATGACAAAAATACAAATAACAATGCAAAGTTAAGTTTAAAATAAAAGACGAATAGTATCGCACAACTGAAAATACATACTTAAATGTGGAAGCGCAGTTTATAACTAAAGTACAAAACAACTCATTTTTACGTTTAAAATAAAAGACAATCAGCATCTTACCATTAGAAATCCATGCTTATGAATTGGTTTTGATAAAATCTTTGTTGTTAGAATTGTCTAAGCTGATAATCTAAGACTCGGTGTACCAGACGTATCAAGCCTGTACAAGACTGTAAAAAAAGG
Organism: Limnephilus marmoratus; assembly: GCA_917880885.1. NCBI lineage: Eukaryota > Metazoa > Arthropoda > Insecta > Trichoptera > Limnephilidae > Limnephilus > Limnephilus marmoratus. The sequence continues at coordinate 48,223,939 of OU862918.1, read as the reverse complement.
GTACCGGTTTCAGTACACGACCAGGATGAAATGGTTGAAATAATAAAATACTGACCTCCCTTGCACCCAGTGCCTGATGAGTTGAGGACACTGGATGTGCCTACTCCTCTGCCCAGTCCTGGTGCGTGGCGGTTGCCTGAAGTAGGGCCGGCTTTCTGGAGGAGACTGATGGCACCAGGAGCAAAGTCTAGGCAGAGGTCGGCGGGAGGCAGCGGATGATAATAACTTTTCCCAGAAGGAAATAATAACACGAGTTTGACGTTGATGGAAGAACTAATTTATTATGAGAAATGGCCGGGTTTATATACCCGATTTCCGTGACAAAACCTGTCACGTGGTACAATTTTGTGGTGGGAGGTTTTACCTAGCCCTTTACCTATATAAGGTGTGCCTTTCTGTGGGCCACCCATTTTGGCAAACACTTGCTTGAAAGTGGTTGATTAAAATTGATTTCTTAAATTAATTATACAGGTCAGGTTAATGTATTTACAATGTTTTCCTTAAAACTACAGTGTTTCTACGGATGTTCTACATTCGTAGATTTTTTGTTTGATAAGTTTGGGTTGATTTTAAGGAAGTTTGACTTTTTGTCGGTAGGTATTTGTTATTTAACAAAGTGTTTGAATAGTTACAAAGAAGTTAATATTTTTCCCAGGTCCCCCGTAAGCTTGGCTATCGAAACCTTTTGGTTCCGTCGCTTTACGAGGTCCTGGGATTTTTAAAATGGAGAAAAAGTGAAATGATGCTAAAGTCTCGAAAATCTGCTCAAGTGCTGATAGCGCTGGCAGTTTAAGAGTTACAATGTTTATTTATGGCTCTATGGATGCCCCGTAGGACTCTGCACTGAAACGTCTTAGTTTCAGCGTCCTACGGGGTGTTTAAACGAAGTTATATTAAAATATGGTGTATTTTTGACTAATATGACGGCCCTTAATAGGGACACCCAAATTGGTGTTTTGGCTTTGTAGCCGGAAAAATAGCCCTGAAGGCGATGAAATAATAAGTTTAGGATGTCTCCTGGTGGCAACTTGGTAACCAAGTTTTTACTTGTGTCACCAGGGCATCTGTGTATTAAGAAAAGGACATTTAAAATTGAAAAAATGTGTTTTGAAAAAGATCGTTGCTGGCGGCACGGTATTATTGAACTTCGTGGCCAGGACGAAAAAAGGCCCTACAAAGGGCCATAATTAAAATAGAGAGCAGCCCGCTTGGCGGAGCTGCCGCCTCCTGCAGAGCCATAACAGCAGAGCGGCAAGGGAGGGAAGGCAAATGGCCCTTTTTAGGGCCTTAGCCTAAGGCTGGAAATTAAGGCCCTCAAAGGGGTCTTAATTAAAAATAAAAAGGAGGCTAGTCAGCCTGGTTGCCTTTGGAGGCGTAAATAAGTATAAATTGTTAAAATTATTAAAATTATAGGATTCTAGAATGTCTCCCGGTGCAAACTTGGCACACAAGCTTTATTTGGTTGCACCGGGGCATTGTACATGAGTAAAACATATAAGATTAAAAATTAAGAAATGAGGGAGAGCAACACGTCGGTTACACTCCCCCCGTGTAGCTACGCTGCACTAGTCTTCACGACGTGTTGAAGGTCGGTCAGTAGGGGTCGCATCAGTAGGCGGGGCCGGCAGGATCACAGCAAGCTTCACGGCAGGTCGAACGTAGACTCCGGTGCTCGTCTGGATGCGGGCGGTCCTCACCTCGCCGTCTGCAGCAGGGGTAGCGTCCAGGACTCGGCCGCGAGGCCAGCTGTTGCGGGGCATCGCGGGGTCCATGATGACCACCAGGTCGCCCTTCTTAATTGGGTTGACGGGGTGGTGCCACTTCTGTCGGGTGGCCAAGGTGGGGAGGTATTCGCGGAGCCAACGCCTCCAGAACATGTCAGCTAGCTGCTGACTGATGCGCCACTGGCGGCGGAGGCATACCTCCTCCTCCTGCTTGTCGTACAGCGAGAGCTGGGGCCGGTTGCCTGCTGCTCCCAGCAGAAAGTGGTTGGGAGTGAGGGGCTCCTCGTCTCTCGGGTCTACGGAGATGTGCGTGAGAGGACGGTTGTTGACGGTCCACTCAGCTTCAGCCAGTGCTGTCCTCAGGGTCTCTTCTTTGGGGGCCCTCTCCTTCAGTATGGCTTGCAGCGCGTGTTTGACTGACCGCACCAGGCGCTCCCATGCTCCCCCCATGTGAGGAGACATTGGCGGGATGAATTGCCAGTCGATCCCGTGCGATGTCAGATGATCCCTCATCCGGGCGTCATCTTTGAGCGAGTTCAGGGCGTCCCTTAACTCGTTGTCCGCTCCGTGGAAGTTGGTCCCGTTGTCCGAGAAGATTGTCTTTGGTTGACCTCGGCGTGCCGTCATGCGTTGGAGGGCCATGATAGCAGAGTCGGCAGACAGGGAAGTTGCCAGCTCGAGGTGAATGGCGCGCGTGGACAGGCAGGTGAAGAGGGCTCCGTATCGCTTCTCCCTTCGTCTGCCGACAGTGATGTCCATGGGCCCGAAGTAGTCCAACCCGCAGTTTGTGAAAGCGGGGACATGGTGGGCGAGCCGTGATGGTGGCAAGGGTCCCATTAGTGGTGGGGCAGGCTTGCTTCTACGCATCTTGCAGGTGGGGCAGTGGTGAGTGATGCGACGTATGTTTGTCCGCAGTCGCAGCACGAAGTAGCTGCCTCGTACCTCCGCCATTGTCCTCTCAGTGCTTGGGTGGTCCGCCTTCTGATGATGGTGGTTGACTAGGAGCCGTGTGTAGGCGTGGTCTCCATCTAAGATTATGGGCGTCCGCACATCTCGGGAGATTCTGCTGGTGGCTCGTATTCTGGAGTCCATTCGCAGCAGTCCATCGGGTCCCAGGAAGGGGTTCAGCGATCTGAGCCGGCTGTTGTTGGGTACGGGGGTTCCTTGGTGAAGAGCACTCAATTCACTGCTGAATGCGTCTTCTTGGGCTGCTTTCACCCACCGGAGTTCCGCTTCACGGGTCTCCTCGGGCCGCAGGTGTCCGTCCAATGGTTTGTGGGGTCCCGCACGGCATCGGCCTATGAAGCGGTGGACCCAGGCGGTGGCTCTGATGAGTCGGTGCCAAGAGGAGAAGCGGCTTATCTCTGGAAGCGCATCTGCCGTGGTTGAGGTGAGCCCGACATATTGGGCCTTCACTTCAAGGGTGTTGTCATCTGGCTGGGGAAGTCTGGACCTTTCGCGCGGCCATTCTGCCTCGGCCAGGGTGAGGAAGGCTGGGCCGCTGAACCAATGTCCCGCCGGTGATAGATCGGGAACCTCGACGTCGCGGGTGCCGATGTCAGCAGGGTTTAGTTTGGTGGGGACCCATCTCCAGTCGTCAATGCGAGAGAGCTCATCGATCTCGCCAAGCCGGTTGGCCACAAAGGTAGAGTAGGTACGTGGGTCCGTACGAAGCCAGCACAGCACCGTCGTGGAGTCTGTCCAGAACACCGTTCGCGCAATGTTGCTGCGACACTCCTTTTTTAGGGTTGCTGCTAGTCTGGCTGCCATGAGCGCTGATTGGAGCTCAAGGCGGGGTATGGAGAGCGGCTTCAGGGGGGCCACCTTGCATTTACTGGCCAAGAAGGTTGCCGTAGTTTCTCCGTTGACTTCCTCCGTGTGGTAGGCGACCGCGCAACATGCTTGTTCAGACGCGTCGCAAAACAGATGGAGCGTGACGCTGCTGTGTTTGCTTCGTAGGCAGCGCCTAGGTATGGCTACTCCGCAGCTTTGGAGGAGTCCCAGCCAGTCCAGCCATCTCACGTTGTGCTCGGGTTTGATGGTGTCGTCCCATCCGATGCTCGACCTCCAGACATCTTGGAGCAGCATCTTGGATCTGACTGTGAGGCATGCCACAAACCCCACAGGATCGAAAATTTTCATGACAATACTGAGCAGCTGACGTTTCGTAGGGCTGCTGACCAGTTCTGGCTCGGCGGTGTCCCTGAAGGCGTACAGGAAACAGTCAGTCACCGGGTCCCATAGTAGGCCGAGGATTCGTTCGGTCTCTGCTTCTCCGCTGCTGATGCGTATGGCTGATCGGGCGCGGTCTTCAGGCGGGATGGTGGCCATCACCGCTGGATTATTTGAGGCCCAGTTTGTGAGATGAAAACCTCCTGATGATAGGACTGTCGCCACGTCTTTTGCGAGGCTAGTGGCTTCACTGATGGAGTCCACCGCGTCCAAGTAGTCATCCATGTAAAATTTATGTTGGATGGCGTCTGCAGCAGCTGGGAAGCGCTCGGTATTTTCTAGGGCCACCCGGTTTCGCACGTACTGGGCACTGCTTGGAGAACAGGTAGCGCCGAACATCATTGACGTCATCATATAGGTGCGAGGCTCTTGTTGAGGCGTCGGTCGCCACAGGAACAGTTGTGACAGCTGGTCCTCAGTCTTTATTTTGACTTGCAGGAACATCTCCTTTATGTCGGCGGCGAGAGCTATTTTTCCCTCTCGAAACCGGAGGATGTTCCCAAGTAGGGACGTCAGCAGGTCGGGTCCCGTCAGCAGTTGATCGTTGAGGGAGGTTCCTCGGCAGCGGCTGGCAGCGTCAAACACGACGCGGATCTTCCCCGGCTTGTTGGGGTTCACCACGGCGAAGTGCGGCAAGTACCACTTGCGGGCGGAGTCTTTCGCCGCCTCTCGTGCTGTGAGTTCTCGCGCGTGGCCTTGTGATATTAGTCGGTTGATCTTGTCTCGATACGCCACTGCGAGGTCGTCCTCCTTCAGTAGTTTTCGTTCGAGGGACCACAGCCTCTTCAGCGCACATTGTCTGTTGTCGGGCAGCGTGATTTTGTCAGCCTTCCATAATAGGCCGGTCTCCCATCTGCCGGTAGTCATCTGCCGGGTGGTGTCCTCCATCAGCTGGTTGGCACGTACAACATGTGCGGTTTCACGGGAGGCTGAAGTGATTCCCAGTGAATCTATGGCGAAGTTCGCACGAATAAGGTCGCTCAGCAGGTCATCCTTGTGGCTCTCAGCGTGCAGGGCCAGAGTGGTGATGGGGCCTTCATTGGTAGAAGGAGTCCCTCCTCCATGAGTTATCCACCCCAGGGCAGTCCGTGACAATATTCGCGTAGAGTCGCGGGCTTCGTGCACCTCCCTCGATACAATGAGGTGTGCGTTGTCCTGCCCAATGAGAATGGTGGGGGTGATATACCCGCCAGGGATCCTCTGCTCAGGAAGGCTGAGGCCTTTCACCGTGCTCGCCTTGATGTGGTAGTCGGTGCTTATACCGGCGCCGCGCAGTGTGACCTGCACGCGGCGCGACAGGTGATCTGATGAGCACATGCCCTTGGCCCCGTGGAGTCGTAGTCCTTGTATGGGTCCATAAGCGCCAATCTGTTCTGCTGCTGAGGTGTCGATCAGTGTTATCGTTGATCCCTCGTCCAGCAGCGCGTAGGCGGTGATCTGCTCAGCGGGGCCTGTCAGCACCACTGGCACCACCTTGAGCACGGCGCCGTCGGCCTGGCGTCACATGTGGTGGACGTTGGCTGTTGCGGGGCTTCTCACGTACGTGGGGTCGTGAAGCAGCTTGTGATGGGGAGAACGGCAGTCTCCGATGCCGCACCAGTCGCGAGTTTTGCATGCTTTTGTTGCATGTCTCTCCAAGCACACGCGGCAGAGTCGGGAGCTTTTCACCGTTTCCCAGCGCAGCTTCACGTCCTTTCCGACGAACTCACGGCAGTCTCGTAGCAGATGGCCTCTTTCGCCACACTGTAGGCACCCGTCGCGATTTGTACTTTCGCTAGGGTTCGCGTTACGATTGTTCGAGTCATATTGTGGTGACTTTCGCGCACTTTCATTTTTTACTTTTTGTGAACGGTCATATTGTGGTGACTTTCGCGACAAACTTTCGGTAGGTACTTTTCGACTGTCATATTGTGGTGACTTTCGCGACAAACTTTCACTTCTGCGTCCGAATTGTTCAGTCGTGGCGAACGACTGTTCACGACGTGGTCTAGACCTCGCGGGGTCGACCATACCCGATTTGGTGATGGCGTTCGCGATGGCCTTCAGGAAGGCGGCGTACTGGCAGATCGTAGCTGGTGCGTTGTAGTGCCGCACCTCCATCAGCCACGCCAGCCGCATCGTGCACGGCATCTTCCCCGCGATGTCGCTGAGGAGCGCCGGGTTGGTCAGGTACCCATCGTTGTTGAGGGAGCGAAGTGATGCCACCAGGTTCTGCACCGTGCCCGAAAAGTCTGCTATGTCCTCCAGTGAGGCCTCTGCTGTCATCTGTGGGAGCCGCTTGGCCTTGTCCAACATCAGGGCAGCCAGCGAAGTCGTCCCTCCGTAGCGCTGCTCCAGCACGTCAAGGATCTCAGGTACCTGAGTGGGGTCCATCAGGAGGGGTCCCACGGCGTCTCGGGCCTTCCCTTTGAGGGCCCGCTGCAGTCGGATGAGGTTTTCACTGCTAGTCATCCGGCAGGTAGCAGTTGATTGGTTGTACTGCGCCCTCCAGGTGGGCCACTCCAGGGGGTCCCCAGAGAATGGAGGCAGGTCCTTGGCCATCGACTGCCTGGCGATGAGAGCAGCCATCCGGGGGTCATCCTCAATTGTGGGATGAGGGCTGTCCTGAGCCCTTGAAGCTCTGATGGCCTCTGTGAGCGCGTTGGTGAACTGGGCCATCGGGTTGTCCGTCTGCTGGACCCAAGCTCTGGTTTGGCGGGCCGTCTCCTCCGCACTTGGTTGCGGTGGGAATAGCGGCAGGCCGGAGCTCGGACTGGCAGCGGATGGAATCTGGTCATCAGGCTGCGCCGGCTCATGATGCGCCCACTGGGCATATGCAGATGGTCCCTCAATGTGGTAGTAAGGGGGCGGCGGCGGAGGGCCTTCAGGCCCTGGCTGCGCCGGTGAGGCGTACCTCTGGTCCACCAGAGGCACAGGTTGGACAGGCATCTCGCGTACGGCGCTGCTCGGCCTCTGGTCCACCAGAGGTGCAGGCGGCACGGGGCCGGAAGGTCCAGGCTGCACCCATCCTTGACCCTCATGATGATGATGAGGGGGCGGCGGCGGAGGGCCTCCAGGCCCTGGCTGCGCCGGTGAGGAGTACCTCTGGTCCACCAGAGGCACAGGTCCGACAGGCATCTCGCGTACGGCGCTGCTCGGCCTCTGGTCCACCAGAGGTGCAGGCGGCACGGGGCCTGAAGGCCTAGGCTGCATCCATCTTTGACCCTCATTGTGATGAGGGGGCGGCGGCGGAGGGCCTCCAGGCCCTGGCTGCGCCGGTGAGGCGTACCTCTGGTCCACCAGAGGCACAGGTCCGACAGGCCTCTCGCGTACGGCGCTGCTCGGCCTCTGGTCCACCAGAGGTGCAGGCGGCACGGGGCCGGAAGGTCCAGGCGGCATCCATGATGGACATCCTTGGCTGCTTGGCTGCGGGGCTCGGCTATCTCGTGCCGGCTCAGGAGCGTTGTGTTGTGCCAGCCCTGAAGTACTGCGTTGTGGCAGCCCTGAAGTACTGGGTTGTGTCAGCCCTGGTGCAGCATGCTGAGGCGCGTTCAAGGCTGCCATCAGCTGTTGTATCTGCTTCCCTTGGTGGCGCAGCTGTCGTCGCAGCCGGCGCACCGTATCCTCCGTGGCTGTGGAGGGTGGAGGCCCCTCATCGCTGTCCTCTGCGGAGCTCGTCACCGGGGTAGTGCTGGATGAGGGCCGGGGCGTGGCGTCAGGGGAGACGTCAGGCACGCCCAGGGGCTCGTCTCCGGCGTCCGGAGCAGCAGCCGGGGGCTCAGCAGGGGGTGATGAAGGTCCATCGTCTTGCGCCGTCTTCTTCGATCGTAGGGCGGGCGGAGACATCCTGGAGTCGTGCAGCGGATCCGGCTCGAAGGACCACTTGTACCAGACGTATCAAGCCTGTACAAGACTGTAAAAAAAGGGTACCGGTTTCAGTACACGACCAGGATGAAATGGTTGAAATAATAAAATACTGACCTGCCTTGCACCCAGTGCCTGATGAGTTGAGGACACTGGATGTGCCTACTCCTCTGCCCAGTCCTGGTGCGTGGCGGTTGCCTGAAGTAGGGCCGGCTTTCTGGAGGAGACTGATGGCACCAGGAGCAAAGTCTAGGCAGAGGTCGGCGGGAGGCAGCGGATGATAATAACTTTTCCCAGAAGGAAATAATAACACGAGTTTGACGTTGATGGAAGAACTAATTTATTATGAGAAATGGCCGGGTTTATATACCCGATTTCCGTGACAAAACCTGTCACGTGGTACAATTTTGTGGTGGGAGGTTTTACCTAGCCCTTTACCTATATAAGGTGTGCCTTTCTGTGGGCCACCCATTTTGGCAAACACTTGCTTGAAAGTGGTTGATTAAAATTGATTTCTTAAATTAATTATACAGGTCAGGTTAATGTATTTACAATGTTTTCCTTAAAACTACAGTGTTTCTACGGATGTTCTACATTCGTAGATTTTTTGTTTGATAAGTTTGGGTTGATTTTAAGGAAGTTTGACTTTTTGTCGGTAGGTATTTGTTATTTAACAAAGTGTTTGAATAGTTACAAAGAAGTTAATATTTTTCCCAGGTCCCCCGTAAGCTTGGCTATCGAAACCTTTTGGTTCCGTCGCTTTACGAGGTCCTGGGATTTTTAAAATGGAGAAAAAGTGAAATGATGCTAAAGTCTCGAAAATCTGCTCAAGTGCTGATAGCGCTGGCAGTTTAAGAGTTACAATGTTTATTTATGGCTCTATGGATGCCCCGTAGGACTCTGCACTGAAACGTCTTAGTTTCAGCGTCCTACGGGGTGTTTAAACGAAGTTATATTAAAATATGGTGTATTTTTGACTAATATGACGGCCCTTAATAGGGACACCCAAATTGGTGTTTTGGCTTTGTAGCCGGAAAAATAGCCCTGAAGGCGATGAAATAATAAGTTTAGGATGTCTCCTGGTGGCAACTTGGTAACCAAGTTTTTACTTGTGTCACCAGGGCATCTGTGTATTAAGAAAAGGACATTTAAAATTGAAAAAATGTGTTTTGAAAAAGATCGTTGCTGGCGGCACGGTATTATTGAACTTCGTGGCCAGGACGAAAAAAGGCCCTACAAAGGGCCATAATTAAAATAGAGAGCAGCCCGCTTGGCGGAGCTGCCGCCTCCTGCAGAGCCATAACAGCAGAGCGGCAAGGGAGGGAAGGCAAATGGCCCTTTTTAGGGCCTTAGCCTAAGGCTGGAAATTAAGGCCCTCAAAGGGGTCTTAATTAAAAATAAAAAGGAGGCTAGTCAGCCTGGTTGCCTTTGGAGGCGTAAATAAGTATAAATTGTTAAAATTATTAAAATTATAGGATTCTAGAATGTCTCCCGGTGCAAACTTGGCACACAAGCTTTATTTGGTTGCACCGGGGCATTGTACATGAGTAAAACATATAAGATTAAAAATTAAGAAATGAGGGAGAGCAACACGTCGGTTACACTCGGTGTCTGATTTATATTTAAAATTAGTTGTGATCTTTGTCCAAGTGCATTGTATAGCTTTGTTGCAAAGTATCCAAAATGTATTTGACCAAAAGTTATTTTAGCGAAAGGGATAAGTAGGAGATTATGTCCTTTGGTTCTATTATTATCTCTAACATTGTCAAAAGCAAGTCTGTGTTTTTATTCGTACTTTCAATAAACTCCCCTTTATTAATCCTCCAAAAGGGAATTATTTATATAAGTAAGCAGGATGTTAGTTACACTTCGCTTTCATATAATGCACAGATTGGACGTGAATCACAACAATCACTCTCACACAAGAGTTCTGATTTCCATCACTCACAGCAACAGATACGATGTACGTACGTATGTAAGTTATAACAGTGCAGTAATATATTACTTTTTGGCTCAAGGCTGTATATAAAATATTTGTTCAGTTGTTGATGAAGTGCGCTCTGGAATTGTAGATTTATTTATTTATGTACGTATTTACTCCTATACTGGCATTTAAAAAACATGTGATATCTTACTAATATTATAAACGCGATAGTTTGTATGGATGTATGTGTATTTGTTACTCTTTCACGCAAAGATTACTGAATGGACTTTAATTAAACTTTCTAATAATATAGTTCATACATCAGAATAACATAAATGCTATAATTTATAAAGCTAACTAGGAATGGGACACGGGAGGGGAACGGGGACGCACGCAAAAAGTGATTCAGGGAGAAACAATTTATTTCTTTGAATATGGCATTGCAACGCATGCCGGGAACCAGCTAGTACATAATAATTTGGTGGAACAGTAAACATAAAGTAAAATCTACGAATTAAATTATATAGAACCCATTTAGAATGATAGTGAAGTTGAACACATCTACTACTTCTGAGAAAGCATTTTCAAATGCTTGCAATCTAGGTACAAGCAAGTATCTGTTTGAATCAGTCCTGATATTATTCTCGCGATTATTTTTTTTCTTTTTCATTGCTTTGGACCGTTACATAATTTGTGGATTTTTCGACCAACATGCTAGGATTCTAGGCACATGGCTTGCCCGTGTTATGGTGGTCGATTTTGAACAAAAATACAAATACATTATAAAAAAGCTTAGACTGTCCAACAAGGAGATTTTCCGTTTTAGGGCAGACAAAGTGCATGGCTTAGCGCAGGAATCGTAATTGTAATGTTCTATGATTTGTGTTGTGGCTAACTAGCCCACAATGTAATGATTAATAATAATAATATATCTTTATTCAATGAAATTGGCAATATTACAACTAAAAAAGTACATGTTCAATGTAGATTACAAATAGATTACATCCGTACTAAAAAATTAACAAGTAGAAAGTAATTTAAGATCGGTTACACAGAAGTAGCATAATTGTACAATATTTTTTAGTTGTGCATAGTCTGCCTCACTAGGTGAACCTGTATTGAGGCAGAATTTTTTTAAATTGTTTCTCACAATTTTATCTACGGTTTTTTATAAATGTATAATGTAGGTTTTTAACAGCAAAAACTTTATTTTAGATTACATTATTGTTTGTATATACACAAAACAAAAACTGCAAGGTTATTACCACAATAACAATTACTGTCAATGACAGGGCGTTTGGGTGAGAGCATCAGTATAAGATTACAACGTAAAGCTCTTTTTACTGGTTTATTGCGAATTATAATAGGAAAAAATATTGTTAGTATTAATTATTGTTAGTAGTCTGTTTATAGGCGATCTCTAATTAGGTCTGACGACGGTTCGCCGAACGGCCGACTGCTCTACTTGTACGCACGTTCGGAAACACAGCGCCGCCCGACCATCTCCGAATGAACGCAGTCTTTTCGTGTGGCATTCTACACCACTAAATTCATATACTACAGCAATCATTTAAAATTTCACAATAATAACCGGAAATATTTGTAAAATGCTTTAATGCACATAAACAAAAATTTAGCGATGAATTTTAATTAATGGAGGTCAATGCTGTCTACATAGATATTATATCATATACAGCATTACCACCACTGATTATTAATTTTAATTGGTTTTATTTTCCAAGAATATGGATTTAGCATAAACCAATACCCAAGCAAGGGGATGAAAATCTTTGGAGGTTTACATCTAGCTATATAAAGGTGGTAACTCGAGTTCTCCACTTTAGACTTAACTATCCCAGGATCAATTCTCCTTAATACCACCAAAGGATAAGGCCAATTTCCCAGCTCGTAGGATCCAAGGGCGGGGGTCGGAAGGGTCGGCAGGGGCGGGGGGGAAGGGCGGGGAGGGGCATTTATTAAATTATGGGATTATTGTCAAACTTCAGAGTAACCATTTGCGACAGAATGGCGTTGCGTTAACCGCCTGAAGTATTTATCTCCATAATTACTCACCCAAGACAATCCGACGGATCATTGGCTGTGGCCATTAGTGTCTGGATCAGTTTTAAAATTCTACTTGCATAAAATCGTTAAATTTAAGTCATGAAACCGTATTTTTTCTGCTTTTGAATGGATGCAAAGTAGGTACCTTTTTTAACATTGTCTTTACACAGGAGGTCCTGAGAAAAACAATTTTCCTCGGGTATATATCATCTTTTGGGATGCTGTGTACAGAGGGTATTTTTAAGGAAGGGAACGAGAGGAAATTCTGGGGAGTAAAATGTATAATTGGTGGGTAGGAATCAGGGGGTCAGTGTGTCTAGGAGTAACGTATGTGTGAATCCATCCCTCCCATATGGATCGTGAGAGTTCGGCTAGAGAGGTCAAAAGATCTTCCTCTACCAGTCTCTCCCGATCGCGTATTTACAAAACCTATACCGGTTCAGTCGCGGTGGCGACATTTTAAATTTTAAATACACCTCTTTAATGGTTATTTTTATCACTTTGCAAAAACAAAAATTAAATCTAGACAAAATAATCATTCCAATGTGTATATTAAAAACAATAATTTTATTTCTAAATATTTAAATTTTGATATTATTCCCATATATCGTAAATACACCTCTGTATTGGTTATTTTTTACCACTTTGCAAAAACGAAAATTGATCTAAAATTGTGATAAAATAATCTTTCCGATGTGTATATTAGAATTTCATTATTTTATTTCTAAATATTTAATTTTTGATATTGAAAATGTAAAATGTCGCTACCGCGACTGAATCGGTATAGGTTTTGGAAATACGCCTCCCGATCTGGCACGCCACGCAGTAGGTGGGAAAACTCATCATTTGGGGTGACCTATGGCAGGGGTGTTGGTTATCCGATAAATGTTTCCCGGAGCAGTGGTATCCATACCCACCGCCTCCCAAATTGAAAACCTAAGCACTTTAACCAAGCCTAGAATTCTTATGATTCTGTTTAATATCGAATTTTAATAATTTCTTAATTAAAATTTAATAATAAAACAAAAGAACCTCTTTAATTTTTCCAAATAACCTAATATACCGTGTTCCACGCTCAAAACGCGGAATTTTGGAAATGATTATTCATGAAAAACGGTAGAATTTTTTCTTTTCATTGCCAAAAGAAAATAGTTATGTTAAAGTTCTTATTTTTCATTTTTATTAGTGTGTGGAGGTCGAACGAAGGACACTGAATTGCAGTCGGCTGGCTATTCGATTGGTCCCCAAGCAGCCAATCGAATTCATTTTCGAGCCAATAAAACTTTCTCCGCGCCGCATTAAAAACCTGCCCATCATTCTGTTTTAAACTCCCGGTCAAGACTCACTTGCATATCGTGTTTGTTCGCCCTTCACATTATTATTATTGTAAAATATTTAAATATAGAGGAATTATGTGTAAGTTGTAAATTGTTAATAAACCTGTAAGTAATGTACCGACATCTTACTTATTTGATTTACCACACCCTTTACACACTTTAAAACACATAACACATCACCCTATAACTGGTGACCTCCATAAAATACAAAGCCTCTATAAGTGTAACTCTTATTGAAGGTTATACACACCAATGAAAAATATCATTGAGGAAGAAGATAAAACTAATAAATCTACAATAGGTGACCCATATAAATAAAATCGGTTTGTTAACCGGAGCCACTGTCTATGTAGGATAAAAACCAATTCTTTAGAACTTTGTGATCATTTAAGGCGTTTGATCTGGCAAGACGAGAAATCCTGGTTCATTTTATTTTGTGAACAGGTGCGTTACTACGATCATATAGAAAAATGTGTGTAAATTATGGTGAAAAAAATTGTTGAGAAGCAATTGAGTGCTTGACGTGGTAAACAGGGCCTACTTTTCAGGAAAAATAGTAAAAATAAATTATCACTTGTAAAATACTAATCAATGAAAATTTTATATATATATCTGTATACTTACTATTTCGATTTTGTCCAGCCTTTCAAAATGGTAGATACTTTTAGTATCATCCTGTTGAAATACCACCAGGTGTTTGATGAGCAGATCTGAATAACCAGGTACTTCCTTTAATTCATCTTCCCATCTCCTTCCCTTCCTCATTATCTTCAGCCTCAAAACATCCTAATCTCACTGGCGCCAAACCGTTTCCTTTTACAATAGCTCCACACGTGAGACCCAGAGAAATACATTTTCTTTCACGTCCTATGACCTTTGGTGATACTGTTTTGAAAGATCTTTTAAAAGACAGGAAGAAGAGGAAGTTCTGGGAAGGAAAAAGTTGCGAAGAGTGCGTAGGAATCTGGAGGTCAGTGGATTCAAGAGTGACTAACGTGTGAATCCATCCCTCCCACTGCGGTGAGAAAGCGAAGAAAATGCTGGTAGAGAGGCCAAACTGGCTGGGAGCAGTTGGGACTCTTGTGCGGTGTTCAGATAAAATAAGTTATATGCAAGTAGAGCCTTTAGCGGTTTTTGCTAAGTCGACTGCACGTATAAGTATGACGTATTTTATTATATTTCAAGACGCTTGCAGATATAAGTATATCGACTTTGGATGTATGGTCGTATATCCTCTAACAAACGTTCCTTCTTCGGGGAAAGCTATACTAATTTGACAGTTTCGAACAATGTTTTATTATGGTAGGGGTGGAGCCGTTGCTAGTTATTAATGTTGATTGGGTGGGTAGGTATTAGTGTAGAGTGGGTGGAAATCCATGATTGGGCTATAAGACAATATTTTTTGTTTATTGATAATAGATTCATTATTTTTAAGGGATTTTTTAATTTCCAAGGCTTCTAAGTTATCGAAACGTTTTCCTTTTTGATTAATATGAAGAATATTTATCCCTGTATTTTTTTCAAAACTATGATATGGTTAGCGAACTCAGAAAAATTATTATTATTAAGACACCTTAAATGTTCTTTGATTCTGATTTCAAAATTACGATTTGTTTTTCCAATATAAAATGAGGGACAATCATTGCATTTGAGTTTATATATTCCGGAATTAGTCAATTTATGAAAAAGGAACGTTTGTTCCGAATCCGGTCGGATTTACGCATTATATAAGTGGTTTATGCAAAGTTGAATTGTTTCATTTTTTTAATTTTAAAATAGCCCATAATCCTAACCTAACGTAAACTATTTGACCAATTTTTAGTTAAGTCACTTTTAATGAGTTTTCAAAGGAGGTTCTGAGTTGATTTCATTCTGAGTTTTCCGGTCACTTTCGTTTTATACAGACGAACAAGCCAAAAGATTTTTACTTTTTACTTATAGTTAAGATATGTTTTCATAAGGGTTTGTTTTTATTAGCCACCTTCGAGTTTTCTTATGTTGCCAGAATATTTAAAAGGAGCAAACTTTCCTCGTGTTCCCCGCCTGGAAACGACATCAAAGTGTGTAGGTTAACAAATAATTGATTCGGCAATTTTATTCCGACTTTCGCGGAAAGCTTTTTATACATCACAACCTTTTCCAATTACTTCCGTTCTATTTGTTTACCGAGTTTATCTGCAGAACATTTCTTGGCGCTGTCGAAATTCGAACACACTCACTAAATCAAATTACCGATTTGTTTTACTGTTGCGCCGGGTATACTTTATGCTCTGCGGTGTGGACTGACCTTTACCTCCACCCCGGCGTATGTACTGTGAATAGAGGATAGGGGTAGATAGTTTATAGTGTATAAATGCTATGTAGATTGTAGAAAGTGTTACAGAGGCGGCTCGAGCACATTTTCGATTGCGGGTTTGCTTTTTGAAGTGAAACTTCTATAGCCCGGCTATGATTTGGATTTCGGATGTAACGGAAATGACGATTACTGCATCTACTGCGTTCATTGACTGCTTTGATGATGATGTCACTTTTAAAGGCTCCTATTGGCTGAGATATGAAACCGAAATTACGCTGGTCTACGCTCATTGGTCTCTTTGATTATGACCTCATTTTTCAAGTAGTTTCACTTCTTAGTTTGTCCCGTTTGACCCCAGGTAACGGACCGCCAATGGTACATATTAGGTTAGGTTAAGTAAGTTTAGTTTGTCCCGTTTGACCCCAGGTAACGGACCGCCAATGCATAGGTTTGTTTAGGTTAAGTTAGTTTAGTTTGTCCCGTTTGACCCCAGGTATCGGACCGCCAATGCATAGGTTTGTTTAGGTTAAGTTAGTTTAGTTTGTCCCGTTTGACCCTATGTAACGTACCGCCAATGCATAGGTTTGTTTAGGTTAAGTTAGTTTAGTTTGTCCCGTTTGACCCCAGGTAACGGACAGCCAATGCAAAGGTTAGTTTAGGTTAACTTAGTTTAGTTTGTCTCGTTTGACTTCAGGTAACGGATAGCCAATGCATAGACTAGTTTAGGTTAAGTTTGGTTAGTTTGCCCCGTTTGACCCCAGGTAACGAACAGCCAATCCAAAGGTTAGTTTAGGTTAACTTAGTTTAGTTTGTCCCGTTTGACTCAGGTAACGGATAGCCAATGCATAGACTAGTTTAGGTTAAGTTAGGTAAGTTTGTCCCGTTTGACCCCATGTAACGTACCGCCAATGCTTAGGTTAGTTTAGGTTAAGTTAGTTTAGTTTGTCCCGTTTGACCCCAGGTAACGGACCGCCAATGGTGTATAATAGGTAACCCTCTCATTCTCCATTCCTCTCTAGTAACGGTAATACAGCGAGCTTACAAAACGCGCGCAACTTTCGATGGGGTTTACTTAGCCCTAGTATTTACGTTGCGAGCTTAGCTGGTTTCACCTAGATATCTATATTATCTCTCCCTATACAGTGTCATCAAGTTTTGGGAGGAATATCTCCATCTTATCCCTAGTGTAAGTGCTAGAAGATTCTAGAGAGGTAACAATGTCGCCGTTTTCATGAATACAGCCGAGAAAATAGTTATGCGCCGTTAAAGGAAATGAGATTCAGTTTTTTGGCGGGTTAGAGGCGTTTTTGACTGGTTTTAAAATGAATAACGCTTTTCTCGGCTCATTTTTCGATATTCTAACGGGCGTGAAATATAAAGTTTGTCGTCTATTTTGGCCGTTCAATTCTCCTGAAAATGCTGGATTAAAATCCGTATAGAGTTAGTCCAATTATACGAACACGTCCTAGACATATAAAAAAATTAATGAAGTGATGCATTGTAAATTGTTTTTTAACATTTTTTTTGATTTACCGCCAAACGTTTTGACAGAAAATTATGTTCGTCATTTTTGTTATTATATGTTAGTGTGATTACCGCGTAAGAGTACCAACTGCTCCCAACAGTCTGGAGCTAGTGATACTATGGCACCTCCCATTGTGGTATGTTGTGATGCTGAAGGTGGTAGGAAGGTGTAGGAGATGGGGAAGAGAAACGAATAAAATACATTTATTAAGACAGACGTGAAGAAATGACGTGTGATTTGAATTTTCAAATTTTTATTTAATTCGTAATTTTTTTAACTCTGTAGTTTGTCACTTTTTATGATTCATTTTCATACAGAACACAAATAATCCTCACAAATATCATTTACTATAGTAACTTTATTACACCATCCTCTTGATAGCTTATTTACAGTATAAAGGATATGAATCAAATAAAATCGCAATCGATAGAAAACTTATCCGTTTTACAGCCACTATTCATTACCGTTATCATTACCCAAAGATATTGAAATATAAGTAGATGTGCTATCTGCTGTTTTTACTATGTGGGTCTGCGCTTCCGGGTGTCGCCGATATTGTTTACCAATTAAAAAATAAACTAAAATAATAAATAATTAACGAATATACCAAACTAACGTTAAACTAAATGAACGAATTCTTTCCTTATTCAAAATATATTGTTAACTAATATTAATGCACATTTTCAAAAAATCAACGAAATGAACAAATTCTTTTTGTATGAAAACTACGCTAATTGGCGCGTAGTCCGGCGACAGTTGCGCGGACACCATAGCATATCTCTTCTGTATTTGAATATCTTTGCCATTACCTAAGTTAGAATACCGAATAAACTTGATAAATCCTAAATGCTTAATCGAAAATACGCGATATACGATATACCCGCAGATACTTT
Organism: Limnephilus marmoratus; assembly: GCA_917880885.1. Taxonomy (NCBI): domain Eukaryota; kingdom Metazoa; phylum Arthropoda; class Insecta; order Trichoptera; family Limnephilidae; genus Limnephilus; species Limnephilus marmoratus. Next base: position 48,206,101 of record OU862918.1, on the reverse strand, counting down.
AATAGTACACAACTGCTAACCCTGTACAATTCGCAAGTGCACCCCACGGTTGAATATGGCAGCCACCTCTGGTCTGGAGTTCCAAAATACCTAAATAAACCCTTGACTCTGTGCAGAAACGGGCGGTCCGTTTGATAGATTCTCCCATCTTAACAGACGCACTGCAATCTTTAGAGCACAGGCGTCAGGTGGGAATGCTGTCCTTGTTCTACCGGTATTACAATGGAAGCTGCTCTGAGGAACTAGCGTCATTGATCCCTTCGGCACCGGTGCATAGTCAGGAAACACGCCAAACACGCGCCCAACATTTGTACACGGTTGACATTAGTCAAATGAGAACGGATCGCTTCTATGACTCGTTCTTGAGTTCAACAGCTCGGCTGTGGAATGATTTGCCGGCCTCCGTGTTTCCTCCCTCCTACAACATGGATCTCTTGAAGACCCGTGTTCACTCCTTCCTTTCCTCAAAAAGACCCTCCACACAGCATCTTCAAATATGACATAGGCCCTGAGGGAAGTTATTTTCCTCGGGGCCTCCTGTATGGAGTTGATGTAAAAAAAAAAAAACCCGACGTAGCTCAGTGGTTAAAGAGCAGTTGACCGTATATCAGAAGAACGCGGGTTCGAGTCCCGTCGGCGGCATGCATCTTTTCTCAGAAGATGTTTTCAATGTAGATGAGTGTTTCAGGCTAATAATTATTACTTATAAAAATTGTTACCCTGTTTGATATACTATCGATAAATTATCAAGAGGATACCAAAATACCATGTAAGTTAAAGGAATATTCTTATAAGGGCTTGGTTGTGATGAAACCAGTTATCAAAAAAAAATCGTAGAATGACGTTACGCCACAGAGTTACTCAATTTCAAAATAAGTAAATTAAAGGTATTAACTACGACTGAAAAAGCCTTTTCCTCAGAGACCCGTTACCTTTGTGCCCGGTGTACAATGGAGAAGACACGAGACTGATAAGTTCAGATCACACTTGGAGAGCAATACCTAACTTTAGTCATTCTTGAGGTTCTGTTGATCTTCTACAATTAGTTAAAGCGAGGAAGGTGAAATGCCTTTCATACTTGCGGCAAAGTCTCTGGGTATTAGTGTGTGTGCAAATGGATACATTGGCTAAGAAATGCATAAAGTAATCTATACACATATTTTACATTAATTTGTTTACGTAGGTACTACCTACTATATTTTTTTGCATTGGCTCCACACAGGAGACCTGGAGAAAAATATTTCCTCTCAGGGCCAACGTCATCTTTGGGGATACTGTGTGGGAATATTTTTTTCCGGAAAAGAAGGAGGGGAAGTTCTGAAAATAATAGGTAAGAGGGGTGGATACTAGGGGTCAGTTTTTCCAGAAGTGACGGACATATGAATCCATCCACTGCAGTGCAAGGCGATGTTCCGAGAGAATCCTGCTGGAGAGGTCAAAACGTTTCCCTCAACCAGCCTCTCCCGATCCGTATTATCTGCCAAGCTGTCAGTGGGCCGCCAAGATCCGGACAAACCTCACCCCTATGAATATGAACCCAGGCACCCCTGCTAAGTCACTAAACGTAGCGCACCACTTGGATAACCTATGGCAGAGATGTTGGTTGTCCAATAATTGTTACTCGGGGCGGCGGTACCCATTCCAGCCTCCTAAATTTTTTTAATGGTAATTTGACTATTAAATAGACGATACGACGGTACCCATTCCTGCCTCCCAAATTTTTTTAATGGTAATTTGACTATTAGATATAAATATTTTATCAGATTTTCCTACATATTGAGTGGTACTTTATTTTTTGCAGTGGATCACCTAGAGAAGAATGAATCAATGCTTGTATAGAAATGTAATTTGTGGTCGCATTCCTCCGAAACGGCTTGACCAATTTTTATGATTTTTTATGTATATTTGGTAGGTATGAGAATAGATCGTAAAGTATATTTCATACCGCTAGGTGATTAGGAATCTATCCTATCCAGAAACAACTTTATATTTTTTGACAATTTTTTTTTTTTTATTATTTATTTATTTGGCATCAAAAAATATATATAACCCCAAATTTTCACCCTCCCATTTTTTAATCGCGATTTTAGTATTTTTAAATGAACAAATTTAACTGTCGTTCGAATTTCAAACAGAACAAAATTATGTTGTTGAATGACAGATGGCGCTACGTCCGCCACACTTACAATATATTCGTTATTTTTTTTATTTAACAACAAAAATATTCATCATAAATAATTTATATAGCAGAACAACGTTTTTCCGGGTCAGCAAGTATGTTTATTTTTTTAGTGTGAATACCGTAAAAGCCTCTCCACTGATACCAACCATCGTGAGCAAGTGAGACTATGGCATTCTCATCTAGGGGCCGAATGTAGAGCGGAGGGGTAAGAGGAATGTGGAATGAGGAATGTAATACTTGCCATTTCAGATATGGCCATCAAACACGGCTACAGCCATTTGAAGGTTTCAATCCTGAGTGGTAGTCTTACGCAAGTATGCCATATATTATTTTTAATTAATAAATTTTGCAAGCAGTGTATTGCGTCCTCTCTACAGCTCAGTGATAAGAAAAGCCGAGCTCAGCATGAAGACAAAGATGGCAGTGTTTAAAATGGTATACCGCCCGACGCCCACTTACGGCCACCAGACATGGATGCTAAATGAACGAACCTGCTCTAGTCCAAGCTGCCGAAATGAGATATTTGAGAGGAGTGGCAGGGGTTACGTAATGGGATCATATAAGAAACTCGACGATCCAAGTTGATCTAAACATTGAACCACTGCTACTCTTCATAGAAAAATCGCAACTCAGATGGCATGGGCATGTACTAAGAATGTCTGATGACCGTAATCCGAGGAAGATACTGGGTGCGATTTCAGAGGGAAGACGTCCAGTAGGCCGCCCCAGACACAGTTGGGCTAGGCAATTTCAGAAACTGTGTGAGGAGAGGATGGGACTGCCATGGACGGAGGCCGAACAATCAACACAAGACAGGGACGTATGAAGGAGCCTTGTCGATGCAATGGGTCCCCGACCCGAATATGACAAGGGGAAGAAGATGATGATGATGAATTAATAAATTTTGAAATAACCTACCTCTGGATTGCTACCCGAGTGCCTTAGATTGCCATCCGAGTACATTAAAAATTTGTTATAGAGCCTAGAGCCCATTAATGGAGGACTGAATGCTGTTGGCGCTAATAAAAACTGTCAAAAAAAGCGAAGCTAGCAGTCCACAATGGAGTCCTGGTACCTACCCTGATGTATGGCAGTGAGGCATGGAACTGGCAGTGGAAGGATGAAAGTAAACTGAATGCTGTTGAAATGAGATCCCTGAGACGTATGTGTGGTAAAACCATGTATGATCGTGTTAGAAATGTGGATATCCGCAAAGAATGTAAGGCGTAAGTATAATGAGCAAAATTAAGAAAGGAACCCTCAGATGGTTTGGGCACGTAGAGCGAATGAGCGAAGAAAGTAGTGTAAAAAGAATATATGATGCAAATGTGAATGGTAGAAGAAGTCGGGGACGCCCGAGGAAGACATGGCACGATCAAGTGGATCAGATACTTGAAACGGGCCATGTCAAAAGTCAGAATAATAGAAGAGTATGTATGAGACGATGTATGAATGTGAGTGAGGCAAAGAGTGTGTGCCAAGACCGAGTTGTTTGGCGGTCCGTCCTCTCTGCCTACCCCTGCGGGGAAACGGCGTGATGGTTAGCTAGTTAGTTAGTTAGTTATAGAGCCCTAACTACTTGTCTTAGTATGCGGGTTCACATGAATTTCATTTTTTTTTTTTTTTTACATTAACTCCACACAGGAGACCCTGAGGAAAATAATTTCCCTCAGGGCCTATGTCATCTGGGATGCTGTGTGGAGGGTCTTTTTGAGGAGAGGAAGGAATGAACATTGGTCTTGAAGAGACCCATGTTGTAGGAAGGAGGAAACACAGAGGCCGGCAAACCATTCCACAGCCGAGCTGTTGAACACAAGAACGAGTCGAAGAAACGACCCGTTCTCATGTGACAAATGTCAACTGTGTACAAATGTTGGGCACGCGTTTGGCGTGTTTCCCGACTATGCACCGGTGCCGAAGGGATCAATGATGCTAGTTCCTCGGAGCATCTTCCATTGTAATACCGGAAGAACAAGGATAGCATTCCCACCCGACGCCTGTGCTCTAAAGATTGCAATCCGTCTGTTAAGATGGGAGAATCTATCAAACGGACCGCCCGTTTCTGCACAGAGTCGAGGGTATTTTTCAGGAATTTTGGAGCTCCAGACCAGAGGTGGCTGCCAAATTCAACCGTGGGGCGCACTTGCGATTTGTACAGGGTTAGCAGTTGTGTACTATTAAAGTATCTGCGGGCCCTGTACAGTACGCCCAGTTTTTGGGAGGCTAACTTTACTCTGGCTTCGATGGAGCCCCCATACCTGAGCTGGTCACTTAGGGTTACACCAAGCATATCAATGGAGGGCCTGTTCGGAAGATTGCTTCTGTTGAAAGAGACTAGATTTTCATTACGATCCCTTTTAGACGTAATCAGACAAGATTGGGTCTTTGAAACATTAAATTCAACGAGATTATTTTTACCCCAAGAGAAAACACTCTTGAGGTAACCGTTCATTCTTTGCTTCAAAGCCTTACGAGCTGTTGGAGTTTGTGAGCTCTTTGGGGGCTTGTAGAACAAAAAGCTATCATGAACTGTACTGTCATCCGCGTAACAATGAATTGGTACACATGACAAAAGGTCGTTGATGTGCAACAAAAACAGAGTCGGAGACAGAACCGATCCCTGCGGGACGCCAGCATTTATTATTTTGTAGCATCACAAAGAAAATTTCATTATAAACTGAAATAGGCCTTCCATACAGTAAAAGCCTAGCAAATTCTTAACGATTCACAAAAAACTTACTGTGGTTTACTCTGGAGAACAATACTTCTCACACAATCGGGAGTTTCAATAATACTTCAGTTCGTCATGTTACGAGTCGTGCTTATCAACGTTTTATTTGCAATAAATATTTAACTGGACTTGAGGTTCGTTCTAGTTGATGTTCTGTGTTTTTCTGCAGCTGGGAACTGGTCACTGAAGGAACCCACCTGTAGACAGGATATTATCGCCAATCTCCGTGACCTTTCGTGTACTAGACCCGAAAAAGCGATAACATTATTGACATTTACACCTCGCAACTACATACAACTATACTAACGACATCTGTTAAAATACATTGGGCGATTTTATTATTACTGTGACGATCCTCGATTACGGCACAAAAATACATAAAACGTACGTACTTTATTGTAATCATGCTACAGTTCTTTCTTACACATTAAATAATGGTGGGACAAATGAGGAGACAAACAATATTCGTGTCAGCTTCCTCTAATGTACTACTTTTTCCTTTGGAAGTAACAGATTTAGCTTATTACAGTGACGGAGCTTGCGTTTCATTTTCTTTATTCGTGTGAGGGAGATGTATAATAATGTATGGGGGGGTGCAGACGTACGTTCACCGTTTGTCACTTTTTCGATTGTTGTTATTAAGTGTGTAAGAAAGAGCTGCAGTTGAGCATTGTACGTTTAAGAATAAAAACAAAATTAATAATATTACCCTTTTAACTATATTCCATGCTTTCAAAATTATCGTCACGGCTAGTAGTATTATAGGCATCTGCGGAACGCCACGGTGCGGTATGTGAAAGAGATGAAAAAAATTATTACTTTTTTTACTTTGGAGGAAACAGACCTAAGTACATTTTGTATCTCATCTTTTGAAAGTGCTGTAGCATTATTGTGATGAGGAACGTATGTTTATTGAATTTTTATGCCGCCACGGTACCGTAATCGTGGATCGTCCTGATAATAATAAAAGCGCTCATTAGACCCTAAGGGTGACAGTTGACTCATATTGTACAAAATTTACTAACCTTTGTTAAAACACTTCAAAACTACACTACTTAGGGTAAGTCCGGGGGAGATGGCCAGTTCATTTATTGTTGGGAAACAACAGCAAAATGGCATTACTATTACATTGGTTCGCTTCTCACAGCACAAGGGAGTAAATTTACGCGCAAAGTCTTGGCGAAATTAAATCAAAAAGTTAGTAAAAACCAGTTAATTTGTTATCAAAAGTATAAAAAAATTTCATTGGGTTCACATCTAAGGTTGTAGTGAAAATTTTTGAATGAAGACGTGTGTTTATTATGTTTTACCATGCTTGGTATTGTTATTTTGTTACATTCTAACCTCAACGTTTTATTCTATCAATAGTGGTTCGTTTTATACACATATGGCCATCTTTCCCGGACGATTAATTATCTCCTAGTTAAGGATTAAGGAGAGATGGCCGCATGAAAATTGAACCGAAAATGCACCCATAGGATGCATGAAAATTTTGCCGAATTTGATAACATGTGCTCAAAATGTAGGCAAAAATAAAATAAAAAACTAGGAGATAATTAAATATATTTTTTTTAAATCAATATAAAGTACTGGCCATCTAAGTATGGTCATCTCTCCCAGACACGTCGAGAGTGATGGCCAATTGCTAATTTTCAAAAAAAAAATTATAATTTTGTATTGATAGATATTGTTGATTGATTTATGTTTACTCCCAGCCAAATGATTGATGTTTGTTTTGCAATAAATAGTTTGTGAAGTAAATTTATGATTAGTTTAATTTTTATAGATTCTTATAAAAAAAACTACTGCCATCTCCCCCGGACTTACCCTACACTAACGACATCTGTTGAAATACATTGAATACAAAATAGACATATTTGATTTAAATTATTACTACCAGCGTACCTCTCGAATTGATTTCTAACTAACTAACCATCACGCCGTTTCCCCGCAGGGGTAGGCAGAGAGGACGGACCGCCAAACAACTCGGTCTTGGCACACACTCTTTGCCTCACTCACATTCATACATCGTCTCATACATACTCTTCTATTATTCTGACTTTTGACATGGCCCGTCTCAAGTATCTGATTCACTTGATCGTGCCATGTCTTCCTCGGGCGTCCCCGACTTCTTCTACCATTCACATTTGCATCATATATTCTTTTTACACTACTTTCTTCGCTCATTCGCTCTACGTGCCCAAACCATCTGAGGGTCCCTTTCTTAATTTTGCTCATTATACTTGCATCAGCCTTACATTCTTTGCGGATATCCATATTTCTAACACGATCATACATGGTTTTACCACACATACGTCTCAGGGATCTCATTTCAACAGCATTCAGTTTACTTTCATCCTTCCTCTGCCAGTTCCATGCCTCACTGCCATCACTGCTAGCTTCGCTTTTTTTGACAGTTTTTTATTAGCGCCAACAGCATTCAGTCCTCCATTAATGGAGTTACCGGCATTTACCCTTCTTTCGATATCTCTATCAGCCTTCCCATCTCTCTTGATTTCCATCTACAAACATTATAACCCACATCAATAGTAATAAATTAATCGATCGCCCTTAAAATGCAAAGTCTCCTTTTGCGTGTAATCTCCCCGTAACGCCACATCTAATAGTTGTACTTGTCAATTGGGACCAGGATAACAGCTTCTAGTATGAGTTACGTCACAGTTGGGCTAAGCAAACTGCCGAAAGTGTTAAACTTTGAACCGGTCCGGGGCAAATCTTGTGCGGCCGTTATGTTCCCTGACCCTGTGCCACTAACTCAGTATCGGGGGAGCAGAACAAAGAGCAGGTCGTGGGATGAGATGTTACCGGCGTTATCGTAAGTCTCTCTGCCACCTAAGAGACTACCTGGCGATCGATACTGTACTAAAACTTTATTCGAAAACGAAAAACTGCCCGCAGCAGAATTCTAGCACAGAGAAATCGATATCTACTCTTCATTAATATCTAGAAACGGCTCCACCCCTATCACCATCCTTAGTAATAATACATTGTTCCCATCCACTATTTTGTAACTGTCAAGTCAGTAAACGTTTGCCCTGAAGAAGGAACGGTCGTTCCGAAACCGTTCGGCTTTACTCAAATATACAAGTGGTTCTAACAAAGTAACATTGTTTAATTTATCTATAATGGATAACCACAAAGTTATAGCTACATTCAAAAGTATGAAAAATATTTTTATTACAGTTGTAAAACCAATTAAATTATATTTTTATGCGTTGCCACAACAGCTTGTTACCCAGAACACTAAATGCTTTAAAGGTTACAGGTGCAATAAAATGCATCAACGTTCAAACACCTCAGAAAATTCAAATTAATATTCCAGAAAACATTTTCCAAGTTAATGAAATAATTAATCTTCGTATACGCGAAATACAGTTTTTCGTCGCTTTGTAATAGTAATCACGATATTGTCATTACTGGAAGTAAAAAGGTTTCCCTCAACCAGTCTCTCCCAATCCGGTTCGCCACGCAGTGGGTTGGCAAACGAATCCGCCGCCAAGACCTGAAAAAAAACCTCACCCATGAACCCGGCCACCCTTGCTAAGTCATCTAACATGGCAAACCACTTGGGGTGACCTATGGCAGAGGCGTTGGTTATCCAATTAATGATTTCCGGTGTGGCGGTACCCATACCCGCTTCCCAAATTGACCGACGCAATTTAAACGACCTAATCTATCCGAAAAACCCAACATACTCGTAAGTACCAAAGACCCTATTTTATAATTTATTTATTTACGGACAATTAGTCCATTAACAATATAACAATAACAAGAATTAAAAAAAGAGATGACAGTGAAAGGAGAGAACATATACAAATGAAGAGCATTGACAATTATTTACATATAATATAAAAGTATATTTTGAAGATAACTACAAGTAGATTTAAGATGAATTTAAAAGGCTTTAAAATTATTATATACCCAAAGTAGTTCTTATATTGGGTTTTACGAAAAAAAAGGAAAAACAAAGTTGGCCCAAATTGCCAAATGAAAGTATGTTGTAACAGTATGGAAGATCTACAGTCTCTCCAGTTGTGAATATGTGTGTTATTGAAAGAAGAGTAAATGCAGGTAACTTCATTAATGGAGGACTGAACGCCGTAAGAGTTCCGAACGAGGAAAGGAGTGTAAGGAGAATAAATGACGCAAATGTGAACTGTAGAAGAAGTCGTGAACGCCCGAGGAAGTCATGGCACGACCGAGTGAATCAAATACTTGTGTCAGAATTATCGAATGTGAATGAGACAAGGATTGTGTGCCAAGATCGAGTTGTTTGGCGGTCCGTCATCTCTGCCCATCCCTGCGGAGAAACGGCGTGATGGCTAGTTTGTTAGTATTGTTAAAAATGTCTTTCATTGTAAATTTTTGTGTTACATATGGACAAATGAAATAAATTGGATTGTCGTGTTGGTCTTGTCAGAATATGAATTTGTATTAAGTTGGTGAGCTCTGGCGAGTCCAGGTCATTATTCAGAATTTTAAATAACAAAATTTGGTTAAAAATTAAACGTCGTAAGTATATATTGAAGTTGTGAAAATTAAGAGATTCGGTGTAATTTGAAAGGGTAAGTTTTGTTCATAATTTACTAGCTGGTACCCGGCATGCGTTACAACGCGATTCAAAGAAATAAACTGATTCTGCCTGCATGTCCTTTCCCGTGCGTCCCCGTTCCTTTCCACCTTCCCCCTCCCTCGTCTCTTTCCTCTCCGCGAATCCCACCTTCCCCTGCATTTCCTCCCTGCCGCTAAAATATATGAAATACACACATTTTCATTTTTACAAATTTTATAACGCCAGATCTTACCATTATATACGCCGATAATGTAGCTTTCCATTGGTGAAAGAATTTTTAAAATCGGTTTAGTGGTTTAGACGTGAAAGCGTAACAAACAAAAACAGCGCTTTCGCATTTCTAATATTAGTATGGATGTGTGTGTTTAAAAATGTTTGAATTCTTTCGATTCTTTAAAACATAGGGTTGGTAGAAAGGAGCCCGATCGGTGTGCAGTGTTCTAAGTGGGGACGGATCATGTTGCGTAAATGGAGTGATGCGGAAAGGTTTTGTTACACGAATTATAAATCCCAGCATTTTGCAGCCTTTGTTGATGATTTCATCAGTGTGTTGTGCAAGGTTTAATTTAGCATCCAGTATTACCTAAAGGTCCCTGATAGTTAATAACTGATACCACTCTAAGGAAAAATTCCTCTAAAATAAAGGTCTCAAACCGGGTACAGACTGCTGTAACGTAAGGGAACGTACCCATACTACGTGACACTTTTAGGGGGGGGGTCTTCAAAAGGTCACGCTCCATACAAATGAGCGGCAGGTTGCTTAGGATTTTGGTCACCGGGGGGGGGGGGGGGGGGTTAAAAATTGCAAAAAGTTGGTCACGTAGTTTGGGTACGTTCCCTAACATGCAATGTAACATGAAAAGACAATTTCATAAGTGTAGACGCAGCGAGCGCACGAACCGAGCATGTAACTTCCGCAGCTGTTTCCGGCATGCGCGCGCTCAGTCTGCCGAGAACAAGTCCTCCATTGTTCGCGCGCGTTCTGCAGTATAGACACAAACAACCCGTCCACACTGACGCTCCGTGCTATATTTTGTCATACTAACACATATTATATCTTAAATTTTCCGCTAAGCACTTGCATACTGCTTACTAACAACGTATGCAAGGACATTGGAGGTCTAAATTCGTTCTAAACTAAATGCAGCTTCGTTCTTTCAAAAAAATTACAGTCCGTGCGAGAGCCTTGAAGGAGTAACCTTCTGTCACTTATACGAGAGCGGGTAAGTAAGTGGTGGATAACCTCCAATGAGGCTCCATGCACACTGCGCGCCCCTTTGTGTTCGGCGAAAAAACCGAAACTTGACGTATTACGGGGCGCACGAGTTGAAATGCTCTGTTCGTGCGCGTAGTGTGCACGGTTTGTGCGCGTAAGGCGTCCGCACTATGGGAATTCTGTTATATTGCATGATACATTGCGACAATGCGGACGGCAAATTCTTTCATTGCGTGTTACATTGCGTTTTACATTTTGTAAGTCTGTACCCGGCTTAATATTCTGAAGGAGTTCAACCCAATAATTTTAACCCAGAACTAGAGTTTCTACCCTCAAACAAATTTATTTCAATAAAATGCAATAAATTGTCCTTCATGCGATGCATTTTGCTTCCTTTTTGAAACATAACAAAGATTCATTGCAGCCAGCATTCTCCTCAACGAATTCTCAATAAAATCCTTTCGTGAACTTTCATCGACCTGTTCATTTTCATTACCGATTTTCCAAAGCTTGCAGAAAATTGAACAACTACGTCAATACCAAGTAATATATCATGTGAGAGTATACAATATAGGTGTAATATGGATTCTGTATTCTGTATTTACTTTCTGCGGCGAGGTTTTTATTCAGCGCACGTGTGAACTAACAAAACAGCGGAATCATAAATCACTCGCGCATACGTCATTCAAGCTGTATTGCTTAAAGTATGAAAGTCATATTATTTCCGTTGCTAAATCACGACGGACTTTCAGTAAATATTTCATAAGCCGCCGCACTTTTAACAGGCACAAATTTTGAAAATTAAACTTGGTTTCAACTTAGTTCCAACAAAAAACATCGATTTCGGCCGGAAATAAATTAATATTGAAAGAAGGGTAAATAATAAAAAAAAACTGTCAGTAGTTAGCAGTCCACAATGGAGTGCTGGTACCTACACTGATTTATGGCAGTAAAGCATGGAACTGGCGGAGGAAGGATGAAAGTAGATTGAATGCTATTGAAATGAGATCCCTGAGGCATGTGTGATAAAACCATGTATGATCGTGTGAGAAATGTGGAGATCCGCAATTTAAAGAATGCAAGGCTGATGTAACCGTAATGAGTAAGATTAAGAAAGGGACCCACAGATAGCTTGGGCATGTAGAGCGAATGAACGAAGAAAGCAGTGTAAGAAGAATATATGACGCAATTTGAAGCATGGATGGTAGAAGAAGTCGAGAACGACCGAGGAAGTCATGGCACGATCAAGTGAATCAGATACTTGAGTCGGGCCATGTCAAAAGTCAGAGTAATAGAAGATGTATGAGATGATGACTGAATGTGAGTGAGGCAAATAGTGTGTGCCAAGACCGAGTTTTTTGGCCGTCCGTCCTCTCTGCCTACCCCTTCTATCCTTCTATCCCGACAGAATACGATATTTTTGTGGTAATTAAGTTTAAAAGTAATGTATAATCTGTGCCTATTAAAAGTGCGGCGGCTATTGAATAATTTTCCGATTTTCTGCCTCCTTGAAACGGAGTAAAAAAAAAGGTAAAAAACCGACAATTTTCTTTATTAAATACAGTTAACTGACACCTAAAACAACAGGAATTGTTTGTTATTATTTGTGGTTGTTGAATTTTTACATTTTATTTTCTCTGGGTAAGCTTTTACCATGTGTTAAATCATATATAATATTAAACATATCAAATCTATTTGATTATGTATTGTTGGAAAACGCGGGAAGTAATATTAAACTTACTATGTATTAAAATTCAATTAACTTTACCACTTTTGAGAAATAAAAATGATGTAACATCGAATATGGGTGTGCCCTTCCCTAGAGAAAAAGATATTTAAATATTAATTCGACTATTAAAATTAAATTAGGTGCTATTTGAATTTTGAAATTCTATTAAGACATTAAAGTGATATTTTTCTGTAAAAAATTCATAAGTTTCAATAGAAATAAGCATAATTATTTTAATTAAATATTCACGGCCGGCGTAGTCCAGCGGTAAGGCTCTTGACTCGTACTACGAAGGTCGCGGAATGGAATCCCGTCGTGGCAAATAAATTTTATTTGATTAATTTGTGTTATTCCACAATTTATTCATTTAAAATAATATATAGTATATTTGGGGCACGTCCCAGAGTGGAAGATACTCTCAGTATCGCCCTGGTGTAAGACCACCATTCAGAATTAAAACGTTGCTTGAAATGGCATTAGCCGTGTTTACTTCCCCCCGTCCTCTTCCCTATATCCTTCCCCTCCCCACTACCTTCAGCCTCACAACGTACCCCCAATTGGGGATGCTATTATCCCACTGGCTCCAGACGGGAGCAGTTGGGACTCTTGAGGCGTATTTATGTAAAAAAAATTAACTTCATAGGCTTACTGCTTGTATGTTCTAAATCTAAAAGCACGCTTTTAAAATGGTTATATCAGCGCTCTAAAAAATGTGTGTACCAAATTTACGTGATTGGCAGATAGGTAGTATTAGGTAGGTACTTCTTCTTCTTCTTGTCCCTTGTCCGTTCAACGGACGTTGGTTATCATGTTGGCTATGCGGACTTTGTTTACTGCGGCCCGGAACAGCTCTACGGTAGACTGGCCAAACCACTGTCTCAGGTTTTTCAGCCATGAGGTCCTCCTTTTTCCAGGACCCCGCCTTCTGACAATCTTTCCCTGCATTATGAGATGCAGGATCTCATAATTCTCTGAATGTCTCATCACGTGTCCAATATATCGAAGTTTTCGGATTTTTATAGTTTTAATCACTTCCTTTTCTTTATTCATCCTAACAACAAACTCTTCATTCGTAACCCTGTCCATCCAGCTTATTTTAAGTATTTATCCACATCTCGAATGCCTCAAGTCGCCTAATTGGTTCTTCAGTAAGCGTCCATACTTCCATTTCATAAAATGGAAGGTAGGTACTGATATGTTGATATTAAATATATTCCTATAAGTGTCTGACAAAACCAGGATAAATAATAAACGTGTATTTTAATAACAAGAAACACCCTACAATACCTATTGTATATTTATTTATTTATTTGTACACGCCCAATTAGGGCTTTTACATATGATAAAATTAAAAATACATTTGTTATAATCAAAGAATTAAGAGATAACAATTAAATAAGTATCAAGTATAGATTTTTTAACTTAAAAACAAAGAGTAAAATATAGGATACCCATTCATATACATTTAAAGAAGTGATTTTCTTGCAGCTTAAAAGCAACAGAATAAAATAAAGGATACACATTCATATACATTCGACACATATTGAAAATTTATAAACATTTCAAATTTATCTAGATAGACATACAGATTTAATAACAATGTTTTTATAGGTTGATAGACTTTCAGTACCGTTGGTGTTCATGTAATATTTATTCCCTGTACTGTGCAGTCGGTTCATTACTGAGTTTATTTCTGAATTGGTACCTGAATTGTTACAATGGTAAGGTACAATCTGACGAACCGTTCTACTAGGCACATGAAAATTAATCAGCCTAAGGAGTTCAGGGGAGTCAAACATGTTATTAACAATTTTATACAGAAAAAATAGATCAGTGCATATTCTTCTTTCTTTTAATGTAGCGAGGTCCATAATTTTCAACAGTGACATGTAGCTAATATTTTCATTAAAACAATCATATTATATTCTGTACAATATGATATCCGTATATTGGACTCAGTGACCATATAATAATACAAAAGTTTCACAGATATAACAAAAAAGTTCTCTTACATTCCAGAATACTCGCCGAACTAAACACCTCCCTTAAACTCATTATATAACAAAGTCGAATGTCCTAACATAACTACTCCAATGCTATAAACTACACCTGCTAGTTAAGTTGTGAGTTATAAAACCTGACAAATGCAATTATTAAATAACGCCGGTGGGATTAGCGCACTCTACGTTAACTATTAGCAGAGTCTAGGTAACTAGAAAAATAGTAAGCTTCCCTCTAGAGCTTTTTCAGAAAAGCTCTAATTGTTTCCAATCTATTCCGACATTTTTCTGCACGATATTTTCTATTCCTAGGAAAGGAAATACAAAGAGATAAAACAAACGTATACAATTTATAGAAAGCACTTTAATTATTAATAACAATATGATTAACCCTTTTTATAGACCAAAAAGTAATTTGAGTAAAAAATATTTAGACTTTTCAAAAAAAGTTCATACAGATCACAATACACCGATTCGTCGTCCAGTTGATTAATTAGACATCTCCGGAAATTCGTAATTTGAGCTGAGTAAAATGATACCACCAAATCAATTACAATGCAGAAAAAATAATAAAATAAACAAAAAATTATATTTTCTATGTTACTAGTGGAAAATTTCTTACTAATATACCGGACCATTATGATTCCGGGTATTTTATTTTTACCAGACACAATGAAATGATCTTTAAAAATACTGGTATCTAAGCTTAAATGTGGATAAAAAATTAAACAAATTCCTTATTAACTCCTCCCCACTCCAACCCATTCGAATCCATATATATCTATTCTTCTGTGGATTTGGGTGTGCCCCTTACCCCAATCCTCTCTCTCTCTCTCTCTCTCTCTCTCTCTCTCTCTCTCTCTCTCTCTCTCTCTCTAACCCTTCCTCAATATTAATCCATATTTAACTTTGATCCATATTTTAAAAGAAGATGGAGGGATATGTAATTACGAATGTTAGAATAGCGCGCTAATACTTAAAGCGATAAAATCAATTGTTATGAAAATAATTTAATGAGGGAATTAATGTTCAAAATTACCCCAGGGTTGTTGATATTTGTCTATAGTAGTGGATTCAATTATTTTACTGGCCACTTATAATTTCACCTTTTCTCCGAGTAGTTGTATTTTCGAACAATAGGGGGATAATGATCGTTTTCCTGCACTTTTTGGATTCGCGTCTTTAGGGCAGGACGTGAATCTGACAGTCGACAATGTGGATTTAAATTTACTTAAAATGTAAAATATTAATCGGCGGGTTTTTTAAAAAATTATTATTTCAATATGTGAACGTTAAGTTTCCTTTTATTCTCAGCCGGTACAAGGTTATCGCGACTGGAGAATTCTTATTTACGGGTATTCCAGTGCAGAATCCCGTGGTGCGATAATGGCGGTTTGATAGCCAAGTTCAAGCATAATCTGCGATTATATTTACCATCCGTCATTCGACGAGATGGATTCTCAATAATACAAAGGGACAAACCGTCCGTTTAGTCCCCGCCGATTCTTTCCACAACCTGAAGGGCCTTTTACCAACCACATGACGGAGGACGCCAAGGGCATGGCGTTCCCATTCTCCACAACTACCCCAGATGGAGGGAGAAGAGCGAGGAACCTAGCGATGATGCAATTGCAATGGAGGAACGGTCCCCTGGCTTTGCATCCAGATTCGACGCGGACGTCATAGGTTTTTAGCTAGGAAGTAGATATAGTATGTGTGATGACCGTGGCCGGTTATCTACATTACCACCTGGACTCCGTTGTATGGATCCAGATCTTCTTGGGATGGTGATCTCCGTACAGGGTGAGGTTGCCAATAATAATAGTGGGTAGACTATTTATGTTTATTCCGAGATTGTGTACAGGTGTGCTTCGTAGGAAGCGTAAATGCAAAGAGGACGGTAGACAGCAATCACACCCTTTTATACGTTCCTCATGCTGTCTCACTCATACACGCATGTCTCTTTCATACCGCAAGACATACGTTCACCACATCCCTCCACACTTAAATCCGAAGACAGTTACACAACATGAACTGATAATTATTTACAATACATAAAATATTCCAATATTTACAATGTAAGTAATTCATGTTGAGTCGAGAGCTGAGTGCTGCCTTCATTGACTCATCTGTGTGTTCGTGGTCGTAGTCGGTCCTTCCAATTTCCCGACGTTGACGCCACTGGATCACTGGGGCTGGAATGAGAAGGAGAAAAACCCATTAGACTGTCATCCAGGCCAAAGCTGGAGACATCGTATTCATCATACGACAGTCTCTTCGTCTCAGACGCGACATAAGGATTGCTGTGTTTCTTTTCCCATGACACACATAATTTAGACAACTGATCAAAATGCCTTTTCCAAAACATAATTTTACCATTTAAATTTACCTCAATTATATAAAGTTTTTTTCCTAATTGTTTATACACCTTCCCTGGTACCCATTTATCATTGTTTTGGTCTCTGAAATCTCTAACCATTACCTTTTGATTAATCGAAAAACCCACCGATTCTTTATTATTTCTTTTATAATAATATTTTTGATTTTCCTGACATTTAGACATTTTAATTTTTGTTTCTTTCTTAATTCTATTATCCTTATCTCTCCCCCCTCTCGGTACAAAACTGTTTAAGTTTGACCTTAGTTTCCTTCCAAACATTACAACTGCAGGTTCTAAGCCAGTTGTACAGTGTGGTGCATTTCTGTAATCAATTAAAAAATTTCCTAATTTTTCCTCATAACCTGACTGAAACTTATTTCTTATCATCATTTTTTTTTTTAAATTTTTACACGTTCGAACCGCGTTTTCTGCTAGACCATTTGATTGTGGATGATTTACCGGAGTCGTTAAATGTTTGATGTTATTCATCTCACAAAACTCTTTGAAGTCCGCTGACATGAAAGCGGCTCCATTATCTGAAACTATTGTCTGTACACTCCCGAAATAACTAAATAAACCCTTTAATATTTTAATAGTGTTATACGAATTTGGAGACTTTACTTCTACACAGTCTAACCATTTTGAGGTTGAGTCAATAATTACAAGAAAATATTTATTTGCAATTGGGCCCGCATAATTAATATGCACCCTACTCCATATTTCTTCCGTTATAGGTAAATCTCTGTTATTTTTAAATAAACTTAGAATTTGAGTATCCAAGTCATTCTCTACGTGAACTGGTTCCTCATTCCCAATTAATTCTAATTGCACTTTACTTTTATTAAAACTACCCGCTTTCTCCGAAAAAACCTCCTGGAATTTTCGAATTTTTTTATTCACTTTACTTCTACCACTCTCAAATACACTATGAGAAAAAATTTCACTACCCTCCTGGGATGAAATTGATTGTAAATCACTTCTATCATCATCAAAACCACTATGAGAAAAAATTTCACTACCCTCCTGGGATGAAATTGATTGTAAATCACTTCTATCATTCTCAAAAACACTATGAGAAAAAATTTCACTACCCTCCTGGGCTGAAATTGATTGTTCATTTATTTCCCCATTATTTTTTTCTATTGGAACGATTGGTGACGCAAACTTACTATAGTTTACCGGAACTGAAATACCTTCCGATTGTAAACATCCCAATTCCGATTTAACCTTTGCTTTTAAAGCAAACGGTATATTTCTCGGATTGCAGAATTTCGGGTCCGCATTCTCTTTTAATTTCAAATGCACTTTATATTTATTGAATTTACCCAGTTTCTCCGAAAAAACCTCCGGGAATTTCCGAATTAAATTATCAATTACACTAGTATTATTCTCAACCATATTGTGAGAAACATTTTCACTTCCCTCCTGGGATAAAGTAGATTGTAAGCCCGTAAATCCAATATTAAACTTTTTAATGAAATCACGCCCTAGAACCGTAATTGTTTCCTGTTTTACTACGCAAAATTCTAACATTTCCCTATAACCGTTAAACTCAACTGTTAATAAGATACAACCCAATAAATTTAACTTACAGTTAGCGTAACCCATTAAGGTTAAATCCTTTGGTTTTAACATCAAATGTTTGAAATGTTTAACATAATCTTCGTCCGTTAAAATCGAAATTGCCGCCCCTGTGTCCAATAAACCGTTTAGTTCCACATTATTCACTAAAACTTTGCACAATATTGGTTCACAATATACTGCGTTTATCCGCAACATGTTTTTATGTTCCTGCGTATTTACGAACACTGAAGAAATGTTATTATATTTTAAACCGCGACATATCTTCCCAATATGCCCTTTTACTCTGCATTTATAACAAAACACGTCTTTAAATTTACAGTTTACTGAATCGTGATAATTCCCGCAATGTTTACACTTTGTTCGGTCCGCTGACCTCGCTCTGTACGATGTAACATTCTTGTCCGAAGTTCTAAAAAAATGTTTACCTACCGAATTTTGTTTTTGTGACAAATTGTTCGATGTATTTTTAAATTTATTTACTAAATCAACACTTTCCGTTTTAATTTGCTTATTCATTACCTCGAATGAATCCATAGCAATAGCACATTCTATAACCTTTTTTAATGAAAAGTTTTCAGCCTCTACAAATAATTTCTCCTTAATACGCCCCACTCGAAGACCGGTGACAAAAACATCTTTTAAATTATATTCAAGTCTGTCCTCGAATTTGCAAAATCTAACGAGATTTCTTAACCGTGCTATATAATCATTAACCGATTCTGAACTTTTTTGTTTCGTAGCAAAAAAAATTTCGCGCTCTTTAAAAACATTTCGTTTGATACCTACATGATTCTCTAGTAATAACAATAAATTTTCGACCGTAATATCTGTAATTTTTTTAGGAAAACACAAATCAATCAATAAATCTATTGTCTCTGTGTGTAAATGAGATATTAAAACCGCTCTCTTTTTTTCTACCGAATTTAACTTGTCATCATTGACGAGGATGAACTGTTCGTATTGCAACACGAACGTCTCCAGTTTGTCCCTCAAATGACAAAACCTGGGCAGTTCTCCCCCTTCCATCTTCACACAGATACAATCAATAAAAGCAGAAAATTTTACAAACAGCACTCAACTCACGACTCTGTTGACTTGATGCTGCTGCTCCGATCTCGCCCTTCCGCGGACCGTCTCCTGGCTCCTGAACCCTGGTCGTCCTTCTAATGCGCCGGCACGCCTTCCGTGAGGTCTGCACCTGGTCTCTGATCTTCTCCTGAAGACCCGGACTTCTCCATCCACGCCTTACGTGTATGCTCCTCCAGGTTCTCGGCACTGAATAAACCTATCCAGCGCCTTGCTATTCCTCGGATGCCAATTTCTGCTGCTCTTGCTCTTCCTGAATGTGATCTGGCCTGATGCTGCCTGATCACCTATTGTCCACTGTAGCCTCAATCTCGTGATGTTTGCTGCCAAATGTGATTTTGGCTGCTGCGTAAATCTTCTTCCTTTATAGGCTGCGCCAAATGTGATGACCGTGGCCGGTTATCTACATTACCACCTGGACTCCGTTGTATGGATCCAGATCTTCTTGGGATGGTGATCTCCGTACAGGGTGAGGTTGCCAATAATAATAGTGGGTAGACTATTTATGTTTATTCCGAGATTGTGTACAGGTGTGCTTCGTAGGAAGCGTAAATGCAAAGAGGACGGTAGACAGCAATCACACCCTTTTATACGTTCCTCATGCTGTCTCACTCATACACGCATGTCTCTTTCATACCGCAAGACATACGTTCACCACAGTATGGTCCACAGGTATGCTAAACTTTTAATATATAATAATCTTGTTATACATCCACTCTTTTATTTCTTATTCCCAAGCTTCACAACAATGAATAAAATAACAGTGCCCACGCTCTGATGGGAGTATTCATGCCTACCGACACAGTCAGCATATCTCGTACCTACGAGATTTGGCGTCCAAGATCCCCTGGGATTAAAGCTGATAACTGTGTACGTTTATGTTTTACCATGTAACTGTATTTGTAACATTTAATGCACCCACTCAATAAGAGGTGTATATGATATGATAATATCACATGGTAGGTACAAAACACAACACAACACTTTCCAGTGTCTTACCCTGATATTGAGATAACCCTAATCAATCTGTACCACAACAAAGTACCCAACCACTCCCTTTCTCTATAACCATAACACAATGCGAAAATTACGAAATTGTTTAATAAAACACGACTCGATTAAAATACAGCAAAAACCTCGTGGAAGGTATCTTAAGTATCATTTAAAGAAACATTGTTAATTGTTTCACAACTATAGCTTGTAAAATAACTGAAACATACGTGTTTATAATAATTTTCGGAGCATACTTTGCGATTTTTTCTATCGAGGGAATTTTATATAATTTGCGTTTCGCCGTGGAACGCGTCTAGATATTATCTTCAAAAATAACATATATTTCTTTAAGAGCTTGTAAACTTCAAATGTTTAAGGGAGATATGTAAGAAATTGGTAGAAATTCTGGTAGTGGCGGCTTAATATACGACTCATCATGATGAAGAGAACATCGTTCTCGAAACTAGTAGTTATTATATCTAATAGAGTGGTGTTAAAAAATTAATTAGACTTTAATTAATAAAACACGAAAAAAATGGATTAAATTAAAAAAAGGAGCTGTGTAAATGAATAAAACGCATTTCTGGTTGGTTACTTCGCAGAACCAACTTCATTTAGTGATCATTAGGGAAGAGACCAAACTACTCTTCATTGAAAAGCACCCTTGTGGTGATTTTTCACAATAAATTGTACCATTATATCACAATTATTTTATTATTACTGTGACGCTGTAATGATAATGCGCAGTAATGATAATGGTGTAATTGGTCTTTTCGCATCCCTGCGTATTTTATTTTATTTTTTATTTATTTGGGAGACTAACAGTTTACATTAATAATAGAGCATATAATAATTGAGTACAATAATTAAACCATTTACAGGTTTCCACATGGGTATTGTATACAAGTAGTGTAGTGATTCCAGAGATATTTACTAATGAAAAATTACATTTCAAGAGACGAGTTATTTAGGTGGGAATAGGAAGGGGGTAGAATGAGGGGGGATCGGTTAAGTTGAGGTATGGTAATAAAAATATGGGTGACAAAAAATTAAAAGAGAAAAAAAGGAGATCATAGAGTGGTGGTTGTATTAGAGGGTATCTATAATGATTGTTATTGTAGAGTATCGAGAGAGCGTCTGTGTAATTTTAAGGAGTGTGGTGCAGAGTTAAAAATGTCAAATTGTGTATAGTGTGTGTTGAAAGTGTTGGATGCACGATTGATGAAAGAGTTCTGCTTAGAATTAGTGTTGCACCGAGGGAGGCTAAGAATCATGTCTGATCTTGTTCGTCTGTTAGGAACTCGTTATTTGGAAGACATACTGCGTGTTTAGTATTCGTACACGGTTAACAGAGCATTTTAAAAAGTCGTTTTCGTGTTCAATAAGTCGACTTTGAAACAGCTTGTCGGCCTTTGTGTTTCCTCACTCTTGTAACGCGTGACTCTACAAGACCCTGACTCGCCCCTTTTTACACAAATACTCTCCCAACGTCCCAACTCCAATAACACTACACTCCAACGTCCCAACTCCAATGACACCTAGCCTAGGCAACGAAGGAAAAATAGGGGAAATAATTCATGTAGAAGCCAATTTTGTCACAGTTGTAGGGGAAGGTGTCCTTAACAAAATACTAAAAGTACTGGGGGGTGGGGGTGGAGCTAAGGGGGAGGGGGGTTTTTAAAGGTCCCTTTTTTCAGTTGTTCGTTAATAACTCGAAAACTACTGCCTCTAGCGAAAAAATGTTCAGGTACTAAATTATCTAAATAAAATTCTCTACCAAAAAGGTTATTTAAACTTTTTTGCTAGGATCAATGCTTAGAGAGATAGGGAGGGGGGAATATGTAAAATTTAAAAAAAAAATGTTTTAATTTTTAAAAATGAAATGTTTGTCGGTAAAAATGAAATACTTATTGTTAAAAATCAAATAATTAGTTCTTAAGGAAATTTCTTCGAAATATAAACTTTCATCGTCATCAATGCTGTCTTCGACGGGGGCTCCGTTCATACATGAGCCGAGGCAGCCGCAGGCACCGGAGCGGGCAATCCCTGCTTTGCGGCAACCGCAGCGCATCCCACACCCAGTCGTGCATCGGCAAAAGATCGTGTTCAAAATGGAGATGGGTGCCACAGGGTCGTTCGTGTTAAGGATCCTATCTTCTCCCTTGACCCAACCCCATTGGATGGATGGTAGGGGGTTGCCTAACCACTGTTGTATCTGTAAAAAAGTAATGAGACCAAGGTAAGCATTCATCACAAATTAATATTTGTAATAAGAAAGCAGTATTTAAAACTATATGTAACTGGATTTAATTACCTGTAGATATACTCTGAGCGAGTGTTGCTTTGAAGCTCCTCTGGTGGGAGGAAGAGTGGCCATGTCTGATTTGGGCTTCGTTGACGCTTTCAAAAATGCCGAGTACCGACGTGTGTTTAGGTAAATAGATAAATCCTTAATGAAAATCATAACGTATTTCATTTTTATTCAAAAGTTATAATGTAATCCAATTCTAGATAACAAAACACCTCTTGTGTCTCTAAAACTCCTTTTGTTTTGTAGATTTTTATTCACTATGTACATTTATTCTTTAATTTTATTTATTTTCTACCGCTTTCTAACTTTCTACGTCTCATTCACGGGCGTTCTTAAAGCTAACTTAAAAAATATACAAGTACAGAAAGATTGGATATTTTTTTAAGGTAGTGGGAGTTATGATTTGGGGGGGGGGAGAACGGTGCCGCGGTGGGAGGAGTCAAAATAACAAGGAAACATGGTCAATTAAGGTGACAGGGTGCTATTATTGCTTTATAATTTTTTTGTTTTTAATTTCTAAGGTTTCTAAGGCGCAAAAAGTAATCTTTTTGATTGACTCCTCCTACCGTTTTTACCCTTTTCCTTCACAGATCTTATTCTCCTTCGTTTCCTTAAAAAATCCTCTACGCAGCATCCCCAAAGAAGACATAGGACCTTAGTGTGAACAAACCTGCGAGCGAGCGAGTTCCGATTGTTGAACGGACGATTTTTGAACGGACGCGCACCGCTTGATCCGTTTGTTAATCGTATCGAACATGTGGGAACAGCTCCATATAATCTCTACAGCCACTAGAGCATCCGATTTTTAAACGGAACGACGTCCGTTTCGAAAACGGACATGTGAATGGGCTCTTACAATAATTTATAATATTATATAGGGTGTAACAGCACGAACCCTTAGGATTTTTACCAGCGGTTCCAGAGCATATTGGAGTAAAAATGCAGACGTAATTTTGCTGTCCGATGTTTTTTTTTTTTGTTCAATTAAATCAATAAAAATATTTTTCCTTTACACGTCGCGTCGCCACTAAGTAGTTGGGTACAGACTAGCGGGTCACGTGAGAGCAGTCCGTCTCATCCCAGCAGCACGGTATCACACGAAATAGCACGCGTATCACGTGATCCCGTCGCGACGTATAGGAGTGTGATCAGTGGCGACGTGTGACTCGACGGCTTCCGTGATCGAGGGGTAAGGCTCGTGACTCCCAATACGAAGTTCGCGGAATCGAATCCCGGTGTGGGTTAATACATTTTGTTTGGTAAATTTGTAATTTTTCACAATTAATTCATTTGAAATTATATGTATTTCCAGAGCGGGAGAAACTCTCAATATGGCCCTGATATAAGGCACCATTTAGAATTGAAACGTTGCTTGAAATGGCTTTAGCCGTGTTTTATGACCGAATTTGAATAGCCAGGCCAGCTCTTCTCCATCTTCCACATTTCCTTCCCCTCTCCACTACCTTCAGCCTCACAACATACCCCAATTAGGGATGCTATAGTCTTACTGGTTCCAGACGAGAGCAGCTGGAACTCTTTTAAAGTACCTATTCACAAAAAAAAGTATTTTATAGAAATAATAATTCAATTAAAATCCTTCGGGTACATGCTGTTGTATTACAAATACTGTAAATATTATATATTATTATTACACCACTCGCATTCTACACTTCATAATATTATGAAAATCTCAACAAACATTTATGATTTTGCAAAGTACTCCGCGTTTGGACAATTTTCCATATTACCTGTACATTGTATTGTAAGCAATTATAATTATTTTTATTTTTATTTTAACTTTATGAGTAAAACCTCAAATTGTAATATTTAATTAAATGAAGACAATATAAGCGAAACTCAATCGAAAATCTATGTTTTCAGATTTTCGATTGAGTTTCGCTTATATTGTCTTCATTTAATTAAAAATTATAATTATTATTAATGCTATCACAAACATCTTTTTTATGAGTACAATAAGTGCATCGCGAAATTCTCATTTAACTGCCATTTTACGGGATGTAAAAAGCCGTATTTTCATTGTTTTATTGCGAAAATTCTATCTATTTTTTAATTGCGATAATGACAGACTTTAACTACCGCCATT
This sequence comes from Limnephilus marmoratus, assembly GCA_917880885.1. Taxonomy (NCBI): domain Eukaryota; kingdom Metazoa; phylum Arthropoda; class Insecta; order Trichoptera; family Limnephilidae; genus Limnephilus; species Limnephilus marmoratus. Next base: position 48,181,191 of record OU862918.1, on the reverse strand, counting down.
ATCATAAACGTTAAAAGAAATCTCGGTTTTAATCGGGCAATAAAATGTCTGACAATCTCTCGAAATTCATTGCTTGTTGATTATAAATTTGTTATGTCTAGAAGAATTTGTCTCTAACTTACAAAACGATAACCTTCAAAATAATGCTTGTACTTGGTGCATAAAATATTGCGTCTAGTTAAAATAATGATATAATTTACCATGTACTTTATCCGCAATGTTTTGTTTAGGTCCAATATTTTTTTTAGATTTGCTAAATACAATCACAAGAATTTCAACTGCTCCCTGCTAACCGGAGCCAGTGAGACTATGTCATCAACAATTGTGATTCTGAAGGGAGGGGAAGGATACGACGACGAGCATGGTTGGGAAATACCTGGCTGTTGATCCCCAAACAAGCTTAAAATCATTTCAAGCTATAAGCTACTTTCGATTCTCAATTGAAAAACTAAAGCTGGGTCCACACATGTTCTTTTGTCCGTTCCGTTCCTCCGTTCCGTACCTCCGTTCCGTATCAAAAACTCTGGACGCAAGTAAAAATACCGTACCTCCGTAACGTCGCTGCGATCATCGGCATCGCGTGTTCATTCCATTCGACGGAGAGAACGACCTGCGCATGCCGCGATCACGTCCAGACTGGCGCATACCCGTATCGGCCGTATCCCCGTATCGTATCGCCTTTGAACGGGCCGAATAAACCGACTCCCGATGGATCGGGGCGTACCTCGACCCGTATCGTCCCGCCGTAACACCGTACCGTTCCGAACGGGCGTCCAAACTAGCATTCTTGATCGCGACGCTGATACGGAACGGAGGAACGGAACGGACAAAAGAACATGTGTGGACCCAGCTTAAACTAATTAATCTTTATTGTTTCTTGTGTGTGTGTTGTTGTTCACATAATTATTATTTTAATCTTATATATTGTTAATTACCAATATTGGTATTTATTCTTTGTTGTAACTTTGTAATGTTTTATGTTAATACCAAAGAATAAAGAATAACCCAAGAAGTGCCTTGCTGGTGTGTTTCGCGATCCGATCACAGACCTGCTTTCGACCTATATTTCCGTACAAAATGGTGTTTTTCTATGATTACGAATTTCAAATGTGATGGCGGCATACAATTTCTGGCAGTGTAAGAGAAACATGCCACGTTTGATTGGTCGAGAACCAAAAGGTACCAAGTTAGTTGCACATTTGTTTCCATTCAAATTTGTACGGAAGGCTATGTCCGTTGTGTACATTATAAATAAAACATAATATAAGTCATAGTGTGCGTTGATCCGGCGACAAAACCCTCTTTGCAACAGTTGTGGTTATTTATAATGCAACCAAGCGGAGGGCGGTTTTGACACACTGAACCCGAGGTTTATTGTATCTCATGAGTAGGCTGACAAACGGCTCACACGTGCAAATGTACAAATGTTTAGAATAGCGGCTTGGATGACAGCGGGAATGGCGGTGTACTAGTTTGTCACCCCAGTTCAAGCTGACCAAGTGGACTACTACTGTCTACCTCCAGGATTGTAAACCTGTGTTTATTTCAAATTAAGGGAAAATCTTTGTATTCAAAGGTATCATCGGCCAGTGTAGATGTAGAAAGCTTGTTCTTGTTGAAGAGAGAGCTTCAGGATCTTCTTTGGGTGCTGTGGATATATTCAAATTTCAGACGGACTTGCCTTAGTAGGAACTTCTCGTAATTTGAATTTAAATGCTGGAAATATTCATTTAGTTGCCACACTGACACATTTGCGCGTTGGACCGCGCTTCTGAACGACAGAGCGGTTTTGAAACCGACCGCCATTCTGTCTCGAGTGACTTTTGTAAGCAGAGCATATATCTAACATACTTACTTTCGTTCTTCCAAATTTAAAAAAAATTAAAAAAGCTTTTGGTCTTTTCAACTAAAAATATTAAAAATCAGTAGGTTTTGGTCAGTTAGGGGTATGGTCAGGGGTTGGGCAATTGCTCGCTTGAGTGACCAGTGACGTCATGTGGAAGAATTTTTTTTTGTTTGATTTTTAAAATAATATTTTTGCTAAAAAAAAGTCATCAAAAAAGTCACCAGGGACCAAAATTGTACATTTTTACCCCAAAAAATGTCAGGAAGCACTGGTTAAAGTAAGTCAACTACACCATGTATGTCAGGAGTGAAGAAACTTTAGCCCGGGAATTTTAGGTGCGAGAACTTTTAGTGCGTTGTGCTGAAAGAACCGAAAAAAAATTACATTTAGAACGCGAGACCGGTTTTGCTTCACGGAATGTCAGATATATTTTTAATTTGTCACATAGGTTTAGTTCCTTGAGCAATTTCAAAAAAAGAAGTTCAATTATAATTTCAGCTATTGGGCTGGTGGACGTGAGCAGATTCATTAGTAAGCTAAAACCAGTTTTGTGTCCAGAATCCACGAAAAAAAAATTAAATTGCGTATTCATGTGCATTTCGAAGAAAACTAATCTCGAGCCATTTTAATGTCCTGAAAATCATATAAGTGTTTAACAATTATCAAAGTTAAGAACTAGCACAAAGATTCAATCAAGTTATAACTATTTTTGTGTTCCAAATGCACAAAATTTCAGTTGTGGTTTTATGTTCTGAGGAACTTGGAAGGAAACCGTTTTATTTTGCGAGTGGAGCATAAAATTCCATTCATATGTTGCAAAATAAGGAGGAAAGCCAATGGCATATTCTGTTTGTGTAATATGCAGATATTATACATAATGAAATTCTAAGTATAGACTACATTCCAGAATGGTTGGAAAATCATTTTCGTAGTTTTAATTTTAACGAGTTACCACTTTTTCTTGCTATTTTAAGAGATTCACTCTTAAAATATGTAGAATGTACCGATAAATAACCAAGATTTGTCGAATAAAACTGGCCTCGTATTCTGTGTGTACCTATTAGTTAAGCTTATGGACTCTTATGCAGAATCACACCTGTTAAAACAATTCTTATAGATGCGGACTTCTCTGCTAACACAATTCAACAGAAACTAGATGCAAAGTTTATGAACAAGATCTCTTGTCAAGCATTGTCATAATAATATGCTGCCGCCGGTGCTACTACAAATATTCGAATGGCTCCCGATGGTAAAAAGGTTCCCACCCCTGATGCAAGATGTGGCATTTCTAGTTCCTACTTTTGACAACTTGTGAAACTTAATAATAGGTTGTCGGTGGGCGCGGCGCGTTCTACAATTCATAGGTAGAATTCGTGCATATTTTTTAAAGTATTCATAGATTTGTTTTTCGCAATAAATGAATAGTGTTTTAAATGCGAATGAGATAGCGTGGCAGTGCTTATGTGCCCAAATGAAACACACGCCTCTGCTTCGTAGTAATTTGGGAAACGTTTCTGTATTTACCAAATAATACATCATTTCCAATTATTTACCTCATTGAAATTCAAATTGCATCAGTTGCAAATATCTCCCCGCTGCATCAAAATGTACCCGGAGAGCATCAGCCGCGAAGATAATCTTCAATCTATTTCCAATGGATATCCGAGCAACTCAAGAGCACATTTCCCGGTCGTGTCCACCGCGGGTACAATGGCGATACGAGTCACACGTCGCGCTTGGTAGGAGAACCGTTTTATTATATACATGGAGAACATGCCAAGAAAGGCCAGATAACCGACTTGAATTATATGCGCTCCTGATACATGGACACCTTTGCATCATACGATGGGCGGGTTTAGATCGATTTCCGATTTAAAATACATTACGGGGATAGGGCAAACCGAATTTAATTAGTATTTTAAGACCGCAGATCATATCGGCATCAATTTGCAATCGTAATTATGCAAATTCATAATTTCCTCTTTAGTGTGGATGTAAAATGTATTTATTTTATGTGTTTTTTTGATTTTTATGTACAATAAATTATTTATTTATTTTAGGGAAATCAACAGTTTACAATTTTATTAATTTATACATGTATAATTTACCTAACTGAGAAACCAATTATAGATTTCCTCATTGTACTATTATATTGTGTATCTAGAAATTAATAATTAACTCAAACTGAAACATCTAAAAGATATTTAATACATTTTTAATACACTTTTGATAAAAAATTTATATTTATTTTCGTCATAATTGAAGTTATCTATATCAGAGAGGATGTTACTATATGTTGAACACAGTCTTATAAGGCAAGCATTTTGGTTTGAATTTGTTTTACAGTGTTTTTCTTTTAAAATATTACACGAATGTGTGTGCCGTGTAGGTACTTTAAAATCTATTCTGTTTAATAATTCAGGACGGTTGGTTAGGGGACATACATCAATTACGTGAGCTCAAAAGGGAGGGGCGGTCCAGCAAAATCTCACGTTACTTTAAAAAAGCATGCGAAGTTTCCCAAATTTATCTCACCAAGGTTTATTTATCTAGATTGGAATAAAAACTGATCACGTAATTAATGTATGCCCCCTTATGTTATTTACGATTTTATATAGCAACATCGCATCTGAGAATTGCCTGCGCTTATAACAATACAACGTTGTATTGGGGAATGCAAACTACAGTTGGAATGAGAAATATGTATATAAAATGTTAATGTTTGTTATAAAATGTTAATGTAGATTTATTAATTGCAGGAGTTCACATCAATCGAATTTAGAGTTAATAATTTCTTTTTCGTCTATTTTATAAAGTTGGAATATTTAAAGTATTCATTAAGTTCTATTATTAATTCATCATTGGCCGCCTGTCTATATCTTTTTACATTAACTCCACACAGGAGGCCCCGAGGAAAATTATTTTCAGGGCCTATGTCATCTGAGATGCTTTGTGGAGAGTCTTTTTGAGGAGAGGAAGGAATGAATATTGGTCTTGAATAGACCCATATTGTAGGAAGGAGGAAACACAGCGGCCGGCAAATCGTTCCACAACCGAGCTGTTGAACACAAAAACGAGTCGTAGAAGCGACCCGTTCTCATGTGATAGATGTCAACCGTGTAGGTACCTACATATGTTGGGCGCGCGTTTTGTGTACTTCCCGGCTATGCACAGGTGCCGAAGGGATAAATGGCGCTAGTTCCTCTGAGCATCTTCCATTGTTATACCGGTAGAACAAGGATAGCATTCCCACCCGACGCCTATGTGCTCTAAAGATTGCAATCCGTCTGTTAAGATGTAAGAATCTATCAAACGGACCGCCCGTTTCTGCACAGAGTCGAGGGTATTTTTCAGGTATTTTGGAGCTCCAGACCAGAGGTGACTACCAATTTCAACCGTGGGACGCACTTGTAATTTGTACAGGGTTAGCAGTTGTGTACTATTAAAGTATCTGCGGTCCCTGTACAGTACGCCCAGGTTTTGGGAAGCTAACACTAACATAAGGGAACGTACCCATCCTACGTGACACGTTTAGGGGGGGGGGTCTTCAAAATATCACGCTTGGGCTTAGGTTTTTGTTCACCGGGGGGGAGAGTTAAAAATTGCAAAAAGTTGGTCACGTAGTATGGGTACGTTCCCTAACTTAATAACATAACTTGAACCCTTTGTTTCTCTTATCTGTGACTTGAACAGATAATAATAAACCTAACTTTCGAAGAACTTGAATAATTGTTCAATTTCTATAAAACAACCTGTCCCTAGAGAAGAACCTTGGAGAAGAAATAAGTCTAAATACGAAAAAAGTGCACTAACTCTCTCTTCAAATTGAACGTTTTGACTGCTTCAAAATATAACTAAAATTCGAGTCTGATGCCAAAATCCAAACCCAATTCTAAACCATACCTGTAGTCCGAATATAATATCTGAAACAAATCAATTTCAATATTGTTTCATATTACTTTGTCCGTTTTTGATTTGGTTGTCATAACAACTACCACAATAGCACAGCGGGAACCTTGACAGAAGGGGGAAACGTGATCGGCACCCTTTATGTATTGTATTTTTCTACCGGATTATGTAAATATCTGTAACCCTTTTCGTACCATGAAACGAAAATATCCCTTTTATCAATGTGCCTCATTCACGGGCAGGGACCTAAGCCGAAACCTATTCCTGTTTGAGTTATTATTCAATTTATACTTCACGAAAACAAACCGAAAATTACAGTGAATTCGTTTTTAATCTAAAAAGAATTCATAACTCACACACAATTTCACGCTGGATCTGTTTTCTTGGAACATGTTACCCTACTCGCGAGAAAAACATTCGAATGAGCAGGTAAAATAAAATATGTCTGCCGACATAAATTTTAATGTACAAAACACACGTCGTGTCGCTTCGCAATACCTACTTCCCTTATTCCTCATTTACTTCTTAGAAAAGCCAAAGATTTTCACCCCTGGCACACTTTTTTCATAAGCCACGCAGAAATTTATAAAACAAACATTTGCCTACAGCCTTGAGTCGGACGGAATTTTGTTTAAGTAGTGTAAATATTAAAATACATCTTCAACGATAAATTTTGCAATTTTTTTGTGGAGGTTTCGTGAGAAAAGCACTGTGCAGGCCCTCGATAGATTTATTAAGTTTTTTACTATTCTCCAAGTACCGAAAAATCACACAATTACCTTTAGTAAACACGGAAAATAATGGCTTCTAAATATCTTATACCTACATTGAAACTAACAAAAAATATGACCAGTACATCAATTTTGAAAGACTGCTTTCGGAGAGGTACGAACAAATATATTCAAATACAGAGAGAGATATGCTATGGTGTCCGCCGAACTGTCGCCGGACTACGCGCTAATTAGCGCGTAGTCCGGCGTAATTCATACAATCCGGAGTAATTCATACAAAAAGAATTTGTTCATTTCGTTGATTTTTAGAAAATGTGCATTAATATTGGTTAACAATATATTTTGAATAAGGAAAGAATTCGTTCATTTAGTTTAACGTTCGTTTGGTTTATTCTCGAATTATTAATTTGTTCTTTTAGTTTATTTGTTAATTGGTAAACAATATCGGCGACACCCGGAAGCGCAGACCCACATAGTCAAAACAGCAGATAGCACATCTACTTATATTTCAATATCTTTGGGTAAGAATGATGCCAAAAAAAAATGATAGTGTTATTTTCTTATATAGATAGTATTATTTTTATTTATAAACAGAAACGAACAGTACTTACATTATTTACAGTGATGAAAACAATTTACAATTTATTAAGCATGTTTCAGGTGGGTACCTATGAAGTGTTTCTGTGTAGTGTCTTATTTAGTGTACATTAAGACGAAAATCCACATTTCGTCGAAAGTTGTTCTTACGATCGTGCAGGGCGGTTACAACGAGAAAGATTAATTATTCTCCGTACCAGCTTTTTAAAATTATAACTCAATATCGAATTTATTTCGATTCAAATTAGCTTTAATTTATACCTTCTTCCAAAAATGCTGAAAGGCGTGATGATAAAACTATTAAAATAATGTACTTTTTGTAATTATTTTTTGATTATAAGTCACATCATCATCACTATTGGCTCTACAACCCCTGGTGGGTCTTGGCCTCCTCAAGAGTCTTCCTCCACTCGTCTCGGTTTTGTGCCAGCTCTCTCCAGTTTGGAAGCTCCAAGATAGATATGTCTTTGAGGACGTTGTCGCTCCATCTTAGTCTTGGCCTTCCCAGGCTCCTTCGCCCTATTGGTCTTGAGTTCAGCAGGGACTTTGGTGCTTGATGCTCGGTCATTCTCTCCACATGACCCAGCCACCAAAGTCTTCCCAATTTTATAAATTTTGCGACGTTTAGCTCCTTAAACAAAGTATAGAGCTCATTGTTATAGCGTCTGCGCCAAAATCCATTTTCTAGAACCGGTCCGAAGATGCGCCTCAAATTTTTTCTTTCAAAAACGTCCAGTGCTCGCTCATTCCTCTTAGTTAGTACCCAAGTCTCAGCTGCGTACGTAAGTACTGGTCTGATAAGTGTTTTGTACACAAATTTCTTCGTGTTTCTGGACAGCAGTCTGGACTTGAATTATAAGTTTAAAATAAAACAATAACTTTGTAAACACCACTTTAATTTTATATACTTTATGCCGACCGGGTTTCGCTACAACCGTAGCTTCATCAGGGCAGTATAATTCTCTACTAACATTAGGTTACATGTGTGTTATAATATATAATGGGCTGGACTCGTCAAGTGTAGGGGGAGGAAGAAGACATAGATGGAGAAATGGGAAGGGAACGGACGTGTTCTTTATCAATAGGGAACAATCTTAGTATGGGACTTTTATTTAAATTTAGTTGATTATTAATTACCTTACTATTAGTGTTTATGGCTTTCCTAAGTTCAAGTGCCTCTAAATTATCCAATCTTACACCGATATTGTTTTTATGAATCAGTTTGGCGCCGGCTGTTTTGTCAAATTTATGATCTTTTTCGATCAAGTGGTTTGCGAATTCTGAGAATCCAGAGCTGTGTAGACATCTGAGATGTTCTTTGACACGGGTGTTTATGTTGCGCGCTGTTTTACCAATATAAAAAACTGAGCAGTCACTACATTGAAGCGAATAAATTCCCGAGTGAGATAAGCTATCATCCTTATCCTTACCGTTCATTAAAAGTTTGCCTAGATTATTATTAGTGTAAAATGCTGGTTTGATTTCTATTTTATATTGGTAAAACAGCGCGCAACATAAACACCCGTGTCAAAGAACATCTCAGATGTCTACACAGCTCTGGATTCTCAGAATTCGCAAACCACTTGATCATAAATTTGACAAAACAGCCGGCGCCAAACTGATTCATAAAAACAATATCGGTGTAAGATTGGATAATTTAGAGGCACTTGAACTTAGGAAAGTCATAAACACTAATAGTAAGGTAATAAATAATCAACTAAATTTAAATAAAAGTCCCATACTAAGATTGTTCCCTATTGATAAAGAACACGTCCTTTCCCTTCCCATTTCTCCATCTATGTCTTCTTCCTCCCCCTACACTTGACGAGTCCAGCCCATTATATATTATAACACACATGTAACCTAATGTTAGTAGAGAATTATACTGCCCTGATGAAGCTACGGTTGTAGCGAAACCCGGTCGGCATAAAGTATATAAAATTAAAGTGGTGTTTACAAAGTTATTGTTTTATTTTAAAATAATAATGTCGCATCACAAAGTATCCGCTTCATATGAACAAAAAAAAATGAATTATAAGTATTTATTATTTTTCAATAATGTCTAAATTTAATAAAAATGTTAAAAAAATCTTAAATATATTAGTTTGTAAGTGCGCAAATAAATGGACCAATTTTCGTCAAGAACCACATGTATGTACATATTTTTTAATGATTTTATTGAAACTAAAATTAAAATTCTAAAACATGTGTTTGCTAGATAATGTATTGATTTATTTTACTGCATGATTATATTATTTGAAATGGGTGTGGTATAATACAAAATCTTTTTTGAAAATTTAACAAATCTGCCAACGACCTATGGAATAACCTTATTTATACTAAACATTTAAAATTTTTCTCAAAATTTATTACATGCAAATGCTAGATAAAAGAACAATCTTTCGAAATCCATTTATAATTTTTGTGGAAAAGAGTCAATACGTCTAAAATCTGATTTGAAAATGACATATTTCTGGTTTTCTCTGGTAATGCCCTCTTAAGTAATTACCGGGTTATGTGCGTAGTGGACAGATGTGTGTGTGTGTGTGTGTGTGAGTATGTATGTATGTATTTATATGCTTTGAACAAATTATATTATTAACAAGATGCTATTTTTAAATTAAGGCACTGAATCGGAGAAAATGTCGATGTTAGAATTTAGACCATTATTATTGAACATATGAAGAGCACGATTGATTGGCGAATTACTTGCTGCATTTGAACGTGTGGAATAATTCTGCATGGCGTGTATGTCTTAAGGGTATGTAAAAAAATAACAAGGGAAAGAAGTTCAGTACAGTCAATGTTATTATTGAAAATTTTGTATATAAATGTCAAATTAGCTATTGCTCGCCTTTGTTGCAAAGTTTGAATGAAATGTGAAATTTTAGATGGTGTTATCTTTATAAAGCACTACAATAAAACATTTAAAAAGCGCCGTTTTTTATGTGGAAAATCACATCAAGGGACTGGTTAAATAAATATTTAATAAAATTAATGCTGGTCGTTTACAATGAAGATTTATAAATATAACTAGTGACTTCCATCTAAGGCTTAAATCTACCGAATTTAAACTGTAGACTTAATGACATACATATTCATAAAGATTTACAACTAACATACTTACAATACTAACTTACATCACAACTAACATACTTGAAATCACCATAACACGGGCATTGGCCCAGCTTTGTGGTCGAAAAATCCACAAATTTATGTAACCAACTAAGCAATGAAAAAAGGAAAAATTAAAATACATTGATTTGAGTTTTGATTTTTGCCAACAAAAACAAATAAAACTCTCTGCGAGTCGAAGCAGTTTAAGGACTTATACAAATATTATATTCTACACATTTTATACACGTACATTACATTTTATTTTTTAATATTATTAGCGCCAAAAGAACAAGGAAGTTCCTATATAATATTACAATTTTAGAATATGGGTGGAAAATGGGTTAGCTGGAGCATTACATAATTTTGCCTTGTAAAAAATTACGAATGTACTTACGTACGAGCATGTATTAAAGACATTATGAAAATTGTAATATCTTTTCTACCGATGCGTCGCGGCGGCGCCAATTTTTTTTTTAATCTGAAAAATAATAAAATCAGTGACGCACGAGGGCTCAATTACACATTTAAAGGCGACCACAAAATTTATTGCATTATGTTTAAAACACTTTAAAATATATATTCTTGAGTAGCCAGGTCGTTAAAAATCGTATTATAACTTAACCATTTGCGAATGCGCTTCAAGTTCATCGGCATGTCTATGAAAAAATATATTACTTTAATATTATTTTCACTTAGATGGTATTTTTATAATATAAATATTAAATATAAGTATTAAATTATGTATTTGATAGTCAAGAATTTCTTGAATTGAAAAGCAAGCGGATTCCACTACGTAATACTAGAAGTCGGGATTTATTTTGGTGCAGAAATTCTGAGACTAACTTTCGTCTTTGAACTCGGAATTCGAATGGAGGGAAATAATTATACCAAGTCAGTGGATATCTTCAATTTGTCACTAAACAAATATATTTGTTACTGAGGCAGTTGAGTTATGTATTCATTACATAGTATAAAATGAAGTCGCTCAAAATGTATGTGCGCGTTAATCTTTTAAACTACGCAACGGATTTTTATACGGTTTTCACCAATATATAGAGTGATTGAAGAGGAATATTAACTGGTCAGTGGTTGAGTGGGCATAGCACTTGGGTCCCACCCGAGCGTCGCGTGTTCGATTCCTCGGCTGGCCAAGTCCTCCACCACAACACAAGCAACATTTTCGGCTTTCTGTGGTGGTAGTAGGAGATTTTCAAACATTGTTGGGTTATTCGTAACCCGGGAATGTTTGTCTTTCTTTTTAAAAATTAAAAAAAATATATATATATTTTTTTTTTATTTATGAAAACATATTTTTGTGCGATTTAAAACGGCTGGCGGGCCGTACTATAGTCACTTTCGGAATTCGTTCTACGGATAAATTGAAAAATAGATGTCTTAGAGTATGTAGGTATTTGATTTTCCCTTTTCAAATATCCAGTGCTGCATTGCAAGCATTGTATAATTAGTGGCGAGTTAATTAGTTTATATGTATGCTTATTATAGTAGAGAAAAGCCGAGAAATTCAAATATTCAATTCAGGCAGCGGGCAGCGGGCAGCTGGCAAGCGGGTGGAGTGGATTTTATAAAGGTTGGGTAATGGCGTTGTGTTTCGTTACCCACAGCAACGTGTGGCCGGGTCGCTAGTAATGTATATTTTTTGGGTAGTTAAAGGGCGAAGCTATAGCATTTAAAAGGGGGGGGGGGGTTCGACCCTATGGGATCGGGGTTCGTTCTTGGGGGAGAGCAAGGGAGAAAGGGTAGGGTGGAAAATCTTTGTAGGTCCTCTACTTAGCGCAACTTATTATTTAAATCACATTGATAAAAACGATGATTTTTTTATTTATTTATTTCATTATTTTCATATTACATTTGGTTATAATAGTGACGTATTGCCCATCTCACTAGGTGTGAAACGCCTGTGCTGAGATGGCAATTTACAGAGTGGTTATCTATGTTTTGTTTAAGTAATATTTTGAAAAATATTATGGAAGTGACAGGTTGATATAAAATCTTTTTTTTCTTTAAATATACAATTCAAGTTTGTTACATATATAAAGAAGATTACAGTAGGTACATGGTTACATATATATACACACAGTAGGTATAAAGGTAAGTATGTTACTAAATACTCGTGATGGTAATGTTTATTTGAGGTGATCAATGATTTTACTTTTAAATGCATTTTTGGATTGCGTGTTTCTAATTTCAGGAGGTAGAGAATTGAACAGCTTTGTTGCATTATATTTAAAACTTCTTTGCCCATAAGAGGTTTGACAAACTGGGATGTTAAAAGATTTTATATTTGACTCTCTTAAGGCTCTTGTAGGGGCGTGTAAATAGCCCCTGACACGAGGGAATGATTACCCTATGTAAATCAAGGAAAATTGAACTCTTCCCTATGTGACACAAAACAGTTGACCCAGCAATTCCAAAATCCAAAGTGAAAACAAAACAATACTCACTCAGAGAATGCAGCTCATGCACGATGTCCAACACAAAAGACACTTCTTTTCATTAAAAATATCAATTTCTGCCAAGGCGGTGTTGCATAATCTCAACAGATGTTTCGCACAGCAAGGAAGTTTCAACAAAGAAATATAAATCTGCCTATTAATAATACGTGCCAAATCTTAGGTAACAACAATAATTCAATTATTGGGTTAATTATTTGATAATGACTGACTAGGAGTGACATCTGTTGGCTTTTCACTAACACTCCCGTCGGAAGTAATTGCTTGCTTCACAGAGGTAAGGAAATGCATGAATATACTGAATTTCAAGTCACATAGGTAAATTCAATACAATACAAAAACCATAGATGGCGCCCTCATGGTCTCATAGCATAAATTATTAATTTAAAGAAATCAATACCCAAATGGATCCAAATATATTTATGGCGCGTATCCAGCTCTAGTGCTTATTCGTTCTTCAAACATGTGTTTATTTTTAAATTGATAAAGCAGGATATTTTTTTAATACAATGTTTGCAGGTTAGGAACAGTGTCTTAAAAATAAAATCAGTGCTAGTTCTCAACGGGACTTTAAGAATGACTTTCAAAATTAGTTTTTGAATCTTTACTAAAGGCTCCAGGCAAGTATTTGCAGCACTTCCCCAGCTGATGATACCATATTCAAGTGATGATTGTATAAGAGCACAGTAAACTTGTTTCAGTTGTTTTCTATTTAATATATCTCTAACATTTTTAAAGAAGTAGACAAGTTTCCTCAGTTTTGTCGTTAGGTTTGTGACATGTACGTTCCATTTAAGAAGATCATCTATTTGAATACCAAGATATTTAATACTGTAAACTCTACTTATGATGCAAATAATATTATTATATTTTCCAGGAATGTAACCTACGTGTACTCTTCTCTTTTTTCCTCCACAAAACTGAGGCCAACGGGGGCTTTGGATCCCCTAACCCAGGGTTTCCCAAACTTTTTCCGCAAAGGAACCCTTTTCAAACACGTAAATTTTCACGGAACACTTGACTTATTTTTTTTAGGTTGGATAATTCCTAAGAGTAAAAGTGTTGTTAGGTGCATTATTTATTATTTAACATTTATATTCCATTTTTTATGTTTACATATAATATTAACAACAACGAAAAAATTAGAATATAACCAAAAAAAATTGAAAAAATAAAGCACATAATGACTGATGATTTTGAGCCCGTGAATCGCGTACCTTTTTTATGTGAATACCTTACAAGACTCTCAGCTACTCCCGTCTGGAGCCATGAGACTATGACATCCCCAATTGGGGTGTGTTATGAGGCTGAAGGTAGTGGGGAGGGGAAGGGAAAGATGGTAAAGAGGGAGGTAGGGAAGTACCTGGCTATTCAGATCTGGTCACCAAACATGGCTAAAGCCATTTCAGGCAACGTTTCAGTTCTGAATGGTGGTCTTACTCAGGGCGATACTGAGAGTATCTTCCACTGTTCACTTCTTCTTCCAATATTGGTAAGTTGGATTTTTGAAAATCCCGCTTCGCATAAACTAGCTTTTGGAAAATGGAAGCAAAACAATAATAGCTTGTTTTGATAAATTGGGGTACTCTTCTGATAGACTCGTCCAGAAATCATTTAAAGGCTGATCTTCTATCTGGATCGGTCTATATAGTACCGAACTTAAGAACTATCGTGAAATATTTATAAATAATAATTTCTGTGAGTAATGTCAGTAGATTTGAAATATAAAATTGTGTGTAAAATGTGCCTGAAATTCTTCCGCCAAATTGTCGCGGAACCCCTATTCAGGTTCAGCGGAACACTGCTGTTCCGCGGAACACAGTTTGAGAAACCCTGCCTAACCCCCTCCTCCCGTATTATTTATATACGCCCTTGGTACTACTTGCTAGAAAAAAATTCCAACTGGGAATGAATGCCATGGTTACCAAGGTTTCGGGAAGTCCCAAAAGATATTTATGACGTCAGAACTCGGCCGGAACGTTCACATAAATATGTAGGTTAATTAATCATTTATTTATTTATTTTTTTAATGCCGGCAACCCGGGCGTTTATTGTAACAATAATCATATACAAACAAGTTAGTAGCCCGCCTCACTAGACTAAGTCTGTTCCGAGGCGGGTACATATATATACACATTAACTTACACACATATACATTTACATATATGTACATACATAAACATAGTTATGTTCATACACACATACACGAATATGCGCACATACATACACACAGGCAATCGCATACGTGTACATAATCGAGCACATAGATACATATTAAAACATAAATACATATAATCAAATAAGAATTATTGGGAGTTGAAATACAGTTATCAAGGAATTTACAAATTAAAACCAAAAATTCATCAGATACACATAGTAATGCTAGCATCTAAATGTAGAACTATTAAATATCAACAAAATGAATACACATAGTAATACTAGCGTCTAAATCTAGAACTATAAGATTTCAACAAAATAATATACATATGAGGTAATAATAATATAAGCATTCGTAAAACAAAAGCAGTATTAATAATTCAGATAAAATTTCTATAAGTAACCAACACATATATGTAAATAAAGAGTGAGGATTAGAGACTAAGATGAGATTACTAATAACTTGGTGATGCATGCCCTTTTTTTGTGTAGTAACCATTTTTGTATAACCAGTTTAGGTTGTTTTTTGTGGCACAATAGGTGGTTTCTTTTAGGAAGGTGTTGAAAATGTGAGGTGCGAGGTAAGATTCGTGCTTTTGGGCAAAAGTTGATTTAGTTTTAGGCACTAGAAGTAGATTACACGATTTAGCTCTTGTGTTTTTTGGGTGAGTTATGTGGCATGGTGAGGATTTTATGCAGTTCATTTGTATGATCTTTTTAATGAACAGCTTCCTGATATCTAGTATGTTATTAGTTTTCCGTTGGGTAAAGATAAGGTTTTTTGAACATGATCCTAATTAATGTTTTATGAGTTGTGTTAAGTGGTTTAATGTACTTGTCGGCAGCTCCCCCCCCAAGCTAATTAAGATCGATTTACTAATTACACAGTAACCGAACATAAAAAATAATAAAATAAAACTTTTACACAGCCAATACTATTTACTGATAAACATTTTTTATATGAGATTACCGCACTAGATCCCGACTTTTCCCAACCGTCTGGAGCCAGTGAGACTACGGCATTTGTAGGAAATACAATACAATATTTGGAGGAAATCTGATCAATGAACTCGAATTTGCTTCGAATTAAAGCGTGTTTTCAAAATTGGATTTTTTTTTAAACATATGAATACCGCGTAAGAGTCTTAACTAAAGCCATCCGTCTGAAGCCAATGCGCAATTATTGCGCATCCTCTATCAGGATGTGTTATCAGGCCGAAGGTAGTGGAGAGGGAAAGAAGACGTGGAAGAGGAAGGTGGGGAAGTACCTGGCTTATGATAGGAACTTTTAAAAATTTATACAAATTTAAAAGTTGTATAAGTTTTGAAGATAATATTTCATCATTTTGATATTTTTACATTGAATTGCTCTTTAATTTGTTTTAGTAGACATTTATCGTCTTCGATTGTTCTCATCTTTTCGGGTAGGCTACTGAAGTATTTTGATTTTTTAATGATGTTGTGCAAATGAGGTGTTACATTTTTGTGTTGGAAATGTATGTTTTTGACGAGTACGACTTTCAGTTAAAAAGCTATGATTTTTTTTCTTTTATTATTTGAATTATTATATTTTTTCGGACTAGATTATTAAATTTTAATACTTTAAATTCTTCAAAAATAAGTGTTGGATAGTCTCTTTGTTTTTTCAATATAATTTTTATAACAATTATTATAAGCAATAATTGTCAGCCTGAAACATTCATTTACATTGAAAAATCTTCCGAGAAAAGATACTTGCCGCCAACGGGACAAAAAAAAAATAATTGTTACCCTTTGTGCTATGCATAAAAATCTTGTCTAAACGTTAGTTTATAAATTAAAAATAATAATTAATATTTGGCAAGTTTAAGTATTTCCCCAATAAATGCAGACATAATTTGTCTCGACGCCACCTAGCGAGGGATTTAACACTAACAATGTCTCTCTCGCAAAAATAAGGTTGGTTGTTTGCAGGTGGAAAAAATACAATAAGCAGTAATTGTTGAATGAAACACTAGTATATATTGAATTATTTGACGGGTATTTGATAAGCTGCCATAGCTCAGTGGTCAGAGCATCCGACCGGCAATCAGAAGGACACGGGTTCAAGTCCCGTTGGCGGCAAGTATCTTTTCTCGGAAGATTTTACAATGTAAATGAGTGTTTCAGGCTGACAATTGTTGCTTATAATAATTGTTACCCTTTGTGCTATGCATTCTTGTCTAAACGTTAGTTTAACAAATAATAATTAATTTGTATAATTAGACGTTGCACAGTTTCAACAAAGAGTAGATTTGTTTTGTACGCGGCTCCCCAGCTTACTATAGCGTATTGAAGTTTTGATTGTACTATAGCATTATTTAATGTAATTTGTGTCCTCTTACCTCATTTTGTGAGATAAATATTTTTTATTTTATATATGGCCAACGTTTTCATGGTCATAAATAAAATATGGCCAACGTTTTCGATTCTGAATGGTAGTTGTTTAAGTTTGCTTTGAGTAAATCAAATGTAAATTTTAGGTCTTCTAATTTCAACTAGAACTCCAAGGTAGATCAAAGATAATTTTATTGGCAAAAGAATATACAACAATCCTTTTAAAGGCAAAGTAATGCAGAAGAGTGAGAAAATAATTAATGCATCCTATTTATTAACTTACTACAGGGTCCATTGGAAAGGGAAGACTATAGCCACTCCCGACATCTATGTGAAAAACCCCGAACTACAACTATGCCTGACATCTCTGTCAGGAGCGGAGAAACATTTCATCCCTTATCCAACTAAATACTAGCTTTATTTCTTAACAGTAGTCTTTCGACTTTTCGGAGCGTCCCACAAACATGCATACTATAATGTATATTGTGAAAAATACAGGAGAATATATGACGCAGATGTGAATGGTAGAAGAAGTCGAGGACGCCCAAGAAAGACATGGCACGACCAAGTGAATCAGATACTTGAGTCGGGCCATGTCAAGAGTCAGAATAATAGAAGAGAATGTATGAGACGTTGTATGAATGTAAACGAGGCAAGGAATGTGTGCCAAGACCGGCATGTTTGGCGGTCCGTCCTCTCTGCCTACCCCTGCGGGGAAACGGCGTGATGGTTAGTTAGTTAGTTAGTTAGTTAGTGAAAAATACACAAATTAATCAAATAAAATTAATCTGCGCACGCCGGTATTTGAACCAGCGACCTCCGCACTCCGCGCCGCTAGTCTAGAGCCATGCCCCTCAACCACGAAGGCCGTGAGACACACACTCGTGAAATTAAAGTATTTGAATCATATTTTTCATAGATACGCCTTATTGTTAGAGTGTCGGGAATGACTTATGCATTAGCAAAACAGTGTCTGCCCTAATTCGCGCACAAATTATGACACTTAACTCGGGTTACATTAAATTACTTCCACGTGTGTTGGTTCTTGGTAATTCATGACGGTCCCGGGCGGTCCCGGGAGCGCAGTCTCGCGAGGAGATGATCTCAAGCGAGGCAAACACACCTGGAATAGTTGGCTAAATGTCCCCAATAACGGGGAGGTGTTCTGGAAGGGATTAGTGGCGCTCGACGCTTCACTATCTAAAACTTTACCTCGATCCTTCGAGATTTGATTTTGAAAATTATATTTGGGATGGTGCCTACCTAGTTATAACACAACGCGCATTTTTAGTATTAAACATTTTGTTTTATTTATTCAACTTTATTAATTAAGTTACATTGGTGATGTAGCTACTATTGTGCCAAGCTCACTAGGAAATCCTGTGTTAAGGGCCCGCATCCCGAATTTCTACCTATTTTTTACATATATCCCTTCAACACGTTAATTTTTAAAGCTCTTAAAAAAATATATTTTATTCTTGATGATAATATCTAGAGATCTAGACAATGCCCGCGCCGAAACGCAAATTATATAAAATTCCCTCAAAAAAAAAATCGCGAAGTATGCTCCAAAAATTATTATAAACACGTTTGTTTCAGTTATTTTACAAGTTATATGTATGAAAAAATTCACAGTGTTTCTTTTAATGCTGTTTCAGACAATGTCCGGGAGATTTTTGCTCTGTTTTAAAAGAATTGTGTTTTATTAAACATTTTCGCATCGATTCTGTTGCTGTAAATGTTAGCGCTCTCCTCTAACATTCGTAATTTCGTATCTCTCCATCTTCTTCTTCTCGAGCCCGGTTGCCGAGTCTTAAGAACGGGCGTAGTATATTTTTTTTTTTACAATTTGGAAGGCAGGGATGGTCACCGCCACCCCGGGAACCATTTATTGAATAGCCAATCCCTCTGCCATAAGTCACCCCAATTGGTTCGCTATGTTTGGCGTATTAGCAGAAGTGCCCGGGTTCATGAGGTGACGTTAGTTTAAGTCTGCTCACCAATTGTATTGTCCAATTGTAGTTTTATACTTTATGCTCTACATCTCTTTGCTCTGTTTAATGATTATGAGAGATATTTGCCTTATTCACCAAACCATTACATTATTTCCTGTCAGGAGTAGGCAGAGATGTAGACCGCCACACAACTCTGTTTTAGCACACCTTCCTTGCTTCATTCAGATCTACACATCGATCGTCTCATACATACTCTCTTTCTACGACTCCAGATACTAATATCTACAGCCTGTATGTCGGACGAATGTCTACAGCTCATATGTTACAGAGCTAACTAAGGTGGGCCGAATATCTATGACGGTCCCAGTGGTGACTAATATATATGGAGCGTAGGTTGGACTAATATCTACAGAGGACAGCTGAGCAAGTTAATGAGCATTATTAATTACGTATAGGCTTAAACGTTTAAAGTACGTACATGAAGTTTTTGCATAATATTACATATTTTGCTGTTTACGAGGACAATAATTTATTGAACAAACATTGGAGGTCATAATACAAAGATATGTATGTATTTCGAAATACACGGCACCACAACCTAACCTAACCTAACTGACATAGAAATAGTCATGTTAACAGACTAAATGATTTAGAAGCACTCGAAATAAAGAAAACTGTTGAAACAAAAACCCAAATCCTTAAGAATCAGCTAAATGTGTCCAATAGTCCGATATTAGGGATTTTTACATACATACATACATAAATTAAGTTTTTTAAACTGCATACGCAATATTACGTTATTCCATTATGGTATACATAATTGCAAATCTAACCTCTGCCAGTGCTGTAGATATTCGTCCACACTTTGGTTCTCATAGATATTAGTCAGCAGTTTGAGCTGTAGATATTCGTCCCCACTTTGGTTCTCGTAGATATTAGCTAGCAATTTGAGCTGTAGATATTCGTCTTCACTTTGGTTCTCATAGATATTAGCTCGATTTGTTCAGTTTTTGGAATTCCTGTAGATATTAGTAGACGCCACCCATTCTACTATTATAACTTTTGGCATGAACCCACGCAAATAGTTGGTTCACTTAGTTATCCCATGTCTTTTACAGGCCTCCTTGATATATACCATTAACGTTCGCGCCATATATTATCCTTGCACTCATTTCTCCGTAAATACCTTTGATAAATTCGCTTTGTATACAAACCAATTATTTTACGGATTTAAAATTGAGGTAAGTCCTTATTTTCGCCGGTTAAATGGGTATTTCAAAGCTCTCTAACTCATGATGGAAATCACTCGTAATCAGCTTCGAAAAGCCCATAATTTTTAATAAAGACATTTTCAAAATGTTTTTTCGGTTCCAAGAGACTCTTTATAAAATATCACCAAAGTTTGAGACACAAATTTAATGTTACTATTTACTGTCTTACCATTATTTTTGCACAAATTGGTTTCACCTACAAAAATGTCCTTCAAAATCCACAATGTTAACTTTTATGTTCAAATTTATTTCATCTAAAGATTGAATTCTGTTTAAAAAAATCTCGGCACTTTTTAATATTTTGTAAACTATTTCACGTATTTGTAGTTGGCAGTGTGAAATTTCAAATCTCACACTGGAAGCATTTCGATACCCTTTGAAAAAGCTCGAGCTTAAAAAACACTCTTCGAATCCCAATAAAAGCCGATATTTTCGCACGTACAAACGTAATTTTTCACTCTTTGAAAATCCACCGTTCCTCTCACCTGAAACAGAAATTGAGTCATATCTTTTGAATCAGAATTGGCTTTGGAGCAATCGTCAAATTTAAATATTATTTTCACCGTTCATTTGCTTGCCTCTTCTACTCGCGGCTTCCGAAGAGATAGAATCTCGCAAAGGGGCGTTTAATGATGCCAATTTTCAAAATGAACAAAGCTTTCTACGAAGAAATTCTTTTGTGGTCGATTTTGGCGAATACATTTTGTCTAACGATCAAAAGAACTGCGCAGAATGTTGGGAGGAGTCGGAACGGTTTTTTTTATCCCTTTCTGAAGTAACAGAAAAACATTTTTCCTTTATAAGATCGCTTTTCCATTTCCTCCTCATCATCTTCGAATATTTTCCTAATCAAATTTCTGCAGATCTCCGATATCTGTCAAACTTTCTTCCTCTTAATTAAGATTTTAATCTGAGCTGCTCGTCATGTCAGTTTGAAGGCAGCTTTAGGCCAACGCCTACGTTACCTTACGTTAAGGTTTCGAAATTTAATATGGAAGCAATGCTTCTCATACATGTTACATAATAATTTTTTGTTTCTTTTTAATTTTCTTTTTATTTCTCCTCTCTACGTTTATATTATTCTAAATATTATTTAAGAAGCAACTTCTTGTACCTACCTACAATCTAAACTTTAATATATTATCCACCAAGTGTAATTTCTAAGTAAAATTCAATACAATAGACCAAACAATATGTACATCCAATAAATCTGCTCATTTTGACTATCCTAAAACGGGTAAATTTCCTAGTTGGAGAGCCAAATATCATTGTAATATCCTAATGTCATGTTAAGAAATAAATAATGCTTAGAATTCATTAACATTTTCTAATGTATTCCACCAAATCACAATATTATAGAAACTGGTATAATTAGTTATTAATAATTAAGATGTTCAAATACCCGCCCTCCAATTTGGAATACCGCCGCCCGGGGAATCATTTATTGGACAACCAACACCTCTGCCTGAAGTGGTTCGCTAGGTGTGGTGTCTTTGCTGGGGTGCCCGGGTTAATGGGATGAGGTTTGTCCGAGTCTTAGCGGAGGAGGGCTCTGTCCACTAACTCGTGTCAGGCCGGATAGGGAGAGACTGGTTGAGGGAGACCTTTTGAACTCTCCAGAGGACTATCTCGGAACATCGCTTTGCACCACAGTGGGAGAGATTTCTAAAAATGCCTTCCACACAGCATCCCCAAAAATGACATAGGGCCTGAAGGGAATTATTTTCCCCAAGGCCTGCTGTGTGGAGCTAATAAAAAATTAAAATGGTGATTTTTTTAAGTTTACGTAAGTTTTTCTACAGTATATTTCACATTGCAACTTACAACATTATGTAAAACTTTGAACAAGGGAAAACTGGTTGGCGAAGACCTTTTGATTTCTCCAGCAGGACTGTCTCGGAACGTCGCTTTGCACCGCAGTGAATGGATTTCTAAAAATACCTCTTTTCTAAAGATAACGTAGGCCCTGAGGGGAATTATTTTCCTCAGGGCCTCCTGTGTGGAGCTAATAAAAATTGAAAATAATGTTTTTTTTAAGTTGTTTTTTTCTACAGTTTATTATCTTGAACTTTGAACAAGGGAAAATAAAGTACAATGTAACTCAACAATCATCAGGTTCAGTTACATATTCTTTTCAACACATTTTTTTTTAAAAACCAGACCCAGTTGGTTTATTTCCTCTCTCCATTAAAAGCAATTCTCTCCATTAAAAGCAATTCTCTGCTATTAAAGTCCTATGTCAAAAACTGTGGCTAAAACAACATTTTCTGCTTATAATTACTGTATAGTACGAGTTTTCAAAATATGTTTTTTTATGATTTGGAACTCCTAACCATTAAAAGAATGTGTGCCCCGCTTACACATCCTTAATTACCGCCTTGGATGCTCAGCCTTTTCTTTCAGAGATATTTTTTCAGTTCCAACCTATCTAACCTGAATATTAATAATAAATTTTAATTGCTCGATATAATCTAAATCACATTTAGGATCTCTTTTGTCGTGTAACTTTTTTGATTTGAGCGTTCTTTTCGAGCGAATTTTATACGTATACTAGCTGACCCGACAAACGTTGTTCTGCCATATAAAATATTTCTGGTGAATATTTTGGATGTTAAATAAAAAATAACGAATGTATTGTAAGTGTGTGGGGATGGAATCTATGACAGAAAGAGGAATGGAGCGCTGTAGACGATGACCGCCGATAAAAACAAATACACCAACTAAAGTAGGAAAATGAAATAAAGAAAATCAATGTGAATTTCGCTGAGCAATTGAGTATACGATGTTTTTTGTCAATCCGTCTTTAGCCAACACAAATAAGCCCGATTGTTTGCCCACGCGAGAACGTGGATGAAAGTTCGATGAGGCGGACCTAGCGCCATCTGTCATTCAACAACATAAATAATTTCGTTCTGTTTGAAATACGAAAGACGGTTAAATTTGTTCATACAAAAATACTAAAATCGCGATAAAAAAAATGGGAGGATGGGGGTATGAAGATTAAAATTTGGGATTATAGGTATTTTTAATGCCAAATAAATAAAAAAAAGATTTTTAATAGAAATTTAATAGAAAAATGGACACCCTAATCACCAAGCGCCATGAAATATATTTTAAAACCTATTTTCCTACCTACCAAAACCCACCGTTACATAAAATATTTCATAAAAATCGGTCAAGCCGTTTCGGAGGAGTGCGACCCCAAACACCGTGACACGAGATTTTTATATATAAGATTTTGAAAAAATGGGATTCCGTTCGGTGTTTAATAAAACCAATTTTTTAATTTGATTTAAAATGCGGCGAAACGTCGACTTTCTCCGAAAAATTGTTTTACTCTTTAATTGCTGAAAAGAGTGGAAACATGTAGAAAAAAATACGAAATGTATTGTCTTATGTAGATTCACTAATTTCCCTCTCGTAGTATGAGTTTCTGAGCACCGTCTTTATTACGAATAAAAATAAACTTGTAGGTAGGTGCTTATTTAATTGGAACCAGACTGGTTTCATGCTGCTGTGGGCATCTTTAGACCGGTTTCCTAACGTGAAGACGTATATTTTAAAGTGAAACCAATCTGATCTCAAGAAAAAAGTTAAAAGTGTTTTTTAAATAAAATGGTCGCACGTAATATGTTTTTGCAACATCAGAATAACGATCCACTAGATATATAATATCGGATCACTACTTGTTAGGGAGAAGATCTATTACTCTTCGACAAAGGCTCCTTAGAAGTTAGGATTAAGCTCATTGCAGAAATTTCATAATCACGACATTAGACAGCTTCCCGGGTAACTACGGGACCGCTAATCCTTGGCATCTTCTGGCCGCGACGCCATCGCCCGAATAACTTTGGGAATCACTAATCTGACACGCGGCTCGCGGCTCGCACACATAAACTTTGAGAACCGCCGCGTTCCGACACATGATTTGCTGCCGTAGCACCGACATCAGTAGATACGCCAGAGGCCCTCAACAGTTGTGACGCATCAATTCAAAACAAACAAATTTTGGTTTTCACTTTATGCACATCATTTTATAATTAAAATGTCAACGCAGGGTTATGTAAAGATCCGTTCTTATTAGAATCCTAAATTTTCCAATTTCCGTAGACACATACACGACACCATAAAAATCTAGGTATTAAGATTATTCTACTGGTATTACAATGAAAGTTGCTATATCGTTTATGCACGATTGACATTTTTTATCATATATCGATCCTTTCCACAACTCGCTCTCTCTCCTCAAAAAGACCCTCCACACAGCATCACCAGAAATGGCACAACGAGTGGTTTGTCTAGTTTGAAGTTAGAAGTAAGATTGTAGAAGTGTTTTATAAGTTTGTAAAGCGCCCTTGAGGGGATTTTTCACAAAAACGTAAATAACGGAATTAAGTAATTTAAGGTGACTTAAATATAAAAATAAACTTAAATTTCGGCAATTTATTAAATTGCATTTAATAAAAAAAAAAACAAGTTGTCATCATTATAAATAGGTTGGCAGAAAAAATTTCCACAACGCAATAATCCCACGTATAATTATGATGAGATTAGAATTCTGAAAAACGACCCCTGTCTACTTTTCTCACTCTTCAAGCAGAATTTCGATAATTTTTACACAATTGGCTTTCAACGTAAGAGAAAAATTACTGTACAAGTGGTCCAAATAATATTATTAGATACTTTAAGAATCACCCCAGTGAAAGCCCATCATTCAGAAATATAACCGCAGCTTCAAATGGCTTTGGCCCTGTTTTGTAAGCATATCTAGACAGCAGGCACTTTCCGCCGTCTTCCTCCCCGTTTCCTTCCCATCTGCACTACCTTTTGTCAATTTGGGAGGCGGGAATGGGTACCGCCGCCCCGGGAACCTTTATTGGATAACCTACACCTCTGCCATAGGTCACCCCAAGTGGTTCGCTACGTTTGGTGATTTAGCAGGGGTGCCCGGGTTCATGGGGTGAGGTTTGTCTAGGTCTTGGAGGCGGATGACCAGGACATACTGAACCCCAGATTCCTACCCACCCCTTAAACCCTTTTCCTTCCCAGAACTCTCCTCTCCTTCCTTTCCTTAAAAAAAACCCTCCACACAGCATCCCCAAAGATGACATAGGCCCTGAGGGAAATTATTTTCCTCAGGGCCTCCTGTGTGGAGCTCATGTAAAAAAAAAAAAAACCTTTAGCCTCAGAACGTACCCCAATTTTGGATGCCCTAAACTCACTGGCTCCAGACGATTGGGAACAGTTGGGACAGCGCTCTACTCCCTAAAAAATTATAGTTTTGATCGAAATAAAAATAGTATGTTAATTTTAGGGTAGCATTTCACTTTTAGACTTTTCTGAGTTTGGTAGGGTTGTGTACCCCTTAGCGGCGCTATGTCAGGGTCGGCAGCGCGCCGTTCCCTTTGTCATGTTAATGGGGCTATTTCAATTTTGCCCTCTGTATGCCTACACTCTACTCCCTAGACTCTCCTCTCCTCACGCTTACCTCCTCCCAGCTTTGTTCTCCTGGTAGCCCCGAACAACTCACGAGCCAACTTCTACTCCTACTTCATGTGTGGATGATAAACACACGCACACACGCACACACGCACACACGCACACTTCATAACACTGAACAGGGTGATTGGAATTTGAGCCGCATTTTTTGCGGGTTATTACTACCTGTCTGCGGAACTATGGCAACCCCAATGTTAGGGGTTGTGCGAGGGGGGAGAAAAGACAGATAAAGGAAGAAGAATAGACAGATAAAGGTGTAGAAAAGCTGGTCATTTGATCCTTTCACTAAACATAGCTACAGCAAAAGATATCCACAAGAAAAGAATTGAAAAGATTTAACAATATTACATATATATATATTAGTTTACGGCCTTTATAATGACTCCGCCCACAGTATCTCAAACGATTGTATTTATTTACTAACAGAAGTTTCCAGCGTTGCTTGGTTTTATGCAGATTCAAGAGACTTATTTTAGGGGGATGTTGGTATTGTGGAAATGATGAATGGACGGACAATAATCTTCATCTTACGTTGAAAGTCAATTATGCAAAATTTAACAAAATACTGCTTCAGGGGTGAAAAAAGAGATAGGGGTGGTGGTGTCGCGAAACTGCGACTCCACTGTTAATTGGCGGTAAATGCTGCAGAGCAAAGCCTATTATGCAGCCCTCAAAGGACCAGTCCCGAAACTACGTGATCGCTAAGTTATACGGGACAATTAAATAGCATACCCTCGCAAATCTGATGGATAGTCAGTCGATAATTCAGATCTGGGCTTTTGGAAAATTAGATAAGCCCAGACTGGAATAAGGAAAATAGGACTCACCGTTGCAGATGGGGCCTCACTGATCTCCAGTTTTGGTGTACACTTCTCACTGTTTAATTTAAAATTCGCAATATTCTTATAACAAGAGGTTACGATACATGCGCCCTGTCTGAGATGTTATTTTGTACTGAGCAGCAAAGCACACTGTCACCTCTCCAAAGTTGAGTAGTTTCTTGCAACAATTTTTACGGTGACATTTTGGAAGGAAAGATTAGGTAGGTGGGATAAATTCAGGATTTTGACATATCTACCCACCAAGTCTGCGAATGCAATACTCAATCAATCCCTTATAAAAACGCGCGAACAGGTGGTTTTGCGTAATCAAATCTTGTCATAATTAAAGGTGGGATTATTTCCTTGAGGAATTTTTTCCTGCAGCCCATTCATAATGATAACAAACTGATTTCTTTTGATTAAATGCAGATTATGCACAATAGTAAATCGAGGGACGTATTGTTTATCTTATAATTTTAAAGCACCTTAAATTACCTTAATTCTGTTATTTAGTGTAGTAAATAACACAAATAAAAAAAAATCCTTCGTCATAAATAAAATTCTGTTTAAATAGCAGTGGTTTGGTAATAATAATAATGGTTTTGTAATAATAATAAGTTTGTTATTTCAGCTGAACAGAGCAGTGAATTAAACGTACGGTTTGATGCTATTTCATCTCCCTCCACACAGCATCGTAAAATATGACATAGGTCCATAGGAGAGAAATTATTTTCTTCAGGATGGAGCTATTGTAAAAACAATGTTGAAAAAACTAAATTAAAAATATGTAATGCGCTTTACGTACCTTCTCTAATTTCCTAGACTCCCCCGAATAGCATTAAGATGATGAGGTAATGAATAATTTTAAAGATAATTAATTTAAAAGAAGCCTTAACAAATTAATTTAATACAAGGTTTGTATACACCACTTATTTAATCAAAATTATCAAGATGCTTCGAAAACAATGGATTCTTCGTCAGGAAAACAATAAAACCAAAAAAATAAGAAGTACAGACAAGTAAGTATCCGTTGAAAAAAAAAACCTTACAAAGAGTGGTGATCAATTAGTTAAAAAGTATCTTAAATACAGTTGTACAGTATAAAAATATTAAAAAAACGGTAATAGTTGCATTTTTTTTAATTTCTACAACAGAAAATAATTAAAGAGCAATAATAAAAATCAATCTTTAAAATCAAATGCAGGTAATAATATTAAAATTTATTTAACAGGTTTCAAAAATTTATTTGGTTGTTAATAACATTTAATTGCCTGTTAACAATTTTCTAGATTCTAACATTTTATTTTTTATTATTATTGTACAACAGAATAATTCCAATTACAGTACAATTTAGTTATCCTATCAGCATTTAGGCAAGTGACTCTTCAATAATGTTTTTAAGGCATATAAAGAACAGTCACTTACATCCAAATGGTTTGCAATTTCAT
This sequence comes from Limnephilus marmoratus, assembly GCA_917880885.1. Classification (NCBI taxonomy): domain Eukaryota; kingdom Metazoa; phylum Arthropoda; class Insecta; order Trichoptera; family Limnephilidae; genus Limnephilus; species Limnephilus marmoratus. Next base: position 48,153,014 of record OU862918.1, on the reverse strand, counting down.
TTAACAGCACCACTCCCCTCGTCATGCTATGCTTTGCCAAGACGTCTGTTCTGCCGTTCGGTACTTTAAATAAGTCATGATGTCGACTTCGGCTGTAGTGGTCTGGTACATATAAATCATAGCATCCCAAGAGAAATGGGCTATCGATGAAATTGTTCCAAATTTTGAAAGACAAAATAGCAAGACTTGCTTTCCGTCTAGTTTCTAGACTCACAGAATCAGTTTCCTCAAGTAAGTCAATATGGTGCATGAACCTTGGATAGGTTCCATGCTTCCGCATATAAATATACCTGAGGAATTTCTTCTGGATTTGCTCTAACATATCAATGTACTTCTGGTGGTACGGTGCCCAAACATCGCTCGCGTACTCCAACTTGCTTCTCAGTATGCCTTTAAATAACGCTAGCATAGCTTCTTGGTTATCAAACTGCTTACAAGTCCTGATGATGAACCCAAGAAGTTTGTAGCAAGACTGAGTGAGCTGCGATATATGGCAAGAGAATGTCAGTTCGGGATCAAAGACGACACCGAGATCCTTCACGGATTTTACACGTGATAACGTTTCGCCTTTTATTTTATAATCGTAAACTATAATGTTTTTACAACGAGTGAAGGACATTGTGACACATTTCTTTGTATTAAAATCTAATTTGTTTGCCAACGACCATTCAGATAATGCATCTAGATCAGTTTGCATTTTAAAGCAATCTTGTTGGCAGCTTATTTCCATCATAATTTTAAGGTCATCAGCAAATAGTAGACATTTGCCGTTCTTAACACAGTTTTGGATGTCATCTATAAGTATTAGAAACAACATAGGTCCGAGGTTAGACCCTTGAGGAATTCCAGATTGCGCTTGGAATTTTTTTGAATTATATCCATTTATCGAAACAAATTGGCTTCTGGATTTTAAATACGATGAGAAAAAGTTCAGTGTTGGTAGATCGAAGCCTATTTTAAACATTTTTCTCAAAAGTATATCATGGTTAACACGGTCAAATGCTTTGGCAAAGTCGGTGTAAACTACATCTGTTTGGTGCCTCGAGTCTAAACTGGTGGCTACCAACCGCGAAAAATTAAGAAGATTTGTGATTGTTGATTTCTTTGGAAGGAAACCGTGTTGATTTTCACCAATGAATGGCGCAATCTGGTGACTTAATTTATCACAAATCAATTTTTCAAAAAGTTTGGGCAGCGCTGATAATACGGCTACCGGTCTGTAGTTTTTGACGTCTGTCTTATCTCCAGCCTTGAAAATAGGACTGACTCGGGTCAGTTTCCACATTTGGGGGAACGTAGAAGTCAAAATACTAGAGTTAAATATAGAACAGAGGGCTTCACTTATCATTGGTGCTATGCTAATGATAATACTGGAAGGAATTCCATCCGGTCCTATAGCCTTGTCTGTCTTCAGCTTACGAATGTAGGCTTCTATCTCTTTCGGATTAGTTAATCCAAGAGATATGTCACCTAAGTTCCACGGAATTTCTGTTTTCGTAAATTCCGTACTGAGATCCGGGGTTTTACTATCATATACAGACCGAAAGTAGTCTGCGAACATCTGACAAATAGATTCTGAATCTGTTATAAATTCGTCTCCACTCTTCAGGCCATTATGCGACCTGGAGTTTGCTTTCTGTGATTTTATGAAATCCCAGAAATATTTGACATCGCCTTTAATCCCGTCCTGAATTCTTTTTAAATATTGCTGTTTAGTTACGGCAATATCTTTTTTGAGCTCGGATCGCACCGCAGAAAACAACAAGTAATCAGATTGCTTCTTGTGCAATCTATACCTCCTGCGATGCGCTTCCTTGCTTTTTATTTTGTCAATAATTGATTTTGTGAACCATATCGGGTAGGTTACACTCACATTTATTGATTTCTTAATTGGTACACATAAATCAAAAACACTTGCCAAAACATAATAAAAATAATCTACCGCAACATCAACAGATTGTATGCTTTTAAGAAATGTCCAGTCAAAATGTGACAGAATGTTTTGACACAATTTTATATCAGCACGCTTAAAGTTATATTGTGAGTAGCAGTTGGTAGTTTGTGCAGACGATGTCGGGCGAGTGCAGGCGTGGGGATTGTTGTGACCGTTACGTCGTGTAAGCGTGGCTCGTGCGAGACTCGCCATGATGGCCAGTGTTGGATGATGACGATCTTCCATTAGTTTACTGCCTTTATAATGACTCTGCCCACAGTATCTCAAAAGATTGTATTTAATATTTACTCGCTGAAGTTTCTGGCGTTGCTTAGGTTTTACGCAGATTGAAGAGACTTATTTTAGGGGGATGAAGGTGTTGTGGAAATAGATGAATGGATGGACAATAATCTTCCTCTTACGTTGAAAGTCAATTATGCAAAATTTAACAAAATACTGCTTCAGGGGTAAAAAAAGAGATAGGGGTGGTTTTACGAAATCAAATCTTGTCATAATTAAAGGTGGGATTATTTCCTTAAGGAATTTTTTTCAGCTAACCTATTCATAATGATAAAAAACTGATTTATTTTGATTAAGTGCAGATTACGCATAATAATAAATTGAGGAACGTATTGTTTATCTTATAATTTTAAAGCACCTTAAATTACCTTAATTCTGTTATTTAGTGTAGTAAATAACACTAATAAAAAAATTTACCTTCGTCATAAATGAAATCCTGTTTAAATAGCAGTGGTTTGGTAATAATAATAATGGTTTTGTAATAATAATAAGTTTGTTATTTCAGCTGAACAGAGCGGTGAATTAAACGTACAGTTTGTTTCCATTCCATCTCGCTCCACACAGCATCGTAAAAGATGACATAGGTCCATAGGAGAGAAATTATTTTCTTCAGGACGGAGCTATTGTAAAAACAATGTTGAAACAACTCAATTAAAAATATGCAATGGGTTTTACGTACCTTCTCTAATTTCCTAGACTCCCCCGAATAGCATTAAGATGATGAGGTAATGAATAATTTTAAAGATAATTAATTTAAAACAAGTCTTAACAAATTAATTTAATACAAGGTATTTATACATCACTTATTTAATCAAAATTATCAAGATGCTTCGAAAACAATGGTTTCTTCGTCAGGAAAACAATAAAACCAAAAAAATAAGAAGTACAGACAAGTAAGTATCCGCTGAAAAAAAAACCTTATAAAGAGTGGTGATCAACGTTAAAAAGTATCTTAAAATACAGTTGTACAGTATAAAAATATTAAAAAAAACGGTATTAGTTGCATTTTTTTTTAATTTCTACAACAGAAAATAATTAAAGAGCAATAATAAAAATCAATCTTTAAAATCAAATGCAGGTAATAATATTAAAATTAATTTAACAGGTTTCAAAAATTTATTTGGTTGTTAATAACATTTAATTGCCTGTTAACAATTTTCTAGATTCTAACATTTTATTTTTTATTATTATTGTACAACAGAATAATTCCAATTACAGTACAATTTAGATACCCTATCAGCATTTACGCAAGTGACTCTTCAATAATGTTTTTAAGGCATATAAAGAACAGTCACTTACATCCAAATGGTTTGCAATTTCATTTAACAGCACCACTCCTCTCGTCATGCTATGCTTTGCCAAGACGTCTGTTCTGCCGTTCGGTACTTTAAATAAGTCATGATGTCGACTTCGGCTGTAGTGGTCTGGTACATATAAACATAGCATCCCAAGAGAAATGGGCTATTGATGAAATTGTTCCAAATTTATCATCTAATTATTTATTATCTAATTATTGTAAAAGCTTAGAGTTTGTATGTGAATTTTTTAGCTCTTCATTTATATCACAAGAATGAAGAGTGTTTTATTTTCTGGTTTTTATGCCGTGTTGTGCCACCTCCCTCTTTAACCAACGTTTCGGACAGCATTATATTGTCCCTCATTAAGGCAGATGTGTGACTGTTTCCAAATGTCTTGTTTTTACATTAGGTACATACAAGAGGTCATGATGGGAAAAATTCAAGGCCTATATCATTTTTGGGTTTGCTGTGTGGAGGCTATGTTTGGGGAAAGGAAGGAGTGAAAGCACTGGGAAGGAAAAAGGTACAGGGGTGGATAGGAATCTGGTGGTCAATGTGTCCAGGAGTGACGAACGAATGAATCCATCCCTCTCATTGCGATGCGATGGATGCAGGGCGGCCGGCTGGAGAGGTCTAGGTAAGGTCTCCCTCAATCAGTCTCTCCCGGTCCGGACCGCCATGCAGTAGGTGGGCAAACACAATCGCCGTCAAACACCTATAAACAAACCTCACCCCAAGAACCCATGTGGTTGGCAAATTCAGAATTATTATTCATTAAAATTCCTTAGATGCTTTAAGATAATTAGTCAACCATCATCCTGTACCGCAATAAGCACACAACCAAGTGTCCAAACAATATGTGTGTGTCTTAATTTGCTATTGATTGTGAAAGCATACCTTATTCACGACACCGCATGTCGTGCGTGTGATTAGCCGTTAAACCACCAAACAGTGTTGGATTCTTATTCCACGCGGTTGCCTCGGTTGCTCCAATGCCGGCAAAATACAGGCATGGGCGCCTAATGGTTTTTGAAGTGTCACGTGATCAAGACAGCGCCCTCGAGCAACGGCAATTCGCAAATGGCAGCGATTGATATTGATACGCGTTAGGAGTTAGAAACAATGATATTTGAGTTATTTACAATCAACACTATTTGTTCTGTGAGAGTACTTCTTAATAATAATAAAGTCCTTGATACAAACTGATTTATTTAGAGTTTACGTATTTACAATAATTAACTTCGGTCGCATGACCTATCTATACTGGCTGTGATTGAATCTGTAATGGCAAAAACCCGCTTTCGACAGCCACTGCCTACCCGGGCACGCCTGTTGGCATCTGTTGGTAATTGATAGAAGCTCTTTCCCAGCTGGCATCTGTCGGCATCCGATAGAAGCTCTTTTAATATTCTTCAGGAACTGATAAGTTTATGTTGGTTTTCCGCATTAAATAAAACTAGTGAACAGACTATTATAAACAGTGACCATATGAGGAGGCTTTACGGGGTCTACGAGGAGGCTCTACGAGAAGATCTACGGGGTTACTGTACATCTCTACAAGGCTCCTCCTTTTCTATTATGACATATTGGTTGGAGACTTTCTTCTTCGTATCCATCCTTTATGCCCTTTAACCGTACGAAATTTCTCCATGTTTTTATTAAGAGAAGACATGTGTCCTGTTTAAATGAGGGATGAAACACGAACTCCACAATCAAAATGTCGATCACAAGAACAACCCCTTCGCATACGGGAAATTTAACAATTTAAAAGTTTTAGGCACGCGTTTGGCCTGTCTTGAATAAATAGTTTTGTCCATAAACAAACTGAAATCTTTCAAGAAAGGCTAACAAGTACAATATTGCATCGGTGATTGTTAGCCTGTCGTGAAAGATTTGAGTTAAGGACAAAATTATTATTTCATATTCATCAGGGTTCAGACAATGAATTCATCTTAATATTTTAAAGCATAACTTGTAAAAAATATTGTTCTCTAAAATAATTAAACTCGCGCCATCTAAAGAGAAGATTATGATTTCTTTTAGAGAGATATGTAATTACGAATGTTAGAGGAGCGCGCTAATATTTAAAGCGATACAATCGGTGCGAAAATTGTTAAATTGTTAAAAAACACGACTCGTTTAAAATAGAGCAAAAATCTCGTGGAAGGCGTCTTATGTATCATTTAAAGAAATATTGTGATTTTTACACAATTATAACTTGTAAAATAGCTTAAACAGACGTGTTTATAATAATTTTTGGAGCATACTTTGTGACTTTTTTCTATTGAGGGAATTTGATAAAATTTGCGTTTCGGCATGGAACGCGTCTAGATATTATCTTCAAAAATAACACATATATTTTTAAGAGCTTAAAAACTTCATATGTTTAATGGAGATATGAAAGAAATCGGTAGAAATTCGGGTAGCGGCTGCTTAACCTAGCGGCTGCTTAGCCTTACCTAGCCTAACCTAACTTAACCTAACCTTTCAATGTCAAAAAAATGGTGCTGAATGGCCATGAATTTCTGCTCAATACGTGGACTGCGACCCTAGTCAGATTTCCTTTGAATAATAATACAAAAACCGACATAATTAATATTTCAGAAAAAATATCATAAAATGAAAGAACGAAGATATCTTCGACTGTGGAAGGTTCCTGTAGCAGCATTCAAGATCCAAGATTCTGCCCATAAACTCTATCACGGTAAGCGTAAATAAGATTTTATATGTGTAGCGTTAAGATTTTCAGCAACACTCCAATAAAAAAACACCTCTCCCCAAACATTACAAGGGTGGCCATAAAATGAATGAAACTGATACAAAAGAATTGTTTCACCTTTGGGCTAAAGCACACTGGACACGACATACGACGCAGGACGCAGGACACAGGACACAGGACACACTCCGCCCCGTAAACATACAATGATTACACATACGAGAGAGATAACTTTCGCTATCTTCCAGAGCGGGGTCAAGTTATTGGATAATTTAAGTCCGAGTATATTGTGTAAATACGCCATTACCCAGAGAAATAGGGTGCCTTCAAAGGGCACAAAGATAACAATAACGAGGACACCAATATAGCGACACTTTTATTATATTCATAAACCGGACCTTCTACTTTTACACTGTGCTAGAATAATAATTCCTCGCGGACTGGGCCGGCCGTTACATTACTTTAGGCTGGATTGCCACGTCCATATAGTGGCAAAATGTCGTTTGCATATTTTGATATTTGGGTTGAAAATAATACGGAGCCTTCTGAAATTTTTTCTGAGAAATAGAGCATTGGTTTAATTAGTGATGACATTTAAAGTTACATAAATTGAATGCAAAATTTAAAAAATTAGAAAAATTTATTTTATCCACTAAAGAGTAAAAGGAAAAGAAACACTTGCACTAAAGCGCCGCATCCGCGCTCAAAAGGAAAAAATGAGAGATAAGTAATTACGAATGTTAGAGCAGCGCGCTAATATTTAAAGCGATAAAATCGATGCGAAAATTGTGAAAATGTTTAATAAAACACGTGTAAAATAGAGCAAAAATCTCGTGGAAGGCGTCGGCCGTATCATTTAAAGAAACATTTATTGTGATTTTTTTCACAACTATAACTTGTAAAATAACTGAAACAAACGTGTTTATAATAATTTTCGGAGCATATTCTGCGATTTTTGTCTATCGAGGGAATTTCATATAAATTGGATTTCGCCGTGGAACGCGTCTAGACATTATCTTTAAAAACAACATATATTTTTTACAACTTCAAACGTTTAAAGGAGATATATAAGAAATCGGTAGAAAATCAGGTAGCGGCGGCTTTAAAATATTATTGTCTTTGCAAAAAAAAATTCAGAAGTAAAAATACCTTATTTCGATCCTTTATTAGCTTGTGTCGCTCTCCATGGAGAGAAAAAATTTGACTTATTTTTAAACGCCCGGGGTATCAAAATTTTCGTATGATCTGTAGCTATTCGAAAACGTAAAAATAAATCAAATTATTGTTCACTATTAGCCCGCTAAAATGGACGGAAGTTTTGAAAAAAAAATAGATTTCGTGATTTGGAAATAAAATAAAACAAACGGTCCATATTTTATATTTTGTACCAAACTTAATTTTTATTCCGTAACTGCGTATGACGCAAAAAAAAATTTTTTTTAAAGATTTGTGATGTGTTTGTTGAAAATATAAAGGGGAGAAATAACACTTTTTCTGGATAAAATCAATATTCTTTTTCACTTACTTATATTCATAAACTTGATTTTTTTTTTCATTTTTGTCAGCTTTACGCATTTTTTAATAACAAACAAACTTTGAAAGGTTAAATTATTGATAAAAAAATTAAATAAATTTTTTTTTTAAATGTTTTAGTTTTGTTTTCTGATTGTCAATGCATTTTAAATAAATTTAAATGCAGTTCTGATTTTCTTTATAAGGCGCAACTTTTGAGACCCCGGGCGTTTCTGAATTCAAAAGTTGAAATAATTGACACACCCTATCTATATGTACATGACAATGAACAATGTACACCTGTAAAAATTATTTATCTAAATAATTTAATCAATCTATCTAGATCTAGAACGCTTAGGTGACAAACTGTTATATAATTTTCTCTCACCACCTACGGTTTTAAAAAAAATTACGTTGTTATAAAATTATATTTGTTTTTAATTCCTATACGAAAAGGTAAGATTTGACTCTTGAGATCCTACAGTTCTTGAAAGGTACAAATTTGAAAGCTACAACTATTAGAATTACATTTTCAATAAGTCGTAAAAATGATCAATTTTACGAATTGTTAAAACGTGAAAATGTGACTATATTTTATGTATTTTTGACATTATCTGAAGGTGTGAGCAAGAAGGGGTCCTGGAAAGCTCACAGACAAAGACGCGCTCCAACTACACAAGATGCACTTCAATGTTTCCTCGATGATATGACGGCGAGCTGGTACGAAATAAGTAGTTTCGGATCGAAAAAGGAAAAAAAATAAAACTACTGAAACTGAAACTTTTTAGACATGTTAAAAATCTATTGTTTACAGAAATTTGGCTTATTTTTTACACTTGTACAGATAGTTAACACGTGTTAAATGAAATTCAAAAACAATAATTAAAGTAGGAACGATTTTTTTTTATATTTCTGTTAAAAAACAAACAAAAATATATAAAAATTAACAAAACATGCTTACTTTATAAAAGAACGACCTCATTAATTGAGTTTTTTTAATTTGCATGCTTATTACACGTGTAAAATTAAATAAAAAAAATAATTGAAGTATGTGAAATAATAAACTTTTTTTTCGATATTATGGTTATAAAAAATTATAACACATAAACTCAACACAATCTCACCGGACCGGTCGGCGAACTCAGCTGATAATGGCGGGTGACACATGAGCCACGAACTCACCCAAAGTCAGCCGAAGTCAGATTTTCAGCCGAAACCGAAACTAATTTTTTGCGAAACCGAAACCGAACCTTCGGTCGGTCACTAGAAATGGATACACTTAAATTGCCGCGGCGCTCACAAAAGTGCACCGACCGGGTGGTTGTTATCCAATAAATGGTTCCTGGGGCGGCGGTACCCATACCTGCTTCCCAAACCTAATAAGCATGTTTTTTCCATACCCCCACACGCAAATAGTTGCTTCTTGTACAAACCAAGTTGAAATCGAAATTTTAGAAATTTTACCGAATCACTTACCGAAGTTACTGCACTTTGCCTTCGGCTGGAACAACATTCAATTATTGTTATATAAATTTTACCGAATCACTTACCGAAGTTACTGCACTTTGCCTTCGGCTGGAACAACATTCAATTATTGTTATATAAATTTTACCGAATCACTTACCGAAGTTACTGCACTTTGCCTTCGGCTGGAACAACATTCAATTATTGTTATATAAATTTTACCGAATCACTTACCGAAGTTACTGCACTTTGCCTTCGGCTGGAACAACATTCAATTATTGTTATATAAATTTGCGATGTAAAATTGGCATAAAATAATAATTTTATTGTGACAGCATTTATATCCAAGTCTCCACTAATAATAAATTCACTCTTTTATGAATATTGATACAAGTACTGCTGGAATAAAATCTGTGAAATAGTACATGCGTTGTGACCCCTCCAGTCAGCGGGGGACGATATATTTCCCAAAAATAACAGAAACCATCCAACTGTGGGGTCTACACGTGTCTTTTTTCGCCCAGGGGATTCGAATCTGCGAATATTTCTAAGGCATATTCGGTAAAGGTCGGTAGTTGAAAATAGAAGCTTTTATACAAAAGAATTTTATTTCACAATCTTTTTAAATTCACTTTGCGGCGTCATTTTAATTAAATGTAAACAAATCACTTTGCAAAACACCCCTTATTTAATCAAAATTATCAACATGTTTCAAAATCTTGGTAATGTCATCGACGAAACGATTGGTTTTGATACGTGTAGATAATAAGTGGTGTTTCACAAAGTGATTGGTTTTCATTTAATAATACTTATTTTACGTATTTTACCTTTGTTATATTAGCTCCAAATAGGAGGCCCTGAGGAAAATTATTCCCTTCGGGGCCTATGTCTTATTTGGGGATGTCGTGTGAAGGGTATTTTTAGGAAAGTAGGAGAGGAAAGAAGACTGATTTCTTTAGATATGATATCCCTGAGACATGTGCGTGGAAAAAAAATTACGTGGTGATCGGAAAAGGATACTAGGCTGGTAAGCGTAATAGATAAGATTAAGATAGGGACTTCATCTTAACAAATGAATTGCAATCTTTAGAGCTCAGGAATGCTGCCCTAGTTCTATCGATGTTTCAAAGGAAGATGCTCCAAGGAACTAGCGCCATTGATCTCTGGTGCGTAGTCGTGAAACATGCTGAATGACGTGAATGCCCGCCCAACATTTGACACTCGAGAACGCCTCGATCTACGACTCGTTCTTGAGGTTCAACAGCTCTGCTGTAGAACGATTTGCAGGCCTCCGTGTTTCTTCCCTCCTACAAATTGTTTATATTTTTTTTTTACATGAATACCGCACGAGATTCTCAACTGCTCCCGTCTGGAGCCAATGGGACTATGGCATCCCCAATTGGGGTATTTAGTGAGGCTGGAGGTAGTGGGGAGGGGAAGGAGATAGGTAAGAGGAAGGTGGGGAAGTACCTGGCTATTCAGATCTGGTCATCAAACACGGCAGAAGCCATTTCAAGCAACGTTTCAATTCTGAATGTTGGTCTTACACCAGGGCGATACTGAGAGTATCTTCCACTCTGGAACGTGCCGCAAATATATTATATATTATTTTTAAATTAATAAATTGTGAAATACACAAATTAATCAGATAAAATTTATTTTCCACTTACCGCTGCACTACGCCGGCCGTCACATTAGCTCCACACAGGAGGCCCTGAGGAAAATAATTTGTGGATGTTGTGTGGAGGGTATTTTTAGGAAAGTAGGAGAGGAAGTTCTGGGAAGGAAAAAGGTATGAGGGAAGTGTAGAAATCTGGGGGTCAACGTGTCCAAGAGTGACGACATACGAATCCATCCCATTGAGGCGCAGGACGATGATCCGAGAGAGTTCTTTTGGAGATGTAAAAGGTCTTCCTCGACCAGTCTCTCACGATCTGGCCGGCTTTCCACGAAGTTGGTGGGAAACCTCACCCCTTACCTACCTAATAGAGTTAATATAAAACTGTCCAAATAAGCGAAGCTTGCAGTCCACAATGGAGTGCTGATGCAATGAGGTCTGATGTATTGGCAGAGGAATGATGAAAGAAGACAGATTTCTGTAGATATGATATCCCTGAGGCACGTGCGTGGTAAAAAAATTACATAGTAATCAGAAAAGGATACAAGGCTGGTAAGCGTAGTAGATAAGATTAAGATAGGGACTTCATCTTAACAAACGAATTGCAATCTTTAGCGCAATCTGTGCAACATTTGTACACTGTTAACACTCGAGAACGCCTCGATCTACGACTCGTTCTTGAGCTCAACAGCTCCGTTGTGGAACGATTTGCCGGCCTCTGTGTTTCTTCCCTCCTACAAATTGTTTAGAAATAGTGTTAGTTTTACGAACGCAAAAAGGAATTTCTGATTCAGATAGCCATTCCTCCGGTTTTTTTTAGTTAATTTTGTTTTTGTGTGATTGGTTAATGATGCGGGGGTAAGAGAATGCAGTTTTATGAATGCGTACACTTAACCATTTATAAACTATTATGTTTGAGATGATATATGATTGTGAATGAAGCAATGAGTATGTGCTGAGACAAAGTTGAGTGTGGTAGTATATCCTTTCTGCCCACTTTACCTATGCTGATAAACGGCGAGATGGTTAGTTGGTAAGTTAACAATAACAAACATATGAACAATAACGTGTTACTGAACCCGACTACATGTTTGCTTCTGCGTTACCAGGAGATCAGAAAGCGCAGGATAAAGTCTGTGAAGTTTAGATATTTACCTACTCAATCATAGAGAACGGGGAGTCCGAAACATTGTGAACTTATTCCTCTCGTAGCCCCTGAACGTGAGGCGAAATTGAATTTTCCTGCAACAAAGTAGTTTGGGTTTCACAACCGTTCCCAACCTCCCCGCGTACACATTTAATTGTACAACAACTTTAAAATGTTACCCGGATAGTTCATAAATAAAGCTCTCGGAATACGTGTGAAATGAAAGACCTCCGCTTTAATTGTGATTTCCTGGTAATAACATGAAACGCAGAACTTTAATTTGCATCCAAACCTGTTTATGCGAATCACGCTGGTATTAAAAATATGTCTAAATAAAATTTATTACGAACAAGCTTATTATTTGTGATGTCGTAGCTCTCAAAAAAAACTATTTCATAGAGTTTAATCTCCTGGTTTCCTCTCGAAAATTAAAAAATTAAACCTTTTACTCCATTCAAACAAATAAGAACTTGTTTTTTTTACAAGTCTGATTTACTTACAATTTTATTTAATTATTGATTCTATGTTCTTACTACTTTTGTGACTATTTATTTATGTTCTCATATTTAAAAAAAACCGCTGAAGCATTAAAAAATCTACAGTTCTACCAACACAAAAATGTTAGGATTCATTCTTAGGACATGTAAAAAATTCAATAATTTTAGAACAATGAAAATCCTATATTTTGCTTATGTCCGCAGCTTACTAGAATACGCGTCACAAGTTTGGAACCCGCAATACAAATCATATGTGGAAAATCTAGAACGATACGATACTTAGATTTCCGCAGCTACCGCACACATCTAAATCACCAAGATTCAGCCGCGTACTTCAATATACTATCATTAGAAGTTCGAAGAAGCTCGGCCGATGTACTTTTCCTTCAAAAAATTGCCAGATCCGTTGTAGATTGCCCAGAACTCTTAGAACGAATACAGATACGACTTCCAAATAGACGAACCAGATCAGACACGATTCTTAACCTCCCTCGGTGCAACACAAATTCTAAGCAGAACGCTTTCATCTATCGTGCATCCAACACTTTCAACACACACTATACACAATTTGACATTTTTAACTCTGCACCACACTCCTTAAAATCACACAGACGCTCTCTCGATAGTCTACAATAACAATAACTATAGATACCCTCTAATACAACCACCTCTCTATGAACTTCCTTTTTTTTCTTTTTTTTTCTCTTTTAATTTTTGTCACGCATATTTTTACTAATATACCTCAACTTAACCGATCCTTCCCCCTCCATCCCCCCATCCTTCCTCCTCCATCCCCCCATTCTTCCCCCTCCCTATTCCTACCTAAATAACTCGGCTCTTAAAATGTAATTTTTCATTTGTAAAATTTTTTTTGGAATCACTATACAATACCTATGTGGAAACCTGTAAATGGTTCAATTATTGTAACTCAATTACTATCATCATCATCACTATTGGCTCTACAACCCTTGGTGGGTCTTGGCCTCCTCGAGAGTCTTCCTCCACTCACTCAATTACTATATGCTGTTATTAATGTAAACTGTTGGTATCCCAAATAAATAAATAAATAAAATAAAATAAAAAATTAAAATAAAAAAATAATAATTTAAAATAAAAAATAAAAATAATAAAATAAAAAATTAAAAAAATAAAAAAATAATAAAAAAAATAAAAATAAAATAAAAAAAACACAATTTGGGAGGCGGGTTTGGGTAGTACCGCCGCCCCGGGAACCATTTATTGGAAATCCAACACCTCTGCCGTAAGTCAAGTGGTTCGCAACTTTTGGTGACTTAGCAGGGGTGCCCAGATTCACGGGGTGAGGTTTATCCGGGTCTTGGCGGCGGAAGCGTCTGCCCGCCAGACGCATAGCAGGCCGGACCCGGAGAGATTGTTTGAGGGATTCCCTTTGACTTCTCCAGCCGTACTTTCTCGGAACATCGCCTTGCACCGCAGTGGGAGTGATAGATTCTTATGTCCGTCACTCCTGGACACATTGACCCCCAGATTCCTACCCACCTCTAATACCCCTTTTCATTCCTTCCTCTCCTTCCTTTCCTAAAAAGACCGTCCACACAGCATCCACAAAGATGATGTAGGCCCTGAGTGAATTACTTTCCTCAGTGCCTCCTGTATGTTAAAAAAAATCAGAGTGTGTAATTCTCTCGCGGTAGAAGTGAAACTAGAAAGTCGCTAGATGTTTGAAGATTGGATAACGATTTCACAAAAATAAAAATGTTTTTTTTTTGTGTTTCGTACGATTGTCTCTGTGGCTGCTGAGACTTGTCAGGCGTCTTACCCACTGCGCTATGGGAGGCACGCGCCAAGGTGCAAATTTACCGCATTTAGAACCTAGTATTTGTGTAGAACCGAGTATTTGTGACGCATTTCCGTTTCATCCAAATTTCAAATCACCAACGGCGCTAAAGAAGTGTCACTTAAAAAACTAATACTTTATAAAAGAGAAATGTCTAGTTGTGCTGTATTGGTACGGTTCGACCTATAATTCTATTAATAAATTATCCTACAACAGTGCCATTTTTCCATTGATTTATTTAATTAATATTTACGCTTTCTTTGTAATGAATCATCCACAATATTGATCGAATCTTTCATTTATAAATTCCATATCAAGCCGTACAAATCTCATTACCCGCTCCTCACATCCATGAATGTATTACGACCCTGTTCACTGTATATTCTCCTGGTACCGCCGCCACAAAATCTTTATGTTCCAATGCGAGTGGTGAAATCACACATAATCAATCATAAACTAGCGTAGCAGCCTCTGCACTGCAACTGACAAGCAATCATTTGAATTTATTACTCTCAGTTCGATACCTCAAGCGCCGTATGACGCCCTGGTATTATAGATATTCTGAATCGTGAGAAATAAAACAATGTGTGATTGATTGATTGATGTATTTCTTCACTAATTTATCATATATCGATTTGTGGGAGTAAAATGATAATTTACTAGAAATGATTGCTAACTTTTCTTTTAATAATTTAAAACTTTTGAAGACCAATTTGGGAAGCATGCTGCGTAGATGTATAAAACTTTTCGCAAGTTTTCTTTCGAGTATTATCGATTAGTGTTTGTATTTTCCACAAGAAAACTCAAAACCAACTGCTGTATAAACCTAAAAAAAAACAGCACTATTGGTTATATTGTTAGTTAGTTATGGGCACGGGCAGGGTCCTTAAAGCATTCCGCCAGCTTTCCTGGATGGTTACCTTCTGAAAATAGTAGAACGCATAACGTACGTAGGGAACATCATCAATAGTAAGCTGATGTACGACGATGTCATCGATGGCCAAGGAAGAATGCTCATCATAAAGTCGAACATGGTCAGGGAAAAGTTTCGGCTTTTCGGCCTACTTGAAAGGATGTTCTGTACATGCGAGCTTTGTTAACCATGGAAAGGCTTCGCGTGCAATATAACAACGCCTACCGTATGATGTTTGGCCTTCCCAGATAGCAGCGCTTCCAACATATAACGGAGGGACGAGTTCTAGGTTTTGCAGCCTCATAAGAACTCGGGTGGCAGGATTAAGGTATAGGCTACAAACTTCGGAAATGTAGTCATTATGGAATCCCTCTAGAGTCCTGATTAAAAAATGCTGGAGAAATTTGTTGGCCCCATCAGTCTTAAGAGCGTTTAACCAGCCAGCGGACGAAAATCCACATTTCGTCGAAAGTTGTTCTTCCGATCGTGCAGGGCGGTTACAATGAGAAAGATTGATTTTTCTCCGTACCAGCTTTTTTAAATTATAACTCAATATCGAATTTATTTCAATCCAAATTAGCTTTAATTTATACCTTCATCCAAAAATGCTGAAAGGCGTGATGATTAAACTATTAAAATAGTGTACTTTTTGTAGTTATTTTTTGATTATAAGTATTTATCATTTTTCAATAATGTCTAAATTTAATAAGAATGTTAAAAAAATCTGAAATATATTAGTTTGTAAGTGCGCAAATAAATACACAAATGGACCAATTTTCGTCAAGAAACACATGTACGTACATATTTTTTAATGATTTTATTGAAACTAAAATTAAAATTCTAATACATAACTTTGCTATATAATGTATTGATTTATTTTACTGCATGATTACATTATTTGAAATGGGTGTGGTATATTACAAAAACTTTTTTGAAAATTTAACAAATCTGCCAACGACCTATGGAATAACCTTATTATACTAAAAATTAAAAAAAATTCTAAAAATTTATTACATAACTATGCTAGATAAAAGAACAATCTTTCGAAATCCATTTATAATTTTTTGTGGAAAAGAGTCAATACGTCTAAAAACTTTTTTGAAAATGACGTATTTCCGGCTTTCTCTGGTAATGCCCTCTTAAATAATGCTTTTAAAGACCATTCATTTATTTTTTTGTTCTAAGTAATACCAATCTAATATATTGTATTTATGTTTTGCTTTTGTTTTGTTTGTACATTCTCACACATATATGTAGATGTATTATGTAGTTATGTACTTTATGGTATGTGTGGGATCACCTCCCCACATTCCGGAATAAAATAAATTAGCTTTATTATTTCTAGTGGTGATGGGGCGTTTGTCTCTTGTAATTAATTATTTTATTTATTTTAAACTTAACTTAATAACGTTTGATGTCGTACGGATTGATTAAAAACAGATATTTACTTATTCACTAACATACTAATTTCAATGACCAGACAACTCAGAATGAATTCAACTTAACACCTCACTTGAAAGTCATTAAAAGTGATGAAAAAATGTATAATTAATTGGTTGTTGGCTTTTTCATATTTTTTTCGTAGCTTTAAATGACTTTTCAAATAGGTTTTGAGTTGAGTTGATTTTGAATTGTCATGGAAGCGAGTATCTAAATGACTCAGTTCTGAAGAGTAGCATTAAAATATTTGAATATATGCTTAAATAAATTAATAAAAAAATGAAAATATAAATAAATTTTATACTTTCAAATAAATTAGATCATCGGCGAAAGCAACACTTTAACATTATTAACAAAAACAGTGACAATAAGTAACAGTAATAGTAAGTAAGAAAACTATAAGGCCTAAATATGACCCTTGAGGTACACCGCTAGTAGTCATGATTTTGTATGACAGGTTGGAATTATTTTTATTTGAAGAATTCCATTAGTTAAGTAGCTCTTTATCCATGCTTTTAGTTTATCCTATAAGAATTTTGTGATTAACTTTGTTAAATGTTTTTACAAAAACTGTGTGTATTGAGTCTACTTGGGTTTTATTTTCAAGTTAACATGATAGAAATTGTTCCTGTAAAGAGAGATTTTTTAGATTGGATCTGCCCGGCATGAAGCCATATTGATTAGGTACAATTTTGTTATTAATGCTTTGTGTAATGTGAAATATTCCTTCGCAATGAAGTCAAATGTTCTTTGAAATTTACAAAATTAGAACTGAATGAGTGTGGGAATTCATACAAGCGAGATAATAATTGTGAATTTGCATTGTCATGCAAAAAAAAGACATCTGCCATAGTCTTTATTGAGCGAAAGACGTACTTTAAGCTTTTTAAGGGATGTGATGTATTGGACAAAAATATTGCGCATCCCTGCTCCAAAAAATCAACCATAATCAAACCCTCTACATCTCAGAATACTATCGCCATTACTTTCCCTGACCATCGCGCAGTTTTGAATCTTTTCGTCCTCGGTGAGTAGTGAAGTTGTGTGATGCCATTCCGTTGACTGCGTCTTTGATTCAGGTTCAAAAAAATCAACCCATGTTTCGTCTCTGTACACAATTTTTATACACTTGCAACGCCGTACACATTTTACAGTCTTTCGTGAACGCGAATGGGCGTTTCATCTTCTGCATTCAAGAATTCAATCACAGAACGCCGTCTAATACGAACATCGATGTCGGCCATTTTGCAAGTGACTGCAGTGCCACCTGTTGGCGTATTGTATTGTATTGTATTCTGCAGTAGATTGTAGAAGAAGATTGAAGAAATGCGCCAAATTCAATTTTTTTCATTTAAGGGCCCGCTACCCGAATTACTACCGATTTCTTACATATCTCCGTTAAACACGTAAAGTTTTAAAGCTCTTAAAAATATATGTTATTCTTGAAAATAATCTAGACATTGCCCGCACCGAAACGCAAATTATATGAAATTCCCTCAATAAAAAAAAATCGCAAAGCATGCTCCAAAAATTATTATAAACACGTTTGTTCCAGTTATTTTACAAGTTATTGTATGAAATTATAAAATTACAGTGTTTCTTTAAATGTTTTTAAAGACAAAGCCCGCAAGATTTTTGCTCTATTTTCAACGAGTCGTGTTTTATTAAACATTTTCGAAATTTTCGCATCGATTTTGTTGCTGTAAATGTTAGCGCTATCCTCTAACATTCGTAATTTCGTATTGCTCCATTTTCTTCTTTTCGGGCCCGGTTGCAGAGCCTTAACTAACTTTATCTAGCTAGAAAGAATAGGGGGCATTAGTTTTTGAGTGACCTTAGTATAATTCAACGTTGAATATTACCTAATTAACTATGCGTGCAGGTAGAATATTGACTAGTAATGAATATTGAGCCATATCGGTTAGGATATGTTTTACCTATTTATGTTTTATTGTGTCCGTGTTGTGTTCATAAGCTGAGCTTTTTCAGCTTTTTTGGCCTTTAATCCTGTCCCCACGGCCACCGCGTCGTAATCCTGAATATTATATACGGGGTGTTAATTGATTTACTTGACTTACTTTAACCAATGATTTCTGACATTATTTGGAGTAAAAAATTTAATGAAATTTTCGTCTCCGGTGACTTTTTAGAGGCTTTTTTCAATATTTTCTTCAAAATCTGACAAAAAATATTCTTTCACGTGTCGTCTCTGATCACTCAGCCAAGTAACCGACCAACCAACACGGGCTTAGCCTAGTGTGGTAGCCAAAAAAAAACCCAAATATCTGTTACTAATAAAAAATATATGAAATAAAAAAATAAAAAAATAAAAAAAAAAAAACCCATAACCCCGCCGCTAACTATCCAAAACCTAATATTTACCAAAATACTTCACAAATAAAATAAAGACATTCACAGATATAACACAAGGGCGTGCAAGGAAATTAGGCTACAAAAAAAGGACAAAGCGAATACGCAGAACAGTCTACTGTACAAGGGAATGAAGTTGTATAACACACTACCAGAAACTTTAAAGTCCTCACCAATTGGAAAGTTCAAGATGTATTGTAGGAGCTACATAAAACTTGAAAAAATATTGTGAATATGAAATATTATAATCAATTAGAAATTTGTAAACTTAAATGTACAAATTACTAAAATAAAAATTATTATTATTTAATATTTTTAACTAGCAGACCCGGCCACACGTTGCTGTGGCTAACGAAACACAACGCCATTATCCAACCTGTTGACGCAACTATGTATACCTATCTATATACCTTGTTCCATTTTTCTACCCATCCTTTTTTACCACAATTACCTGTCCCTACTGACAATATTACCTACCGTGCAACAATAAAATCAATATGTCCGTCAGTCTGTTAAAAGAAACGGTGCAACGAACACCATTATTCTCTCAGTTTTATATAACATCGACCAGTTTATGGAAGCTTGTGCAGTGAGTGATTTAGTGCTCCCTCAGACCCATAATATTGAGCAGAACATCAACCATAAGGGGTAAGTCAGTTTCCTTCTCCATTCATCTGTTTACCATTCCCCATAGTTGTGTCAAAGTATTCACAAGCATAACATTTTTTTTAATATATTGATACAGTCCACTCCACGTATCGCATTTGCGATACCACAACCTTTATAAAATCCACACCACCCGCTTGCCAGCTGCCCGTTGCCCGCTGCCCGTTGCCCGCTGCCTGAATTGAATATTTGAATTTCTCGACTTTTCTCTACTATAATAAGCATTTGTAATACATATAAACCTTCCTCTTGAATCACTCTATCTATTGACGAAAACCGCATGAATATCCGTTGGGTAGTTTAAAAAATCTATGCGCACATACATTTTGAGCGATTTCATCAAATAAAATAATTCAAATCAAATACCTACTTACTCTAGGACATCTATTTTCCAATTTCTTCCGTAGAAAGAATTTCAAAAATGACTATAGTACGGCCCGCCAGCCGTTTTAAATCACACAAAAATTTGTTTTCTTTAAATTTCTCGGCTTTTCTCTAATATAATTTACATATAAACATTCCTTTTCAATCACTCTATCTAGTGGTGAAAACCGTATGAAAATCCGTTGCGTAGTGTTAGCGAACCTAAATGGGGGTCCCTACATTCTGCCGACAGACTAGCTCAGGTTTTAGTCAGCAGAGCGGGAGAGGCCCTCACCACCAGGGTGGTAGGATCTGTGA
This sequence comes from Limnephilus marmoratus, assembly GCA_917880885.1. NCBI lineage: Eukaryota > Metazoa > Arthropoda > Insecta > Trichoptera > Limnephilidae > Limnephilus > Limnephilus marmoratus. Next base: position 48,132,643 of record OU862918.1, on the reverse strand, counting down.
GGCGTGTGTGGGTCTTTCCTGAAATAAAGCTCAAATTTCTACGGGCTGGGAGAAGGCAGTGAAACCAGTAATCAGGGTAAACATCAGTTATATTGGGTAAAACACCTGCGTAAACACAATATCACAATAATGCATACATAGTAATTCAGGGTAGCAACAACAGTTATATGTAAAAAGGAGGAATCTGTCTCTATAATCTCTCTGGAAGGGCTATTTATCTCCGCGGTGAATTTACTGCAAACACACGCAAATAAGGGGAGTTAAATTGGTTCAGGTACTCACAGCTGGGGGCTGAACTCTTGTAGATTCAGTGACGGGAAAGAATATAGCCATTCTTGGAATTCCCGCAAGTCACTATGCAAAACACGCTGCATCGTGGCTTGCAGAATGTTCCGGAACTGTGCGGAACGGTTTACGACAACACGGGCGCTCAAGCCAGGCGCTGGAGAAGAATGGCGGTTGGCGGCTCGCTGTCGACGGTGGCTTTGCTGGGTTCCGCCGCCCGTAGCGCGCCGGTAAGCTAGCGGCGGGGGAGTGAAACTGTAGTTTGCGCAGTGGCGTATTTGTGTATCGTAACACCTCCCCCCGCGCTCGGAAAAAAAGCGACGTGGCAATGGAGCAATAGGGCAAGAACCCTCTACGTTACTCACGGGAGTTGAAAGAGAGATTTGTTGACCAGAGAGAGAGCTGACTAACATCTTAAAACTAGGTACAATGTTTGTCAGGGTAGGGAGGGGGGTACATAAAATATGAGGAACAGGCAGTTATCACAAGGAGGGGTGAAAAAACATACATATTTATGCAATTGAAAGAACAAAAACAAGGTTATGAAAATGTGAAACAAAGACAAAAATGTGAAAATGTGAAAACAAAGACAAAATTATGAAAATGTGACTCTAGGGTTTCATTGGTCTGGAAGCTAAATTTGCGGTGCGTAGATTTGTTTGTGTTTTTGACGGGGTTCGAAGAGTTTCGAAGAATTGTGAAGAGACGTGATTTCACAGACTCTATAGGGATTACATTATCACTGTAATCTGACCCATTTGAGATAACACTCAATAGTACACTAGGGCCTTGGAGATAAACACTTTGTTTTATCGTAGACGTCGAAGGTTACGAAGTGGAGACTGTGGTTGCAGTGCGGAGGGCTATGGTTACGGTCGTTGAGGAGAAGAATCCAGGATCTGCAGACATGCCAGTACGAATCCTAATGTGCCATTATGGTGGGCACGGATCGTGTATAATGGTTATCGAAGCATAATGTAGCTCGGAATAACTTGTGAGGGTGCGCATTCAGCGAATACTGGAGAGTCAAGGTAATAATGGTTTACACATGACATGGTGTGCGTCACTTCATGACAGAGCAAGAGACGGCAAAACTGGCTTGGTAGCGAGAGCAGGAACAAAACCCAGGGGCTAGCTTGCCCAAAGGTAGTCCAGAGTGTCATTATATATAGCGGGACAACTCGGCTCGACAACTCGATGGCGCAACAAGACAACATACATAGGGGCGGTATGGTCTGTGCTTTCAGGAACAAATATGTAGAAAATGGCGGCGGGGGATCTTGTAACCACAGCGAAGGCTGCTAGGAAGTGAAGCTCAGCTTGGCTGCCGATGGAGACATACTTCTGGGCTTCTTTTTAAATCCGGGAAGAATTATTATTAAAGCAAAATTCTTGAAGTTTACCTGCCTAGAGACCAATGAAGAAAAATTTGGAGAGAAACAAAGTGTGTTCAGAGAATAGCAAACGAGGTTTTAACCCGGAGACCCAGAGAGATTAAGAGAGAGAGAGAGAGAGATTCCTAGCTAGTTTACAATTAAATTTTTGAAAATGAATACAAAGGTATCCTTTGTTAGGATAACCTGGCTTTTCCGGGTGACAAAATACCTTGGTTGAAAAGCAACCGGCCTTCCATGGCCTATGTTAACATAAAATGGTAACATTTTTGAAGAATTTCAAAGAACAAGACACAAAGTCGTGAACGAGTCATGGCAAGGCAGCGAAACTGATTCATGGATAAAGGTTGTCGATAAGAGACAGATGATACGCCAAGTGCATAGCATACGTGTCCAATATTCATGAATCTGCCTCATTGAAACCAGGATGAAGAACAGAAGAAACATATGACAAAAGTGAAATAGAAGGCCCGTTATGCCTGGTTAGGTGCCGATTCGAACTCCAAGTGAGGGCGAAATATGGACAACAACGGATCTTCCACTTCATGCATGATGAGAACGTGAGAGAGGGAAGGGGAAAATGGATGGAGGGGAGTTGAGTGACGAAACTTGCTAGGGACTGGACTAATTTCCAGTTCAAACTCTATGTGAGTATGAAACGTAATCCACCAGCATGCTTCCTGACTCTTTACATAAGAAAAAAAAATGATATGAAAAAGAATACACATTACGCCAAAGAGACTAGTCCTTCGCGTGTATTTGACGAAAGATTAGGGGTCACTTAAAACTTCTCCTTGATTGTGAGAAAAGATAGACCCTCGCTCCAATTTCACAATCCTGGGATTTCTTTTATTCGCTTCCCAGACGACGAGTTTGGTGGATTTTGTGCCCATTCGATTAACTCCCACGGCACTATGCCCCATAGCTGACAGTGAAGCTGACAAGCTAGTCCTTTTGAGATAGTAGATATTCCTGGGCTTCTTTCCTTTAGAGAAAGAAGTGGCAAAACAGGAAGTCCACGGGCATTGTCGTTGAACAATTTGCAAAAAGGTTGTGGACTACTTTGTGTAGTGCGCACAAAAAGGGTTGATATTATTTCGTTCGCACGATTCATGGTGAGTATTGTAACGTCTTCACGTTTGGTGCACAAATTATATAAGTACACAATTATAACAAGGTACAGCTCAATTACAGACAGAAGTCAAAGAGTGTTATACAATGCATCTTAAAGAAGATAGCAAGGCCGATATTATGTCGTTCACACGAATCACGGTAAGTATTATTACGTCTTCACGTCTCGTGTACAGATTATACAAGTACACAATTATAAATAAACAAGGCGGTTCTCATGACAAATTAATGACACACGACCAAAAAGGGCGGTTCTCATGCCAAATTAATGACACACGACCAAAAAGGGCGGTTCTCATGTCAAATTAATGACACACGACCAAAAAGGGCGGTACTCATGTCAAAAGACACACGACCAACTCAATAACGTTTAGTTAAGAGTATAAAGTAATTATAACGAACTTCTCGTATCGTGGCGGATGTTTTAAGGATCTCTCCTATGATGGTGGATGTTTTAAGGATCTCTCCTATCGCGTACAGGTTGTGCATAAGTACAGCAAAATAAATGATGACAACATTCGTTTTAATGTTGTTTATAAAGATTCGTTAGATTTAACTAATCCCGTAGCCCGGGGGCGTACGATAGAATGACATAAAGTGATGGCAGGGTATATTCTGCTTACACCGAGCAATAAAAGACACAGACCTGGAGGGGTTTTACATACTGTCCGAGTAACCATTTTTTAGAAAAGAAAAAAAAGGTGATAATTGCAAAACGATGATTGAACAAATCAATGCTGATTTACGTTAAAAATTACAATTATTTGGATTCGAGAATCAGGATGACCGTTTGGTTTTACTAACCTGTCTCGTGTTACAGCGTGTAATACAAAACATACGTGACGCAACTTCAAAACTTGCAAAACTTCTTTAGCACCGTTGTGATTTGAAACTCGATGAAACGAAAAATAACGGCACTAAAAAGAGACAAACACATGCATCTACCTATATTATAGAATTTAGCCTGCGAGAGAATGAGATAATATAATCGGTCTCATCTTTGTACAGCGCTTCGTAGCCTATCGGTCCCCACTTTGTGCGGTGTTTAGTAGTCTCCCCACTCTTGTCTACTTCAGTTTTCTGAAGGTTTCACTTTCACTTCTTTTTTTTATTATTTAAGTTTTTATTCCAGTAGGACGGGGATGATAGTGCAATCCCAGTCTGCCATATTACATAAACTATAATATAATGATATTTTCAAAGTAAAAAAAAAATCTAAAAGAAATAAAACGTGATTGAATATTAAATAGGTACCTAATGAAAACATAAATTGAAAATAAAATTCGTCGTATAAATAACAAAAATTAAGTATATAGTTAAAAATTTAATAAAATTTAGCAAACATTATCAGAAAGATAAAAATAAAAATTGTCTTATTGTATTGGATCGTCCATCAGGGAGGTCGCCTCATCATTATCTTCCATTGCTCATTTAGTGGAGAACTAAGTCACTCGCATGCAGCCACGACAATGATGTTGGTTGATTTCCGTGTCCTGCTTCAGAAGCTGGCTTGCTGGCTAGTCGGTGGCGAAGTAAGGCTGGGAATCAGTGAACATCGCGGAGGCACTGCAGAACCTCGGTAGTTGAATAAGTTGCCTGTATGCATTGTTGTAGCACACCCTGAGTTTGTCCCATTGCGCTGCTGGCTATTGCGTCCACAGTTCAGATGTGAACAGGGCAGTGCAGTATGTCTTGAAGAGTAATTTTCTGACATCGTCGCTACAGTGGTAAAACCGCCTTGAGAGCATTCCGGCCCGTATATTAATTGCTTTTCTTTGTCATTCCATATCTTCTATATCCTTCATGTCTTCGGTTAGGATATGTCCCAGATACTTAACCTGTTTATTTCCCTTAACTTTCCTTTTTCCCGCCTCCGACTACTCAACGCTGATTTTTTTCTTTAAGTCTTCAGGTATTTTACCTCTATTTTTCACTAACTTTCTTTGAACTGGGTGGTTGGCTAAGGGACACGGATGCTGAGTGTGGTTTACATCAGGCTGAATGCAATGTACATTTTTTTATTGATACTTGCCAAATAATTTGAGACAATTCTTTATCGTATGTTCTTTATCTATTTATACAGGTGCTCACAGGGTTTTTCACATGATGTAATGCTGCCTCATGAGCTTCTTGAACGAGTTTTATTTTGCTTTAACTATTATTTTTGCTTGTATTACTAACCTGATTTATTGTATTTTGTTGTTTCCTGTAAAGCACTTGCATACTGTTTTCTAACAACGTATGCAGGGACACTGGAGGTCTAGATTCGTTCAAAATAAATAAATGGAGCTTCGTTTAACAAAAAAATTAGAATCTTGCGAGAGCCTTGAAGGAGTAACCATCTGTTACTTATACCAGGGCGGGTAAGTGGTGGATAACCTCCACTGTTCATTTCCTTCTAAATGTATTGGCTCCTTGTTGTGTTTGAAAGCGACGATGACTACCTTTTTAGAATTGTACAACAAGTTATGAGAGTTGGCGTACTCTTCGTTTTGCACAGTCTGTTTTTTTTACTCCAAAAATTTTCAGGAATCGCAGGATAAAATCCTTCGTATGCTTGCTGTTACACCCTGTATAAATATTCGTACGGACGGGAAAGGTTAGCAAACCAGACAGAAAATTGATAATTCCGTTTAATTTAATTATCAAAAACCCATCTCTATGGGGATTAGGGCTGGGTGGTCGAGTCGGCCTAAGCCCAGCTGCTCATTATTTACTAACATTTTGTTGTGCATTTTATAAAATAGGTGGCGGTTTTCCATTCCAGAAAAAACTCGTTTAGGTACAATGAACCTTATAAAAATAAATAACGTTCGTTTGTGAAACATTATATGATATTAAAAACTTACTAAAATATTGAAATAAAGGAGTAAAAGTTATTATAGATTAAAAAAAAACTTTTTTTGTAATATTATTATGTGGTTTACTTTTCTGCTTTACTCTCTATTGACTTGTCTTCATTTAATTAAAATATTACAAATTGAAGGTTTACTCATTAAGTTAAAAATATATATATTTTTTTTTTTTTATTTGATTCACCTGATTTATACATGTGTGTTACATATTTGACTAATGTGGGCCTCACTGGGTGCTTTACCCGTGCTGAGGAATTAATTGATGAATATTCATCCCAGACTTGCAGAAAAATCAAATATTAACAATGAAAATTTATCCAAGAAACTATCTAGAAAGCATTTAGATCGGATTTGAATCTTTCAATCATACATCAAGTTAGCAGTCATTAAAAATACGCGTTTAGAAAATAGACTGAAATTAGTATATTTAATTCAATGCAAACAAAAAGACCAACTTTTTCAATTTTTAACACCCCCCCCCCCCCCCCCCCCCCCCCCGGTGCCCAAAAACCTAAGCCCACCGCCGCTCATTTGTACCAAGTGTGACTTTTTGAAGACCCCCCCCCCACCCTAAACGTGTCACGTAGTATGGGTACGTTCCTTTTTGGTTTAATCATGTACCAGTGAGTGTTCTGGAAAAAAGTATCATTTTTGATGCACGAGATCGTGGCGTTTGTTTTCGCAGTTTTTCAATATCTCGCCTGCTGAAATCCATGATGCATCCTGTAATATATTATTGTGCTGGGTAGGAATCAAATCAACCTACACGTCGCACGCCGTCCCAAATTCAAGTGCGTAAACCAGTACGCTATTGAGGACTTCAAAAATAAAAAAACCTAAATGGATTGGTCTACACTCTACACCTTGCAACCTGGTGAGTATAATAGTGTGTAGAACATTTTTTTAAACTTGATTCGCGGTGTAGACGAACATAGTAATCTCACAAAAGTTCATTTGCTCGTGAAAGCCGTCATTTTCTTGGAAAACAACTACTAATATAATACCAAACTTATAATTTTCGCTAATCACGTCAGAATATATTTAACGTATAACGTATATTAATTATGTGCGTATACATGTGTCACGAAAAGAGTCGTTCTATTTCCTTTTCTATTATGATGGTCAGACAAACATAAAACAGATTTAAGAAGAGATAAATCCAAGTTTTCTTTTCCATTTAAAGGTTTACAATAATTGACGCTTCCGTACAATACGAACAAATTGCACAAGTTGCTTCCTTTAAATCTATCGTTCCTGATTTGATTGGACATAGTGGAACTATGATAATATACCCCACATAATATATTTTATTAAAATAAATATATAACTCATTTATTTAATTAAAGTGGAAATTATAAAACTTATTTAAAATGGAATTTGTCAATAAATTAAAGTGGAAATAAGTTTAATATTTGTTTTATTATAATCTCTACATCTCTCATATTATAAATCAAAGTCCTCCAAAGCGTATGTCTGTCTGTCTGTTCGCGATAAACTCAAAAACTATTTTTTTTTACATAAGCTCCACACAGGAGGCCCTGAGGAAAATAATTTCCCTCAGGGCCTATGTCATCTTTAGAGATACTGTGTGGAGGGTTTTTTAAGGAAAGGAAGGAGAGGAGAGTTCTGGGAAGGAAGAGGGTTTAAGGGGTGGGTAGGAATATGGGGTTCAGTTTGTCCTGGTCATCCGCCTCCAAGACCTAGACAAACCTCACCCTGTGAACCCGGGCACCCCTGCTAAATCACCAAACGTAGCGAACCACTTGGGGTGACCTATGGCAGAGGTGTTGCTTAACCAAAAAAGGTTCCCGGGGCGGCGGTACCCATTCCCGCCTCCCAAATTGGATATATTATAATGGATTCTTATGCGGTTTTCACCAATAGATAGAGTAATTCACGAGGAAGGTTTAGGTATATAATTTGTCAAGGTTTTGTGTAAATTGTTTGGAATATATAATATATAAAGGGAGCGGGATAGCAAGCGGGCGGTGTGGATTTGATTTGTTTGCAAATTAATAGATGGCGTTGGTTATAAAGGTTGGGTAACCAACTAGTAGATGGCTTTGCGTTTCGTTAGCCACAGCAACGCGTGGCCGGGTCAGCTATTATATTATAATGATATTCCACCATGAATTATCAGTCTTAAATATAGAATTATACCGCACATTTGAAAGAATTTACTAAGGATGGTGGAAGGCAGGATGTTGATATGATATGGGTTTCATATGATGATGTTGGCTTCATGAGAACGGGTCGTTTCTTCGACTCGATTTTTCCTACATTTCCTACCTTAACCTCCCTCACTACGCTGTCCAACCGGGTGACAACGTAGTTCCCCTGTCTTTACACTGTACGGACAGACACGGGCGATCCTTTATAGTGGCACATAAAAAAATCAATAATAAAACAATAGCTTCAATCCAATACGTCGCAAAGCCGTGTTAAATAATTCTCTATACCGCCTACACAATAATTTACTTCAAATACCTTCTCTTCTTACAAGACTTTGTATTAATAATACTAAATTCATTTGGTATAAATAAAAGCGAAGAAATAGATATCACCCTTACGTGAAACGAATACGATCCAACATTATGGGTGTCTTCAACCCCTAGATGAATTGATATGAGTTATGTGTCCCGATTGCTTAATTCTACGGAGAGTTGATCTTGTCACAGCCTTACTGTTATTTTATCATGTATACAGGTTCAATGGCGTCATCTCGGAAACGTGTCTAAGAATATTCATAACCCATCACATGAAAGGAGTTCGTGAAAATATGAAAACGAGACTGGAATACGCAAACAAAGCCGTGGTGAGTGGCGAAGGCTTATCGGCATTGTTTGATTGTGGGAAAGTGATTTCGTTGAGTAAACAATTCTGATTTTCGAGGATCATCAAATTCAGTAATGCCGCACAAATGCTTTAAGATCAATGTTTAGAGTTCAACTAAAAAATATATGCTTTGAACATATGTATACGCAATATTCTAACGTATGGTATATCAGTATGGGGAGGAGCAGCCGGACCTTAACTCAAATCTCTTAAAATTAATCACAAAACACAAAATTAGAATTATGTTTAAAAAGCCTTACCAACATCCCACAGAACAAATTAAAAACAAATTACTAGACGTAAATAAACTATTCATGAGGAATATCATCTATCATGTTTCAAAACCCCACCTCACTATATACCTCACACGCAAACCACAAAGGCAAAAATAAATAAACACTTTCAAGTACCCTATATTAAATGAATTTTCGCTAATCTTACCCGGCAATTCTTGCACCACACTTATTCAATACATTTCTAACACAAACAAAAAAAAAACAAAAAAAAACGTCTCCCAACATAAGTTGAATCGGGTGTTCAAAAGATTTGTAATGTGTTTGACTGAAAAAGAAAGAAAATATATTCGAAATATTCTAAGTAACTAACTCACCAGTACAAATTATAGATACTCACACTTCACACAATTTCTCACGAAATTATATTATAATGTCACAATATAATAAATTATTTAGGGTACTGCTTGTTTGCAATATTCATTATGACGTATAGTCTGTCAAAAAAGAGAAGATGATATAAAAACTTGAACTACTAAATTTGTAGACTGGCAATACCAATTTAACTGTCAAATATTTTTTTGAAGTGCAATGACACTGAATTTATAGAACACAGTAGACCACATTTTAAAAAACATTTTTTATTCATGACATAAATTTGATTAAAAGGTGATTTATAAAGCGATTTTTTTAACTTTAATTTAATTTAACATAAATTTGAATTTAACAATAGATAGAAAGGAAGAATCACTAATGGTAAGTTTAGTTACATTACTTAGATTTGAATGAGTTAAATATATTCAGATCTAAAATTAGAGACATGATCTAAAGCCCAGGCAACGCTAGGTACTTTATCTAGTATTAAATAAATGTGAGCAATTTCTAAACTGTCCTATATATTTTATTATATCATAGTTATTCTCGGTGTGTTAACACAAAATTGCAAAGGTGTAATAATAATATACCTATACGCAATTCTATTTTTGAGATCGATGGGTATCTAGGTATACTGCAGTGAAAAAATATTTTTTCCACTATTATGCCTTTTTAATTTTTTTATAAAAATGTAGGTTACACAGCTTTACTTTAACACCATCAGTTATGTGTTTAGTATTGCCATTTGATCAACAGTGGCGCCCTCATATATTTTCTACTCTTATTTGACAAACTGTACCTAATATATTTATAAGTTTTATTTCTATTTGTATTTTTTATTACGTGGATGTGGTATGCAGTATTTTTATTGAATTATATTAAATAATGAAACAAAATGTAAATGCAATTAATAAACGTACTTTTTTAAATAAATATACAGCGTTAATTACCCGTCTGGGACCAGACTTTGTCTAGCGAGGCGGGTAAATTAAAACCATTTACATAAACTTAAAAAGTTCATTGTAAACCACCATTTTCACCATTTTTTTAGGTTGGATTAAGTGCGGAATTAGGGGGGTAAAGATATTAAAGTGAGAAACCTGCTCAGGGTTTAGTCTGGCAGTCGATGAATACGACGGCGTGAAGGTTAGTTCGTTGTTACTTTTTCGTGTACCTATCTTTTCCTATTTTGATATATCCATATCATTAACTAGCGTTCTTTACTAACTTAAAAGTACTGAAATAATTAGATATCGTTCGGTGGGGGTAGAGGGGTGGAGAGTTGGAGTTGGGAGAATGAGAAAAGAAGAAAACATGTTTAACAAACCAAAATCTATTTAGCAATCAATTTAGTTTCAGAGAGAATAAATGAACGAGTGATGCAGTAAGGGGTACGGTCCAAAGTCACTACTGCTCTGAACTACGGTAACAAAGCTTAAGATGTGTTCTTAGATCTATCAAAGGCATTTGATACGGTTTCCCGTGGATTACTCCTTGTAACATAATCTTCTCTTAGTAATTAACAGTACAGCACTGTGTTGGTTCAGTTCAGATCCTACCCTAATGATAGAACTCAACAAGAAGAGATGAACAATCATACAAAAGCAAATCAATCTCTGTTGTGGATCCACAAGGTAGTGTGTTTAGACCCATATTGTTTTTATTCCATAAAGGATTTGTGTAGTTTATGTACATGAATTACACTAATATATATATTTTTTTTTAAATTTTAAAAGACATTTTAAAAGTCCACAGCAGTTTTAGAGCCAGTCTCTGGCGACGAAGATACAACTCTCAGTCAGACCAAAAAAAACTATAAATTCGTTACTAATTAGCCTACATAAAAGATGGCACAACTAGGAAACTTGGTCAAAAATTTAAAATAGATGTATTATAGTAAAATAGCTTTGTTTTTCGGATTTGATTTTAGATTTCAGTGTTCAGATTTTTGTTCATTTCTGAAGATTCTAAGACCGACAACATGAAAAATGATTAAATACGAGTATTAATATTTCTTCAATCTTCGCAAGTTCACTTTGTGGACAATTTTAATTAAATGAAATCAAATCACTTCGTAAAAAAACTTATTTAACCAAAATTGTCAACATGTTTTAAAACCAATGGTTTCTTCGTCAGGATTAAATTAAAATTAACAAAAGTAACTAATTGTTTATTATGATACCTTTAAGTAATTAATCACCACTCCATATAGGTAATGTTTTTTGTCTATCATCATCATCATCACTCTTGGCTCTAAAACCCCTGGTGGGTCTTGACCTCCTCAAGAGTCTTCCTCCACTCATCTCGGTTTTGTGCCAGCTCTCTTCAGTTTAGAAGCTCCAACGTAAATATATCTTTGAGGACGCTGTCGCTCCATCTTAACCTTGGTCTTCCCAGACTCCTTCGCACGACCGGTCTTGAGTTCAGCAGGGACTTTGGTGCTTGATGCTCGGTCATCCAGCCACCGAAGTCTTCCCAGTTTTATAAATTTTATAAAACAGAGTATACAGAGGATACAGCTCATTGTTATAACGTCTGCGCCAAAATCCATTTTCTAGAACCGGTCCGAAGGTGGGCCTTTATTTATTTATTTATTTTGTTATAAAGAATACATTAACAGTATAAAGAAGCTTTGACTGTCCAACTAGGAAGGTCTCCCGTTCTAAGACAGTCAAATTGACAGGTTTCGTTTATATTGGGTACATAGGTACATGATTATTCATATATGTAGTATTAAGTAAAGTTAACATTCACAGATTCCATTCACATAATTATACTATATGAAACAGTAAGATAGTAGTAGTAGACAAGGTTCTAGAATCAATTTATTATCGAACTAGCAGACCCGGCCACACGTTTTTTTTTTTACACGAGCTCCACACAGGAGGCCCTGAGGAAAATAATTTCCCTCAGAGCCTATGTCATCTTTGAGGATGCCGTGTGGAGGGTTTTTTTAAGGAAAGGAAGGAGAGGAGAGTTCTGGGAAGGAGAAGGGTTTAAGGGGTGGGTAGGATGGGGGTTCAGTATGTCCTGGTCATCCGCCTCCAAGACCTAGACAAACCTCACCCCATGAACCATACGTAGCGAACCACTTGGGTTGAAACGTTGATGTGGCTAACGAAACACAACGCCATTACCCAACCTTTATAAAATCCACACCACCAGCTTGCCAGCTGCCCGCTGCCCGCTGCCCGCTGCCCGCTGCCCGTTGCCCGCTGCCCGCTGCCCGCTGCCCGCTGCCCGCTGCCTGAATTGAATATTTGAATTTCTCTACTATAATAAGCATGTTTTTATACATATAAACCTTCTTCTTGAATCACTATATCTATTGGTGAAAACCGCATGAATATCCGTTGCGTAGTTTAAAAGATCTATGCTCACATACATTTTGAGCGATTTCGTCAAATAAAATAATTCAAATCAAATACCTACTTACTCTAGGACATCTATTTTCCAATTTCTTCCGTAGAACGAATTTCAAAAGTGACTACAGTACGGCCCGCCAGCCGTTTTAAATCACACAAAAATATATTTTCTTTGAATTTCTCGGCTTTTCTCTAATGTAATTTACATGTATAATACATATAAACATTCCTCTTCAATCACTCTATCTATTGGTGAAAACCGTATGAAAATCCGTTCCGTAGTTTAAAAGATTAACGCGCACATACATTTTGAGCGACTTCATTTTATACTATGTAATTATCGAATATACAAGAAACAGTGTTTTCGCAGTGAGTATAGAAGAAAAAACATTAAAGGAAAAAAAAAATAAATTTGGGAAACAAATAAATATATAGGGCATTCGTAATACTTAATTATCTTAAATAATTATCATAAATATATAGGGCATTCGTAATACATAGTTATCTTAAATAATTATCATAAATACATAGGGCATTCGTAAAACATAATTATCACAAATATATAGGGCATTCGTATTACATAATTAGTTTTTAATCCTTAGAATTAGTTTTTTATCTATAGCTATTTGTTTTTCTATACTTGTTTGTATTTTGTTAAATTTGTTTTTTTCCTGAACAAGAAACCATTGGTTTGGTGACATGTTGATAATATTGATTAAATAAGTGGTTTTTGTATAAAGTGATTTGATTTAATTTAACACTGGTATATTTTAAACATATAATATATATTTACTCCATTGAGTCGATTGAACTATGGCCTATTTCGAAATATTAAAAATAAGCATATAAAAACCTTTATAAAACCTATATAATCAATACTACGTAATTTGGGTATTGGTTATTAAATTTATTGTACTGTGAGCTGTTTTGTGCTTTTCCCTCCGTATTGCCAACTGAATGTGAATTCCAATATCCTTTAATAACAATATTGAAGAGTAATAGTTGAAATATTCCAGGAAAACACCGCACAAGTTCGGTGAGCACTTGTCGGAAAGCCTCAGAATATTATTAAGGCTTTCGGTTTGTGTTCGTAAAATTGTTTCCACTCCCTTCATCAATCAAACACTAGTAAAAAACAACTTCCTTCTAGGATCCCAAAGCTCCAAATTTCTATCGAGTTGGCATAAATAAAGGTTTACCTCGTAAACTAAAGTGTGTTCATTCGGTTTGGTGTTGATTTGGAGGGATGAAGGAGGTTTCTGCTCAAATATAGACACTGTCATCACTCACCCATCATTTAATATTTAGTGATTTAAGGGCGAAGGCATAGTGAAAGAAATAAATATTATTTTGATTTTTATCTTTAATATTGCCGCAGAAATAGTGAAGTGGAATCTTTAATCACATATCCGACGAATAAAAGTAATTTTTACTGTGTAGTCGCCGACTTATGAAAATCTTTCTAGAGTCAGAGTAGTCGACAGGCCCCATTTTGTTAATATTGTGTATTTACTAAAATCGACGTTTTTGAATAATTCTAAGAATAAATAAAATCAATAAAGTTACAATACATCTAGACTTGCTAGTGTCGCACAAACTCAAGATAAAATGTGGCAAATATGAAACACTCTTATGTTTCCTGTAAATTCTTAATTCAATTAGGGATGTCGAAAGTGAAAAAAAAATATCGATGTTGATTGATAAAAATATCAATATTGACGTCGATATATCGAGGAAAAAAATCAATGTATCTATATATCGGTCAAATTTTCAAAAGATTTTGTGTTTTTAAAATCATAGTGTATTCAGCTCAATATTATCAATAGTAATTTTAATGCACAATGTGCATTATTTTAATGTACAAAAATCTCAACGAAGTTTTTTAAAAATTAAGTTTTTTATCAGAATTCATTATTAGGTAATAATTACAAAAATATCAAAAACTGAAAAGCTGTTTTGTAACTTACATATATTATGTAAACTGAGACGCATATAAAGTTTGTATGCGTCTCAGTAACATTCTATTGGCGTGTTAATCTGTCAAAAAGGACTTCGTGTTTGGAACAAGGTATAGTCAATAATCATAGACAATTGGGAACCAACACATAGGAGTGGCTTTGAAAAAAATGGCGAAAAATAGCATACATTTCTATGTATGTACCTACACATATGAGATAGTATTAGTGATCACAAATACTAATGCAAAGACAATAATGTATGTGTTATAATTTTTAATTTTAATTAATTTAATTTTTTTAATTAAGACAAATATATATATATATTTTTTTTTTTTTTTTTTTCTCTTCCCTTTACACACGAGTAGTTACACTCTTGTAAAGGTTATATATTATATACATATATATGTTTATACTGTTTCTAATCAATGTTGCATGTTAGTATTTAACGATTTGAGTTAAATCCGATTGTAACCTGAAAATGCAATTACTCATGATTATATTACATGTATATGTATATAAAAACTAATAAAAAAAAAATAAAAATAAATAATAGATTTGTAAGCTATAGTTAAAATTTCAACCGCCAGATGTCATGACCCAATACAGTTTTTTTTCCGTTCGTTCCTATACGGTTTTGGATTCTAGTGACATTAGTAACATAAATAAAAAAATACCGTTTTTTTACAATTTTCGATATTGGATATTTTGTATCGATATAAAATATATATAAAATATATCGGCTAAAAATATCGATGTATTGAATTGAAAATATCGATATATCGATACTTTTTCAACAAGCCTAAATTCAACCGAAATGTACGAAATAAACAGTAGGACCGGGTGACGTTTTAGTATTCAACGTTGAATACTAGACTAGAATAGAGTAGGAGGCCAGGGCGTCTAGCGGGATTCGAGGTGTCAAGTGATCAAGCTATAAAAGAGCGTCGACAAGTTGCAAATGGCGGCGAATATTTTTGTACTCGTTGTTACTGCTTACATATGCTTATTTGTATGCCGTTCTACCGCAAACATATAAAAGATCAGAGTGATTAGACTATTTTAAAGAGTAAGTTTACTTACCGACAGCCCTGACTACAGCATTCAGTCTTTGTTTTATACCTCACAAGAGTCCAATTGCTCCCGTCTGGAGCTAGTGAGACTATGGCATCCCCAATTGGGTATATTGTGATGCTGAAGGTAAGTGGGGAGTGGAAGGAGATGGGGAAGAGGAAGGTGGGGATGTTCCTGGCTGTTCAGATCTAGGCGATTCTGAGAGTATCATCCACTCGTGGAACGTGCCGCAAATATACCTTATATTATTTTAAATGATTAAATTGTGAAAACACAAATTAATCTAATAAAATGTAATAATGTGGAAGAAATATATACGACCCAGACGATATCGACAGTGGGGAAGAAATGATGGCAATGCGCAGTAAATCACTACCAAGACAACGGCGAAACGATTTTTACATGGAAGATGATGTCAGACCACATGGGAGAGATTACAGAGATCCGAGAGATACCAGGGACTCAAGAGATGGAAGGGATTTTAGAGATGGCGACAGAGGAGATAGAAGTCCAAGGTTTAACAGTAGTCCCAGGTTTGAAGAGCAGGACCTTCCAGAGGGTCTAAAGATGATTTGGACGAACCAAGAGGAAGATATTACTTTGGAAGAGAAGATCATACCAGGAGCCAATGAGACTTCAGGACTAACAGACCAGGAGGAGACCAAAGACAAGGAAGAGATTACAAGCGCCGGGATTTAAGCCCGCCACCTCTTGATCACTAGTCGTGAACCTTGCCCCTCGACCACGGAGTTCTTCTTACTGATAAAAATCCAATAATAAATAGTAAATGGCAGTTTATCTTTATTTATTTATTATAGATAGATACAAAAGAAATTACAAATTACATATTAGGAAGCTTTGCCAGTCCAACAAGGAAAGTTTCCCGTTCCAGGACGGACAAATTGACAGCTTTAGTTCATATTATTCCAAGAAATGTACATAATTACATAACAAACAAAAAAATAGAAAAAGTTATCTGGTAGCATATATTATATTCGGATTTAGCGAATGAACCTGGTAACATATAATATATTCGGATTTACAGTGTATGAGACAAGCAGGTAAGTTAGGGAACGTACCCATACTACGTGACACGTTTAGGGGGGGGGGGGTCTTCAAAATGTCACGCTCCATACAAATGAGCGGCGGATTGCTTAGGATTTTGGTCACCGGGGGGGGGGGGGTTAAAAATTGCAAAAAGTTGGTCACGTAGTATGGGTACGTTCCCTTAGTAGTATTGAAAAGTGTAATCCAGGTACCTGATAAGAAGTTGGAGGAATTACTATAAGATTTACAACATAAAGAGATGAAGTTATGTTAGGTTATGTGTTTAGAAATGTGAACTTATAATACATAGTGCACTTATAAGAGAAACTACATTAAAATTTACAAAATTCACTTGTGAAATATTTATAACACGTTTATCAAGGGGATAAAGTGTAACGTTTGGGTTATTAATTTTTAGTGACCGACCGAAAGTTCGGTTTCGGCAAAAAAATCTAGTTTCGGCATCAGTTTCGGTTTCGGCAGAAAATCTGCCGAACCGAAACTCTGCGTGCGTGAAATAACGCGCGTCGTTCGGCTGACTTCGGGTGAGTTCGTGGCTCTTGGGTAATGTTAGTGTTGCTTATTGACAAATTTTAATTCCAAGAAGTAGTGAACTTGTTAATTTTTAATTGTTAATTTTTATAAATTTTGTTCGTTTTATAGCAGTAATATCAAACAAAATAATAATTATTTTTTCACGTAGGTCCTTCGATTATTGTTTTTTATATTTCTTTTTTTTTTACATAAGATGCACACAGGAGGCGGGAAATTATTTCCCTCAGGGCCTTGTCATCTTTGGGGATGCTGCGTGGAGGGTTTTTTTTAAGGAAAGGAAGGGGAGGAGAGTTCTGGGATGGAAAAGGGTTTGAGGGGTGGGTAGGAATGTGGGGTTCAGTATGTCCTAGTCATCCGTCTCCAAGACCTAGACAAACCTCCCCCCGTGAACTTGGACACCCCTGGTGTTGGTTAAACAATAAAGGTTCCCGGAGCGGCGGTACCCATTCCCGCCTCCCAAATTGAAAATTTAACACATGTAATAAAAATGTTGTGAACACAATTAAAATTAAAATACTCAATTAATGATGTCCTTCCTTTATAATGTAATAAGTGTTGATTATTGTAAATTTTTTGTTTCAAGAAGTAGTTAACATGTTTGGTTAATTTAAAAAAAAATTGTTTGTTTTATAGAAATAATTAAAAAATTCATATACTTCAATTGAGTATTGGTTTTATTTCATTTTATACGTGTTAACTGTCAAATTAAAAATAAAGACAAATTTCAGTACACAATAGATTTTTATCATGTCTAAAAAAGTTCGGCTTCGGTTTCGGTTTCGGCCGAAACTGAGACAGGTACCGAAGATTCGGTTTCGGTTTCGGCAGAAATTCCTGTTTTGGTCGAACAGTAAATTATATTAAACGTTTATCCTGACGAAGAAACCATTGGTTTCGAAACATATCGAATAATTTGATTAAATAGTGGTGTATCCAAAGTGATTTGTTTCCATTACATTAAAATGACTCCACGAAGTGAACTTTGCAACTATTGAAGAAATGCTAAACTTTGTTTTTAATAGGTTAAATAAAATTCTGTTCAATTGAAATCGATTTGAAGTTTAGATAAAATGTTTAAGAAGAAAGGGTGAATGTTTATTGTTTAAATATTTTTTGTGCGTCTGTTTATATTTTCCCTCCGTCCAATCAAACATATGCCAAAACTTTTTTATACAAATCTTAATTTAAAAATCACCCCTCGGTTCGATCCTCTGGGGTCACTTCTAATCATGTATCTCGGACCCTTTCTTCCGATCCGCTGTATTTTATTTGTGGAGTGGTTGTCCCGCAGTCCGGGGCCAATCGTGACCTGAATGCCGCATTCAGGATTCAGTGTTCAACATTCAGTAGTCAGAAGTCAGTCCCCGGTGAGGGGGGATGGATAGCCAGTAGCCACTAGCCACT
The DNA here is from genome assembly GCA_917880885.1 of Limnephilus marmoratus. Lineage (NCBI taxonomy): Eukaryota > Metazoa > Arthropoda > Insecta > Trichoptera > Limnephilidae > Limnephilus > Limnephilus marmoratus. The sequence goes on along the minus strand of OU862918.1, from coordinate 48,114,135 downwards.
AGTCTGTAGTCTTCCGCTGTCTTTTCTGCAATAAAATAAAGAAAAAATTTATTAAATGCGATTTAGTTTATTTCTGATTGTTAAAGTGGACGGGAATTATTCGCAATATTTATTTATTTTTACAACAGTTCCACACAGGGTGCCCTAAAGAAAATAATTCCTCTCAGGGTCTAAGTTATCTTTTGGATTCAAGGAAGGAAAAATGGTATGAGGAGTGGTAAGAATCTGGGGTTCAGTGTGTCCAGGAGTGTCGGACGAATGATTCCATCCCTACCACTGTGGTGCAAGGCGATGTTCCGAGAGAGTCCTGCTGGGGAATTCAAAAAGTCTCCCTCAACCAGTCTCTCCCGATCTGGCCTGCCACGCAATTGGTGGGCAGACACATTCTCCAAGACTCGAACAAACCTCACCCTATGAACTCGGACACACCTTCTAAGTCGCCAAACGTAGCAAACCATTTGGGGTGACCTATGGCAGAGGTGTTGTTTATCCAATAAATGTTTTCCGGTGCGGCCTCCCAAAATACAAAGAAAACACAAAAGAAAGCGACTCCGAAGAAGAAAACACAAATACTAATAAGATGACCAAATGCATAAGAAAAGGTGCACTGGAATTCGACGACAAAAAGACGGAAAAAATCATTCTTCACATTAATGTAAAAAGTGCTTCTCAGTCTCTCCACTCTTATCTATTTTAGTTTTCTGAAGGTTTCACATCAACAGCGTGTGAATTGCACACTGTGATTTTTTTTCAAATGTCAACGTTTTCAAGGAGGCGTCTACTAATATCTACAGGAATTCCAAAAACTGAACAAATCAGACTAATATCTATGAGAACCAAAGTGAGGACGAATATCTACAGCTCAAACTGCTGACTAATATCTATGAGAACCAAAGTAAGGACGAATATCTACAGCTCAAACTGCTGACTAATATATATGAGAAACAAAGTGTGTACGAATATCTACAGCACTGGCAGAGTTTGGATTTGCAATTATCTATAGCATATTGAAATAACGTAATATTGCGTACGCAGTTTAAAAAACTTAATTTATGTAATGTATGCTTTTAAAAATCCCTAATATCGGACCATTGGACACTTAGTCTGTTACCATGACAATTTCTATGTCAGTTAGGTTAGGTTAGGTTGGGTTAGGTTAGGTTAGGTTAGGTTATTTTTTATTTTTTTTTTTTTTTGGAAAATCAACAGATATTTTACACTTGTAGTAATAACAATAATAATATACATAATACTTAATGATAGATTTTCACATAATTAAAATTATAATTAAAAACTAAAACAAAAAGTGAGGGTCCTGTACCCATAAGAACTTAACAAAAATATAACCCTGAAAACTATTAAAAAAAAAAGATATAAAAACACAATATAAACTGTAATAATCTGCTTACAAAATTTCAAACATGAAGTAGGAGTCAGAAATTTGTTCTCACTTCACAACACCAATAATAATAATATGTACATTGTACATACCTAGGTTAGGTTAGGTTAGGTTAGGTTGTGGTGCCGTGTATTTCGAAATAAATAAATATCTTTGTATTATCACCTCCAAGCTTATTCAATAAATTATTGTCCTCGTAAACAGCAAAATACGTAATATTATGCAAAAACTTGATGTACGTACATTAAACGTTTAAGTCTTTACGTAATTAGTAATTACGTAACTGAAGTAATTTATGCTTTTCCGTATAACCTCTTGCTCAGCTGCCCTCTGTAGATATTAGTTCAACCTACGCTCCATAGATATTAGTCACCACTAGGACCGTCATAGATATTTGTCCGACCTTAGCTCTGTAGATATTAGTCCTCACTCTGAAGTTCATAGATATTAGTCCAACATATGAGCTGTAGATATTCGTCCGACATACAAGCTGTAGATATTAGTATCTCGAGTCGTTTTCAATACCCACTTATAAACTTTCAAAAGTTTAGTCAAGTTATCAAATCACATAACTTTAAATTAACTTCTCCAAATACCCTCTTAACTTCGACAGAAATATTATTTTAATTGAAACGAACAGATTGATACAGATATAATTCTTCCGATGAATTATTATTATCCCTTTGCCTTCGTAATAAGGACGTCGAACCCTGTTTCCTTTCAACAACAGTAGGTACTGAGAAATCGAAAAAGGTTTTCAAATAAAATTCAAAAAGATTTTATTATTCGCATATCAAAATCTTGCCCATTCTATTTACCAAATAATTTTGAATGGAATAAATAAAATATACGTTTTCTGGGAAAGCGTTTTATTACGATATTTGCTATGCTTTTAGTCTTTGTGTACAAACAATTATATGTTTTTCTCTGAAGTTGTTAAATGTGACACAAGAATCTTGCTGCTCAGAAGAGGTACTTAATAAATGGGAAAGGATGTTTAATTTGTTGTCTTTTGCTGCCTACATATTTAAGATTGGGGAAGCAACAAGAGTGTTAGAATGGTTTTTATTGTTTATTGTTTGAAATATTTACAGAATTTTAACAATTATTACATTAATGAAATTGCCATTGGGATGTGCACAGATGCGTAAATCAAGGTTAGTAAACGAGTATAAAAAGTAACTAAGTGGAGATGCTACTTACTAGTTAATAACAGAAATAATAATAAGCAAAAAAAAATACATGGTCCTAGTAAGTGCACAGTAGAGAGAAACGAAAAAAATAATAACCGAGCATAATTAAAAATTGTCGAATCTTTTCTGATCTGGTTTCAAAAGATAGCTAAAACTACTAAAAGCAACGTTCGGTGGCAACAACAAAACTGGGTAAAATATAGTGTGCTTTATTATATTTTTTAAATTTCGTAATAATTTTCTCTTATTATCATTTTATTATATTATTATCATACATTATTCCTTATTATCTTATTATATAAAACAAAGTCGGGTTAGTTACACTATTTATAACTCGAGATCGGCGAGATCGATTTTGATGATCTTTGATTTGTTGGATTTGTCTCCGCCCCGGATAACAGAATAACTATTAAAATATCGCAAAAATTCACGAAAAAGAAAGTTATGAAGAAAATTATTTTTTTCGTACATTTTGTATGAAACGAATTCTCATATTTTGAAAGAACTGCAGCAATATTGTAATAGGTATAATATTTAACTCTGCGTGAATTCCAAAAATTCAAAAACGTCAAATGTCAATGCGCTGATTGTTTTGCTTTTGTTTTTAATCATATAATACTACCCCTCTTTCTTACACACTGAAAGTCAATAGTCGAACATGAGACAAACAGTGAACGTATGTCTCTGCACCCCTCCAAAGGAAAAATACAATAATAATAAATCTCTGAAATGAAACGCATTTTTTTATGTAAGCTCCACTCAGGATTTATGTCATCTTAGGATGCTGTGTGGAGGGTCTTTTTAAGGAAGGGTGGGTTAGGAAGTTTTGGGAAGGAAAAAAGCATAAGGGGTGGGTAGGAATCTGGAGGTCCGTGTATCCGGGAGTGAATCCATCCCTCCAACTGCGGTGCAAGGCTGTTGCCTTTACCGGAATTGACCTTTTACCTTTGACCTTTCCAGCCAGACTCTATCGAACCATTGGTCGAGAGAATCCGGCTGAAAAGGTCAAAAAGCCTTCCTCAACCAATCTCTCTCGATCCGGCCCGCCACGCAGCAGGTGGGCAAACGCATCCGCCACCAAGATCCGCACAAAAGTCACCCCATGAACCCGGGCACCCCTGCTAAATCACCAAACGTAGCGAACCACTTGGAGTGACCTATGGCAGAGGAGTTGGTTATCCAATAAATGGTTCCCGCGGCGGCGGCACCCGTACCCGCTTCCTTTCAAAAATTCCCGTAAGTAAGTGGAAAAGTAAGAAAATCACAAAAAATATAAATCCATACACAACGCCATCTCTGATACTGACAAAAAAAAACACGGACAGTCGGGCATCGATAATAATTGCTTCATTGTGTTATTTTTAACTTAATAAAAAAACTATATTTAAATTCCGAGGCGGTACGAAGTTCGTCGGTTCAGCTAGTTATCTAATACATCAGAACAGGATATTACTTCGAGGCAGTGGGTACCGTTAGCAATGCAATATTATTTTTCGTTACTTTGTGTTCACACTTGGTTCCATATCAACTTAGATATATCGGACTGATGTCCTCTATATTGACTATAAAATACGGGTGCTGGGTTTCTAGTCTATTCAGCAGTCCAAGGAAGTGTAAGGTTGAAAGTCAAAGGCGATTGCAGTTTTCAGGTAGTAAGAAGTGGTGCAAGAAGGTAGAGGCGGTCAGAGTAGGATGTTGCGCGACGATTGAAGTTCGGATAAGACTGACTTGACCAGAGTTTTGGCGCTCTATATATACGCTGCCGCGTGACCGTGCGCAGTATTGGTTGGCGCTTGACAGAACTGCCCCTTGAATGTTGGTGCATTTCTTTGTAGCTTCGTGTACTCTTAAATAAGGATTAAATGATAATTTTGGATTATACACGCAACATCACTCTCTTTTCCGCTTCATCTCGTGCAAACCACTTCTTTCTAGCATTTTTATTAACTTCAGAAAAAATTGTACAATATTAAACAGTGGGTATTTAGCCCGACATCAGTGTGAAAAAACCCTTATATCTATTTAATAAAAACAATCACATATTTAATTTTATGGCAATTGTATGGACGCGAGTCCAGCCTTTTAATTTATATATTTTTATTTAAAGTAGCTCTGGCAGGACTCGCGTAAATTTAATATTAATCACACACAAAATATTTATAGACAGATAATTAGCCAGCCATTTAAGAAGAAGCTCGTTGATTGGCTGTCCGTGCGCCATTGAAGTAGAGTGGGGGGCGGGGTGTTAGAACGGGCCTTCGGTTGGTCTCGAGTGGTCAGGGAGGGGGTAACGTCGTAAATACCCGCTGCATCTGGAACGCGTCCTCATTCGTTCTCGGACGGCCATGCCGATAAAGCTGTTGCTAAAGCAGCCATTCTTCGTATTGGATTGGTCACGTTCAGTACATCCTCCCCCCAGTGCAGTGTCAGCTGTGCTTAACTTCTTAGAACGTGGCAGGACCCTGTACGGCGGTGTCATATGTGGTCCATTCCTTCTGGGCAGTGGGGAGGAACTTCTTCTGGCCTGGGATCCGTGGTCGGTGTCGTCATGAGTACGGCAATTTTAACTGCAGGGCGCACGTACACTCCGGTGCTCGTCTGGACCCGAACGGTTCTTACTTGACCGTCAGCGGCGGGCATTGTTTCAATGACGCGCCCGCGGGGCCAACTATTGCGTGGCAGGGCAGGGTCCACGACTAGCACAAGATCACCCGCTTTGATGGGGGTGCTTGGCTGGTGCCATTTTTGACGTGCAGCTATCGTGGGCAGATATTCTTTCATCCATCGCCGCCAAAACATATCTGCTAATTGCTGGCTGACTCGCCATTGCTTTCTTAGGCAGACCTCCTCTTCTTTTGCGGCATATAGTGATAGATGCGGTCGCTTCCCTGCTGATCCCAGCAAAAAATGGTTGGGGGTTAGGGGTTCTTCATCCCGCGGGTCGACAGACACATGTGTTAGTGGGCGGTTATTTACTATGTATTCTGCTTCTGCCAGGGCCGTGAGGAGAGTTTCTTCTTTCGGAGAGCGCTCCTTCATCGTCGATTTGAGGGCTCTCTTTATAGAGCGCACGAGGCGCTCCCAAGCTCCCCCCATATGGGGAGATAGGGGGGGATTAAATTTCCAAGCTGTTTTTTGGGTTGAGATATAGTTTTGCACTCTGGGATCTCGACTGATTGACTCCAGTGCGTCTCGTATCTCTTTATCGGCCCCGTGGAAATTCGTCCCATTATCTGAGTACATGCACTCCGGCTGACCTCGCCTCGCTGACATTCGCTGCATCGCCATGATGGCTGAATCGGCACTTAGTGAAGCCGCAAGCTCGAGATGTACGGCCCTCGTTGACAGGCAGGTGAATAAGGCCCCGTACCGTTTTTCCCGACGTCTGCCAATTGTCACTTCCATAGGGCCGAAGTAATCCAGGCCGCAGTGCGTAAAGGGGGTCACGTGATGGGCGAGCCTGGCAGCTGGTAGAGGTCCCATCAGTGGTGGCATCGGTTTAGTGCTTCTTATGCGGCACACTAGGCACTCGTGCGCTATTCGGCGGAGGTTGGTTCGTAATTTTAATATAAAGAAGCTTCCTCTGATTTCCGCCATGGTTTTTTCGGTACTCGGGTGGTCCGCCTTTTGATGAAAATGGCGGATCAGGAGCCGAGCGTACGTCTCGTCACCATCCAGGATGACTGGTGTCCGTACTCCACTGGTGACACCTTTTAGGTCTTGTAGCCGTGAGCCCATTTGTATGATGCCATCTGGCCCAAGGAAAGGCGTTAGCGTCCGCAGGCGACTGCCGGCGGGTGATATATCGCCCTTTTTAGCGGCGTGAATTTCGGCCCCAAAGGAGTATGCTTGGGACTTCTTCACCCATAATGTTTCTGCTTCTCGGGTTTCTTCGGCACGTAGAGGACCTTCTGATGATGTCTCGGAGTCCGGCCGACATCGCCTTATGAATCGGAGAACCCATGCAGTGGTGCGGATGAGTCGAAGCCAAGATGAAAATCGTTCAATGAGAGGTAATCCGTCTCCCATTGTTGTCATGAGGCCGACATATTGAGGCCTTACCTCCAGAGCCTGGTTATCGGGTCGGATGACTGGCTCCTTTTCACGGGGCCATGTTGCTTCCGGTTGGGTAATAAAGGTTGGTCCGCGGAACCACCGGCTAGTGGGCGTGAGGTCGGGGGGCTCGATATCTCGTGTACCTATATCCGCGGGGTTTAATTTTGTAGGCACCCATCTCCAATTAATGATCTCGGTTGACTCATCTATTTCTCCTAGTCGGTTGGCTACGAAGGCGGAATAAGCTCTCGGGTCTGTCCTCAGCCAACATAGGACGGTTGTTGAGTCTGTCCAATATGTGGTTCGCCTTATTAGTAGTTGGCTCTCCTTTTTTATGGTGGTCGCCAATCGTGCAGACATCAGGGCTGCTTGTAGCTCCAGGCGCGGAATAGAAAGGGGCTTCAATGGTGCCACTTTACATTTACTTGCCAGGAAGGTTGAGTGTGTGCCTTCCTGAGATTTTTCCGTTAAATACGCAATTGCGCAACATGCAGACTCCGATGCATCACAAAATATGTGAAGTTCAAAAATGCCGTTTTTATTGCTGAGGCATCTCCGGGGTATGGTCACGCTGCTCTGGCGGAGAATTTTTAGCCAATCTGACCATTTATTCAAATGTTCCGATCTTATTGGTTCATCCCAGCCAATATTCGATCTCCACACTGCTTGGAGAAGTATTTTTGATCGAATTGTTAGGCAGGATACGAAGCCTACGGGATCAAAAATCTTCATTACAATACTTAATAATTGTCTTTTTGTTGGGTGGGGGATTATCTCGGCTGCCGCCGCCTCCCGAAAGCTGTAGATAAAGTGGTCGCCAGCGGGGTCCCATACGAGGCCTAGTATGCGCTCATTTTCGTGGTCCCCGCTACTAATCGGTATGGCCGATTTTGCCCGCTTTTCTAACGGTACTTGTGCAATGGCGGCAGGGTCATTTGAAGCCCAATTCGTGAGCTGGAAACCCCCGCTTGCGAGGATGGTGCTCACCTCCTGTACCATCTTGGCGGCTTCATCTGATGTGTCCACTGCATCCAGATAATCATCCATATAGAACTTTTCTTGGATGGCTGTCGCTGCGGCTGTATATTGTTCCTTATATTGCTCAGCTACCGTGTTTCGGACGAATTGCGCGCTGCTCGGTGAACAAGTTGCTCCGAACATCATGGATGTGAGCATATATGTGCTTGGCTCCTCTTGTGGCGTTGTTCTCCACATAAATAATTGAGATGACTGGTCCTCCCTTTTTATTTTTATCTGCAGAAACATCTCAGCAATATCCGCTGCGAATGCGATTTTTCCTTCGCGGAAGCGCAAAATGTTCCCCAATAGCGAGGAAAGGAGATCGGGCCCTGTTAACAATTGATCGTTTAGGGATACGCCTCGACAGCGGCTTGCTGCGTCGAACACCACTCTTAGCTTTCCCGGTTTGTTGGGATTTATTACTGCAAAATGTGGTAGGTACCATTTTCGCGGATTAGGGATGGCCGCCTCTTGACTATTTAATTTGCGCGCGTACCCACGTTCAATTAGTGAACTTATTTTCACCTTGTATGCCGCTGCCAATGTTTCGTCTTTTCCCAATTTTCTTTCTAATGAGTACAGGCGCTTTAGTGCGCACTGTTTATTGTCCGGCAGGCGTGTATTATCTGCTTTCCACAGAAGGCCAGTTTCCCACCGCCCGGTGTCGTACGGCCGGGTAGTGTTTTTCATAAGGTCTTCTGCCCGTTGCGTGGCGGCATCTATGCGTGCCGCTGACGTCACTCCAAGCGAGTCGATAGCGAAATTTTGTTTCAAGAGGTCTGAGAGCTGTTGGTCTCCCCTTTCGAACTCGCCAATTATGTTGAGCGTTATGTGCTCCGTAGGATGGATGCCTCCATGCGTGATCCAGCCGAGTGCAGTGCGGGACAGCATCCTTTTCTCTGTGTCTTCACGCACCTCTCTCGATACAATAAGATGAGCGTTGTCTTGTCCCAATAATATTTGGGGTTTTACTTGGCGCCGACCGGCTATGGTTTGTCGTGGTAGGTCTAGATTACGCACCGTATTCGCTGTGATGCCATACTCGGCACCGTCTCCGCGAACTGAAAGTTTAACTCGTCGGGACGTTTTATCCGACGCACACATTCCACTTGCCCCATGAATACGAAGTCCACGAGTCGGTCCGCTTGCTCCCACTTTGTCGGCAATTTCTGTGTCCAACAGGGTCACCGTTGACCCCTCGTCTAGTAAGGCATGAACTGACACTTGCCCGTTCGGGCCACATATGGTTACCGGTATCACTTTTAACAGTACTGAGTCATGTCCACACCACGTAGTATTTGTCACGGTTTGATTGTCATTATTCCCGCGCGACGTACCGGCAGATGAATTCACACGCGACGGATCGTGTAATAGTTTGTGGTGGGGGAGACGACACGAACCCACTCCGCACCATATGCGATATTTGCACGCACGTGTATGGTGGCTTACGTCTAAGCATTTGTGACAAAGACGGGCACTTTTCACTTTTTCCCAGCGTCCGGGAACATTTTTCTCTAAAAACACCGGACACTCCCGTATCTTGTGCGAGTTTGCACACTGTGCACACTTTTCGATTTTTGAATCACTTTGCGCAAACACTTGCTCTCTTCGTGGTCGCACTTGGGCACGAGCATTGTCAACTAGTCCCGAACGTGGTATTGCGTTTGTGAGCCTCTTTAAGAAGGCAGCTAATTGTTGAATAGTCGCACTTGTACTTTGATCGGCAATTTTGTCCAACCACGATACTCTTAACACAAGGGGCATTTTTGATGCTATTTCACTTAGAAGCGCGGGGTTAGAGAGATAGTCACTTTTTAAACTGCCGAGCGAGGCCACTACATTTTGCACAGTTCCCGAGAATTCAATTAACGCGTCATTTGATGCATCTTCAGGAAGCCGCGGTAACTTTTTTATTTTCTCAAGCATCAGTGTGGCGATTGTGTGAGCACTCCCGAACCGATGTTCTAAAACGTCCATAATTTCCGATACTTGTGTCGGATCCATTAGAAGTGGGCTTACAGCTTCGCGCGCCTTGCCTTTCAAAGCACTCTGAAGGCGCATTAAGTTCTCAGATTGCGTCATCCCACATGTAGATGTTGATTGATAGAATTGAGCGCGCCATGCTGGCCATTCCACGGCGTCTCCATAGTATGATGGGAGGTCCTTAGCGCTTGATTGGCGTGCAATGAGGGAGGCCATGCGATTTTCCTCTTCGGGTTGCTGCCGCGGACTCGCACCGTTTTGTGAGGCACGAAAAGCTTCCGTCATGATCGCTGCGAACTTTGTGAACGGGTTTGCTGGCGCCGTTTGTTCGGCTCCATTATTTACCCAATCTTGAGTGTGACGCGCCGTGTCATCCTCCGTAAGGTGACCCGGGAATGTCGCGTATGTATTGTTTGCTGTGGTCTGGCCGAACTGCATTTGTGGAAAGCCCGGCTGGTTGGAGGCTGCGGGGATGTGTAGGGCCCCTTGAGCTAAGGTTTGTGCCGGCTGTTGTCCGAATGATGCGCCTAAACACTCTGTGTTGATGATGGCAGGCTGCTGGAGCTGCAGAGGGGTTGTTTGGCCTTGCATCGTGATGTTGGATGCTGAAGACCGGTACTCTGCGCTATGCGTGGCACCTTGTAGGGCGCCTTGTCCACTGCCTTGTTGTGTGGCGCCTTGCATGGAGCCTTGTTGTATAGTCGCCTTCTCCAGGGAGGTGTCAGGTTCCATGGCAGGCACTTGTTTGGTCACAGGAACTTCGATTGAAGCGATGAGAGCATCTTGTAATTTCCGGTTGCGACGCCTCTCTGCTCTCAGTTCTCGCTGTAGTTGCTTGAGTAAATCTGCATTCAAAGCCTCGCTGTCTGATGATGAGTCATGGCTGAGCATCTCTACCGGAGAGTGGACATCCGCGGCGGCCGCATTTGCAGACGGGTCAACGGGGGGCCCGGTACTGCCAGCGGCTTGTAAATCGTCCTGTCCGGTTCCCTCCACTGTACTCTTCCCGGAGCGTAGAGATGGTGTCATCTTGGCAGCTGGAGACTAGATTATCCGGCTCGAAGGACCACAATATATCGGACTGATGTCCTCTATATTGACTATAAAATACGGGTGCTGGGTTTCTAGTCTATTCAGCAGTCCAAGGAAGTGTAAGGTTGAAAGTCAAAGGCGATTGCAGTTTTCAGGTAGTAAGAAGTGGTGCAAGAAGGTAGAGGCGGTCAGAGTAGGATGTTGCGCGACGATTGAAGTTCGGATAAGACTGACTTGACCAGAGTTTTGGCGCTCTATATATACGCTGCCGCGTGACCGTGCGCAGTATTGGTTGGCGCTTGACAGAACTGCCCCTTGAATGTTGGTGCATTTCTTTGTAGCTTCGTGTACTCTTAAATAAGGATTAAATGATAATTTTGGATTATACACGCAACATCACTCTCTTTTCCGCTTCATCTCGTGCAAACCACTTCTTTCTAGCATTTTTATTAACTTCAGAAAAAATTGTACAATATTAAACAGTGGGTATTTAGCCCGACATCAGTGTGAAAAAACCCTTATATCTATTTAATAAAAACAATCACATATTTAATTTTATGGCAATTGTATGGACGCGAGTCCAGCCTTTTAATTTATATATTTTTATTTAAAGTAGCTCTGGCAGGACTCGCGTAAATTTAATATTAATCACACACAAAATATTTATAGACAGATAATTAGCCAGCCATTTAAGAAGAAGCTCGTTGATTGGCTGTCCGTGCGCCATTGAAGTAGAGTGGGGGGCGGGGTGTTAGAACGGGCCTTCGGTTGGTCTCGAGTGGTCAGGGAGGGGGTAACGTCGTAAATACCCGCTGCATCTGGAACGCGTCCTCATTCGTTCTCGGACGGCCATGCCGATAAAGCTGTTGCTAAAGCAGCCATTCTTCGTATTGGATTGGTCACGTTCAGTACATTAGAATTAAACTCATAACCACATCAGAAAGGTCATTAAAAGCCATGAAAAAATATTTTTGAAATAGCCGGTAACCCTAACCTAACATAACCTATTTAACCATTTTTTATCATCACTCTTAATGACCTTTCTGAGGTGGTTCTGAGTTGGTTCCATTCTGAGTTGGTCGGTCACCGTTACACATATCTCCGCGCATACTTCACATTCATGTACGGGTGTTTATTAACAACTAGCTGACCCGGAAAACTTCGTACCGCCTCAGAATCAATAACTGTTGGGTTAAATTATTAGCTGAGTTAAATTCAGTTTTTTTAACTTAAAAAGTTCACAATGAAGCAATTATCGATGCGCAACTGTCCTTGCCTTGTTCTTGTCAGTATCAGAGATGACGTTGTGTACGGATTTATATTTTTTGTGATTTTTTTTTACTTTTCCACTTATTTACGGGAATTGCGTTTCATTTTATTTATACGTGTGAGGGAGATTCATTATAATTATTGTATTTTTCCTTTGGAGGGGTGCAGACATACGTTCACCATTTATCTCATTTTCGACTGTTGACATTTAGTGTGTAAGAAAGAGGGCTGTATTATATGTTTAAGAACAAAAGCAAAAAAATCAGCGCATTGACATTTGACATTTTTGATTTTTAGAATTCATTCACTATTCAATATTATACTTATCACAATATTGCTGCAGCTCTTTCAAAAGATTGAAAATCGTTCCATACAAAATGTATGAGGAAAAGAATTTTCTTCATAACTTTTTATACATGAATTTTTCTGATGTTTTAATAGCTATTCTGCTATTCGGAGTGGAGAAAAATCCAACAAAGCAAAAATCATAAAAATCGGTCCAGCGTTCTTAAGTTATAAATGGTGTAACTAACCCGACTTTGTTTTATATATTAAAGAAATTAACAGTAGGTCTAAAACCATAATGTTTGAATAAGAGAGAGTTCGATAAGTGTGCGGAAGATTGTTGTGAATTGTGAATACTTGGAGCAGGTGAATGAGTTTATGTATTTGGGAAGTATGTTTTCGAGAGAGAGGAAGAACTGACAGGGGTATTGATAGAAGGGTAAATGCAGGTAACTCAATTAAAGTAGGACTGAACGCGACAGTGAATTATTAAACTGGCAAGGATAAACGTAGACTAAATTCTGTAGAAATAGATAAATAAGACGAATAAAATAGATACTTAAGACGAATGTGTTGTAAAACCATGTGTATGACCGTGTGAAAAATGTGGAGATCTGCAAAGAATGCAAGGCTGATGTAAGCGAGTCTAACGAGTAAGCTTGAGAAAGAGACGTTTGGATTGTTTTGGCTCGCAGAGCGGATGAACGAAATAGGGAGTGTAAGGATATGATGCGAGTACGTATGGTAGAAGATTTCGGGAACGCCCGAGGAAGACACGGCACGACCAAGTGAACAAAGGTGTTAGGTCATGTCAAGAGTCAGAATAACAGAAAAGTATGTACGAGACGATTTATGTATGCGCAAGACGTGTGTGTTAAGTTAGTTTACCATGTAATTGAAGACTTTATTATTTAAAGTAAACTTACGACAATATTATGATTCGGCGAGGAAACCTCTTTTGAAAACTGAACTTATGGATTGTACACATAATGAAATAATATAAATATATATCTTCTTCTTATATGTAAAAATCTCGTGTCACGGTGTTTGTGGTCGTACTCCCCCGAAACTTGATCGACTTTTATGAATTTTTTATGTAAATTTGGTAGGTACGAGAATAGGTTTTAAAGTATATTTCATACCGTTAGGTGATTAAAGTATCTCTAACCAGAAAAAAAAAAATTGTCAATTTTTTTTTTTTTATATATTTATTTGGCATCAAAAAATATCTATAACCCCAAACTTTAACCCCCTACTCCCACCCTCCTATTTGTATGTTATTTAATGACAGATGGCTCTACGTCCGCCTCATCGAACTTTCATCCCCACATGCGCAAGACATTCACGAGAAGCGTCGCGTCATTGTGATATTTCCTTCGGCATCATGTTCTTGCGTTGGCAAACCATCGAGCTTATTTGTGTTGGCTAAAGAAGGACTAACAAAAAATATTGTACACTCAATTACTCTTCGAAAAAATTGATTTTCTTTATTTCATTTTCCTACTTTAGTTGGTATTTTTTTGTTTTTATCGGCGGTCATCGTCAACAGCGCTCCATTCCTCTTTCTGTCATAGATCCCATTCCCACACACTTACAATAAATTCGTTATTTTTTATTTAACAACCAAAATATTCACTAGAAATATTCTTTCTTCTTCTTCTTCTTTACAATATAAAATGAAGACGCTCCCGCTTTAGATCTTTTAAACTACGCAACGGATTTTCATGCGGTTTTCACCAATAGATAGTGATTCAAGATAAAAGTTTATATGTATAATACATGCATATTATTGTAGAGAAAAGTCGAGAATTCAAAGATTCAATTAAGGGAGGCGGGAATTGGTACCGCCGCCCCGGGAACCTTTATTGGATAACCAACACCTCTGCCATAGGTCACCCCAAGTGGTTCGCTACGTTTGGTGATTTAGCAGGGGTGCCCGATTTCATGGGGTGAGGTTTGTCTTCTAGATCATGGAGGCCGATAACCAGGACACACTGAACCCCAGATTCCTACCCACCCCTTAAACCCTTTTCCTTCCCAGAACTCTCCTATCCTTCTTTTACTTAAAAAACCCTCCACACAGCATCCCCAAAGATGACATAGGCCCTGAGGGAAATTATTTTCTCCTGTATGAAGCTCATGTAAAAAAAAGACAGCGAGCAGCGGGCAGCTGGCAAGCGGGCGGTGTCAATTTGATACGTATGCAAATTAACAGATGGCGTTGGTTATAAAGGTTGGGTAAGCCACATCAACGTGTGGCCGGGTCTGCTAGTAATTTATATGGCAGAACAACGTTTGTCGGGTCAGCTGGTATATAAATATTTTTTTGAAATTGTGTGTGCGTAAATTTTCAATTAGTTTAATCAAATTTTATTCTCTACGGATAAAACAAAGGGATTCTCAATCAGTATTTACTCTTCCGTTTCTTTTATTGAGTAAACTTTAGGATTGGTATTTATGTTAATGCTTATTAAAAATACGTCATGAATAATGAAATATTATCAATGGTATGAGAATAATGATTCCAGTTGAAAATAGAAAACTCAGTACATTTTAATTGTATTGAACGTCTCTGTATTGTGTATTGAAATATCAAATACAATCTTTCAGTGAAAACTTTCTTCATTATATTTTCCGATAATGCCCAGACCAAAATAAATTACCACAATTTAAATTAAAATCTCTCGTTATGGAAAAAGAAAATTAAACCAGAATTTTATAAGTTGAATGAAAGATTCGTTTGAAGATTAGGAAAGCAGAAGGCCGAACATTTCAAATCTCTTGCAACCATCTCCTTTGCTGTGAAACCAAATTCCGGCTTGGGTCGTCTCCTTTATTTGGTGCGCTCCTGGTATCTTCCTTTTTCAATGCTCGGTACACAAAAGTAATCCGGGTGACAGGAGGTATGGGGAGGTCTTTCCCTATCAAACGTTCTCTCTTTTATTATCGAGCATGCCCCTTCCAAACACTCGGAGAATTTTAAACGGCTTTGTGTATTGTGAAAGGCGAAGTTCACGTTTGTTCGGGCTAACTTCGTTAATCTGAATCATTTTTAACAAACAGATAGTACGAGACTAATTATTATATTGATCAGTACAAACTGGTAGTCCACAATGGTGTTCTGATACCAACACTGGTGGGTGGAAGACAGGCACGGAACTAGCAGAAGGATAAAACTCTGATTGCTTGGCAAAACCACATATTATGACCGTGTTGCAACTGTCGAAATCCGGAAAGAATGAATCTCTGATATAAGCATCGAATAACAATAACCCCTCAGGCCTCGATCATATTTCGTCAGAAAGTCAAAATATTTCCGTTTTGCAATAAAATCCAAATAAATGGAATTTATTTTTTTACATGAGCTCCACACAGGAGGCCCTGAGGAAAATATTTTTCCTTGAGGGCCGATGTCATCTTTGGGGATGCTGTGTGGAGGATTTTTTTTAGGAAAGGAAGGAGATGAGAGTTCTGGGAAGGAAAAGGGTTTAAGGGGTGGGTAGGAATCTGGTGTTCAGTGTGTCCTGGTCATCAACCTCCAAGACCTAGACAAACCTCATCCCATGAACCCGGGCACCCCTGCTAAATCACCAAACGTAGCGAACCACTTGGGGTGACCTATGGCAGAGGTGTTGGTTATCCAATAAAGGTTCCCGGGGTGGCGGTACCCATTCCCGCCTCCCAAATTGTAAATTTCCGATCATATCTAAAAAATTTTTTTTTCGAACGGTGATGAAATACTCTTTCAAATTTTATTATCTTACATGTAAAAATGAAACGCTGAATGTGTTGCTGAGCGCATAACTTTCGTACGATTGCACCAAATTGGATAATTCTTTTTTTTGTGTGTTCGTTATTATCAGGACAAGGTTTTTATAAAACTTCCGGTGAGCTCTGGCATTATGAAATTTGTATAAAAAAATTGCTATTGGTGGCACGCGAGGAAGCGGCTATTGCTATTGAAAGCGGGAGAGAGGGAGAGATAGGGGAGGGGAACCTGGGAGGGGGGGAGGGGAACTCGGGAGGGGGGTTCGCGGGACGGGGGAAGGGGGGGGAGTGGGGAGAGGAAAGGTGGAGGTGACGGAGTGGGAACGGGAGAAAAAAAGGGGAGGCTGAAGGGGAACGGGACGAATGGGAAAGGACACTCAGGGAGAAACAATTTCTTTATTAAATGGCATAGCAACGCATGCCGGGACCAGCTAGTCGGAAATAAATATGTAATTTTTTAAACATAAAAATTTAGAATGCTAACATAAAAAGTTTTAAAAATGGTTCGCCTTACTTTTTCAGGCTAAAATTACTGCTAACGAAAATGAAAAAAAATACACAACAATTTTATTGAACAAAAATATTATAAACGTTAGCATCACCTCACTTTTTGTCGTTTCACATAAAAATAATTAATACAAAATTCTAAAAGTTTCATAAATATTTTGCAAATTGCGGTCGTAAACTTTGATTTCATACAGGTATACATTTTAATCCTTTCGTGGTTGACTTTTAGATTTGAATATAAAGCGTGGTATTTCCTTCTTTTAACACCGTTTAGATCATATTTCTCACTGTGACATTTAGATCATAATTCTCAAATTAATATTTGAGGTGCGTCAGGCGCGAAGAGAATGTACGATATTAAGTATGAAAGTGAATGAATCAAACAGTGCCAAGACAGAATTCTTTGGCGGTTCATCCTCTCTAATTCATTCACGTGGAAACCTGAATAATTATTTTTGAAGTAAAACTTCTTTACGCACGCTTGACTTGGGGAATAAGCTGGCGAATGCGTGACGAGAGCGTTACGAAAAGCGAGGCGAACGCTTCGTATATTACTGTAGGGGCAAGAGAGAGAGGTGCGAGCACACGTTTTCTTTCTCTCTTTCTCTCATAGCCAGTAACGTTACAGAGTGCAGGCCTATTGTCTGTATCACACTGTAGGAGCAAGACAGAGCAGTGCGCACCCACATTTTCTTTCTCTCTTCCTGTCACATTGATGGAACAGAAGTTTTACTTCAATTGTGTGGGCTAAAGCACACTCGTTTTTTTTTTTTGGATTCAAGTGTTGACAAAAATCTTGCAATTCCACGTTGCAAATAAATATCCTGACAAGCTTTTTATAAAACCTTAATTTTTTACAGCACTCTCAAGTTCTTATTTTTATGTAACCTGTACCGACCTTCACGTCAATTGAAAAACATGTCTTGGGTAATAAAATAAAAACAAAAAAAGTAATTCCATGTCTGCGAATAAAACATAATAATATCTAATATTTCTTCGGATCAAAAATACCGAGCATTATATTGAGGTAACATTTCATTTCAAAGTTCTGCGAAACTTTATTTCAATATTATTATAAGGTTCGCTTTTTGTTTTCGTACCATTTGAAAGCTTAACCTTACAATTTTATCCAAGAAATTCTTTCATATAAAACGTTCGCTTACAGTAAGCAAAATTTTTCTTTACTGATACCAACTGCACTAGATAGAATTATGTATAATTAGAACTCTAAGGAATTATGGTATAAAGCATAGTTTGAAGACACTCAAAGCAAAGTGTTCAGGGTTCTACTCTTTTATTTGTCGATAAATATCTCAGTTTGTGCGGCTCGTGGTTATAAAAGCTGACGACAATTGGACAAAGTTAGATTTTGTGTTCACTGCAACGTTGCACCTTCGTTATTGAGCTTTCCGTAAAATAAAACCTCCAGTTTCACTCACCCTGGCGCCATCTGTGTTCAAGTTCTAAAGATTTTTATCGTAAGAACACTTGGAATCATTGCAAATATGGCCGTCGTTTAGAAAATCGATAGTTTAGCTTTAGTTTCACACTAAATGAACAGAAAACAATGTTCGTGTTCATTAAATATATAACACGATACGGCATTTTTAAAATCCGTGAATCCACTGACTGGTTAATAGCTGAGTGAGCATCGCGTTTGGGTCCCACCCAGGCATCGTATGTTCGATTCCTCGGCTGGCTCAGTCCTCCATCACAACACAAGCAACTTTTTCCGCTTATTTTGGTGGTAGTAGAAGATTTCCAAATATTGTCAGGTTATTCGTAATCTGGGAATTTTTGTCTTTATTTTTAAAAAATATGTGTTTAAATAAAATATGTACCTCTAAAACAATCTGTTTCTTATCTCTCGATGAAAATTGTAAAGCTCTCGAACGGTGATCGTTGGGATCACCTGTTCTGTGTAAATTTTACATCAATGCAACAAATTTTACCTCTCTGCTTCATTTTCCCAATGAGAAATAGAACTTTGAAATATCGAATTATCTTTACGAATAACATTTTAAAATCAATTCAATTTATTCATTATAAAATTAAATTTTCAAAACGTTTTTAAAGAGAAAAAATATTAATATTAGATAATTAATAAATATTATTATTAAATATCCCACTACAAGACTTAAAATATAATTTATTATTAAATATTCTAAAAATACACACACTAGAAGACAGACATAAAATAAACCTTAACATTTTTATTCAAAATACTTAACTCTAAATTTGACTGTTGCGAACTATTGCAACTCATAAACTTACGAATACCGACAGTAACTACACGACAAAATACACTATTCTACTGTAGCATTCATAAGCGGAACTACATTGCCCACTCTCCGATACAACGATTTCACGCTATGGGAAATCAGTACTCAGGTGATATTGACATATTTAACATAAACTTGGCGAATTTAGTTGATCTTGTAAAAAACTTATTCCAAAACTATTCCTAAACATATATTGTAAACCTATGAAATTGCTGTATTTTTGTATATTTATTGTAACCGACGTGTTACGCACCCTCATTTTTTAATTTTAAGTTTATCATTTTTATGTCTTCTTTTTCATGTACAATGCCCCGGTGCAACAAATAAAGCCTGTGTGCCAGGTTGCCACCGGGAGACATTTTAGACTTCTATTTTTTACAAATGATTTATGATTATTCCGCCTCGAAGGCGACCAGGCTGCCTTGCCTCCTTTTTATTTTTTAATTACGCCCCTTTCTGGCCACTAAACTCGTTAGTACCGTGCCGCCAGCAACGATCTTTCGCCAAAACATTTTATCATTTTTAATATGTCTTTTCCTTTATGTACAATGCCCCGGTGCAACAAATAAAGCTTTTGTGCCACCGGGAGACATTCTAA
Source organism: Limnephilus marmoratus (assembly GCA_917880885.1). Taxonomy (NCBI): domain Eukaryota; kingdom Metazoa; phylum Arthropoda; class Insecta; order Trichoptera; family Limnephilidae; genus Limnephilus; species Limnephilus marmoratus. Next base: position 48,094,743 of record OU862918.1, on the reverse strand, counting down.
ACTCATTATTATTTATGACATTTCCGCCTCAAAGGCGACCAGGCTGACTAGCCTCCTTTTTATTTTAATTTTTAATTATACCCCTGAGAAGGGCCATTTTTTCCGGCTCCAAGCCAGAGCCAGTATCAGGACCCTGAGAAGGGCCATTTTCCCGGCTCCAAGCCAGAGCCAGTATCAGGACACTGAGAAGGGCCATTTTTCCGGCTCAAAGGAAGCGGCGGCTCCGCCAAGCGGACTGCCCTTCCTCCGTTGCCGTTCTGTTGTTATGCCACAGCAGGAAGCGGCGGCTCCGCCAAGCGGACTGCCCTTCCTCCGTTGCCGTTCTGCTGTTATGCCACAGCAGGAAGCGGCGGCTCCGCCAAGCGCACTGCCCTTACAAAATATATTTTTTAACATTACTCAACTCACACACCCCGTAGGACAATAAAACAAAGACGTTTTATTACAGAGTCCTGACGGGCATTCAGGGAAACAAATTTAAACCTCTAACTCTGAAACTGCCAACGCTATATGCATTTGCGCAAAAATTTTGGACTTAGAAAATTTCCAATCAAAAAAACAGTCTTTTCCCATTTTAAAAATCCAGGAACCTCGTAAGATGACGAGACAAACAGGTTTCGGTAGCCAGTCTTATGAGGGACCTGGGAAAAATACTAACTTCTTTATATCACTTCTCAAACTTAACTTAACATCAAATACCTACCAACAAATTGTAAACATTTCTAAAAACATCTCTAATTGCATCGAACCAAAAATCTACGGGTAAAGAATACCCGTACAAACATGTTAGAATTAAGAAATCTATTATAAAAACTGTATTATAACCTGTATAATTATTATAAAATAACAATTTTAATCGACCAGTTTCAAGGAAAGGTCGACAAAATAGGCGGCCCACAGAAAACCGGCGCTTATATACTTGCGGGCGAGGTCAAACCCCCCACCACAAATATGTATCATATGACCACTTTTCATCCCAAATTTGGGTATAAAAGCAGGCACATTTTTGGGAATAAATTAGTTCTTCTTCAACAGTCAACTCGTGTTTTATTCCTTCGGAAGTTTTTATCACCCAAGCTGCCTCCCGCCGACCTCTGCCTGTGTTCAGTCCTGGTGCCACACTCTTCTAGAAAGCCGGCCCTACTTTGGCAACCGCCAAGCACCAGGATCAGGCAGAGGATTAGACACATCCAGTGTCCTACACTCATCAGGCACTGGGTGCTGGGAGGTCAGTTTTTATTATTTTTATTTCATCACCATCCTGTTCGTGCACTGAAACCCGGTCCTATTTTTCAGTTCTTGTGAAGACGCTGATACGTCTAGTACATTTATGATTTGCTTGCTTTTTTATCTAATTTTATTTTTATTATTTCTTATCTGTTTTATTCCTAAACATACTGTTTTTCTGTAAACCTATGAAATCGCTGTATTTTTGTATTTTTATGACTTGTGTGCTTTATCTAATTTTATTTTTATTATTTCACTACCAAACATGTAAAAGCCCTTTGGGCGTTAAATAAATAAATAAATAAATAAATAAGCAGATTTAAGCAATTTAAAGAAATTAATCAATTTTCTTTCACAAGATGTACCTTGTAGGCGTGTTTCGTCTAGTACTGTATTAAAATATAACTAGCCGTTGGAAACAATAGTTATATTGTTTCAACGTCCAACGCTGTTGAAAATAATTAGCGCCAACAGTTGAAAAATAATACCTACATGCGAATATTATTCTACGCAGTCATCGATTCAACTGCCTAATAAATAAAAAGGGTTAAGAGTTTGTACTTCGTGAACAACATTACTCGATATTTTAAATGGTCTTTTGGTATTGTACGTACCTACTGGACGATTTTTTTTATTTTCCCATCCAATACAGCCGATGCGCAGCGCCAGGGAACAATCAAATTTATCAATGACAAGCAAAAAATAACCTATTGATAATTATCAACGCGGGTCGCCTAACAGTTACGTTTTGTACCTTGTTTTCAACGGTGTTGGAATGATAAAATCAAAAGGGTCAAGAGATCACACTTCGTGCACGATATTATACCCAATTAGACATGATCTTTTGGTAATGAATGTACCTACTGCACGTTTTTTTTTATTTTACCGTCCAATACGGCCGATCCGTAGCGCCAAGCAACAAGCGAATTTATCAGTGACAAGCAAAATATATCTTCAACGTTATAATTATAATATTTCAACAGGGTAATATTTTCAACACCGAAACCAACGTCTTCCAACAGTTTCAACTTTCAACGTTATTATAGGATTATTATTACGTGAGTGGGGCGTGGGGCATAGTACATCAATGATTCGGGAAACCACCCGTTAAAAGGGATTCCTTAATACGATTTTTATATATTTTTTGTTTGTTTTTTGTTAGTATCGTGTCGATCTCCTATTATAGTTGTGTCAACGTCGACGTTATTTTCAACAGCTATTTTCAACAGTTGAAAATTGCCAACGGTAACGACGTTGGCGTTGGATAGAATTATCGTCAACGCCCAGTACTAGTTTCGTCATCCAATTATGGGCCTAATTTTTGCCTATAACTACGTACAAAACTACATACGACCATAGAATACAGAATATAATACGGAAACACTTACTTCTAGTATATATTCTGTATACTACGGTTACGCAAGATGGCAAGATATATTTTTTCGGGAAAGAAGTTAGAAAAGGTAAAGATTTGACAGAAAATGATTTTATCTACTAGCACCCTCATAAAATACTTTATCTGCAAACCTAACATTACATAAACATAATTATGTTAATCTTTCTCTTGTGCGAAGTGCAATAAAAAACTAACGTTATTACTTCAAGATTATAATTTATGACAAGTGTTCGATTTTGAAAACTTCGAGGTTTTCTATTGAAGAAGATTTGACAAACGCGAGGCAGGAGTGGCGGCAATAAAAATAAAGATAATAAAGAATGGAAATAATTGTTTTGAGGTTGAACCTCGACCAACAGAAGGAATGACCAATAAACCTATTTTATAGTGAAGAAAGAGTAATTGTGTTCGTTTTACAAACGATATGGAGAAGATTTCTCAAACAGAAAATTTAAAATTAAAGTATACGGAGTTTTACAACAAAATTAGCCTCCGTTTTCTTCGGCATTCAAAGGTTTACAACAATATAAATCTTATTCCAACCTATTTAGCAAACTTTTATATCCTAACAAGGTTCAACTAGTGAGAAAATTCATACAAAGCCTTTCCCCCATACTTCCTACAACCATCTCCGCAAGTGCCCGCTTTTATCTCCCAGCACTAAACTTTAATCCAATTTCATGTTTTATTATCTCCACTTAGCTTTCTGCATTTGGATTTTTTATTCTTCCATCTCCTTTTTCGTTCTCCGCTCCTGGTAACTATTTTTCAAGTTCAGCTGGCTTTTTTCTCACGCTGCAAGGCCCGGTACAGTGTCAGCCAAGCGAGAGACTTAATTAATTTGTACGATTAGCGACAATTTATATTAAAAGACTTTTGTCTTCCTTAACGCTGATCGATGGATTACTTTAATGAGAGAATTTTATTAAATATGTCTGCATAAATTAATTGTGACAAAAATACGTTTCGCAAAGCGAAAATATTATTGATTGCGTTAAGTACATACATATATTCTTGAATACATACATTTCTTCTAGCGATACTGCTCTACAGAACAGCCGAGCGATCTTTTGTGTGATCTATTTTGTGAGATCTCCTGTCAGATTTATGTGATGGCTGTCAATTGCTTTTTCTATGGGTATCAGGTCAGCTTCGCCAATGACATCGGCCTATAGAAAAATCAAATAACAGCCATAGAAAATCACAAAATCTGACAGGAGATCTCACAAAATAGATCACACAAAAGATATAGAACCGCACGACAGGTATAGCAGAGCTATATCGCACATCCCGTAGAAAAGTGTCGTAAGTCGAAATTTTCTATTTTACGTTTTATTCCTTAAAAGTAAAGTGATTGTGATTATCTATGTCCCACGAAAACTGTATTTGTTAGATCACTCCATCTCTGCAAGATGTCGCTATCATCTCTTTTCGACGGTGACCCGACAATTCGTCCTGCGAAATTTCATCCAGCGACAGTTTATCCTGCGACAGTTCATCCGGCCGACAGTTCATCCTGCCGACAGTTCATCCTGCCGACAGTTCATCCCGCCGACAATTCATTCGGCGACAATTCATCCTACCTGATCATTTAGAAGATTTTTATTAAGTAAGTATGCAAAGAGGATATACGGCCGTACAACCAAAATCGAAATACTTATATCTGAAGGCATCTTGAGTGGAAATCCGCTGTAAAAATATTTTTACTAACAATAATTTCGACTCTCCGAAGAAGCATGCGTGAATAACAAAATACGACATACTTATACTTATAGGTTATACTTATAGGTTAGGTTAGGTTAGGTTAGGTTAGGTTGAATTGTCAGGATGAATTGTCGCCGGATGAATTGTCGGCGGGATGAACTGTCGGCAGGATGAACTGTCGGCAGGATGAACTGTCGGCCGGATGAACTGTCGCAGGATGAACTGTCGCCGGATGAATTGTCGGCGGGATGAACTGTCGGCAGGATGAACTGTCGACAGGATGAACTGTCGGCCGGATGAACTGTCGCAGGATGAACTGTCGCCGGATGAATTGTCGCAGGATGAACTGTCATGGAACCCTTTTCGATGGACCGCTTGTTCATCATTCATTCATTTGTTTATGATATATAATTTAGTATATATCGATCGTCTAGGTGATTAGTCAGACACATCCAAATACTAAGTTTTGAGATGAAGAAATCAGTATTCGAATGCTCGCGATAAAAAAGCTATAAAATAACACCGGAAAGTATCACCGTTTTGGATATTTCTTTCTAATAACCCAGAAAAAATCGTTTTTTGTTTATTTCACTACAAGCTTTTCTCCATTATAATTGATTTGGTGGTGTTTGTGAGTAATCTGAATATTGTACCAGATAGAAAAGGTACTCTTTTATATATAACTGCACACTCAAATCAAATTTTTATTTCGGACAAGTCTGACTAATCAACTAGACGATCGATATATTTATGATAATAGCATTGAATTGTGTAGTTAGAAAGCGAAATATATCTTTAATTAAGTATATTTTTAAAAAATTGGACATTATATTTTTGAACCAATCAACGAAGTGTAACTTTATTCTTCGATCACACATCCAAATAGTCAGCATTTCAAATTGCTAAACGGGGAACAATCCAATTTCAAAACAATAATAAAGCAGGAAAATTTTTTTTAAATTGCGGGGAAATGCTCATAATTGTAAATGCTGCTACCCGGAGAGCATCCCGCAGGATAGGTTACCGCCAATTATGTTAATTCCCCCCGCTCGCAGGGTCGCTCCAACTATAATTGTTACGCACGACTGAGTGAGAAAATTTACTAATTTTAACTATTTTACAAGCGCCAGCGGAATGCAAATAGGCTCAGCCGACAGCACGAGATCTGATTTATACTTTTAAATTACCCAGATGATACTGTTTGTGGAAAATAAAAATACCAATATTTATGGAAATTTTAATATTATTTTTTTTATTTAATCAAAAATTACAAAAAATAAGTACTTTAGATGGGGTCATAAGTATTTTTTGATCCTAAATAAAAAAAAATACAAAATTAAAAATGTTGTCATAAAAATTGAATTTATTTTTCTGGATAGGGACACCCTAATTAAATATACTTTAAAACCTATTCTCATACCAATCAAATATACATATAAAATTTCATTGAAATCGGTCAAGCTTGATATGCTTGGTGTAACCCTAAGTGACCAGCTCAGGTATGGGGGCTCCATCGAAGCCAGAGTAAAGTTAGCCTCCCAAAAACTGGGCGTACTGTACAGGGCCCGCAGATACTTTAATAGTACACAACTGCTAACCCTGTACAAATCGCAAGTGCGCCCCACGGTTGAATTTGGCAGCCACCTCTGGTCTGGAGCTCCAAAATACCTGAAAAATACCCTCGACTCTGTGCAGAAACGGGCGGTCCGTTTGATAGATTCTCCCATCTTAACAGACGGATTGCAATCTTTAGAGCACAGGCGTCGGGTGGGAATGCTATCCTTGTTCTACCGGTATTACAATGTAAGATGCTCCGAGGAACTAGCATCATTGATCCCTTCGGCACCGGTGCATAGTCGGGAAACACGCCAAACGCGTGCCCAACATTTGTACACAGTTGACATATGTCACATGAGAACGGGTCGTTTCTTCGACTCGTTCTTGTGTTCAACAGCTCGGCTGTGGAATGATTTGCCGGCCTCAGTGTTTCCTCCTTCCTACAACATGGGTCTCTTCAAGACCAATGTTCATTCCTTCCTCTCCTCAAAAAGACCCTCCACACAGCATCCCAGATGACATAGACCCTGAGGAAAATTATTTTCCTCAGGGCCTCCTGTGTGGAGTTAATGTAAAAAAAAAAAAAAAAAAAGCCGTTTCAGAGAAGTGCGACCACAAACACCGTAACACGTGATTTTTATATACGAGAAGATATAACGTATTTTCCCTAAAGCGACTGCACTTTGTATATAAGTACGCCGGGGGACCAATTGTCGGCGGATCAACTGTCAATGAACTATTTTTCTCTCGTCTTAGAACTAACCGTAGAAAGACTATTCACATTTAATAATCACGATAGGTAGGAGTTTTTTCTAAAAACAGTTCAACATTTATTCGGTATCATGATTCCTGCTGCTGAGAGCTGCGTTTTCATCCAACCTCTCGGTGTAAAGTAGGTATGTATTACAATGGAGCTATCAGCGGTTCGTATGTATTACGTCATATTTCCAACATTTCAATCCGGTCGAGAAATAAATTGTAAAATCCCTATTCACTAACAAATCCCAATCAAATTTGGCTTTCTTCCGAATGGATACGCCCAGACCCCGCCCGGCCACGGCCCCGTGTGGAGGTGAGCCCTAGTTGATGTAGTGGCACATGGCTTTTATTGGAATGTTTTATTATTATATCTGTTGTGAAATTCTGACAATATCAGACTATTTGATATCAGGACTGAAATAGGCTTTTTTGTATTAAAGATTACAGCTATTGCTGACGGTAAACCGACAAATATTAGATTATAAATTGGTGGTGCTGAGTAAAATGCTCTCCCAGGTGGTGGCTGACCGGTGAGAGAAAATCAGAGAAAGTAGGATACGTTTTAAGATTTTCACGGCCAACAGTATTTTCGTTATTTATTTTTGGGGTGTTAAGCTTCTTTAGCCAACGTTTTGGACATCGTTGCAGTGTCCATCATCAGGACAGATCCGGCAGATCCTGTCCCTCATGATGGACACTGCAACGATTAGTCCAGTAAAGGAAGGAGTTGTAGAGTGCGTGAGCAGGAACCTAAGCGATTCTTTCAGGACTTGTTTAGGGTGCTTAGGGTGTGAACATACTAAAAGTCCTGACGTCTAGGTGGTGAGCTAGAGGGGGGGAGGGGGGGGGGGAAGGTCCCGATTTTCGGGTTTCCGTTTATATCTCAAAAACGGTGCGTCGCAGAGGAAAACTTTTTCAGAATAAGTAAAAGCTCATAAGATTATCTACAACTTTTATTCTATACGTAATTTTGGAAGTTCCAGCCGTTTTTGAGTTATACGTTCCACAAATATCAATATTTTCTAAAAAAAACATTTTACCTCACATTTTTCATCAAACATTCCTTCATATCGTCTAAAATATTCATCTAAGAAAGAAATTTATTTGAAAGACGTTGTAAATAATTTAATTATCTTTTAGAATATACAAACATATGTAAATAAATCTCCAACCAGTAAATATTTACAGCAATTTTAAGCTTTTTCGTAAAATGTCGTCATTTTCAGAAAAAGCTGTTTTTTCTTACCAAATTATTAAGACGAGTTTTTTCTTCGTGGGAAATTCCTTATTAATTTTTGCACGCAAGAAAGCAGGTAAGTTGTTCTCGAACAGATGATTAGTGGAATTCATTTTATAATCATTATTATTGTGATGGGTGATTAGGTTAGTCGTCGGAGATGCTACAATAACGTGCTACGATGCTGTTCGAGTTGGTGAAAAGGCAATGAATGCGATAGTGGGCTTGACATTCTCAGACATCAAGTTGTCCCGCAAAGATCGGACTTTCCAATGTCTTTTGTCAGCTCGTCGATAAAAATTCAAGATGAAAAGGTTGCAAAAAGTTTTCCTCTGCGACGCACCGTTTTTGAGATATAAACGGAAACCCGAAAATCGGGACCTTCCCCCCCCCCCCACCTCCCCCCCCCCAGCTCACCACCTTGACGTCAGGACTTTTAGTATGTTCACACCCTAAGCACCCTAAACAAGTCCTGAAAGAATCGCTTAGGTTCCTGCTCACGCACTCTACACCTCCTTTTGGACCATTCGTTTACTGGACTAGATGTCCGAAACGTTGGCTGAAGAAGGAGGTAGCGCAACATGGCATAACACACCAAAAACAAATAACGAACAAACAGAGAAAGTAGCTCCATTTCTGTTTCACAGAAATTCTCATGTAACATTGTCATCAAATGGCCATTCAGCGCCATTTTATATTGACGACATTTGAAAGGTCACCGTTAAACGCCGATTCTAGGTGCGTTATAGATTTCTATCCAATAGCTGACATGCATGAAAACATAATACATAGTTGTCCTCTTGCTGATCACAATTAATTTAAATGCTGAAATTGTTTATATAAATACAAGTTTAAAGAAATGGCACTGAATGGCCTTTGATGGCTTTTTCACGCGTGAATCTGTGAAAATAAAGTTATAGAAAGATTATTTCACAGAATTTGAACTAAATCATCGAATTTTAAAGTTAATATTCAAGTTTCGTGAAAGAAAGAAACAACCGGAAATGATTATGAAATAATATTTACAATTGGATTTTACAGAGCTTGAATACCAACTTTGAAATTTTAGGAATATTTTGTGAAACGAAAAACAATAACGCAATTCAATCAAATAAAATTTACTTGCGTACGCTGGGATTCGAACCTGCGAGCGTCATACCCCTCAGCCTCGGAGGCCATCAAATTAAACAATTAAAACACTTTAAAATAAACACTCAAAATATCATCAACCAATGCATATAATTTATTTTTTAAGCTATCTTTTTTAGCATCGTTGTGATTGAAACTCGATGAAACGAAAAGGCGATACTAAAAAGAGACAAACACATACATCTATAGGATTTAGTCTGCGAGAGAATGAGATAGAATAATCAGTTTCTTCTTTGTGCAGTGCTAGCCTACCCACTCATGTCTACTTTAGATTTCTGAAGGTTTCACTTCTACTACGTGTGTATTGCACACGATTTTTTTTATTTCTTTATTCATTGAATTGTTAAGGCTCCCAACCGGGCCGGAAAAGAAGAAGATAGAGAGATACGAAATTACGAATGATTGCGAAAATGTTTAATAAAACACGACTCGTTTAAAATAGAGCAAAAATCTCGCGGGCATTATCTTAAACAACATTTAAAGAAACACTGTGAATTTTTTCATACATATAACTTGTAAAATAACTGTAACAAACGTGTTTATAATAATTTTTGGAGCATAATTTGCGATTTTTTTAATCGAGGGAATTTTATATAATTTGCGTTTCGGCGCGGGCAAAGTCTAGATATTATCTTCAAGAATAACATATATTTTTTAAGAGCTTTAAAACTTACCGTGTTTAAGGGAAATATGTAATAAATCGGTAGAAATCCGGGTTGCGGGCCCTTAATTATATAATTTGAGGAATTTTCGACCACCATTCTAGGCACAACCCCGTTTTGTGGTGGTCGACAATGCTTTATTGTTCTTAAGCTCTATTCAAATACTATTTCAAAAGATAAACTTCATTAACATTATTTAATTTTTTTAAATCCTCAGTTGGAATTTGTTTCATGTGTCTACGAATTTCCACCCAGTTGGAGTTAGAGACTAGACAACATAAAAGCAGATTCGTTAGCAGTTGGTTTCAGAATAAAAGTGGGTAACTTTGTTCCCAGACCTCGCCTATAAAAGTGAAACATGCATAGATCAAGGGGTCGCGATATAAAAACGTTTTCGCACGGTGTGCATTTTCCCGCGCAATCTAGTTTGTGTGTCCCGAAATGATTTTTCATTTATAATTTTCCGATACCGGCCTTGGAATGAAACGGGCTGTCCAGTCGGAAGTAATTTGATTTGTAACATTTTTGAAATATTGGCGTTTTATTTTAAATATCGACTGCGAAAGGGTGAAATGAAATAACTTAACATGAAAGAATGTACAAAATGTAAAAAAATCTGGGTGTAAAAGAAAAAATTCCTTTATTTTACTCTAAAAATCGTACAAAAAAAAATTTGTCTTGATTAAATTAGACATAAATAAATTAGATGGCCGGCGTAGTGCAGCGGTAAGGCGCTTGACTCGCATTCCGAAGGTCGCGGGAACGAATCCCGGCGTGGCAAATAAATTTTATTTGATTAATTTGTGTTATTTCACAATTTATTCATTTAAAATAATATATAATATATTTGCGGCACGTTCCAGAGTGGAAGATACTCTCAGTATCGCCCTGGTGGAAGACCACCATTCAGAATTGAAACGTTGCTTGAAATGGCTTTAGCCGTGTTTGGTGACCAGATCTGAATAGCCGGGTAGTCCTCTTCCCTATCTCCTTCCTCTCCCCACAATTTTCAGCCTCACATCATACCCCAATTGGGGATGCCATAGTCTCACTGGCTCCAGACGGGAGCAGTTGAGACTCTTGTGCGGTATTCACATTAAAAAAACGACATCTACTAATTTAATATGTGAAAACTTTTTGGCGTGCATTAATTCCTTTTGAGGTGTTCTGTTTTTTTTATGGGGTTGTGTTCGTGAATTTATTCAATAATCTCATTTCCTTTTTATTTTTTTCAAAACTTTATGAGTAAAATCTCAAATTATAATATTTAATTAAATGAAGACAATATTAGCGAAACTCAATAGAAAATCTGGAAAGATATTGGCTCCACTGGGACTTGAACCCAGGTTAAGCAAATAAGCTTATAAGCAAATAAGCAAGTAAGCAAAGGGTCCTGGGTTCGAGTCCCAGTGGAGCCAATATATTTTTTCTGATTTTTCTGTCTCCAGATTTTCGATTGAGTTTCGCTAATATTGTCTTCATGTAATTAAATATTATCATTTCCTTTTATTCGAAAACATATTTTCCATATTTTGTCCACAAAAATTAAAGTTTTTATATAAAGAGGATTATCGCCTGTTGAATTAAATTGTTCACAAGGCAAGACATTGCAAGAAATAGCCATGATAAAATAATAAAAAAATATGCATAAACAGTTACCACATTACGAGCATAGAAAATCATATTTGAAAGAAGTTTATTGCCGCAACCGAGATGTACAAAATACAAATTCTTATGCATATTAACATTTTGAATAAATTTATTTAGCAATAAAAATGCATCAAAAATCATAATAATAAAACATAAAACGTTTAGAAGGTCGAAATAAGCGGGAATAAAATTCCCCGACATAACCAACATGGCTGCGAGCTATGCATCAAACCACGTGCGCTTGCAATAAATATACTTAAGAGCGTTTAACCAGCCAGCGGACGAAAATCCACATTTCATCGAAAGTTGTTCTTACGATCGTGCAGGGCGGTTACAATGAGAAAGATTAATTATTCTCCGTACCAGCTTTTTAAATTATAACTTAATATCGAATTTATTTCAATTCAAATTAGCTTTAATTTATACCTTCATCCAAAAATGCTGAAAGGCGTGATGATAAAACTATTAAAATAATGTACTTTTTGTAGTTATTTTTTGATTATAAGTATTTATCATTTTTCAATAATGTCTAAATTTAATAAGAATGTTAAAAAAATCTGAAATATATTAGTTTGTAAGTGCGCAAATAAATACACAAACGGACCAATTTTCGCCAAGAAACACATGTACGTACATATTTTTTAATGATTTTATTGAATCTAAAATTAAAATTCTAAAACATATGTTTGCTAGATAATGTATTGATTTATTTTACTGCATGATTTTATTATTTGAAATGGGTGTGGTATAATACAAAAACTTTTTTGAAAATTTAACAAATCTGCCAACGACCTATGGAATAACCTTATTATACTAAAAATTTAAAAAAAATCTCAACATTTATTACATACGAATGCTAGATAAAAGAACAATCTTTCGAAATCCATTTATAATTTTTTGTGGAAAAGAGTCAATACGTCTAAAAACTTTTTTGAAAATGACGTATTTTCCGGTTTTCTCTGGTAATGCCCTCATAAAAGGTGGGGGTCTTTTTCAAAATGTCATGTTAAGTTCAGTACAACCACTATACATTATACATATAGCTTCTGAAAACAAAATTTGTAACTTTTTTAAAGAAATTAATATCATTTATTTTTTTTCCATTGTTACATAAATCACTTATGTTATCAAAAATACTCACTCTTGCACGTCAGCAAACGCCCACAGGCGTCAACGGTAGTCGAAAGATTATAAAATATACATCATTGAAGAAGAAGATAATAATAATAATCTAATCGAAAATATATATTTTTTTATGAGCTCCACACAGGAGGCCCTGAGGAAAACAATTTCCCTCAGGGCCTATGTCATCTTTAGGGATGCTGTGTGGAGGGTTTTTTTTAAGGAAAGGAAAGAGGGGAGAGTTCTGGGAAGGAAGAGGGTTTAAGGGGTGGGTAGGAATCTGGGGTTCAGTGTGTCCTGGCCATCCGCCTCCAAAACCTAGACAAACCTCACCCCGTGAACCCGGGCACCCCTACTAAATCACCAAACGTAGCGAACCACTTGGGGTGACCTATGGGACGGTGGTACCCATTCCCGCCCCCAAATTGAAATATGAAAGAGAACAAGACACAGATAAACAGAAAAAGATAATGGTCGCAACTGGGACTCCAACCCAGAACCTCTCGTCTGTCCGGGACGTGCGTTTACCAATTCCGCATTTGTTCTCTTTCATATTTTCGTTTAGATTATTAGATTTTTTTTTATTTATTATGGAAAATCAACAGATATTTTACACGTATAATAATAATATTAATAATAGACATAATATCCAATGACAGATTTTCACATAATTAAAATTATATTTAAAAAGTAATACAAAAAAGTAAGGGTCCTGTACCCATAAGAACTTAACAAAAATATAAAAATTATGAAAATTATTCAAAAAAAAGATATAAAAACAAAATAAACTATAAATCTGCTTACTAAATTTCAAACAGAAGTATTCAGAGTCAGAAATCTGTTCTCACTCCACAACAACAATAATAATAATATGTACATTGTACAAATTGTACATACCTACAACTCAAGAGTGAATACAATAGTAAGTCGAATGACAAGTATGCGACTGGAAAGGATTCACAGCAATAACATGGTAACTTGCAATACGATCAAAAAATTATTTAATGTTGGCTATGACGTACTTTTTTAAGAAACTTAAATTACATGAGAATATGTCTATATTATTAAAATTCTTATCCAATACATTGCATGCTCTGAATATAAAAACATTTTGTCTGAGATTAGTAGAACATTTTTGATGATGAAAAAGTGATTTTTCTCTGGTTCTAACATCTGGGACTCTAAAATTAATCTCAGCCAAAAGGGGCGAACAATCAATAAAACCATTGATAATTTTATGAAGATATATTAGACTGGGAGGCGATATAGGTAAACCCTACGTCATGGAGTACACGGATGAAACTACTTTGTAGTGGTAATGGACATCTAGAAAACCTTAAAAAAGCTGGTCTGCCGGTACGCCTCTTGGCAGGAGCCGCGCAGTCATGGAAATAGTCAACGATTTTTTTCGAAAAAATTACGTCATCGAGTACATGAACGGGAATGGTCTCATATGATAAAGGTCGATTAGAAAATGAGAAAAAAGCAGGTCTGCCAACCGGCAGCCTGGCACGTTCGCAGGCAGCCGGCGTCAAAGTGGGGTAAAAAATAGTAAATTTTACGTCATCGAGTACACGAATGAAACCAACGAATAACTATAGTCCAGATCATTCCATTTAAGAATTTTTTGGTCTGACGACCAGCAGCCTGGCAGCTTTTTGTGTACGATGTTTTAAAGTTTTTTTTTTTTTTTCTTAATTTTTCGTTTATCTTTATTATTATTTTTATTTCACTATATTTTTGAAAACTTTGAATGCCATATTTTAAAAAAATAAGAGTAGAATATAAAAAATAATAATTTGAGAGTTCCGAGTGAACCCATCCGTCAGGCGAGCCATTCGACGCCAAACCACTTACGAAACCTGCCGCGGTGCCCCTCACCGCTGTCGCGTGTTAATATTTTTGTACAAATTTATAAAAATAATAGTCCTTTGAAGATTGCCTAATAGTCCATTGTAGTTGGAAGTTCGAACAACCAACCCACCGTCGTCGTAAGAGCTGCGTTCGTCCGAAAAACGACGGAAATTTCCAAACCCCGTCCGTTTCATATCGGTTTCGCTTGCCCTGCTGCATCGATTACATCGAATACAAGATCGAAACTAACGAAAACCTGTAGTCTAGATCATCCAATTTATGAATTCTTTGGACTGGGAACTCGGAACTCTCAAATCATTTTTTTTTATATTCTACGCTTATTTTTTTAAAATATGGCATTCAAAGTTTTCAAAAATATAGTGAAATAAAAATAATAATAAAGATAAACGAAAAATTAAGAAAAAATAAATAAAACTTTAAAACATCGTACACAAAAAGCTGCCAGGCTGCTGGTCGGCAGACCAAAAAATTCTTAAATGGAATAATCTGGACTATAGTTATTCGTTGGTTTCATTCGTGTACTCGATGACGTAAAATTTACTATTTTTTACCCCACTTTGACGCCGGCTGCCTGCGAACGTGCCAGGCTGCCGGTTGGCAGACCTGCTTTTTTCTCATTTTCTAATCGACCTTTATCATATGAGACAATTCCCGTTCATGTACTCGATGACGTAATTTTTTAGAAAAAAATCGCTGACTATTTCCATGACTGCGCGGCTCCTGCCAAGAGGCGCACCGGCAGACCAGCTTTTTTAAGGTTTTCTAGATGTCCATTACCACTACAAAGTAGTTTCATCCGTGTACTCGATGACGTAGGGTTTACCTATATCGCCTCCCAGTCTATATTATATCTGCAGAGTCTCTTCTAATTTTTAATGGTTTAAGTCCATAAAGGTCCAACGAGCTGTTTATGTCTCGATAACCAATATTAAACTTGAAATTTAAATGATGGATATTATTATCTTCTTCTTCAAATATATATTACATTGTTGGGACTAACCTTCAAAGTTATAAAAAGAGAGTTTTTCTTTTAAAAAATGAATTTTATAAAATACTAGCTGATCCCGGCATGCGTTGCTATGCCATTTAATAAAGAAAAAAATTCTCCCTGAGTGTCCTTTCCCATTCGTCCCGTTCCCCTTCCGCCTCCCCTTCTTCTCCTGCGTCCTCTTCCCCTCTCGCATTCCCACTCCGTCACCTCCACCTTCCCTCTCCCCACTTCACTCCCCCCCCCCCTTCCCCCGTCCCGCGAACCCCCCTCCCGAGTTCCCCTCCCCCCTCACACGTCCCCTTCCCCTCCCGCGTTCCCCTTCCACCTTCCCCGCCTTCCCTCTTCCCTTTCCCGATCGTCCCGCCAACCCTCCTCCCGCGTTCCATATATTCAATCCCAGTACATTCAGTTTTTAAACAGCCCGCGTGCCACCTTTTACAATTTTTATTAAAATTTCCATTTTTCATGTATATTAAATTTGGTACCTAACATAGGTACCTATTTAAAATACCTAAAATTCTTGATTCGATTCAAACTATTAGGGGAGTACCTACTTTAAATAAATTTGTCAACTTAAAGATTTTCAAAAATAGAATCCTGATTTAACAATCATTGTTTTGCAAAATGTCATTCTCAAACACGCGAACTGTCAAACGTGCGATAGTCGTTAGGTTTTCTGAAATTATCCAATTTTCTGCGCAATTTTCTTAATTTTTCTCTCCGTAAGAACCATCCTCGTACTTCAAAGAATATTCTAAAAAAGAATTAGCGAAATCGGTTTAGCTGATCTCGAGATTTGCGCTTAGCAACACATTCAGCGATTCATTTTTATATATAAGATATGTTTATTCAATATAATATATCTACATATTTGGAGATTATATCGGGTCTGATGGTTGCTTCCATGACTTAGTCGTTATAATAGTCTCACCCAGACCCGGGTAGCAGAAGATGACTGCTATAACAATTAATTTGTTTCCCTGTTTCCCAAAGTCAACGGTATCCCCATCGGAGATATGGGAGGGGATGGGAGAGGAATGAGATTGGGAAGTGGAAGGTTTCGAAGTATCGAGCTATCTCTTGCTGAAAGCCAGAGGTAAATAATAACTGTCTTACGGAAGATGAGACACCAAATATCCATCGCGTTAATACTTAGTTAAATAGTAATTTTGCTTTATGTTTCTTTGAAAAACTTAATTTTATCCCCTCAAGCTTATTTATTCACACAGGGAACAACTCCAATAGGTCTCATAGAAATCGTTGTGTCGCCCTTATTATCATGATTAGAAATATGATCTAAATGATATTAGAAAGAGAAAACACCACGCTTCATAATCAAATCCAAACGTTACCCACAAAACAATTAAAATGTACATCTTTACGAAATTACCCGACTGCAATTTTTAAATGAGTGATGAGTAAGATCAAGAAAGAAACGCTCCAATGGTTTAGGTAAGTAGAGCGAATAGATTCATGTAGACCTATGTTTAGAAATCTGAAAATTCTGACAGTCACAGACATATATATAATGGAGTTATGCATGTTAGTGCGATCATCTACAGAAAAGTTCCCACTAAAAAACTCGACACATAAATACGCTACAAGGCTCACAGATACACACAAATTCAAATCGTCACTAAACACTTTCCTTGTTAATAAATGTCACTACACCTCACGTAAATGAAACGCCTATTTTTATTGGTATATATATTTGTATTTTCTTTTTTTCATTGGTATATTGTTATTTTATCTGTATAAACATTGTAATTATAATAAAACAAATAATATTATATAAACATTTATAACACAATTGTTGGTAAAAGGTTATTTATTTAAGAAAGTAAGTTCACAGATCACATAATATGGTAAAAATAGTCACAATGTATCAATTCACTAATTAACTGAGCAAGGGATCGGAGGGAACCTTGCCGTTAGGCTTTGGGAACAACAAAACTGACTGTGGTTCTGCTTAGAGGGTCGTACCATAGGACGAAGCGCAACTAAGGCAGCAGTCGGGGGTCTGGTTGGTGCTTTACTTATGGTAGTAGAATACTCCTTAGAGGGTCGTGCCAGAGGACGAAGCGCAACTAAGAGAGCGTACTAGCCAAGAGCGAGCTGCAGACGAACTGACTAATTTAGGGCGCGCAGCCTGTTATATAGCCCATTCCTTGTTGTGGGGTGTGGTTTATGTAGCGGCTCGAGGGTGGGAAATGCGCAGAAGGCGTCGGCGCATCCTGGTTTGCTTAGGGGTGGGTGAGCAGGATGGCGCTGTACGGGGGAAAGAGATGGTGTAGTGGCAAGCGTAAAAACGGCGCGCTACACATTGTAATTAAATAAATGTGGTTAGCTGGAAGAAATGGGGTCTACCCATAAGCTACACCTTTTGTAATTTTTATTTTACAATAAATATTTTTTGATTTGATTTGAATGAACGAGGAAATCGTGTGTAAGGTGACGCAAATGTGAATGGTAGAAGTCGAGGTCGCCCGAGAAAGACATGGCACGACCAAGTGAATCAGATACTTGAGTCGGGCTATGTCAAGAGTCAGAATAATAAAAGAACATCTATGAGACGATGTATGAATGTGAACGAAGCAAGGTGTGTGTGCCAAGACCGAGTTGTTTGGCGGTCTGTCTTCTCCGCCTACCCCTGCGGGAAAATGGCGTGATGGTTAGTTAGTTAGCAATTTTAAAAAAAAAATTTAACTTTGTGAATTATTTATCAATTATTTTTACATGAAACGACAAAAAGTTAGGTGGTAACATTTATAATAAAGCGTGTTTTTATTTTTTTCGTTATCAGTTATTTTAATTTGAAAAAACGTAAGTTAAGTCATTTTTATAACTATTTCATGCTTGCAATAAAAAAAAATGTATATCAAAAATTATGCATTCAAAATTTTAAAAAAATCTTTGTTTTTAATTTTGTATTTACAGAAGTTTAATCACAAAGAAATTTTTTAATTTTGTATTACACACATTTTTCAAAAACAGTTTTGAGTTTTCGGATACGTTCAGAAATATTCCGTTTATTTGGATTTTATTGCTACTTATTTTTAGTTTAGAGTCAAATTCAACCCGTCGAACATTTCAAATACAAATAATAGAGTAACAAACACGCCACCGATGTTTGTTCTGCATTAAATACGCTTCAGTCTAAGTATAATTAATTTATATTTACCCGGAGAGCAGAATTTCTCAGGAGATCAAACATCCTTCAGCTATTAGGCAAATTCAATTCTAGACGGTGGAACCAAATATACATCTATATTTCTTATCGTTTGCTCGCCTATTACTGTATTGACATTCAAACTAGGAAACAAATAATAGGTAACCAGCTAATTACCTACAAGGAATTTCATTATAATTTTTGAACCGGAATAAAAATATTTATCTACCTTAACAATAAAATACTTTCGTTTTACTGAATCCACTAAACCATTTATTTAACATTTTCTTCTCTCTGACTTTATGCTACACACAAGAACATGGAAGTTACGCAAGTCGGCTGTTTAGAGATAAAAACATATCGGTTCCATGACAACTCAGAAACAACTCATCACGTCTTTGAAAAGTCATTAAAAGCCTTAAAAAAATTAAAATATTTGCGGCTCCTTGCGTAGGCGTCTGCGGCTCTTCTGACATCAATTGCAATTTCACCTCTACTAAACCAGTCTTACTACGATATGGAACCGTGTCGACCGAACTTTGACTCGATCAGAATCAGTATTATAAGTGTAGTGCGAGTCTGTTTATAGAAACATTTAAATGGGCGGAAGAGTGATATTACAGTAAGAACGTAGATAACCCAAAGCAAATCGTTCCACCATATTTACCACAGTACGATTATAACCCCCCCGTTATAATCGGTTCTCTGATATATTTTTCTTGTCCTGTTTCTTTGACAAATTGGCTCTTCTCATTTAAAAGTTTGCCGACCCATGCCCTAACCTAACTAACCCATTGGCGTCCTTCAGCCCTGCCTCCGGCAACTCGACGCTTCCATCCTTAGGGTCTTCGGGTACGTTCCCCTACTTCCCACTTACTACCGTCAAGACACAACCGAGAAACCGGCTAAAGGGCGCGGACGTTGAGATTCATTCACGGCAGACTGACCACCATACACATTCTGGCTGGTACTGCCAGATGACGAGACAGACACAAGCGTTCTTCATATCATAATACTTGTTTTCATCATCTTTTCTTGCAGATGCTTGCAGCATACGCAACATGCCATTACCCTGCAAGCAGCTTTTATGTTTATCTGTTATATTTTTTAATTAGTTTATCCCTGACTTGCTTTATATTATTCGCATTTTGTATATTATGCAAGCACTTGCATACCGCTTCCTAACACCGTATGCAGGGACACTGGAGGTCTAGATTCGTTCAAACTTAAATGTAGATTCGTTCTTTAAAAAAAAATTGAGTCCTTGCGAGAGCCTTAAAGAAGTAACCATCTGTTACTTATACCAGGGCGGGTAAGTGGTGGATAACCTCCAATAACACATTGAACGATTTTTTTTTATCACTTTTAATGAGTTTTCGAAGGAGGTGTTGAATTGAGTTAGTTCTTAGTTGTCCGGTCACCAAACATGTGTGTAGTTGTTGCTAAAATACCTTCACGATAAAAATTTCATAAATTTTACCGTTTTTAACTCCTCACGGGAGCCCCTGAGGTAATAATTCTCTTATCATCTTTGGAGACGCTGTGTGGTGGGTCTTTTGAGGAAAGGAACGAGAAGAAGTTTTGGGAATGAAAAAGGTATAAGGGGTAGGTAGGAATCTAGGGGTCAGAGTCTCCGGGAGGACGGACGTAGGAATCCATCCCTCCCACTACGGTGTAAGGTTATGTTCCCAGAGTCCTGCTGAAGCGGTCAAAAGATCTCCCACAACTAGTCTCTCCCGATTCGGCTGCCACGTAGCTGGTGGGCAGATGCATCTATAATCTATACATCTCACCCCGTGAACCCGGGCACCCGGGCACCCCTGCAAAGATACCAAACGAAGCAAACCACTTGGGGTGACCTATGGCAGAGCAATTAATTCCCGGGGCGGCGGTACCCATACCCGCCTCCCAAATTGAGGCAATTTGACCAATAGTTTCCGGACATAAGAATCTTTTATGTAAATATGCGTATTGTATAAATATTGCTGTACCTATCAATTAGGTCAATCAGTTTAGGAATTTATAATACTAATTAGTCAACATATAAAGATAAAAACCAAAAAAAGTATTCTATTGTATTATATATATATAAATAAACATATCTATTAAAAATCCACTTTAGTTTTCTTGATTAAATGAAATTTGTAAGTGAAAATTAACCCACTTCCCGACATCCGATCGAGGTGAAACTTGGCAGATCGGTCCGTTGTCATTGTCAATGCATTCTATCAACTTTTGGTTTCAATCACGCATACACGCGCGGATATAAATGCATTTGTCTTAAATTTTAAATAAATGTCGGCCTTACCAACTTCCGGATTTGGTGCCGCACCCGCCTAGGTGCTCTGGCCGAGCCATGGAACTATGATTGTATCCATACTCTTAGGGCCGAGCACTGATACACTCACGGCAGGGAATCACTTAAGTATTTAATTTACTTGATCGGGCCAAGTCTTCATCGGGCGTTCCCAACTGCTTCTTGCTATAAGCTGTGGATAAGGCATTAACATTCAGTAGCAATTATACTTGTCTGTCCTCGAAGGATCATCACGTTACTGTGCATATTATTGGTTTCCTAAGTAGTTAGACATGCATATATTATGTTTATCGACGTCTCAGGCTGTATTCCCAGCCACGTAGTGGGAAATTGTCTTGAGTCTGTGAGAAAGACGAGTAGGTGGAATATGAGCAGGTACGAGTATATGTAGGACTATCAGGGCGTCACATAATACTGCATGGTAATATTTTATTTTTGGGGGAAGGAAACCACCTTGGAGAATGTAGGTTTGGTAACATTGGAGTTATTATGTAGTATCGTATTGTGAAAACGACGAGGTACAGGGAAGTCAATCCCTTTGTCTCGCGAACAGTAGTTTGTTGTTACCTGAAGGATGGTTTTTTTTTCTACCCGATGTGTGAGCTGCTTTTGGCAACATGAAGGGCTTATGAGTTATTTAATAGCAGATTTTTTGTGTTTTAATTTTCGGTTTTTTTATTTATTATTTTTTTGTCGTTAGGTATTTAAGATTTTGTTTATGTGATACTACATTTTTTGTATGTCTGGTTGCGCTTACTGTTCTTTTATTAGAGCCCACACATCAGGGGGGAAGTGTGATGGATACAGGTAAGGGGTAGATGGGGAGGTCGCCGGGTCTTACATATGTGCCAGAGACGGGAGATGCTTGGGTTTGGATTTGAAGCGAGTTTGGAGTAAAACGCCTTGGCTAATTCTACTATGTACGTTTTGAGGGGGGGATTTTCGTGCCTTTGTTAATTATGCTATTTCGGACAAACCAAGGACTTTTGGTATTATGGTATCAAATTTATAAATATCTATCTAAAGTCCCCCGCATCCTGCATTGCCCGAGCTTTACGCACTTTATTTATTTATTTATTAATTAATTTTATTTTTAGTAATTTGTACATTTAAGTTTACAAATTTCTAATTAATTATAATATTTCATATTGCAAACTAAATTTTATGTAATTTTATGTAGCTCCTACAATACATACGTCTTGAACTTTCCAATTGGTGTGGACTTCAAAGTCTCTGGTAGCTTGTTATACAACTTCATCCCCTTGTACAGCAAACTGTTCTGCGTTCTGTTATCAATAAGAAGAGAGTCCGCCACCGTGATCGAGGGGCAAGACCCTCGACAGCGTAGGTTGCATTTCAAATCCCGATCTACGCAAGTAAATTTTCTTTGATATTTCACAATTTAATCAATTAAAAATAACATAAGTCATATTTAATGTCTTCGAAAAATTAATAAAGCATCCTTCAAAAGCTATGAATTTCCCGCTTACCTACGTTTACCATCTTGCGTGGAAATACATACACTTCCGGGGCATTTTTGTAATATTTGGCTAAAGAATATTGAATAATTGCAATATTTTGAACTAATATTCTCATAACTAATCTTCGTTCATCAATCTAATTTAATTCTAGGAGTATTGTGTTTATACGTTGTCGTATTAACTTGTAACCTACAATAATATAATTAATCACTTACTGCAAATGGGACACCTCCGGGGTTTATTTGAGGTGAGCACACATAATTATATCGTGGGCAAAACAACTAATCCTGTAATCACCGCATAAATATGACTATTCCATTAGTCTAACACGCTTCTAATAAGCCATTAAAATTACAAAACAATATCGCCCCACCCCTCCAATACAATAAATAATCTCCCTCATGCATAAATACATTTTAGTCCCTGGTATTTCCGGGTTTAATGCATTCATTTCCTTTATTACTTAAAATTCGTGCACGTAATTACTATCCCATCTGAAATAAGCAAAATTAGTTGGGTTCAATAGGTATAGACATTTTCATTTTAATTTTGTGCGTCGGTTAAAACATTAGAAATCAGTATAGTCTGTTCAAGTTAGCTCAAAAAATAGGGATAATTAATTAGCATAAAGCTTTAAATTGCTACGAATGTTGAGAACACCATTATAAATGAAATGTAAAAAGTCTCCATCGATCCCACATCTACAAAAAAAAATTCAAGTTCAAAGTTTACAAATACGCGTTTTTTGCATTTTTCAGCCAAACGGTAAGTTTTATCATAAAAATAGGTGAAACAGAAATTGTATATCATGCAAAAATCTTTAAAAATTGTGCTTATACTTTTATTCTTAAGAATCGCCATTTCTGAGATATAGCGATTCCAAAAGTTGAAAAAGTTGTGTTCTTCATAATGTGCACACGTTTCCACGCCACTTGTGAGGTATGGTACTTGGCACGTTTTTTCACGTGCTTCCCCGGTAGGCCTATTCCTTTCCAATTTTCAGCTTTATGCGGTGTATAACCTTGAATGTCTATTTTGACCGGAATAATAGAAAAATCCCAGGTGGCTTGGACATATGGTACTTAGCCGATTATCATCGTCTACACATCATCAGGGGGCATAGCACGGTGAAACGATAAATTTACAACATAAGATCGATAGCTTTTCTACAGATGAAATAATTGCGAAAAAAATATGACACTCACAATGTACGTAAGTCTGATTTCTGCAAAGTGCCATTTTTCCTTTGTAGAAAACAGACACACGTGCATTGTGTGTTTAATCTTTTGCTTAACCATTATTTAAGGTGTAAGAAATAGCTGCAGCATTATTGTGATAAGGAACGTATGTTTATTACCTTTTTGTACAGTCGCCGTTCCGTAACGTGATAATACTAAAAGTTCCTCATGGGGTTGAATTTCTGCAAAGCAACTAAATGGCCTACGTTAGTTAGGTTAAAAAGAAACGAGTAGGTAGTCATGGGCACTTCAGATCAACATTTTTTTTCATTCGTAATTTTTTTATTTCTTCGGTTTAATTGAGTAACCCGTTGTAGAGCTTCTAACCCACAGGATCGCTTTTCGCCACAATATGGCACCAATTAAAATACCTCTGATTGCTTTGCTGCCAGTTTTAGGCAAATTTTTCCTAGATGCTTAAATTTTTTTTTTCAATTTTTTCATATGAAATTCGGAGGTATCATTTTTTTTATGTTGGTGGAAAATATTCAATATGAAAAAGTTAAGAATTGCAGG
The DNA here is from genome assembly GCA_917880885.1 of Limnephilus marmoratus. Taxonomy (NCBI): domain Eukaryota; kingdom Metazoa; phylum Arthropoda; class Insecta; order Trichoptera; family Limnephilidae; genus Limnephilus; species Limnephilus marmoratus. The sequence goes on along the minus strand of OU862918.1, from coordinate 48,070,693 downwards.
ATATCTGGATATTTTGTCAGAAAATATACAATTGGTTCTGAAATGGCTACCATGAAAATACAACCCCCAACTTTCGATATCCGAGTTAAAGTCAATAAAATATTCAATCAAACGAAAATAGTTGGCACGTGATGAATTTGAGATCAAAAGTTTACACGATTGAACTAAATTTAGTAATTAATCAACCTTTATAGGCAGAATGAATGTTAGTCAATACGGAGTTCGGAAGTTTCGTGAGTTCGTGATAACTTGTTAGATTTTACAAACATCAATAACTTATAATAATCACGTGAAAAGTAGCAATATCGTCACCTCCGTTGGACAAGGTTCTAACTAACCATTTCTTTGGCTCATTTATATAACCAGAATAAATTTCATAGCCATCTCTCTGTGTTGCATTTTCGTTCTAAATTCACTTTGAATCTTTTGCTATTACCATTTTATTTGTGTCTGACAGTTAATCGTTTTTACGAGGTGAAGTGGAATAGTTTAGTTGGATATGGTTCTAACTTCGCCTGAAGATGTTCTGAGGTGTCAAAGTTTCCAAACACGAATTCTTTTAATCTATTTAACAATTTCTGATGTTGAGGTTTAATCTTGTAAAATCATTTTAGTTTACGTTTTTTAAAGGAAAATGTAGTTAGAACCTACGACTTATTATTCCCTAGCTGGTTGCATATTGTTCTATCTGAACGTTTAGGTATGTTCTAAAATGGTAAGTTAACGTCCAATTTAGTATTTTCCTTTTAAAATCTGTTAAACTTAAATACTTACGTGACCCAATAGTAACTCTTTATATTGGTGGAATAAAACTAGGGAAGGTACAGAGTATTGTATACTTGGCCTGCAATATAAATGATAGATGGGATCCTTCGGTTGAAATCAAATACGGCATTGAGCAAGCTCGTGCTACCTTTATCCGCGTGAAAAGGATGTTCTGCAGTCATGATCTTAACCTGGATAACTAATGCGAAAGGTCAGATGCTACGTGTTTTCGAAATTATTTTATGGAATGAAAGCATGGGCGCTTACCGGAGAACTAATTAGGCGACTTGAGGCATTCTACAGAAATTTTCTAAAATACTTAAAATAAGCTGGATGGACAGGGTTACGAATGAAGATGTTATGGTTCGGATGAATGAAGAAAAAGAAGTTATTAAAACTATAAAAATCCGAAAACTTCAATATCTTGGACATATCTCAAAATGCAGAGAAAGATTGCGGGAAGACGGGGCTCTGGAAGAAGAATCTCATGGCTGAAAACCTGAGACAGTGGTTTGGCCAGTCTACCGTAGAGCTGTTCCGGGCCGCAGTAAACAAAGTCCGCATAGCCAACATGATAGCCAACGTCCATTGAACATACAGGGCACAAGAAGAAGAGAAGAAGAACACCTAACAGTTGACCTGCCGACAATTGGCCCCCCGAAAAGCTATTTACTGTAAAATTATAATTTTTTGTGCATTATTTACCAATTTCAAACGTAAAATCGACTTTAAAAATACCCTTAAGAGGGCATTAGAGAACGTACCCAAACTTCGTGACCAACTTTTTTCAATTTTTAACCCCCCCAAAAACCTAAGCCCGCCGCCTCTCATTTGTACCAAGCGTGACATTTTGAAGACCCCCCCCCCCCCCCTAAACGTGTCACGTAGTATGGGTACGTTCACTTACCAGAGAAAACCAGAAATATGTCATTTTGAAATCAGATTTTAGACGTATTGACTCTTTTCCACAAAAAATTATAAAAAGATTTCGAAAGATTGTTCTTTTATCTAGCATTCGCATGTAATAAATTTTGAGAAAATTTTTTAATTTTTAGTATAATAAGGTTATTCCATAGGTCGTTGGCAGATTTGTTAAATTTTCAAAAAAGATTTTGTATTATACCACACCCATTTCAAATAATATAATCATGCAATAAAATAAATCAACACATTATCTAGCAAACGCATGTTTTAGAATTTTAACTTTAGTTTCAATAAAATCATTAAAAAATATGTACGTACATGTGTTTCTTGACGAAAATTGGTCCATTTGTGTATTTATTTCCGCACTTATAAACTAATATATTTCAGATTTTTTTAACATTCTTATTAAATTTAGACATTATTGAAAAATGATAAATATTTATAATCAAAAAATAATTACAAAAAGTACATTATTTTATTAGTTTTATCATCACGCCTTTCGGCATTTTTGGATGAAGGTATAAATTAAAGCTAATTTGGATTGAAATAAATTCGATATTGAGTTATAATTTAAAAAAGCTGGTACGGAGAATAATTAATCTTTCTCATTGTAACCGCCCTGCACGATCGTAAGAACAACTTTCGACGAAATGTGGATTTTCGTCCGCTGGCTGGTTAAACGCTCTTAAGAGCGTTTAACCAGCCAGCGGACGAAAATCCACATTTCGTCGATAGTTGTTCTTCCGATCGTGCAGGGCGGTTACAATAAGAAAGATTGATTTTTCTCCGTACCAGCTTTTTTAAATTATAACTCAATATCGAATTTATTTCAATCCAAGTTAGCTTTAATTTATACCTTCATCCAAAAATGCTGAAAGGCGTGATGATAAAACTATTAAAATAGTGTACCTTTTGTAGTTATTTTTTGATTATAAGTATTTATCATTTTTCAATAATGTCTAAATTTAATAAGAATGTTAAAAAAATCTGAAATATATTAGTTTGTAAGTGCGCAAATAAATACACAAATGGACCAATTTTCGTCAAGAAACACATATACTTACATATTTTTTAATGATTTTATTGAAACTAAAATTAAAATTCTAATACATAACTTTGCTAGATAATGTATTGATTTATTTTACTGCATGATTACATTATTTGAAATGGGTGTGGTATAATACAAAAACTTTTTTGAAAATTTAACAAATCTGCCAACGACCTATGGAATAACCTTATTATACTAAAAATTAAAAAAAATTCTAAAAATTTATTACATAACTATGCTAGATAAAAGAACAATCTTTCGAAAGCCATTTATAATTTTTTGTGGAAAAGAGTCAATACGTCTAAAAACTTTTTTGAAAATGACGTATTTCCGGCTTTCTCTGGTAATGCCCTCTTAATAAGGAGTGGATATGAATATCAAACGAATTTGTACACAGTGTCGATTTTTTTGTACTTATGCGCTGGTATATACAGTATATAGAGAAGCAGATTTTTCCTTGGTGCATTTGAATGAAAATATGTTTAATACTTTTGTGTTTCGGCAGTACATCCTCTCTGCGCATCCCTTCGGGGTCAATTAGTTATATTATGTGTAATTAAGTGTACCGAACTTTCCTTAAAATGATTCTTTACTTTACTTTTTACCTATACTATAATATTTTATACTTCATTACATCATCATCATCATCATTACATAGTAGTACCTATAAAATGAAGTCGCTCAAAATGTATGTGCGCGTTAATCTTTTAAACTACGCAACGGATTTTCATACGGTTTTCACCAATAGATAGAGTGGTTGAAGAGGAATGTTTATATGTATAAAACATATAAATTATATTAGAGAAAAGCCGATAAATTCAAAGAAAACATATTTTTGTGCGATTTAAAGCGGCTGGCGGGCCGTACTATAGTCACTTTTGAAATTCGTTCTTCGGAAGAAATTGGAAAATAGATATTTGATTTTCCCTTTTCAAATATCCAGTGTTGCATTGCAAGCATTGTATAATTAGTGGCAAGTTAATTAGTTGTTTATATGTATAATACATGCTTATTATAGTAGAAAAAAGCCGATAAATTTAAATATTTAATTCAGGCAGCGGGCAGCTGGCAAGCGGGTAGTGTGGATTTTATAAAGGTTGGGTAATGGCGTTGTGTTTCGTTAGCCACAGCAACGTGTGGCCGGGTCTGCTAGTATAGTATAAAATGAAGTCGCTCATGATGTATGTGCGCTTAGATCTTTTAAACTACCCAACGGATTTTCATGCGGTTTTCACCAATAGTAGAGTGATTCATGAGGAAGGTTTTTAGGTATATATTTTGTCAAGGTTTTGTGTAAATTGGTTGAAATACATAATATATCTGGCCAAGCGGCGGCGGACAGCGTGATGTGGATTTGATTTAACAGATGGCGTTGGTTATAAAGGTTTCGTTAGCCACAGCAACGTGTAGCCGGGTCTGTATGAATAAGTACACCGGGAGATCAATTGTCGGCGAATCAACTGTCATGGAATCAATACGTTACATAAGACTCAACTTCCCCACTTTCCTCTTCCCTATCTCCTTCCCCTCCCCACTACCTTAAGCCTCACAACATACCTCAATTAGGGATGCCATAGTCTCACTGGCTTCAGACGGGAGCAGTTGGGACTCTTGTGCGGTATTCATATAAAAAAACCTCAAAATTAAAAACCGGTAAATAGTTTATGAGAAATCTTCTTTACAAACTTTTACACCTCATATCTCAGCTAAAGTTAAGTGAAGTTAGAACCCTGTCCAACCAAAATGACGGTATAATGACTTGGTATTTGTGAGAAGTAAATCTACAGAAACTATACTAGTTTCTCTCAATATTTGATTTCAATTAAACTTACAAATTTACAGAAGCAATGCTGTAAAACAAACAAAAAATTGAAACTACCTTTGATTGGGTCTTTATTCTTTATTATCAAAGTTTTGGAAATTCATTTCAAACTTCCATGAAATGGATACTAACTCTCATTTGGAACAAGTTGTTAAAACTTGTGTGGTTAGTAACTTTTTTATGTAGGGCTACGATTGAAAAAAAGACTTTTACTTATTGGTTATTGGTTCCTGCCGTGCTTGAGTAATAATTTTTTTTTTCGATTTTATAGCACAGACTTTTGAAAATCTGCGATGAAAGGGCATCACGTCATGACTGCTTGTGTAGTTAGATGTTGGAAGTTTTCACTGAAAGTTTTACAAATGTGACAATTGTATAAGAGAAATATTAAAGTTCATGCTAATAAAATATATAATGCTCTATCAAATCCAACAAAAAATAACAGTAATTATTATATGTTAAACATTGGAGGTTATCCACCACTTAGCCGCCCTGGTATAAGTAATAGACGGTTACTCCTTCAAGGCTCTCGCAAGATTACAATTTTTTTGTTAAACGAAGCTACATTTATTTATTTTGAACGAATCTAGACCTCCAGTGTCCCTGCATACGTTGTTAGAAAGCAGTATGTAAGTGCTTAACGGGAAAAAACATAATACAACAAATCGGATTAGTAATACACGCAAAAATAATATTTAAAGCAAAGTAAAACTCGTTCAAGAAGCTCACGAGGCAGAGCGGAGTGAGAATTAATTGCAAACATTATGAAGACAATGTAAAGACAACTAGAAACTAAATTCAAAAATATAAAACTACAGGCCGCCTTAAAACAAGAAACCCTTGTGAGGAGGACTGTGAAAACTTTGAATTTATTCTTATATTATGCTTTATACTTACATCACGTACAAACTTTGCCAGAGTGGAAGATACTCTCAGTATCACCCTGGTGTAAGACCACCATTCAGTATTGAAACGTTGCTTGAAATGGCTTTAGCCGTGTTTGGTGACCAGATCTGAATAGCCAAGTACTTTCCCATCTTCCTTTTCCCTATCACCTTCCCCTCCCCACTACCTTCAGCCTCACAACATACCCCAATTGGGGATGCCATAGTCCCACTGGCCCCAGACGGGAGCAGTCGGGACTCTTGTGCGGTATTTATGTAAAAAAAATATATATATATATAAACCAATAAAATTTATAAAAATAAATAAAAAAATCGAGGAAATACAATGCCTACATTGATGTGTTGATAACGATTTTTACTGTCTCCAGGGGCCTAAAATAATAATTTATGTAAGTAAATAAGACGTTCTAAAACCAGCATCGAAAGAGCTCCCACTGCGGTGCCAAGCGGTAGACCGGGATAGTCCTGCTGGACAGGTAAAAATCCGGCCCGCCACCAAGACTTAAAAAATCCTCATCTCATGAGCCCGGGCACCCCTGCTAAGTGGCCAAAAGTAGCGTACCACTTGGGGTGTGACCTGTGAGTCTGGCCAGAGGTGTTAGTTATCTAATGAATGGTTCCCGAGGCGGCGGGATAGCCTCTGTGTTTCCTCCCTCCTCCAACAACGCTTGAACTCTGTTCAAGACCCAGGTTCATTCCTTCCTTTCCACAAAATGACCCACCGCACAGCATTTCCAAAGATATCTACCAAAGGCCCTGATGGAAATTATTTTCGTCAGAGCCACTTGTGTAGCGTTAACGTTAAAAAAATGAAGATGTTAACATCTAATACATAAATAAAATAAATATTGGTTTGGATAATGTAATATATATGAGTTAAGATAATGTAATATATATGAGGATCTTAGAAATAATCCCCCTTCAAGTATGCCACGCAAAAACCAATAGTTCGTTGTACGCATTCTAATTCTAAGCACCAGTAATGACACGGTAATCAGTGTCGGTATGGAGTTGTTGGGAAGCGTGTAATGGAATGTATTAATTACCAGATCGATAAGTACGGAGGGTTCGCGTTAGACTGATTATTCGGCAGGTACACAACATATGACGTGAAATTTAGCAGTGGTTAACATCACCGCCACCCCTGATAACATATTATAGTGCAAATTGGAAACGATTGGATCGGAGCCGCGCTGCGTTCTGCGTCAAATTTTAGTAACCATTTGCCGCTGATTAGAATCGGATAAATTTAACGTAATCTGGTGATTTATATTAATGAATTGTTTTATTTTATCTAATAATTATTTATAATTGAAAAACTAACGTGACAAGATTTTTATACATAGCACAAAAGGTAACAATTATTATAAGCAATAATTATCAGCCAGAAACACTCATTTACATTGAAAAAATCTTCCGAGAAAAGATACATGACGCCAACGGGACTTAAACCCGTGTCCTTCTGATTGCCGGTCAGGTGCTCTCACCACTGAGCTATAGCGGCTTATCTAATACCCGTCAAATAATTCAATATGTACTAGTGTTTCATTCAACAATTACTGTTTATTACATTTTTCCACCTGAAAACAACCAACTTAATTTTTGTGAGAGAGGCATTGTTAGTGCTAAATTTTCTCGCTAGGTGGCGTCGAGACAAATTATGTCTACATTTTTTGGTGAAATACTTTAACTTGTCAAATATTAATTATTATTTTTAATTGATAAACTAACGTTTAAGACAAGATTTTTATGCATAGCACAAAGGGTGACAATTATTATATGCAATAATTATCAGCCTGAAACAATCATCTACTTTGAAAAAATCTTCCGAGAAAAGATACATGCCGCCAACGGGACTTGAACCCGTGTCCTTCTGATTGCCGGTCAGGTGCTCTCACCACTGAGCTATGGCGGCTTATCTAATACCCGCCAAATATACCTATACTAATGTTTCATTCAACAATTACTGCTTATTACATTTTTTTTAAATAATATCCTTTGTATTTTTCGGTCACCGGACAACTCAACAATGTACAACTTCATCATTTAAAAAGTCAATTAAATTCATTTTAAAAGTCATTAAAAGTGATAAAAATAAAATAAAAACTTGATTAAATAAGATAACTGACTTAAAGCTTATGAGATATTTTTGAAATAATAATCTTTAATTTGACTTTTATGTTGAATTGCCACTTTCTTGAGTTGTCATGAAACCGTTTTTCTAAATGGTTCTGCGTTAGTTTTTTTTTTACATGAATACCGCACAAGAGTCCCAACTGCTCCCTTCTGGAGCCAGTGAGGCTATGGCATCCCCAAATGGGGTATGTTGTGAGGCTGAAGGTAGTGGGGAGGGAAGGAGGTAGGGAAGAGGAAGGTGGGGAAGTTCCTGGCTATTCAGATCTGGTCACCAAACACGGCTAAAGCCATCTCAGGCAACGTTTCAATTCTGAATGGTGGTCTTACACCAGGGCGATACTGAAAGTATCTTCCACTCTGGAACGTGCCGCAAATATACTATATATTATTTTAAATGAATAAATTGTGAAATACACAAATTAATCAAATAAAATTTATTTGCCACGCCGGGATTCGATCCCGCGACCTTCGGAATGCTAGTCAAGCGCCTTACCGCTGCACTACGCCGGCCGTCATGTACTACTCTATTTGTGAACTTTTATTTATTTACAGACAGATACCCGAGATTAAGGCAACGTACTTTTTCTTCTGCAATCCAACTTATCAAATGATATGTTCATAATCTAAAATACGTTCTCCTGTGTCAACAAAAAAGAATATCAAAACCTGAAAAAAAGAGTTGTAAAAAATAAATTCTTTGTCTGAATAATAATTCTCACTTCCTATTTGCAACGTCTTCCCTCTTTCCTTATATTCCGTCGCGTGCAATCAATTCTGAATTCGGCCAAGCATTATTTTTCTCTGCTTATAAAAATCCATTATGGCGGCTTATCCAAATACCAGGAGGGCATAATATAAGTGACGGTTTCGTATTCGAGCACAGCTGTTACCGGCTCGTGGTTCGGGATAACTTCAGATTTTCTTACTCGCGGAGCCGCTATGTGGTCGCCGCGCCGGCAGGAGCGGATCCGGGAATGCTGGCTGGGCGATAATGTGGCTGATGGGGCCTTTGAGACTATGTAAGGCTTATCCAAATACCAGGAGGGCATAATATAAGTGACGGTTTCGTATTCGAGCACAGCTGTTACCGGCTCGTGGTTCGGGATAACTTAAGATTTTCTTACTCGCGGAGCCGCTATGTGGTCGCCGCGCCGGCAGGAGCGGATCCGGGAATGCTGGCTGGGCGATAATGTGGCTGATGGGGCCTTTGAGACTATGTAAGGCTTATCCAAATACCAGGAGGGCATAATATAAGTGACGGTTTCGTATTCGAGCACAGCTGTTACCGGCTCGTGGTTCGGGATAACTTAAGATTTTCTTACTCGCGGAGCCGCTATGTGGTCGCCGCGCCGGCAGGAGCGGATCCGGGAATGCTGGCTGGGCGAAAAGGTGGCTAATGGAGCCTTTGAGACTCTACGTAAGAATGCAATATATTGTCGTTTGATTTCGTTCACTATTTTCAGAAGATAATGTGAAAATTACCGCCTTTTCCGCACTTTTTCTTTTTTTTTTTTGCGCGAGTAAATTGTAAAATATCAGTAGTTTCTTCACAAAATTCTTTTTAATGGGATTGTTTTTTTCTAACAATCAATACTAAGAGCTAGTTGAACCTCCGTTAATAATTACAGCAAATAAGTAAATTTTTCGCGCGGAGAATAAAGTATGTCAAATTATATTGGTTAAAATCGGTAAATAACTATCATTGCCCTCTCTGTCGTAAAATATATAATAGGCTGGTTCGGCACTTAGCTGGCACTCCCTGGTATTGGTTTTATGAACTAATCATCATACGGTAAAACAGATTTCCCAGTCTGATAGTTGTCCAGTCCACTTGATAGTTGTGTTTTGTTTGTTTTTCATTTTATTAGTCTTACTATTTTTGTAAATACGATAGGATTCTTTCTCCTTGCCCATAATTCAGCCGACGAACAGCTTTAGACCCGCCAGGGACCGAGCCGTGTAATTAAAGATTTTTGTAAATAAATGTCAATTACTTATTTTGAATTGGAGTGCTTTTCATTGAAAGAGACCTTATAAATTAAGCAATGTTTTCTTTTTAAAAAATTTCCCAAATTTCATGTGATCGGTAGTTTTAATATAATCTTAATAATTAGTTTCTGAGCTTTAAAGACCGGATCAATGGCGGCAGCGTTTGCGCCTCCCCACTTATTTCGTCAAAAAGTTCAACTTTTGACGAAATAATATATTTTTTTATAAATTGTTGTTGTCAGCTCTCAATTGCACATATAATCTTCAATTCGTGTGACCCCGAAGTCATGCTTTATTGATAAGTAAAAAATATAATATACCCACACAAAACGCAACCCTTTTACTCCAAGGCAGGTCGCCGTCACAATCCAGCCCTGCCCATATACTCTTATGTGGCGCCACTTTCATTTTGAATAATATTTTTCATATAACTTGGGGATTTTTCCAGATTTAACCGCTTGATATTAGCCTGCCAAGCCGGGAGTACAGAGGGGGGGGCTGGAGTGGTGGAAGCGCAGAGCTGTATGGCGGGGTGCGGGCGGGCGCACTTCTGTGGGGAGAAAAAGATATTAATCATTTTTTTCCATATTATTTTCTCGACTTGTCTTCGATAGGCAGATTTGTAATGCGTTTGCAAACAAGGAATCCAAATGGGGTAATAAGACATCAATTATGTCGTCTCTGTTCAAATCGACATTCTGTAAGGTAAGGTAGGTACTTACCCACTAGTGATGGGATGGATTATGTTGGGAGTTTCATAGCGCAAACCGTAAACTTAAGGTTTCGATAATATTATATAGAGTATCAAATATAGCAGAACCTCTGTTTGCTTGTTGGATCTGCAGGAGTATGAACTCCGAACGATGAGCTCTGACGTTATTAAATTTATCCAACTTCTTGTCTCGAATTTCTGGTCATTCCATTGTAAGGCAATTAATATGGAATTAAAGGCCTCTTAAATAACGTTCCCAAGAATTTGACAATTGAAGACCCGAAGAAAAGAGCTATTTAAATAATATTTTATTTTGGGGTGGAAGGAAAAATATTGACAGGTATATGCATTGCAATAAATTAATTATTTCTGTATATTCGCTCCACACAGAAGGCCTTGAGGAAAAAAATCCCTCAAGGCGTTTGTCATCTTTGAGGATGCTGTGTGGAGGGTATTTTTAGGGAAGAAGGAGAGAATGTTCTGCGAAGGAAAAAATATGAGGAGTGGGTAGGAATCAGGGAGTCAATGTGCTTATGAATGACTGACGTGTGAATCCATCCCTCCCATTGCGGTGCACTGTCATCAAATCTCTACCGATACGGCCCGCCACGCAGTAAATGGACAAACCTAGAAAAACCTAATGAAATACCAAGACAAACTTCACCCCATGAACTCTGGTACCCCTGCTAAACGAACCGCCTGGGGTGACCTTTGACAGGGGTGTTGGTTATCCTATAAATGGTTTCCGGAGTGGCGGTACCCATACCCGCCTCCCAAATTGAAAATAAATTCTAAATACGGAAGATTTAATTGTGTACATCTCAAAACAGTTTTTCAGTAATGAAAACCTGGAATTTAAATAGTACAATATTTATACATAATAATATCTGGATAATATTAAAGTTGTTTTACTATATATTTAACAAGAACAAGAGATATAATTATTACATCTTAGGAATGAAATAAAGTGCTTCTAATAAATGGTATTCCAAGAACGCTCGTCGAATATCTGAGTCATAAAATGAAACTATTTCCAATATTCATTGAAAACTGCCTTAAAATAAAGCCTGGTAAAGTTGTCAAATGATTCAGACATAGCTTTTATCTTTTATCAAACTGGTTATTATCAATTCCAATTCTTTGAATTCTTCGGGGGCTTTTTTAATCAAATGAATCATCCTTTAACTTCTCCTGTTTATATTTCCCTGGTATAAAGCATGTCCTAGAATTGAATTATTTCACCCTTTGATAAAATTATTTCTTACCGGTTATTATTAATTCATTCTTTATTCCTTTGACAAGAAGAATGCGTTTCGGTCAAAGGACGAACTCATTTTGTGGTGATTATTTTATGTTTTTCCTTCCTTTATCTTCTGGGAAAGTCTCTGGTGAAATAATTACATTTCTCGTTTCTTGTGTCCACTCTCTTTGGAGGCAAATATATAAGTATGACAATGTCAACGTTTAATTGTGCCTTGCGTTACACAAAGCATTTTTTTCAGACTTATCTGGATGTAAAAATATTAGAATGTATTTTCTTTATTAACGTTGAAATCCTTTTGGTAACTTTTGTGGTTTGTCAGCTCAGCAGGAACCTCCATCTTCAAACAACAGAAAAAGGGACGAATTGTGAAAAATCAGACTGCAAGGATCAATTACGAAAATGTGGGCGATTTGGATGATTTTTTGAAATAAAACTTTTTTAGCACTGCTGTAATTTGAAACTCGATGAAACGAAAAAGCTACAAACACATACATCTATAGAATTTAGCCTGCGAGAGAATGAGATGGAATAATCGGTATTTAATTATTGTAAGAAACGAACAGCAATTTTTATACAGGATGAGTTATACAAGAGGTTAAACATGAGGTAAGCCAAAACAGTTTCAATATGTTCTTTGTACGGTGCTTCGTAGCCTTCGCACTTTTGTCTACTTTAGTTTTCTGTATGTTTCACTTCTATCGCGTGTGAACTGCATACTTTTGAAGTGAAAACTTCTTTAGCACCATTGTGACTTGAAACTCGATGAAACGAAAAATAGCGACGCTAAAAAAATACAAACACATACATCTATAGAATTTAGCCTGTGGGGGAATGAGATAGGAAAAATTGGTATGCTCTTTGTGCGGTGCTTCGTAGCCTTCGCACTTTTGTCTACTTTAGTTTTTTGAAGGTTTCACTTCTATCGCGTATGAACTGCACACTTTTGAAGTAAAAACTTCTTTAGCACTATTGTGATTTGAAACTCGATGAAATGAAAAATAGCGACACTAAAAAGAGACAAACAAACACACGTACCTACATTTATAGAATTTAGCCTGCGAGAGAATGAGATAGGAACAGTTGGTATCCTCTTTGTGCGGTGCTTCGTAGCCTCCCCACTTTTTTCTAATTTTGTTTTGTGAAGGTTTAACTTCTACCGCGTGCGAACTGCACACTTTTAAAGTGAAAACTTCTCTAGCACCATTGTGATTTGAAACTCGATGAAACGAAAAATAGCGACACTAAAAAGAGACATACATCCATAGAATTTAGTCGGTGGGGGAATGAGATAGTATAATCGGTCTCCCCTTTGTGCTTCGGAACCTCCCCACTCTTGTCTACTTTAGTTTTCTGTAGGTTTCACTTCTATCGCGTGTGAACTACACACTTTTGAAGTGAAAACTTCTTTAGCACCATTGTGATTTGAAACTCGATGAAACGAAAAATAGCGCCACTAAAAAGTTACAAACACACACATCTATGTATTTATAAGATTTAGCGTGCGGCGAGAATTAGGTAGAATAATCGGTATTCTCTTTAAGCGGTGCGTCGTAGGCTCCCCACTCTTGTCAACTATAGTTTTCTGAAGATTTCACTTCTACCGCGTGTGAATTGCATACTCTGATCACTTTCAACCACCTTATCATAGAAACAAACCCAAAACTGCAACCTCTATCACCAAACCACCAAAAAAGGTGAAAAGTATGGAGGCTCCAACTTCGGAAAAAGTTCCCTTTTAGATGAAATTTTATTTCATTTTCAACACCCGTAACCCCCTTATCTCAGAAGTAATTCCAAAACAGCAACCTCTATTTCCAGACCAGTTGTCTATCCTGTTCCCCGAGTTCTTATAAGGGCTGCAAATCTAGGAACCCGTCCCTCCATTAGCATGTTGGAAGCACATAAGCAAGTACGTGTGGGAAGGTCGAACATCATGCAATAGGCGTTGTTATATTGCACGCGAAGCCTTTCCACGCTGCTTTTCTTAAAGTTGGCCCAAAGTTCGCATGTTTAAAAGTATGTACAATTTGGGAGGCGGGAATGGGTACCGCCGCCCCGGGAACCTTTATTGTATAACCAACACCTCTGCCATAGGTCACCCCAAGTGGTTCGCTACGTTTGGTGATTTAGCAGGGGTGCCCGGGTTCATGGGGTGAGGTTTGTCTAGGTCTTGGAGGCGGATGACCAGGACATACTGAACCCCAGATTCCTACCCACCCCTTAAACCCTTTTCCTTCCCAGAACTCTCCTCTCCTTCCCTTCCTTAAAAAAAACCCTCCACACAGCATCCCCAAAGATGACATAGGCCCTGAGGGAAGTTATTTTCCTCAGGGCCTCCTGTGTGGAGCTCATGTAAAAAAAAAAAATAAAATAAAATAAAATAAAAAAATAAAAAAATAAAAATAAATAAAAATAAATAAATAAATAAATAAATAAATAAATAAAAATAAAAATAAAAAAATAAAAAAATGTACGTGATGTAAAAATTAACATCATTATTACAAGTTGGCTGCTTTGCCGAGACCTTCTACTGAGCATGTTCGATTTAGACCGATCCATCAGTTTTTTTTTCTTTTTATATTAGTTCCACACAGGAGGCCCTGAAGAAAATAATTTTCCTCAGCGCCTATGTCATCTTGGGGATGCTGTGTGGAGGGTCTTTTAAGTAAAGGAAGGGTAGGAAGTTCTGGAAAAGAAAAAGGTGTGGGGTGGGTAAGAATCTAGGGGTCAGTGTATCCAGGAGTGCGGTGAACGGCGATGGGTCGAGAGTCCGGCTGGAATGGTCTAAACTCAACCAATCTCTCTTGATCCGGCCCGCCATGCAGCAGGTGGGCAGACGCATCCGCCGCTAAGACCTGGACAAAACTCACCCCATGAACTCGGGCACCCCTGCTAAGTCACCAAACGTAGCGAACCATTTGGGGTGACCTATGGCAGAGGTGTAGCCAGCATATATCGATTTCTTATTTACTCCCTGTCAATATTTTATGCCTTAAGGTTATCTTTCACAAAAACGGCGCTATATAAATAAGCCAAATATTATTATTCGAATAGGTTCGGCTATTAACAGTGAAGCTGTGCTAGGGATATCGACATTTTTTTATTTTTTTTATTCCAGTTAAAAGAAAATTACATTTTCACTCATTTAACTAGAAATAATTATACACATTAAGATAAATAAATATTTCAATACAGCACTATTCTATTTCATTATTTTGTTTATCAAGAATAAATATAATTAATTTTTTTTTAAATTTACCCAACTTCTTTTCGTTTTTAATGTCATTTGGGAGACTATTACATAAGTTGCCCCCCTCGTAACCAATGGATTGTTTACCATAGTTAGTGTAGATGGTGTAAATGTTTGTTATCGCGTTGTCGTATAAAGTGTTGGTGTACTTGGGACGTTTTAATGAATTCTGTTTGTGTGTACGAGATTATTTTGTTTTTGTATATAAGGAGACATGTAGTGTATTCATATAGTTTTCTTAATGTTAATAGTTTTGTTTCCATATATAATTTTTTGTGGATGTTCTGGGCTTGTAATTAAATAGTTTTTTGATTACCTTGTTTTGTATTACCTGTAATTCATTTATGTGTGTTTCAGATGCGTTTCCCCAGATTTCAATCAAATTATTTAAATGTGAGTGTACGAGACTATAATATAAACTTATTTTTAATTTATTTGGCAACAGATATGATAACCGGCTAAATACGCTAATTAATGGGATGATTTTATCTTTAATACCTTGTATGTGTTATTTAAATGTCAAATGCTGATAAATGCACAGCCCAAGATTTTTTCCTGGATCAGGAATTGCAGGTCGTTGTTTTCAATTTTTAAGGGTACATGAGGAGGAATTATTTTACGGGTTGAGCTTAAAATCATGTATCCTGTTTTTATTTAACATTCATTGTTAAAACATTTGATTGGAGCCAACTGTTGATTTTTTCTAGGTCTCTTTGTACATTTTCTAGTAAGATGTCTAAATCTTTACCCCAGTAGAAAATTGCTGTATCATCAGCACATAAAAAGATTTCACCATTTAAAATTAATTGCGAAATATCATTGATGTAAATTTGGAACAGTAGTGGACCTAGTATGGACCCCTGCGGAACTCCATAGTTTATTGGTACGTATTTGCTATTTTGATTGTTAATGCTAACGAATTGCTTTCTATTGCTAAGATATGATTTGAGTAGATTGAGAGCAGGACCAACTACACCAATTTTCTCGAGTTTCTTGAGAAGTATGTCATGACTATATAAAATCATCGAAAGTTTATTTATTTTTATTTCATTATTACATTTGGTTATAATAATAACGTATTGCCCATCCAAGTACGAGGAGATGCCTGCCTAAATAAATGTGTAATGTTAAAATATATCAATTCTTTCGTTTTTTTTTGTTTTTCAAAAAAATAGAAGAAACCTCGATAAAAGCGGCTGCAGGTTTGTACAATACGGATGTCGAGAAATTGATCAGAACAAAACATTAATCTATAAAAGGATTTGAATGACGATCGATTTTTTTTATAATATTGGTACCTACTATGTATATTTATTCTATGTGAGTACCGCGCGTCCAAATTGCTCTAAACCAAACTCACCCCAAAGGCACTCCTAAATGGGGTATGTTATGAGCCTGTTGGTATTAGGAAGGGAAGGATATGAGGAAGAGGAAGGTGAGGAAGAACCCGGCTTTTCAAATCTGGTCACCAAACAATGAAACGTGAAAGTATCTTCCAATTATATGGGACTACTCGCAAATATACTACGCATTATTTTTGATGAATAAATTGTGAAATAACTCTTGCACTTGCCGATATTTGAACTCATTACAGCCGGATTTGTAGCCAAAGATAGTAACCACTCAACCACGGAGGTAGTCAAATGTCTTAATTTACCTTTACCTAAAGTTACAAGCCGTTCCAAAGTGAACCAAAGATCCTTGGCGGGAAACTACCAAATAGAATCAAAATGCAGTTTAATTGTTGTATGTCAAGTTTGGTAAATAGATCTTAGCAGCCAGGTGCTTGCCAAACTTTATCTTCTTCCTTCTCCTTTCCACTAGCGAGCGCCTCGACGCCGGCGCCTCTCATGTGTAACAAATACACTTGACTCACCACCTCAAAACTTGCAGACTCATTAGGTACTTTATATGTTGTGTACCTCATATCAAATTTGTTTATGAAGTCCTGAGATGACCTAAAATATGATTAGGGCAACGAAGTTCAGCTCTCTTCCACCTTTGGTCAACGTAGCTTTAGATACTTTGCCACGAAAATATTCAACATTCTCCCAGAAAACATCAAACTGAGTCAAACACAGAAAGAATTTAAAAAATATGTTAAAATTTGGATATATTCTAATGATCGAGCCTATACTGAAGCTCTCACCCAAACGCCCTGTCATTGACAGTTGTTATTGTAGTAATAACCCTGCAGTTTTTGTATTGTGCATATACAAACAATAATGTAATCTAAAATAAAGTTTTTGCTGTAGAGAAACCTACATTATCATCATCATCACTATTGGCTCTACAACCCCTGGTGGGTCTTGGCCTCCTCAAGAGTCTTCCTCCACTCATCTCGGTTTTGTGCCAGCTCTCTCCAGTTTGGAAGCTCCAAGATAGATATGTCTTTGAGGACGTTGTCGCTCCATCTTAGTCTTGGTCTTCCCAGGCTCCTTCGCCCTATTGGTCTTGAGTTCAGCAGGGACTTTGGTGCTTGATGCTCGGTGATTCTCTCCACATGACTTAGCCACCGAAGTCTTCCCAATTAAACCTACATTTTACATTTATAAAAAACCATAGATAAAATTGTGAGAAACAATTTACAAAAAATTCTGCCTCAATACAGGTTCACCTAGTGAGGCAGACTATGCACAACTAAAAATATTGTATAATTATGCTACTTCTGTGTAACCGATCTTACATTACTTTCTACTCGTTAATTTTTTTGTACTGATGTAATCTATTTGTAATCTTCATTGAACATGTAGATACTTTTTTAGTTGTAATGTTGCCAAATTCATTGAATAAAGAATAAATAAAATATTATTATTATTATTAATAATAATAGTTTTTGGTATACGGTAATGGGCAGCTACACCAAAACTAAACGGCGAAAACCACATTAATTTATCTAATTACTATTCTGAAATACCGGCCCTAAAAGGATTAAGGTGTGTAACTCGGTATTCCTTCTATGTACATAAAAACAAATTCAGAAAAAGTTCCTTAGGTATGTCTATATGCGGATGAATGGAACGTACCTGAGATTCATGCACCATATGGAATTACTTGAGGCAACAAATAGATTTAGCTTGGAAACTAGACGTTATGCAAATCTTGCAATTCTTAGTTTTAACATAATCCATAATCGTATTGACAGCCCATTCCTCTTGGAATGTTATGGCTTATACGTGCCTGAAAATTTCAGCCGTAGTCGTCGACACGACTTGTTCAAAATACCATACGGCAGAACAGATGTTCTAGCACAGCATAGCGTGACAAGAGGAATGGTGCTGTTGAACGAAATATCGGAAACACTAGATATATATATAACTCTTCTTTAGATAGCCTTAAGATTTTTTTGTATAATAATCATCTTCCTAGGTGTTAAGACTGTCAAAATGAGAAAATTGTACAGTAATTGGATAAAAAATCTGTTGTACAATTAAAAAAAAAAAAAAAAAAAAAAAAAAAAAACACATTTCTCGATCTACAAATCTTGACTAAAGAAGGAGAAGGCACAGCACGACACATTTAGCCAAAAATATATCACAAAAAAAGTGTTTGTAAATTTTGATTTAAACCTATTATTAAATAAACCTACTTGAATTTCACTTTCGTTTTCCTGTATGAATGAAGTGGAATCTTGGAAGTCAAAACTATCCCGATACCCGAAAGACAATGAATTCTATCAACTTTTAGTGATAATCACGCACACAAATAATAATAATAATATATCTTTATTCAATGAAATTGGCAACATTACAACTAAAAAAGTACATGTTCAATGTAGATTACAAATAGATTACATCAGTACAAAAAAATTAACAAGTAGAAAGTAATGTAAGATCGGTTACACAGAAGTAGCATAATTATACAATATTTTTAGTTGTGCATAGCCTGCCTCACTAGGTGAACCTGTATTGAGGCAGAATTTTTTGTAAATTGTTTCTCACAATTTTATCTAACAAAAGCGGACATACGCGCATTTTTTTTTTTAATTTGTGATATAAATGTCGGCCTTACCTACTCCGGATTTTGCCCGGATTGTTGCGGTTTGCGACCAACGCCCCTGCTATTAGTCGCTCCAAGTGGTTTGTTATCTTTGGTGATTTAGCAGGGGTGCCCGGGTTCATAGGATTGAGGTGTGTCTAGGTCTTTGCTCACCTACTACGCGGTAGACTGAATCGAGAGAAACTGGTGAGGGAGACCTCTCCATCGGACTCTTTCAACCCATTGCCTTGCACCGCAGTGGGAAGGATGGTTTTATACTTCCGTCACTCCTAGACACATTGGCCCTCCAGATTCCTACCTACCCCTCATACCATTTTCCTTCCAAAACTTCATCTCTTTCCTTTCTTAAAAAGACCTTCCACTCACCATCCTCAAAGATGACATAGGCCCTGGGAGATTATTTTTCCTCAGGTCCTCTTGGGTGGAGTTAATGTAAAAAATAAAAAACGTATTTATTTATTTAATACAAACGGCATAAGTATGCCATAAACACTAATTACATGTCACAAATTCATATTCAAAATATTAGTAATGATAAAATAGTGTATGTATAACAGTTAGTTGTGACGATACATTGGGAAGTGACAACAGAGATACCTTTACATGCAAAAATCTATAACACAAATAAAATTAGTAGTGATTTAAAAAATATGATAGCATAGCCTTCTTGTACCTATGTTCCGTGCAGTTAAATAGATCTATCACATCTGCATATCTATTAGTAACTTCATGTAACCTAGGTAAAAGTGAGTGTTTCGTATACTCAGTCCGATTATTGATACATTTAAAAAGGATTTTAGAACGAGTGGTTCTCGTGGGAATATGAAATTCAATGAGCTTATTTAAATCAGGACTGTCTATGCTACCATTTACAATTTTGAACATAAATATTAAGTCGGATATAATTCTTCGATCTGAGAGTCTTAATAAATTTAATTCTTTCATCAAGTAATTATAATTTATGTTATCAATGGGAATACCGAGGTTAAAATTAATGTGTCTTAAGAATTTGTGTTGAATTTTTTCGATTGAATCTGAATGTATTTTAAAATGGGGGGACCAGATCGAGGAGTTATATTCGACTTGACTACGTACTAAGGATGTATACAAAATTTTTAAAGTTGAAATATTCCTGAAACCTCTGGAATTTCTAAGAACGAAGCCAAGCATTTTGATACCTTTATTATAGATTGAGTTTATATGGGATATAAAGTTTAATTTAGAGTCGAAAGTTATGCCCAGGTCATTAATTTCTTCGACAGAGGTAAGGGTAGAGTTATTAAGTTCATATGGATGAATAATTGGTTGACTTATTCTGTAAAAACTTATTGAATAACACTTATTTATGTTCAGATAAAGTTTGTTAAGAGAACACCAACTAATTAATTTGTTTAAATTATTTTGTAGACAGGCACAATCTTCAGCGGTTTTGATGATTTTAAATGTATTTGTTTCTTTAACGTTATCCTATAGATAGACAGCTACGATGGTAAAATACCTCCTGAAGCAAACACTAATAATCAAGAAAGCTTTCAATATTATGAACACAATCCAACATATTTCCGTACAAATTCACTGTTGTTTTCCGGCTGCAAAGCGCATTCAAAGAAAACACTCCTACATTGTATTATTCTCGCAGAAAGTTATGGAAAATAGTGAATATTTTTTTGAAATTAAAGATTTTTCAAAATGCCCCAAATTTTCAACATACTCCATGAGCCATTTGGCTCAAAGTCTGAACAGCTTTTTTTCCCAGTTCCGTATTATTCAGGTGTAACAACATGTACCAACATGTACATATTTGGAGTACAAAGTAGATATCGTTTATGTGATGTATTATTTGTATTAAGAACTAGCTGGTCCCGGCATGCGTTGCTATGCCATTTAATAAAGAAATTGTTTCTCCCTGGGTGTCCTTTCCCATTCGTCCCGTTCCCCTTCCGCCTCCCCTTCTTCTTCTGCGTCCTCTTCCCCTCTCGCGTTCCCACTCCGTCACCTCCACCTTCCCTCTCCCCACACCACTCCCCCCCCCTTCCCCCGTCCCGCGAACCCCCCTCCCGAGTTCCCCTCCCCCTCCCTGGTTCCCCTCCCCCATCTCTCCCTCCCTCCCACTTTCCATAGCAATAGCCGCTTCCTCGCGTGCCACCAATAGCATTTTTTTATACAAATTTCATAATACCAGAGCTCACCTAAAGTTTTATAAAAACCTTGGGCTAAAGTTCGGTTTATGGGGGAAATTCCTAAAAAATAAAACTAGTTATTTTTATACTAATTTTGGGTCGGGGAATCCGAATCTGAAAGAATTAGGCAGCGGCAAGCAATATTAACTGAATTACACGACTTTCAAAATTTTTATACACATACAGGAAAATAGCCATTTTGGAAGCATTTTGATTCCTACAAAATCAAACTAGTTATTTTTATACTAACTATGGGCCGGGGAATCCGAATCTGAAAGAATTAGGCGGCGGCAAGCAATATTAACTGAATTACACGACTTTAAAATTTTCTATACACACACATGAAAATATTCATTTCGAAAGCATTTTGACACACGTAGTACAAAGATCATAGAAAAACAAGATAACATAGATGTTTTTACCACACAAAATTAAGTGTTGCCATTAAGCAGTAATATCAATAACGTAAAATAACATGTTTATATTTTAAGTACTTATTTTATATAAATTTTACTCACTTTTGTATCACAAACCATGTTACATAAACCCAGCGTAGCTGCTAAACTACTTGAAAACAGGGATGTTTTTTTGCCGTGACGCGAGCAGGCGGTAAAAAGGGGCACAAACCATGTTACATAAACCTAGCGTAGCCGCTAAACTACTTGAAAACAGGGATGTTTTTTTGCCGTGACGCGAGCAGGCGGTATAAAGGGGCACAAACCATGTTACACAAACCTAGTGTAGCCGCTAAACTACTTGAAAACAGGGATGTTTTTTTGCCGTGACGCGAGCAGGCGGTATAAAGGGCACAAACCTAGCGTAGCCGCTAAACTACTTGAAAACAGGGATGTTTTTTGCCGTGACGCGAGCAGGCGGTATAAAGGGGCACAAACCATGTTACACAAACCTAGCATTAGGTTAGGTTAGGTTACGCATTTTTAAGACTACGAATTTTCATACATTTGGTTTAAGAATACGGCCGTTGAGATAGTCGTAATTCATAATATAGGGATAAATATTTTTGAGACTTGGTAACACTGCCAGCACATGTTTTCTACATTTCTTGTTTTTCTATGATTTTCGTACTTCGTGTGTCAAAATGTTCTATTTTCATGAGTGTGTGTATAGAAAACTTTAAAGTCGTGTAATTCGGTTAATATTGCTTGCCGCCGCCTAATTCTTTCAGATTCGGATTCCCCGGCCCATAGTTAGTATAAAAATAACTAGTTTGATTGTCTAGGAATCAAAATGCTTCCAAAATGGCTATTTTCCTGTGTGTGTATAAAAATTTTTAAAGTCGTGTAACTCAGTTAATATTGCTTGCCGCCGCCTAATTCTTTCAGATTCGGATTTTCCGGCCCATAATTAGTATAAAAAAAAAAAATTTTTTTTTTTGGGACCATCCCCCATAAACCGAATTTTTTCCAAACCTTGTCCTGACAATAACGAACACACAAAAAAAAGAATTATCCAATTTGGTGCAGAAAGTTATGCGCTTAGCAACACATTCAGCTATTCACTTTTATATTATAGATAATAAAAAAAAACACGATCACGTCGCCACTGATCCCACTCCTACACGTCGCGACGGGATCACGTGATACGCGCGCTGTTACATGTGTTACCGTACTGCTGTAATGAGACGGAGTGCTTATTATTACCTGACCCACCGTTAGGCTATTCCCGACTAGGTACTCAGTTGCGCCTTGTAATGAAAACTATATATTTTTTTTTTTAATTGAAAAAATATATCATCGGACAGTAAAGGACAGTTGCACGACTTTAACGCGATAATCTTTTTTCTTTATGAGCCTTCTGGTCTCCAGCTTTGAAAGAGACCCCCTCAAGGATTATTTTATTGGCTGTCGGATAAAAACTAGTGTATCGATATGCAGTTCTGTAACAACTTTACAGGACTGCACATTTTCATGGCACCAACCCCTTTCCCTTCCAATGCCATCCCCATTAAGCACGTAAAATGCAGAATTCTGTGTGCTCACTAAAATAATATAATGGCACCAACATACGTAACTAGTAGCACAGATTGGCTTCATTTCAATAAATCACATCTCGTATGCGACACGCGAACAACACAACGAAATGTCATTAGACGTCGTAGCTGGGAGAATTGTTGTCAATTTGACAATGCTGCAGTATTCATAAATGCATTCACGGGGAAGCGGCGAACAAAGTTACTTACTGAAAATTGTTCACGTTATATGGGTGTACAATGTACACATCTAATATTTTAGGTGGCGTTTTCGCCATCCTGTTTTAGTCCATCGCATAAATATACCTCAACACAGGCTTGTCCTAGTGAGGTAACAAATTGTATTGTAAACATTTTACCTGCAGTGTAAAGAAACAATAAATAAATAAATAAACCAAACCACCCACGTCCATCGAAGAGCAAAAATGAAAGCGTCAAGCGTAACGTTTGTAGTTTGTTAGTTGCCTGTGGTTGTTTTTATTAAGACGTCAAATTTACAAGCTTTCAGAAGAGTGATTCTTTTACGAATGCGTTTTAAAGCCATATATGACACATTTTGACGGTTTTCAAACGCAGTATTCCGTATCGCGCTGACAGGCTAAATACCTCGTTTATCTTTTAACTGCTGACGTGATTTTTTTTAAGCGTACTCTGACGTGGAGCCTGGGCGGCCTGTTACCTTAAATGTTTATATACCTATTAGAGATCCATGAAAATTTTAAGGTCCAAATTATTATTGATTGGACAATTTAGATATATTTAAATAAAATAAAATACCTACTTATATTAAATTGTCAAAT
This sequence comes from Limnephilus marmoratus, assembly GCA_917880885.1. Classification (NCBI taxonomy): domain Eukaryota; kingdom Metazoa; phylum Arthropoda; class Insecta; order Trichoptera; family Limnephilidae; genus Limnephilus; species Limnephilus marmoratus. Next base: position 48,046,909 of record OU862918.1, on the reverse strand, counting down.
ATAAGTAACTTAGGCTTCGAACTTTAGTCATTTTCTCAGGCCCTATGGCGTAAAACCGATTTAAAATATGGATTATTAGTGTTATTACTAAAAAATATGGTATTTACGAAAATCTTTATCCTTGATGTTTACAAATTGTTGAAATTTTTTCTTTTCTATTTCGATATTCTAACATAGACGCTTTTTGACTTTGGAATGCTGCAATAGAATACATCATTTCTGTTTAATGTTAATGTTAACACGTCTACAGGATCTGCCCTGATGATGGACACTGCAACACTGTCCGAATTGTTGGCTAAAGAAGGAAGTAGCGCAACATGGCATAACACACCAAAAACAAATAACGAAAATTTCTGTTAATGTTTTATTCCTGCCTTGTAATTCCAGATTTAATGTGGTCAGTTTTCCCGGTAATATCTGCTAAAAATGCTAAATCACATTGCCAGTCTAAATCACACAGTTGCTGATAATCATCACCTCTCTCTTCAAGAATTTTTGTTATTTCGTCCAAAAGATCTCGAAATCTTCGCAAAAACTTGCTTCGACTCAACCACCTTACGTCAGTGTGCAATGCCAAAGAGCCGCCTTTGGAGAGAGATTTTCATTGATTTCTATTGGGTTCGAGTCCTTGGCCGTACCCGTGCGTCCGATCGACTGGACTAACAGCCACGATCGACAGGTCGATCGCTATCGACCGGTTGGCCATCCCTTATCTATAGGTACTAAAAGTTTTTATTTGACCACCATATTTTTATATGCACACTAGCTGATCCGGCGAACTTCGTACCGCCTCAGAATCAAAAACTGTTGTCAACTTATTAGCTGAATTGATCTAAATCGTTTCTCCCTGCGCATACCATACCTTGATCTAAATTGTTTCTCCCTGCGTATCCTTTCCCCTCTCGCGTTCCCTCTCCCTCTCCCCACTCCACTTCTCCCCTTCCCCCGTCCCGCTAACCCCCCTTCCTGAGTTCCTTTCCCCCTCCCCCCTCCCCTGGTTCACAGTTCAATATTATACCCCTTACAATATTGCTGCAGTTCTTTCAAAATAGGAGAATTCGTTCCATACAAAATGTATGGGGAAAATAATTTTCTTCGGAGTGGAACACCCTTTACTTTTAGGGGTATGAAAAATAGATGTTGGTCGATTCTCAGACCTACCAGATAAGCACACAAAATTTCATCAAAATTGGTCCAGCCGTTTCGGAGGAGTATGGTAACAAACACCGTGACACGAGAATTTTATATATTAGATTATACTCTAATGCCCTTTGTGTGGATTTCTTATTTTTTCTGTCTTATATTTTTGTTGTTATATAATATGTAACTGTATGTATCAAAAAACTTCGCTATATTGAGCGTATATATAAAAAAATGTTAAAATTATTTATTTAAAAAAGTAGGTATTACGAAGTGTTAGGAATAAGCAAAGTGCAAATTAAGTTGTCAAAATGCATGCTTAGATCACAAGTATAGTGGTTATATTAATTTAAATAATCGATTTCCAATCATAATAAATAATAATAAATTACTCTGAAAATAAAATCCTAAAATTGCACACTAGCGTCATCTTGCGACTTGAATAAACGAAAACATAGCACCATAAAAGCGTTGAAAATAATTTGCAAAAATAACGATAGATGTCACCATACAAAAAAATCATTTGTGAAAAAAAAAATTTATAAATCTTCATTTTCACCATTCAGTTGATTTTTACTCACTTTCATGCTAGGCAAAGAAAGTTATGAATAATAATTTCCCTACGCGATATTTTATGTTAGCAAGAATCCAAACCAGCAAGATATAGAGGAAAGCGTCGAGAATTTGGCGGAACAGCGTGGCGCAAGACTCAACCAGACTCAACCGAGCGCCAGTTACCGGAGCCGCCAGGAGCACAGAATGATACGGCAGGTTTATCGTGGGAATAAGTAACTCCAGTCCTTTGAATTTTTTATCAATAGCCTTCTGACAAACTTTTCATGCTTAGTTTTAATAGTTAAAATAATTGTCAAAGTTTTAATTTTTCGGGTCTCCCCAAATATGGTGACCGCACGGCGCACAACTTAAAATAAAATCAACTCAACACCTCCTTTGAAAAGTAAAAAAAATGTTAGAATGTTAAAATGTTAAATGTTAAAATGTTAAAATATGTTAGGTTAGCGCGTTTGCCCGAAAAGCAAGAGGTCCTGGGTTCGAGTCCCAGAGGTGTCAATATGTTTTTCTGATTTTTCTGTTTCCAGATTTTCGATTGAGTTTCGCTTATATTGTCTTAATTTATTTAATTTAAAAAAATGGTTAAATAGGTTACATTAGGTTAGGTTATGAACAATTTTTCCTTTTTTTCACTTTTTAAAGAGGTGTTGAGTTGACATGATTCTGAGTTAGCAGAGAATCGTATTTTATAATATAATGTCGGCGTCGAGAGTCGAGACGGTTTTTATTCCGCTTTTTTTATGAACACAGTAAAATGTCAGCATTTCATCACTACTATTATTACTGTGCCAAAAATATTAATATTATACTACTAAATATTAATACTATTTATACAGGTGCTTACAGGGTTTTTCACATGATGCAATGCTGCCTTCTTGAACGAGTTTTATTTTGCTTTAACTATTATTTTTGCTTGTATTACTAACCTGATTTGTTGTATTGTGTTTTTTTCCCTGTTAAGCACTTGCATACTGCTTTCTAACAACGTATGCAGGGACACTGGAGGTCTAGTCAAAATAAACAAATGTAAATGTATAGGATTTACGCATTATATAAGTGGTTTAGTCTCTTAGTCTTTAGTCTCTTTAATCTAGTCTCTTTCAACGGAAGCAATCTTCCGAACAGGCCCTCCATTGGTATGCTTGGTGTAACCCTAAGTGACCAGCTCAGGTATGGGGGCTCCATCGAAGCCAGAGTAAAGCTAGCCTCCCAAAAACTGGGCGTACTGTACAGGGCCCGCAGATACTTTAATAGTACACAACTGCTAACCTTGTACAAATCACAAGTACGCCCCACGGTTGAATTTGGCAGCCATCTCTGGTCTGGAGCTCCAAAATATCTGAAAAATACCCTCGACTCTGTGCAGAAACGGGCGGTCCGTTTGATAAATTCTCCCATCTTAACAGACGGATTGCAATCTTTAGAGCACAGGCGTCGGGTGGGAATGCTATCCTTGTTCTACCGGTATTACAATGGAAGATGCTCCGAGGAACTAGCATCATTGATCCCTTCGGCACCGGTGCATAGTCGGGAAACACGCCTAACGCGTGCCCAACATTTGTACACGGTTGACATTTGTCACATGAGAACGGGTCGTTTCTTCGACTCGTTCTTGTGTTCAACAGCTCGGCTGTGGAATGATTTGCCGGCCTCTGTGTTTCCTCCTTCCTACAACATGGGTCTCTTCAAGACCAATGTTCATTCCTTCCTCTCCTCAAAAAGACCCGCCACACAGCATCCCAGATGACATAGGCCCTGAGGGAAATTATTTTCCTGAGGGCTTCCAGTGTTGAGTTAATGTAAAAAAAAAATTTAAAAAAATACAAAGTTGAATTGTTTCATTTTTCTAAATGTAACTTCGTGAAACAAAAAAAAATGGAATCTTGCAAGAGCCTTGAGGAGTAACCACTTATACCAAGGCGGGTAAGTGGTGGATAACCTCCAATGTACCAAAAAAATACATCCGTGACCGCACCTGATACATCATTTATCAGTGTTCCAAAACCACCATTACTACGCAAAAATACAATGTATACACCGCAATTTTGGTCACCGGTGAGTTTTTTTTTTCATGTTAAAATATATACAGGGTGTTAAGGGACGTACTTGACTTACTTTAACCAGTGATTCCTGACATTATTTGGAGTAAAAAATGTAAATAAAATTTTGGTCTCCGGTGACATTTTTTATGTTTTTTTTTTCCACAAAAAGGGAAAGGGGTTCGTCGGACACCCGGCTGAGTGACCAGTGACGACATGCGGAAGAATTTTTTTTTTGTTTGATTTTGAAGAAAATTTTTTTGAAAAAAAAAAAGTCGTCAAAAAAAGTCACCGGATACCAAAATTTCATTTACATTTTTTACTCCAAATAATGTCAGGAATCACTGGTTAAAGTAAGTCAAGTACGTCCCTTAAACCCTGTATATCTTCCACAGCTGGTGACTCGGCAGTGTCCGACCAACCCCTTTCCCCGCCCCTAACTGTTCAATACCTACCGATTTTTAGTTGGAAAAAACATCAAAAATGTCACCGAAGATCAAAAATTCATCTTTTTTTATTTCAAATAATGTCAGGAATTACTGGTTAAAGTAATAATGACATATGGATGGTTTTTTTTTAAATTTGTAAAAAATTAACTCGAAGGGCTGTACAAATTTATGATTTGTGATGTATTTCTTCAATATGCCTACACTATAATTATAACAACGTGTGGCTAACAGATGATTGCATCCACTATCCGATCACTAATACAATTTAAAATAAGTAATAAATAAACAATATACGAGTATATTATAAAAGAAAGCGTATGAAAGTGTGCGGGTCTCAAAACTCAGAAACGAGTCCCCTTACGGTCACGGGAGTTATATGGTGTGGTAGATCTCTTTCCCCGCTCCAGGATGACGGTTCCCGTTTTTACCTAAAGGGCGTGCTTTTGAAGATATAAGGGCTGGAAGTTTCGCCCTCTTGAAATTTCTAGAACAGTCTTCCGGAAAATTCATAGATCTCTAGAAAGTTCTGGAAGGAGTGACGGAGTATGGCGTGGAATGTTTGAGAATAGGGAATCGGGAACATCATTGAGGAACATTCCAGAACACTCTCGAATGTTGTCCTGAGCGAAGCCGGGTGACCCAGCTAGTTAATATAATATAAATATGTTTTTATAAACATACTGTGAAATGGTTTGTTTCTTGCATAGTGATTGCGAATAGTTTTATTCACAGTGACATCTATGAACAATTTATAAAACCTTCATATTTGTCTGTCAGTGTCTTTGTTTTGTCAAAATCTCTCTAGATGCCACTAGCGTATAATAGAACTAACATGCGGAATCAAGCGTCGACACATCAATATATATACAACTTCCAAATTTTACCGGCCGGGATGGTCCGACGCTCTGTGGGGAACCCGCTTGCACAGCGCGGGTATAAACTGTGCGACCTAAAGTTTAAGTTTAGACTTACGGATTTCAATACTTCGTTTGTGTGAAAGCACTATGAAACCAATACATGATTTTACTTCAATGGCAAGCCAGAGATGAAAAACCTACCGCGGGGTGACATAGACCGTCCTTCTTTTTGCTATATTTTTATTTGATTTACAATTTACATAGACCGTCCTTCTTTTTGCTATATTTTTATTTGATTTACAATTTAAACCCCTAAATTTTTCTAATTTCACACTCATTTTACATACATACATTTTCAATTTGGGAGGCGGGTATGGGTACCGCCGCCCCAGGAACCATTTGTTGGATAACCAACACCTCTGCCATAGGTCACCCCAAGTGGTTTGCTACGTTTGGTGACTAGCAGGGGTGCCAGGGTTTAAGGGGGAAGGTTTGTCCGGATCTTGGCGGCGGTTGCTTCTGCCCACAAGCTGCATGGCAGGCCGGATCGGAAGAGAGCGGTTGAGGGAGTCCCTTTGACCTCTCCAGCCGTTCTCTCTCAGAACTTCGTCTTGCACCGCAGTAAGAGGAATGGATTCATACGTCCGTCTCTCCTGGACACACTGACCCCCGAATTCCTACCCACCCCTTATGCCATTTTCCTTCCTAGAACTTCCTTTCCTAAAAAGACCCTCCTCACAGCATCCCCAAAGATGACATAGGCCCTGAGGGGAATTATTTTCCTCAAGGCCTCCTGTGTGGAGCTAATGTAAAAAAAATAAATGATTTTACTTCAGTGGCAAGCCAGAGGTGAAAAACCTACTGCGGGGTGACATAGACCATCCTTCTTTTTGCTATATTTTATTTTTTTATTGAAACGATTTACAGTTAACCCCTAAAATTTTTCTAATTTCACACTCATTATTTTACATCACCATATTTCATTACACATATATCCGCAGTAATACCCCCATACCTTTTTCCTTTCCAGAACTTCCTTTCCTGTAAATACATTCCACATTGCATCCCCAAAGATGACATATGCCCTGAGGGGAATTATTTTCCTCAAATCCTCTGGCAATAAAATTGTTAATAACATGTTTGACTCCCCTGAACTCCTTAGGCTGATTAACTTTCATGTGCCTAGTAGAACAGTTCGTCAAAAGGCAGAAGGTACCTTACCATTGTAACAATTCAGGTACTAATGCAGAAATAAACTCAGTAATGAACCGACTGCACAGTGCAGGGAATAAATATTACATGAACACCAACGGTACTGACTGTCAACAGCCTATAAAAACATTGTTATTAAATCTGTACGTCTATCTTGATAGATTTGAAATGTTTATAAATTTTCAATATGTGTCGAAATTTATATGAATGTGCATCCAATATTTTACACTGTTTGTTGTTTTTATACTTGGTACTTATTTAAAGAGGACACTTTGAATGTATTTGTGCAAAACGAAAGCATCAAAGTTTTTTTGAACTAGTTTGGAACACCAACACAGTGCCCCAAAATGCTCAAAGATACTGCGGAATGGATGAAATAGTGTGTCATTGAAGAAGAAGGTAACACGAGACTTCCAGAGATTTTTTTTTTTTACATCAACTCCACACAGGAGGCCCTGAGGAAAATAATTTCCCTCAGGGTCTATGTCATCTGAGATGCTGTGTGGAGGGTCTTTTTGAGGATAGGAAGGATTGAACATTAGTCTTGAAGAGATGTTGAAGTCATGTTGTAGGAAGAAGGAAACACAAGAGGCTGGCAAATCATTCCACAGCCGAGCCGTTGAACTCAAGAACGAGTCATAGAAACGACCCGTTCTCATGTGACTAATGTCAACCGTGTACAAATGTTGGGCGCGTGTTTGACGTGTTTCCCGACTATGCACCGGTGCCGAGGGGATCAACGACGCTAGTTCCTCGGAGCATCTTCCATTGAAATACCGGTAGAACAAGGATAGCATTCCCACTCGACGCCTGTGCTCTAAAGATTACAATCCTTCTGTTAAATTAGGAGAAACTATCAGACGGACCGCCCATTTCTGCACAGAGTCGAGGGTTTTTTTTAAGGTATTTTGGGGCTCCAGACCAGAGGTGGCTGCCAAATTCAACCGTGGGACGCACTTGTGGTTTGTACAGCGTTAGCAGTTGTTTACTATTAAAGTATCTGCGGGCCCTGTACAATACACCAAGTTTTTGAGAGGCTAACTTAATTCTGGTTTAGTTAATCTTTATTATCATTAAAAAATTCATGAAAAAATTTAAATCAGAAATTTCTAATGTTTGGTTTCGCTAACATGTCCCCTCCACACAGCATCCCCAAAGATGACATAGGTCCTGAGGGAAATTATTTTTCTCAGGGCCTCCTGTGTGGGGCTCATGTACAAAAAAAAAAACATGTACAATTTTTTTTTTCAAGAAAGACACGCAGTGGAAAATGTTGCTTGTGTCGTGAGGGAGGACTTAGTCAGCCGAGGAATTGAACTCACGACGCCTGGGTGGGATCCAGATGCCAACTCAGCCACTGACTGGTCAAAATTATGTATCTGGGAGCTAATTCTGGAAATGCCTATCAGTTTTAGACAATTTGATTTAGATGGTACTGACACTTCCCTTATTTGAATACTGTCGCAACTAATTGCCAATGCTCTAGATCAGAGGTTCCCAAACTTTTTTCCTTGTAGACCACTTTCAAAAATCAAAAAACTGGTTTCGGTGGACCCCCTGCTGCTGCATTTCTACCAATTTATTATTTTTTATCATCTTTTATCATGCCAACGTAGACCCTCATCAAGTCTCCCGTGGGCCCCTGGGGATCCACTTGGACCACTTTGGGAATCACTGCTCTAGATTCATGAAATTGTGGCATATCTAATGTATAAGTCAAAATATTGATTCACCATTTTTACACTAAGAAATCGGTAAACAATCTTCATTCCTGAGCGATTCACAAATCTGACATAGGCACTTCTAGCAAAGGCCCAAGATATAATCTGCACATAACCTACTCTTTGTGTTATTTTTACCAGTATATGGTAGATTATACTTAACTTTTTCTTTTAACCTTTGGAATGTCGACTCCCACCACCTAAAATACTTCCGTGGGGTGCAGTGTAAGAAACCCTTAAAATGTCAAATATCTGTATATACCGGCAATGATCAAAATTGATTTTTGCGGCCAAGCATCAACACTTCTTTCGTAATAATTATGTTTCAAAAGTAGTTTTGTTCATACTCTTATAAAAACTCAATTCTTTCAAGGCATAATATATACATAAATACAATTTTGCACAAGTGATTCAATTCCATTTTGTATTAGATTTTTATTATAATATGTATTATGTATTAAGTATATTAAGTTTTTATTATGTATTGTATATTATTGTAACACCCATTTATATATATATATATATATATATATATATATATATATAGGTCCCACTACACTTATTGCGTCCGTGCGTAAATCCGTCTTTGGGCGTCCATCACTTCTAGTTATTTTTTTCAGATTTTTTTTATGAATATTGCCTTTTATAATGCTCACAATAATTGCTAATATCATGATTTTTTAATATTCATAATAATTCAGGATTTGATGTTTATTATACTTTCATACACTTCTTGCGTCACGTACATACTAACGTCCGGGTGTATATTTTTTGTATATTGTAGGTTTCTTTTAGTATAGGTTTCACGTCCTTTCACTCTAATTTATTTTTTGCGTCTAACTTTTCTAATAAACGTTCCACGTCCATACTGAATAAAGTATTTTGTGCGTCCGAGTGTATATTTATTGTATTTCTTATACCGCTTTTAATATATTTTTCACGTCCTTACACTACACATTTATTTTTACGTCTTCCGCATATTCCTAATTTTTCTAATAAAGGTTTCACGTGCATACTAAATTATTTATTTCGGCTTCCGAGTGTACATTTCTTGTAAGCTGCTTACCGTTTTCTTAAGATAGGTTTGTTTCACCTCATGCACTCTAATTTAATTTTTACGTCAAAGCAAAAAAAGAATGTAAAAAAAAACTTAAATATATTTGTTTGTAAGACCGTAAATAAATAGACAAACTGATGTATTTTCGACGCAAAACAAAACAAAACGATTTGCCGGCCTCTGTGTTTCCTCCCTCCTACAACATGGGTCTCTTCAAGACCCATGTTCACTCCTTCCTTTCCTCAAAAAGACCCTCCACACAGCATCTTCAAAGATGACATACGCCCTAAGGGAATTTATTTTCCTCAGGGCCTCCTGTGTGGAGTTAATGTAAAAAAAAATTTGTTAAAATACGCCGCCAATCACTCCTCCCCCCATAAACCCGTTGCTAAGTCACCAAATGTAGTGAACCACTTAGGGGGACCTATGGAGAGGTGTTGGTTATCGAATAAAGGGTTCCCGGGGCAGCGGTACCCATATCCGCCTCCCAAACTGTAGGTCTAGGTTAAGTGGTTCGCAACGTTTGGTGACTTAGCCGGGGTACCCGGGTTTATGGCGTGAGGTTGGTGCAGGGTAGTGAACCACGAGTACCTACCGAAAAATGAGAAGTACCTATCTTAACTTTTTTACTACTGTTCTTTAAAAAAAGGAACATCTGCGCGGCCTGTTTAATACAAAATTTAGTTTAACCAAAAGGTAGGTATGGCATAATATTATAATATTATCACTATTATATATTGTGATTTTGTATATTGTCACAACATAAACAAAGCAAAAGGGCGCAAGATCACCTTACCCCAGAAACTCACAACAAACTGTCCATAAATATGCCAAATCCTATTAATAATAAATATTGTTAGAAGTTTAAATGAATATTTTTTATACACACGTGCCTACTGGGCGCAGGAGTGTGACAGTTTTGTTTGCCCTTATTCAAAATGTATCATTTCACAATTCACCGGTTCGCGCCCTTATAGTACGCGGTTGAACGTTTTTAGGCCGGGACACTAATTTACCCCCCACTCTAAAAAAATCTTATGAGAATGTCCACCCGCGCAGACATTTCTTAGTTCTGAATGGCGTTTGGCATCGTTGTAAATATACCCATCGTTGCCAAATCTGGCGATTTCATTCATCAAGGGCTCAAACAATACATAACAATAATATTATAAGTATCCACTACCTACTCGCAAATGGCCACTAGGACGCAATACTATCGTCGTTATGACTTTAGATATATATGAGTCATAGTCATAGCATAAGTATAATAACCATAATCTAGCAGGCATCAGCCCTGCACGTCATCAGCTCCTATATTTTTGAAAGTGTAAAGTAGCTCTTGGTCTACAGTCATAACGACGATAATATTGCTTCCTCGTGGCCATTTGCGAGTCGATAGTAGAAACCTATATTATTGTTATGTATTTTTGAGTTTGAGATTTGCCAACAATGGGTATATATATACAACGATGCCAAACGCCATTCACACTTAGCATGCTGTTACTCATCACTAAAAGAATTTCTAGCTTTACAGACATTTTTTTTATTTATTACATTACATTAGATACATATAAGTAGCAAAAATAACATCTAGTAATAATGTTGCAAAATAACTGTAAATATTAAAAATGTGTACAAGTGTTATTATATCATGCAGGTTGATATTAGTTCCTAGCTAGGCAGACTGCCCGTTATAAGGAACTAAATGCTGGTGTAAATGCCAAAAATTTATTCTGTAAAAAAATGTTGTATTTTTTTCTTCTAAAAATTAACCTACTCTAATTTTTTTATTAAATATGCCTTTAACGGAGTGCCAAAAATTTATTCTGTAAAAAATGCTTTTTTGTTTTTTTTTTTTCAAAGATATATCCACCTCGGAGATTGTAAACTGGAGAGAGCTGGCACAAAACCGTGATGAGTGGAGGAAGACTCTTGAGGAGGCCAAGACCCACCAGGGGTTGTAGAGCCAAGAGTGATGATGATGATACTAAGTTTTTACTAAATATACCATTATTAGGTAACCATGTAAACTTTTAATTAACATTATTGAATAGTATTTCAGACTCCACCCTGCCAAAGGCAATCAGCCATTTAGTTATTTAATTGAACCGATGCGATGTTGGACAATTTGCATGTTTTAATATTTAATTTGGGGGGATTTTATTATATCATTTCAGTCCCAGATATGTATATGTCTTTTGACACTTTTCCGTATTCACCCTGAGACTACGACATCATTTCTGGTGTGACTTCTTGTGATATTTATGATCAATTTTATTAATATTTTCTAGATTTTTTGTGTACGCGGATAATACCTAACCCTTTTGCATCCATTTTTTATACAGCTGATCGCTAGAGAACTTGTACGCAAAATAATAATAATAATAATTTGATTTATAAAGCGTACTTTTTTGTGAAAAATCACCTCAAGGGCGCTGTACAAACTTATAATATATTTCTAAGCAATGTTCAGGTACTTAACTTATTTATTTCATATTATATTTATAAAATCATTAGTTGTATTGAGTAAAAGCGTATATCAATTAAATACAAAAATATGAACTTGATTTCTAAAAACTGATTCATTGGAGATATCCGTAGCTCGGGGCACCGCTGGGCTTTTATTTGAATAATATCTTAATCAGTAACTATTCTAATTTACGAATCACTTTTTAAATGTTGGGTCTTTAAGAGACCCATGTTGTAGGAGAGAGGAAACACAGAGGCTGGAAAATCGTTCCACAGCTGAGCTGTTGAACTTAAGAACGAGTCGTAGAAACGACCCGTTCTCATGTGACAAATATCAACCGTAGGTATACATATGTTGGGCGCATGTTTGGCGTGTTTCCCGACTATGCATCGGTGCTGAGGGGATCAATGACGCTAGTTCCTCGAAGTATCTTCCAATGTAATACCGGTAGAACAAGGACAGCATTCCTTTCCTGACGCCTGTGCTCTAAAGATTGCCAAATGTTTGTTAAGTTAGGAGAATGTATCAAACGTACCGCCCGTTTCTGTACAGAGTCGAGGTTTTTTTAGGTATTTTTTGGTCTCCAGACTAGAGGTGGCTGCCAAATTCAACCGTAGGGCGTACTTGCGATTTGAACAGGGTTATCAGTTGTGTACTTTTGAAGTATCTGCGGGCCCTGGATGTAATATTTTAATAACAATCGCGAATAGGTACTGTGGATACCAATATCATTATTTTCTATGGTTTTTTTAACAACCTTATATCGGCGCGAGAAGGTAGAAAGAAACTTTTTTTCTGATGTTCACGGGCACTCGCTGTACACATCAGAACTGTGGGTTGACTACACTGCTTCCCAATGGCATAAGTTAAAGGTTGCTTACATTAACACATATCGTCAACTTTTCCGCCTACCGAGATACTGCAGCGCTACGGAAATGTTCCTGGAGGGACGAGTGCACACTATTTGAGCACTTCTATGCCACCGCATGGGAAGTTTATGGCGCAGGCTACGCCGATCGAAGAATGCGATCATCACCGCCATGACTGCCTGGATGGAGTCCCCCCTGATGGCCCTCTGGAGACGGGAGACGACGAGGAAATACCTTCCGTAAACAGTTGCATGAATTAATTTTATTGTTTTATTGATATTTTTTCAGTTACATTTCTGATCTTTTTCGTGCTTATTCATTTTTATTTTTATTTATGTGCTGTTATTTACTTTTAACCTTAACTCATTATTTGTAGAATTTCTTTTGTTATTTTAAAATATGAAATGTTTTGCATTGCACTACCCCTGCATACATTCTGGAATAAAATAATATTATTATTATTATAACGATGGTGCTGCTGAGTCTACACAGTTAGTCCTTCTTGAGTTCATGCGGCAATATTATTTTTAAGACATAACGACGGTCGTGCTGCGTCTACACAGTTGGTCCTTTTTGCTTCTACGCTATTATCACGCTAGTATCACGCTATCATCACGCTATTATCACGCAGCAATATTATTTTTAAGACATAACTACGGTCGTGCTGCGTCTACACATTTGGTCCTTCTTGCGTCCACGCTATTATCACGCTAGTATCACGCTATTATCACGCTATTACCACGCAGCAATATTATTTTTAAGACATAACGACGGTCGTGCTGCGTCTACACAGTTGGTCGTTCTTGCGTCCACGCAGCAATATTATTTTTAAATCATAACGATGGTCTGTGTCTATTCTGTGTCATATTACTTTTAGTCACAACGACGGTCGTGCTGTGTCCCCCCGCTCACATTTTCACAGTCACAGTCATAACAACGATAGTATTGCGTCCTCTTGGCCATTCACGAGTAGATATTAGATATATTGTTATGTATTGTTTAAGTCCTCGATGAATTAAATCGTCAGATTTGGCAAAAATGGGTTCATTTACAATGATGCCGATCGCCATTCAGAACTAAGAACACGCTGTAGTGATAATGTTGTTATGAAATTATAATTATACATTTTAAGTAAACAATACTGTCACACTCCTGCATCCAGAATGTATACAAAATATTCACTCAAACTTCTAAACATATTAATAATAATATTTTAATGATTTGCATAGCGCCTCGAATTATATAGCGTAATCTACACAAAGGCTGGTAAAAATTGAAGGTTAAGATTGCTGGCAAGAGATCAGACCACACTGCATCGAATTGTACATTTACGCTATTTATAACGTTTTCCAGTGCTTTTGTGACGACGCAGTGATCTAACCAGCTTTTGGTGCTATGGGCATCACTCACATATGTAAAAGAATCACAGTTCATCAGCTTTGTATTAATCGTTAAACTCTTCGCAGAACTTTTTCAGTTCTCGGCCGAACAGATTTTTGGGATCTGCATTGCAATCGCCCAAAATAATCGCACTCGACGAGTTCCTTTCATTTATTATTGCGTTTACCTTACCCATGCAGTTTATAAATTCCTCAAGATTTTATGGTTTATTTGTCGGCATATACATAAATTGAAAAAATTAATATTTTGTCGCTGTTTACAGTTACTTGTATTGCCGCTATTCTTGGTTCAAAGCATTCCAATATGTCGGCAGAAAGTGAATGCCGCCATAAGTTGGCAGGTTAGTTATGACTTAAAAATAATATTGCTGCGTGGACGCAAGAAGGACCAACTGTCTAGACGCAGCACGGCCATTGGTTTGTCTTAAAAATAATATTTCTGCATGGACGCGAGAAGGACCAACTGTGTAGATGCAGCACAACCGTCGTTATGTCTTAAAAATTAAATTGCTGAGTGGACGCAAGAAGGACCAACTGTCTAGACGCAGCACGGCCGTTGTTATGTCTTAAAAATAATATTGCTGCGTGGACGCAATAAGGACCAACTGTGTAGACGCAGCACGGCCGTTGGTATGTCTTAAAAATAATATTTCTGCATGGACGCAAGAAGGACCAACTGTCTAGACGCAGCACTACCGTCATTATGTCTTAAAAATAATATATCTGCGTGGACGCAGAAGGACCGCCAATATTTATGAAAATATACACTGCTCAAAATATACTTCGTGTAGCGAACCTGTCGGCAAATCGTCAAACGTTCGATATACGATTCCAGACATTCTGAGAGATTTTTTGCTTCCATGACAATTTTTGCCAAATGATTCTTCATGAGGTAAGCATCAATCTGGCCAATTTTGAAGTCAAAACATTGTTGCGTCCGTATATCGGACGCCGTAAGTCGGTGGACGCAACAATGCTATGGAGATTTTAGGGGGCGGACGTAACAAATGTAGCAGGATATATATATATATATATATATATATATATATATATATATAAGTTTATGTTACGGCATTTAGTGGCTCAAAGCGTCCTTTAATTACCGGAACTTCTTGATCATTTCGACTTACTGGCTCATTTGGGCACTTAGTGGCTCATCGTTTTTTTTTTTTTAAGTCCATCATATCAAACTCGATGAGACGAGTCGAACGGTGTAAAAAAAATTTTTGAGTGAATAAATGACATTTTTACGTGGACCGTTAATGCTCCGGAATGCGTTTTTTATCAGTAAATATTCATCAATACTTAGAACATCAACTGGGTACACTTTTTATCGCATCTATAACATCACGGCATGCGACGTTGCCGGATGTTCTCGTCATACAATATCATTCAAACTCCAAGTCGTTTATCAATGCTTTGCGATATTGAACTCAATGGTTAAATTCCTCAAAATCTATTATCGCATGACATTGCTATGTCAGATTGAATCTTTTGCGATATGTTATATGTTTGCCGGTATGTTATGTTGTATTCTATCTACATAGGTAGCCAGAGTCAAGCGCTCGCTGTGGACTGTTAGTTGTTTTAGAAGAACAGACATTATATTATACGAGTAATATTTAGCGGCTATTCGCGCGCTTTTTTAAAATTGAAGATTGATTTACGAATTGCTTTTATAATATCGTTATTAATTTTGTGTTAATTGTTTTTGTGTTTATTACAAGGTTGATATTATTACGTATTTTAATACACATTTATGTAGTTTTTTCTTTAATAAATAAAATATTTGCTACGTCATTATGTATTTGTCTTTTGCGTTCCGAAAGCATAGTCAGTTGTAATGTAATGATATCTATACAGGGTTTTCTAAAAATTTCAGAAATATATTAGGTACTCATGTAATATGTTTTTTCATACAGTTATATTATTTTTTTTAAATGTTTTTTTAGTAGAACGTAATTTTTATAATGGATTATATTATCATATTTAAGAAATCTAACAAGTTTTTCATTTAAAAAAATGTTCTGTACCTAGGTAATTACTTTACGCGTGACAATTTTTCAAAAGCATTGTCTCTAGTTGTATTGAAGTAATTAAAATATGTTTTATTGTTGTTTTGGTGTATTTTATAAAAAAAAGTTATGAACAAAAATAAACAATAATTTAAAAATAAATTACAATATACGGCCTACATAGTCCAGGAGTGAGACCCTTGACTCGCAAACCGCAGGTCTCAAATTTTATTTGATTAATTTGTGTTATTTCACAATTAATTCATTTAAAATAATAAATAGTATATTTGCGGCACGTTCCAGAGTGGAAGATACTATCAATATCGCCCTGGTGTAAGTAAGACTACCATTCAAAATTGAAACGTTGCTTGAAAATGGCTTTGGCCGTGTTTGGTGTCCAGATCTGAATCGCCAGGTACTTCCCAACCTTCCTCTTCCCCACCTCCTTCCCCTCCCCACTACCTTCAGCCTCACAACATACCCCAATTGGGGATTCCATGGTGTCACTGGCTCCAGACGGGAGCAGTTGAGATTCTTGTGCGGTATTCACTGTAAAAAAAACTCCACACAGGAGGCCCTTAAGAAAACGATTTCCCTCAAGGCCTATGTCATCTAATATGCTGTGTGGAGGGTCTTTTTGAGGAGAAGAGGGAGTCAACATTGGTCTTGAAGAGACCCATGTTGTAGGAAGGGGAAAACCCAGAGGCCGGCAAATCGTTCCATAGCCGAGCTGTTGAGCACAAAAACGAATCGAAGAAGCGACCAGTTCTCATGATTTTGAATTTGATTTTGAATTTGATTTTGAATTTGATTTTAGATTTGATTTTGGATTTAGGGTAGGGTTCAAAAATCTTGATTATTTTGTTTTTACATGAATATCGCACAACGTAGTGGATAGGGGAAGGAGATAGGGAAGAGGAAGGTTGGGAAGTTCCTGACTATTCAGATCTGGTCACCAAACACGGCTAAAGCCATATCACGCAACATTTCAATTCTGAATGGTGGTCTTACACCAGGGCGATACTGAGAGTATCTTCCACTCTGGAAAGTGCTGCAAATATAAAATATATGTATTATTTTTACTAAATAAATTGTCAAATAACACAAATTATAATCCCGCGACCTTCGGAGTGCGAGTCAAGAGCCTTACCGCTGGACTACGCCGATAAATATACAATAGACTAATCATACCTAAGATGACTTGAGTAAGGACTAATTGTAAACGAGGTATTCCAATTTGGGAAGCGGGTATGGGTACCGCCGCCCCGGGAACCATTACTGTATAACCAACACCTCTGCAAGCAGTTTGCTACGTTTGGTGACTAAGCAGGGGTGCCCGGGTTCATGGTATCAGGTTTGTCCAGGACGTGGCGGCGGATAGGTCTGCCCTGCTGCGTGGCGGGCCGGATAAGAGAGTTTGGTTGAGGGAGGCCTTTTGTCCTTTCCAGCCGGACTCTCTCGACCCATCGCCTTGCACCGCATTTGGAGGGATGGAATTTTAGGTTCGTCACTCCTAGACACATTGACCCCAGATTCCTATCCACCCCACATACCTTTTTCCTTCCCAGAACTTCCTATCCTTCCCTTCCTTAAAAAGACCCTCCACACAGCATCCCCTTAGATGACATAGGCCCTGAGGGAAATTATTTTTCTCAGGGCCTCCTATGTGGAGCTACTGTAAAAAAAATGAGATTGCGAACTTCGACTACGAATCCGGAGGTCGCGGGTGAGAGACATATGAATCCATCTCTCCCACTGCATTGCAAGGCGATGGGTTGAAAGAGATTACACATCTGCCCTGATGATGGACACTGCAACGCTGTCCGAAACTTTGGCTAAAGAAGGAGGTATACACGGCATAATACCCCAAAAACTAATAACAAAAATACTTATGGCCGTGAAAATCTAAAATCACCTCTGCGATAGGTCACCCCAAGTCGTTCGCTACGTTTGGTGACTTAGCAGGGGTGCCCGGGTTCATGGGGTGAGGATTATCCGGGTCTTGGCGGCGGATGCATCTCTGCCCACCAGCTGCATGGCAGGATGGATTGGGAGAGAGTGTTGAGGGAGTCCCTTTGATTTCTCCAGCCGTACTCTCTCGGAACATAGCCTTTCACCGCAGTGGGAGGGATAGATTCCTGGACACACTGACTCCCAGATTCCTACCTACCCTTCATCCCTTTTCCTTTTCAGAACTTGCTCTCCTTCCTTTCCTAAAAAGACCCTTCACACAGCATCCCCAAAGATGACATAGGCCCTGTGGGAAATTATTTTCCTCAGGGCCTCCCGTGTTGACCTAATGTAAAAAAAAACAGTCTATCCCGATCCGTCCTGCCATGCAGCTGGTGGGTAGACGCATCCGCCAACAAGACCCGGACAAACCTCATCCCATGAACCCGGACACCCCTGCTAAGTCACCAAACATAGCTTACCACTTGGAGTGACCTATGGCCAGGGCTGGGCAGTATTTGAAAAACTTGTAATTGAAATACGTATTTGAAATACAAATATATACAAATACAATGTATTTGGTAATTGGTATTTCAATTACCTGCTGCTGAGGTATTTTGTAATTTGTATTTCAAATACTTAAGGCTTCAAAATATATTGTCACGTAAATAATTATCAATTTGTGATATAATTATTTACCTGACCACTAACCTGATAATTTGAACAGCACGGAATGGATTGGCAACACTTTTTTTTTCTCTCTGGTTTTTACTTTTTGAATTCGCACCGTACGGGAAGCCGGTGTTGATTCGACTTGTCACTTTAGTGATAGTTTTGGATTTAAAAAATGGGATAATCTCTTCGTTACAAATTGTTTTAAACGATTTTAATCGCGAGCCGGGCGATGTACATTTTGCAAACGCTTCTTTCTGATGTGATCGGAACGCTGTTTCTAATGTGATTGGTCGCCGCCATTGGGACCGATATTTATCCGCGAAATAACGGTATTGTAAATTACCTACATAATCGCGACTGGCATATTGAAAAGCTTTGCGAGGGAGAGTCCTTATGACCTGGTACGGTTATTGCTGCTCATATTTGTGACGGATGGTCACTCGGCGTTCATTTCCTGATGAGGTGTGCTGACGGAAATCGTGTTTCATCCGGTGGGCTCAACCGGAGCGCTGGTGCTGATCTTGGATGCTGCTCCCTGGCGGGGAGTCCTCATTCTCTGGCCTTCCTGGGGGTCTTTCCTGGTTCCCATCCTGGAGATTGCGAGAGAATATGGCCCGCGGTTCATCAACGCGCTATATTCAAGTAAATTAAGAGTTCGTGTCAGTGTAGAATTAGATAAAGATCCATGGTCCGCAGGTACGATATTTCTTTCTGCTTAATTATATTCCTGTCAAATCTGTTATGAATCTGTTATGTTTCAGAATCTGTTATGTTTTTGGGGATGTGAAACCCGGCCCCTCAAAAGGGCAACATTGTTATGTTCTTTATAAAATTATACTGGGCTTTGGTTGTTTTGGAAATGAACTCTTTTATTACTGAAACCAATTTAACCTCACAAGTAGAAACCTGTTTTCGTTTATTCCCAAACATTCTTGTTCTTTTTTTATTCTGGAACAAAAAAAAAAAGCAGAACCTTCCTACATTACGGATCGCTAGGACCCACATAACCTGAGAGAGAGAGAGATAACCTTATATTTGGCGCTCCAACGTTTTAAGTTGAATATTCTGCTTTTGGTGCCCGTATATTCTAACGGTCTGTTATGTTTTAAGTTTCTGCTTCTTTTTCCGAATTTTCAAGGTTGGATATGTATTATTCATTAATATCTTCATACTGTTATAATGGTACCAGTGTGTGTGTGTAGATGCGTCATAATGGATTATATGAAATATTTCGCGGTAGTTTGAAATTTTGTGCATATTATTATGTCATTTTTTTGCTTTGCTTTAAATTGTATTGGTTTCCGGTTGAGCTTCGTTCGCTCTCAAATTTTGTGTAACGTAAACATAAATATACCTACTAGAACAGCTTCGTTCTTTTTTTTTTTTCGGATAATATTTTTGGGACATTTTTGTAGGCTGGCAAGTTTGTCTATGGTTATGTCAGTTGTTATTACAGATCAGCTGATAGCGATTTTGTTGACATGTGTCAGATGTCAAACGATCATTATTATACTTCGATTATGTTATCGTAATAACTTTATAAACAATTTTCCAGACTTAATATAGTGTTATTCGGTTTATCTCATAAATATTAACTATTTCATATGGAATCATCTGGAATATTTTCTTCGTTTTGTTTCTTAAATAAATTCCATTTTACAAAATGACGTTGTCTAACATCAACGGGGCCTCAAAAGAGGAAATGATTCAGATGCTTTCTGACGTTAATATTACTCCAGAACCTACGGTGTCCGGTACTTAGTGCAATAAAAATTTTACGAATTTAATTCATATTATATTATTTTATTTGTCTTTTTGCAGCGACAACAACTTTTGTCAACAATAACAAAGATGCGTTATTACTATTTTGAGGGCATTTTAACAACAATTATGGAAATTGTTTTGAATAAATTGAACACTTTTATTGTCAATCGTGACATATTCATAGGTTTGTTAAATTTTATATAATTACAGGCATTATATTTTTGCAGTTTTGTGGACTTAGAGAATTCATAATTTTTTCTTTTTTGAAAAAATTTTTTTTTTGGTGTGGACATTGGTGCTGTTTAACTTGGGTTCTTGTGTTTCCTGCCGTGCTTTAAGTACCGCAAGATTCATTTTATAACACCCAAGTTAAGACATCATTTTTTTTGGATTATGGGAGTACACGGCCCCGCCACCCTTCCTAATCCTATTTTTTTTGTGTTCCACCGTGTAATGTCGCGAGTTCGTTCGGGAATTGTCGATTTGTGTTTTTTTTTACAATCCCAACAGCACGCATCCAATCATATTACTCCTTTTCTTTAAAACGAGTTATGGTTGCATATCACATTACTACTGAATTCTCGAATCAAGTCTCATTATACATAACCTCGCCTGTAATTTTTCTATACCTATCGAGCTATTGGAAAGACCAGTTCATTTTTGTTTTGCCCTATACATCCAGTAAACTCAGCTTTTGATAAAAAAAAAAAAAATTCACAAAATTTCCTCATTCTTACTATCTCATAATATATTTTTTTAGGAAGCGATGTTTGTAATGAATGTCGTTTCCTCTGATCTGATGATCAGTGGCGCCCAAACCTTAAGTCATTATTTTTTTTTCTCTCTCCTTCACATGACTTATTTTTTTTTTTTCTCTCAAGTGATATATATAATTAGATTGGATATGAGTATTTCTCGTTTTTTTTTAGTAGACACCCTGTCTATATTATTTCTGTCAGTATTATCACTGCAATGCACACACGCACACATTGGTATCGCATCTCTACTCCGTCAGTTAACGGATATTTTGTATTGTTCCCTACTTTTAAATCTAAATCCATTTTTTTTCTCTAGTTCAGTGGAGCTTTCTTTCCATTTTGTCGTCCCTCCGACATGCCTTATAACCAAAGATCCTCCAAGGAACTAGAGAACAAAATATATTCTTAAGTGTAGTTCTTTGTGTAGCAGAGATTTGAGCAACTTTCTGGTATACAAAATGTGTATATTTTCATAAATAGATTATATTATATAATAAATAGATTATATTTAGCTAGTATTTGTTACAATTAAGTTTGGTTTAGCTTTCCTTAAAGTGAATAATGTTAAGTCATAGTTTATTAACAACATTGTTATGTCTTTCTAACAAAGGTAGTACTGCTTCGGCGTACTTTCCTATTAAGTAATTCCAGCATGGAATATATAATACTCTACCTCTAGCACAGGAGAGCGTATTTTTGTATAGCTTATAGTCATAAGTAAAATATTTATATTAGTCTCACTGCTGAAACACCAGTGTTTCTCTACACAATTTTGTACCTAGTGTCATTCAAATGTTTTGATTGATCACCAATTTAGATAGTGTCGATTATCACAATATATTCGATCACCAATACATATTGTCTGTTCAAGAAATTTTGCCTTTTGCTTACTTTTGAAGTAATATTTTGAAGGATCTCCGTCTACGGTGTGATCTCAGTCTTTTTCTTGTGCAAACTATGTACACTGTTTTAGTTATTAAAATGGCTTGTACTCTATATATTTTTTCATAGTGGTTCACTACTATTAGCTAGGTTTTTTTTGTTAAATTGTAATCCCTATGCATTCAGCTAAACATTCTAGATTCTGTTTCGCTTGTCTTTGTGTTCCTACTGATACTCATTGTTACCACTTGTAGACAGGTATATCTTTGGTATTGTAAAACCTGATCTAATTTTTTAATTTTGAAACATAGGTATTTCTTATTATGTAAACCCTATTGTAACCACCTGTACGGATAGGTATTTCTAAAAAATGTAAACCCTAATCTAACCACTTTTAGTAGACAAGTTTTGCAATCTTGGTCTAACTAATTCATTAATACACAAGTACTACTCATATACTTATGGTTCTACATTGTTATAAATCTTTTTTTTAAACTTAATTAAACTAAGTTAAATATCTCTGAAAGATATTCCTCATTCTAGGTTTAATGTCTGTTCTGTATTTTGTTGAATAAAATTCTATGTTAACCTATTAGACCTGTTGGACCTAGGTAGATAGAATAGTTACCTTTTCGCTATTAATAAATAGCCTAAATTCAGTGAAGTGAGGGATGGTTGACCACCCTAAAGTGAAGCCTCCTTTTTAATGGCAAAATTTCCTGCTGAAGGAAAAGTGATGCTTTGTGCATAATTTTTTTTTCTTTTCATTGATTGTGTTCTTTATTTTTAAGATGTTCCCGATGTTAGGATGTCATGAGAATAACAGGTCTGGACTTCAGCCAGTAATGCCAGCACCCAGCTCCATCGTTGCTGAAGGTGTTGTAGACTCCTTATTCTCGTACCATCCTATTATCATTGTTCTTTCAATCTATCTAGATTTATATGATTTATTGTTTATGATTGCTAATGGTTACTTGTTGTAAAATTTCTGGATACCTGATGGACCTATCTTCTAGTTAGTTAGTTAGTTAGTGTACCTTTATTTTTTTATTTGTTTATTTTTTTTTTACATCGGAACCATGGATTTCATGTTTGGGGCCAAACATTTTCGTGAGAAGGGGGGAATTGTCACGTAAATAATTATCAATTTGTGATATAATTATTTACCTGACCACTAACCTGATAATTTGAACAGCACGGAATGGATTGGCAACACTTTTTTTTTCTCTCTGGTTTTTACTTTTTGAATTCGCACCGTACGGGAAGCCGGTGTTGATTCGACTTGTCACTTTAGTGATAGTTTTGGATTTAAAAAATGGGATAATCTCTTCGTTACAAATTGTTTTAAACGATTTTAATCGCGAGCCGGGCGATGTACATTTTGCAAACGCTTCTTTCTGATGTGATCGGAACGCTGTTTCTAATGTGATTGGTCGCCGCCATTGGGACCGATATTTATCCGCGAAATAACGGTATTGTAAATTACCTACATAATCGCGACTGGCATATTGAAAAGCTTTGCGAGGGAGAGTCCTTATGACCTGGTACGGTTATTGCTGCTCATATTTGTGACGGATGGTCACTCGGCGTTCATTTCCTGATGAGGTGTGCTGACGGAAATCGTGTTTCATCCGGTGGGCTCAACCGGAGCGCTGGTGCTGATCTTGGATGCTGCTCCCTGGCGGGGAGTCCTCATTCTCTGGCCTTCCTGGGGGTCTTTCCTGGTTCCCATCCTGGAGATTGCGAGAGAATATGGCCCGCGGTTCATCAACGCGCTATATTCAAGTAAATTAAGAGTTCGTGTCAGTGTAGAATTAGATAAAGATCCATGGTCCGCAGGTACGATATTTCTTTCTGCTTAATTATATTCCTGTCAAATCTGTTATGAATCTGTTATGTTTCAGAATCTGTTATGTTTTTGGGGATGTGAAACCCGGCCCCTCAAAAGGGCAACATTGTTATGTTCTTTATAAAATTATACTGGGCTTTGGTTGTTTTGGAAATGAACTCTTTTATTACTGAAACCAATTTAACCTCACAAGTAGAAACCTGTTTTCGTTTATTCCCAAACATTCTTGTTCTTTTTTTATTCTGGAACAAAAAAAAAAGCAGAACCTTCCTACATTACGGATCGCTAGGACCCACATAACCTGAGAGAGAGAGAGATAACCTTATAATATTTTCAAATACATTTAGTGATCTTAATAATGATAATTAAAAATAACCACACATAGATAATACATAGACTAAAAACGCTAGAATCCTGTACCTACTATTGTCCTTTGCTATAGGACTCTTTATTAATGATTATTTGTAGTTCTCTTAGGGGGCATACATTAATTATGTGAGCTCAAAAAAGGGGGGGGGGGGGGTCCAGCAAAATCTCACGGTACTTGAAAAGAATAAACGAAGTGGTCCAAATTATCTCACCAAGGGGCGGGGGGAGTCTAGTTTGGAAGAAAAACTGCTCACCTAATTAATGTATGCCCCCTTATAATTGCTTTATAATGTACTGTACTGTATTTTTTTTACTTCATGCTAGTTATTATTATTGTCCTGTGCTATAATAGCACTGTTATTGTACATTTTGTATCATACTTGTCATTGCTTTGTATTGTACACTCTTGTATCATAGTATTAGATTTTTTTTCATTAACTCCACACAGGAGGCCCTGAGGAAAATAATTTCCCTCAGGGCCTATGTCATCTGGGATGCTGTGTGGAGGGTCTTTTTGAGGAGAGAAAGGAATGAACATTGGTCTTGAAGAGACCCATGTTGTAGGAAGGAGGAAACACAGAGGCCGGCAAATCATTCCACAGCCGAGCTGTTGAACACAAGAACGAGTCGAAGAAATGACCCGTTCTCATGTGACAAATGTCAACCGTGTACAATGTGTTTCCCGACTATGCAACGGTGCCGAAAGGATCAATGATGCTAGTTCCTCGGAGCATCTTCCATTGTAATACCGGTAGAACCAGGATAGCATTCCAACTCGACGCCTGTGCTCTAAAGATTGCAATCCGTCTTTTAAGATGGGAGAATCTATTAAACGGACCACCCGTTTCTGCATAGAGTCGAGGGTATTTTTCAGGTATTTTGGAGCTCCAGACCAGAGGTGGCTGCCAAATTCAACCGTGGGGCGCACTTGTGATTTGTACAGGGTTAGCAGTTGTGTACTATTAAAGTATCTGCGGGCCTTGTACAGTACGCCCAGTTTTTGATCGAGCACTATTGGAATAATTAAATAATGGACTGAATACTAGAAATAAAATATTGGACTGAATACTAGAATGTTTTTAAGTTAACTACTGTAGAGCGCACTTGAAGTGAAATAACACAAAACTTCGCTACACAAATGTCATCCATTTTTATATAAAAATGAATCCTTGTTTCCCTTGGTCACGCCATAACTTCAAAATGACTTTACCTATTTCATTCATTTTTTAAAAGTTTTCTTATACTTTTAGAAGGTTCTTACGGAAAGAAAAATTAAGAAAATTACGCAGAAAATGGGATAATTTCAGAAAACTTAACGACTATTTTAACTACGCACGTTTGACAGTTCGCGCGTTTGATGAAAATAAATTTAGCAGGCAGCTGTTTTTTTGTAACCAAAGAATTTTCATTGGATTTTTAAAATTATAGATATTTTAAATAGGTACCTATGTTAGGTACCAGATTTTATTGATTGTTTTTATAATATAGAAAAATGTTCTGGGACTAAATATATGGAACGCGGGAGGGGTGTGCGGGATGGGGGAGCGGAAGAGGGGAGAGGGTAGGCAGGGAAGGTGTACGGGGAATGCAAGAGGGTAAAGGGAAGCGGTAGGGGAACGGGGACGCACGGGAAAGGACATGCAGGGAGAAACAATTTATTTCTTTGAATATTGCAGTGCAACGCATACCGGGAACCAGCTAGTGTTATTATAATAATTATTATTATAATCTAACACCTAAGTCCTATACCACAAATCTTTACAAGTGGAGCGGAGACGAGATGTGTGTCCTGAGCAATATGATTAGTCAATTTTAGCACGTCTCTGTTTCACTATGCTCTGCTTTGCTTCTATGGAAACGCACTCTTAGATATGGGCACTTACGACAATTTATTGCAACCAAAGGTTCTACCTAAACCAAATGTATTTTGTAATTTGTATTTTGTATTTCGTATTTTAAATACATGCGAAAAAGTATTTTGTAATTTGTATTTTAATTACAGTAATGCATGTATTTTGCCCAGCCCTGCCTCTATGGCAAAGGTGTTGGTTATCCAATAATGGTTCTCGGGGCGGCGGTACACATATCCGCCTCCCAGATGAATATTACCACCTAATCTAAACAAGTTAGCAATTAAAACCGAAAACCCAATTTAAGACTATTTATACAATGTAGACCACCTGTACAATGTTGGAGTTCATTTTTACAAATTCCTTCAACCAATTAAACAATAATGATTGTCTCTTTCTGATATATTTTTATTTCACACGACAAACAGAGACGGGTATAATTGGAGTGATGTTTCTAAAAATGGTAAATTCAATATTTTACCGGAAATGTCCCAGACGGAATCATCTAGTACCGGCACGCAAATATTTAAGCATTGTAAAAAGATCATATGAAATGCAAAGTGTAAGCGAACGGGATGTAGTCCTTTCCATTAATAACTTAGAAATTGCTTATTATTGCTTGAATTGTCAAGTTACGCCAACGCCCATTTTCAACTTAAGTAAAGTAAAAAAGTAAAAGCGATATTAAGGAAGCTAGCGTGATTCAATTATTATGACACTTCCCTTTTTATTAAAATGCAACTATTACCGATCCGCTACCAGTCCGTGGAATCTTCAGTTTGTAGGCACGGGGTAACGCTATGCGATGCGTGGCGGAGGGGGGGAGGGCTACAGATACTTTGCCGGAATTTGATAGAAATTATTTTATATTAAAAAAACTAGCAATGCAATATACATTTTTAAAAACAGATCGATAACCAAATAGTTTTTCTATGATTACCAAAATTATTGAGTATATGGTGTAAAAGACAACTGAGATACAGAGTAAAACTGTTCTTAGTGTAATTATATTACCCCGGTCTAAAAAAACTATCGAAAGAAGCGAAGCTAGCCGTCCATAATGGAGTGCTGGTACCTACCCTAATGCTTCGCTGTGAGGCTCGGAACTGGTAGAGAAATGATGAAAGTAGACCGAAATGAATAATAATGATCCGCACATAATGTAAGCCTGATGTAAGCGTAACGAGTAAGATTAAGAAAGAGACGCTTAGATTGGTTGGGCATGTAAAGCAAATGAACGAGAAAAATAGTGTAAGGAGAATATATGATGACGCAAATGTGAATGCTAGAAGAAGTCGGGGACGCCCGAGGAAGACATGGCACGACCAAGTGAATCAGATACTTGAGTCGAGCCATTTCAAGAGTCAGAATAATAAAAGAGCATGTATGAGACGAAGTATGCATGTGAACGAGGCAAGGAGTGTGTGCCAAGATCGAGTTGTTTGGCGGTCCGTCTCTATTTGTAAATTGTAAAATATGATAGCAACTAAGTATAATAATAATTTAATAATGAGCAAAATTAAGAAAGGGACCCTCAGATGGTTTGGGCACGTAGAGCGAATGAGCGAAGAAAGTAGTGTAAAAAGAATATATGATGCAAATGTGAATGGTAGAAGAAGTCGGGGACGCCCGAGGAAGACATGGCACGATCAAGTGAATCAGATACTTGAGACGGGCCATGTCAAAAGTCAGAATAATAGAAGAGTATGTATGAGACGACCATCACGCCGTTTCCCCGCAGGGGTAGGCAGAGAGGACGAACCGCCAAACAACTCGGTCTTGGCACACACTCTTTGCCTCACTCACATTCATACATCGTCTCATACATTCTCTTCTATTATTCTGACTTTTGACATGACCCGACTCAAGTATCTGATTCACTTGATCGTGCCATGTCTTCCTCGGGCGTCCCCGACTTCTTCTAAGAGTATTATAATTGCTCTTGAAAAGAGAAACTTCTTCGCGGCCTATTTCATACAAAATTTAGTTCTGGATTTACGGTTAAGATACCAAATTATTTCATTACAGAACTTCCTCTTCTTCCTTTCCCTAAAAAAACCCTCCACACAGCATCCCCAAAGATGACAAAGACACTGAGGGATTTTTTATCAGGTGTGGCGCTAATGCGAGAAAAAATACAATTTAACCAATTAATATTATTTGGCGGTCCGTCTCTATTTGTAAATTGTAAAATATGATAGCAACTAAGTATAATAATAATAATTTAATAATGAGCAAAATTAAGAAAGGGACCCTCAGATGGTTTGGGCACGTAGAGCGAATGAGCGAAGAAAGTAGTGTAAAAAGAATATATGATGCAAATGTGAATGGTAGAAGAAGTCGGGGACGCCCGAGGAAGACATGGCACGTGAATCAGATACTTGAGTCGGGCCGTGTCAAAAGTCAGAATAATAGAAGAGAATGTATGATACGATGTATGAATGTGAGTGAGGCAAAGAGTGTGTGCCAAGACCGAGTTGTTTGGCGGTCCGTCCTCTCTGCCTACCCCTGCGGGGAAACGGCGTGATGGTTGGTTAGTTAGTTTCTTTTAGATCGATTTTATCCATATAGATCGGAGGTGACAACTTAAAGAAACGTACGAATCAATGAATAAAGTAAATTATGTAATATATTTCTAATAAGTTTATTCATAATTTTTCGAAAACACTAGTAAAACTAAGATAAAATAATTATGTAGCAAATAAAAGAAACTACACCAATATGTATTTAAATACCTAATTTTATTTATGATAATAATAAAATAAACCTTAACACAAAAAAAACAACCGTAAACACCAAATAAATAACAATATTAATTAGCAAATCATACTACAATTTTAAAAAAACGCGCCAATAATCAAAAACGGCCGCTAGAAATGATAAATATTTGTGAATAATCAACAAGCAACATCCAAACTGTTCTGTCAACCTACCTACATATGTGACTATATTGGTAACATTAAACTTGGCAACGTAGCGTGATGCGGTAAGTGTGTTCTTAAAATAGATCAAGGAATGCACGTTATTTTAAGATATTTTTTTTTAATAAATAAACATAATTTTTGATTACATATTATAGCTGACCATATTTTAAACAAAATTTAAAAGACAGCATGTTGGTACTTCATCTACGTAAGTATATATTACATGCGAAAGAATGAGCAACTTAAGTGGCTTCTTCTAAGATGAGCCACAAAATGTGGTATGACATAAATATATATATATATATATATATATATATATATGTGACCGGCAATGGGACGAAATTAGCAGCATGGCAGAAATAGAAGAAGAGGAAGGGTTTCCGGTTGCGATGGGAAGGAGAGTTCCATTGATGGAGGGAGAGGGAAACGGAACTGAACCGCTAGTTATGTGAAATTGTGTTGAAATCATCAATAAACCGTGATATACAGATTACAGACTATTATTTGACATTATCCTGCATACCAAGTTATTTAACGTTACATTAAGTATTTTTTTATACGCACCAGATTTAAATGTCCGGGTTAAATTTTCCCCACAGGAAAAACTAAACCCTTTCACACACTTCCCAAATGATCATCTAGTGAATCCACGCTATGCACTTGCACTATATAGGTATTATAAATACAAAACAATACAAGAACAACATGTCAACCTACCAGAGACCAAATGGGAAAAAAATTCACCGACTCCAGATTTTTTTTTTTTTTATTAGTTTTTATATACATATACATGTAATGTTTTTATATACATATACATGTAATATAATCATGATAACCATACCTTTCAAAAACACAGTAAATCTCAGGCAAAAATACATGTTACCAATTCCCATTTGTAAAAAAACTTTGGGTCAACAAAACTACAAATATAGGGAACAAATTTCTTTAATAAATTACCAGAAAATATAAGATCCCTTAAGGACAGTTTCAAAAATTTCAAAACACAATTAAAAAAACATACTGAAAACCTTAACTAAAAAAAAATAAATAATAAATAAAAATTTATAAAAATGTACACACATATACACTAAGTGTCTCTTATTCTTTATATAAACTAAATTTCAAAAAATGAAATCAAAATAACCTAACAAATAATACTTCCTCCCGTATAGAGTCTAGTTAAAAGACGAAACATAAATGACCTCTTAATGCTCTATAAAATTATGAATAATCGTGTAGACCACAGGTTCCCAACCTTTTTTTACCCACCGCCCACTTTGAGAATATTTTTTTTCTAGCGCCCCCCAACTCGTAAATCTGAAAGAGCAATTGTCGTCACGATTATATTTACCAACGGGGGCGGGGGGGGGGGGGGGGGGGGGGAGATAGGATGGGGCAAGATGCGTTTTTTTTATTTTTTATTGTATATTTTATTTGGTGACGGGCCAACTCTGAATGAAACCAACTCAGGAGCACCTCATAAAGGTCATTAAAGAGTGATGATAAAAAAATTATTGATTAAGTTAGGTTAGGATTACCGGCAATTTTAAATGTATTTTTTTCATAGCTTTTAATGACCTTTCTGAGGTGTTTCTGAGATGGTTTAATTCTGAGTTGGCATGGAACCGTTCTGAATTATTTATATTTTTTTACTTGGGTTTTATTGCTCAGAAAGATTACACTTGTGCAGTAATTCACGTGACACGCTACAGTGGTATTGTAGACCAATTTCCGTGTTTTGACGTCTAACTTTCCCTTTATCCTACTTTCCTTTTTTATTTTAATCTTTTCTGCAATTTTTTAATTTAACCTTTCAAAGTCAGTATTTAATTTCTTCTACTTCTTCAATATTTTGATTTTCTGTATTAAGGATAGTAATTTCGTTGAGTTTCTTCTCTAATAACATGAATTTACTTTTAGTTACATTTATTTTCAGTTTATTCGAAGAAAAAAAAACTTTAATATACAGGGTATTAAGGGACGTACTTGACTTACTTTAACCAGTGATTCCTGACATTATTTGGAGTAAAAAATTTAAATGAAATTTTGGTCTCCGGTGACTTTTTTTGACGACTTTTTTTTCAATTTTTTTTTTCAAAATCAAACAAAAAAAAATTCTTCCGCACGTCGTCACTGGTCACTCAGCCGGGTGTCTGACGAACCCCTTACCCCGCCTCCAACTGTTCAACAACTACCATTTTTTTATGTTTTTGTAGAAAACATAAAAAAAAAACATCAAAAATGTCACCGGAGACCAAAATTTCATTTAGGTACATTTTTACTCCAAATAATGTCAGGAATCACTGGTTAAAGTAAGTCAAGTACGTCCCTTAACACCCTGTATAATATAGAAGTGTTTTTTAAAAAAAATCTTTTTTTGACAATGCATCTTCGATATTATTTGGTATAATATATAAAAGTGTGTCATCAGCAAAAGTTTGATAGAACAGTACTTTAGGCACTTCACTATATCATTAATATATAAACTTGATAAATAGGAGCGGTCCCAATACAGATCCTTGAGGAACTCCGAGGTTTACTTGTTGTTCTTCAGATATAGCATCTCCAATTTTGTTTCTTTGTTTTCTATTTTTAATTTTATTCTTAGTATTTCTATTGTATTTTTCTTCTGATCCATACTGGTTTTCCATTATGAATATTTGTTTCTAAACCCTGCTGTTTTACAAGAATGTTATTTTTTTTCAATAAATTTTCTCATCTCTTCTTTAACTATGGATTCTAGTATTTGTTCATATGTAGGTTATCCATTTATTTTTCTGAGGTCTTCGAAATTTTTAGCATTTATTATTTTGGGCACTGGTGTTATTATGGAAGTTTTCCACGACTGCGGAAAAATTCCCTTTAACACAGATTAATTTATTAGTGCAACTACTTAAATTTAATTATGCCTATAGTAATTCCAGACGTCGATGATTTTTGCGTCATTGTATTAAAAATTTTCATTAGATACTCACTGTTACCTGAAAATATTATTATTCTCTCTTCTTTCCGATGATTGAGAAGAAGTATCTGTGAATAATGAAATACATCACCTCCACCTTCCCTCTCCCCACTCCAGTCCCCCCCCCCCCCCTTCCCCCGTCCCGCAAACCCTTTTCCCGAGTTCTCCTCCCCTCCCACGTTCCCCTCCCCCTCCCAGGTTCCCCTCCCCCCCCTTGTCTTCGCCTTTCACCTTCCCCGCCTTCCCTCTTCCCTTTACCACCCCCTCGTACCGCCAACCCTCCTCCCGCGTTCCATATATTCAATCCCAGTACATTCAGTTTTTAAACAGCCCGCGTGCCACCTTTTACAATTTTTATTAAAATTTCCATTTTTTATGTATATTAAATTTGGTACCTGACATAGGTACCTATTTAAAATATCTAAAATTCTTGATTCGATTCAAACTATTAGGGGAGTAACTACTTTAAATAAATTTATCAACTTAAAGATTTTAAAAAATAGAATTTTATTTAACAATCATTGTTTTGCAAAATATCCTTCTCAAACGTGCGATAGTCGTTTAGGTTAGTAATAGGTTTTCTAAAATTATCCAATTTTCTACGCAATTTTCTTAATTTTTCTCTCCGTAAGAACCGTCCTCGTACTTCAAGGAATTTTCGAAAAAGAAGAATTAGCGAAATCCGTTCAGCTGATCTCGAGATTTGCGCTTAGCAACACATTAAGCGATTCATTTTTTATTTGTAAGAGAAGATATATTCGTTGTAGGCATTAGTTCATTTACTACTGTTTTCAGGTGTCTTATTGGTTCATCGGCTTTTCTGTCTAAATTTTCTTGGTTATCGCAGATCCACTTTTTGTTTTGTAATGGCGTACACAATTTATCCTTATTATAGTTCTTTTTATTCCTGTATATATATTATACTTCGTGTTCCCTGAGGCTTCAGACTATAATATCTAATTTTTGTAATAATTGTTTCGTGATCAGATTGATTTTGAATTCTTCCGCAGCATTAACTTCCGCGTAAAAGTAATTTGAAATTACCAAATTAATCATGGCTTTAGAGTTTTTTCATATTGTATAATTTTTGACAAGTTGCTTCCTACCCAGGCAATTTATGATGATTTGTAATCATGTGCTTTTTATATTGAATATTAAAATCTCCACAGATGATTTTCAAGTCTCTTGTATTTATTTGCTAACGGCACCATTCTTCAAAAAAATCTAAGAATTTTGTATAATTTTGATTTGGGGAATGATAAATAGCTGCATAGGTTCCCAGCTTAAAATCCTTCAATAGCCAGTAGGTATCCAGGTATTATTTTTATCTAGTACCGCATTTGTTGTGACTTTTTAAGAGATGTTGTTTACACACTCACACACATACACTACAGAATTAATGTGATAACTTCACCTGTATGCCTGCTGCTAAATGAGTCGCATCTAATTGTCGAATAGCCCTGAAATGTTGTTTCATTTTGTAATTTCTTCGGTAATACAGGTTTCGCTCATCATCACCATGTGCAGTTCGTATTCTTTTAGCATGTCTTCGACTTCTTCGATATGTGCTAGCAAACTAGCTATGGGTTTCTTTAAGTCTCCTACCGCCCCCCTGAAAGTCTGAAACGCCCCCCAATTTTCTATTTGCCTTCTACCGCCCCCCTGAAGGTCTGAAACGCCCCCAAGGGGGCGTTATCGCCCACGTTGGGAACCTATGGTGTAGACAGTAACTTAGTCAACCAAATCAAGTTATACGCCAGGCCCAAATCTACAAGAACCCTTAACATATTTTGGACTGAAATTTTTACAAATAATACTGGATATTTTAATCCTATATCTAGAATGTCTCGGTCATACAACGATCTTGTCAAAATACACAGTTCCATAGATATTTTTGCAAATAATATAACATATTTCAAAAAATATCTCCACAATTTGTGCACTTAAAAAAAAAAGTTACATTAGATACTTTTCAGTAAATACTTTATAAATATTGTATACTTGTTGTTATTGTGTATTTCAATTTTGTATTTAAGTTTTCAACTTATGTATAAATAATACTTGCGTTGTTTTTCAAGAGTTTGCTTTTGTGAAAATGCATATGTGAATAATGCAGACACATTAATCTAGGGATACTTATATTTGTATTTTAATTTATTATATACTACCCACAAAAATGTTATATAAATATCCTGTTTGTGTCTCAAATAAATAAATAAATAAGTATACACAAGCATCTGCTTATTATGGGAGAATATTTTTAAAAAATATGTATTTTTGTATTTAATAATTGCATTAAGTTTTATTTTTTATATACTTTCATTATATTTATGTATCTATTGTATGTACTGTACCAAAAAATAAAAATTTTTCAATAAAAAAAATAAATAATAAAAATGAGTATTTGCATTTTCAGGTTACAATCGGATTAAACTCAAATCATTAAATACTAACATGCAACATTGATTAGAAACAGTATAAACATATATATGTATATAATATATAACCTTTACAAGAGTGTAACTACTCGTGTGTAAAGGGAAGAGAAAATATATATATATATTTTTTTTTTAATTAAAAAAATTAAAATTAAAAATTATAACACATACATTATATTTACGTACTCACATAAATCAAATGTGTAAAAAAAAAAAAAAATAATATAAAAAATAAAAAAATAATAATATGAAATAAATTTTTGAAAAAGTATTGTTAATTTAAGGTTAATGCGGTTCTAAGTGGCTAAATTATTTAAGATACTAGCTGGGTTACCCGGCTTCGCTCAGGAAAACATTCGAGTGTTCTGGAATGTTTCACATTGATGTTCCCGTTTCCCTATTCTCGAACATTCCACAATTTTCCAGAAAGTTCCGGAATGTTCTGGAACGTTGTGGAATGCTCTCAAATACTCTGACTGGGGTGTCCGGCATCGCTCATGGAGTTAATGTGAGATTGAATTGAGGTTCGAATCCACGACGAATCTTACTTTATATACCCCATACGGGTAGCCCCTTACAAAAAAAAATTTCAAATGTTCCAGAATAATATTCCAGATCATTCCACAACATTCAGGAGTGTTCTGAATGGAGTGTTCTGAGTGTTCAGGAGTGTTCTAAACAACATTCAGAATGTTCCACAATAATCTGGCCTGTTCCGATATGTTCTGTTCTGGAATGTGGTGGAATGCTCAAGAACACTCTGGAATTTTTTGAACTATTCTAGTAATTTCAACGGGGCGAGACTTCCAGCCCTTATATATTTAAATGAACGCCCTTCAGGTAAGAACGGGAACTTTCTTCATGGATGGAGGATAGAGGGCTACCACACATATAACCGTTATCGTACTGGGACTCGTCTTTGAGTTTTAGCGGCATGCAAATTGTTTTTTTTTAGTAATATAATTATCCAAACTTCTAGTACTTTCCAGAACCTTCTAGACTCACTGACACTCTCCGCCACTCATTTCTGAAAGCTTCTTGAACTTTCTCCTTCCATAACATCCTAGAGCATTAGGGAACTTTCCAGAACTATCTAGAACCTTCTAGACTCACAGACTTCCAGAACTTTGTACAGCTTTATCGAACCTTCTATAACTTTTCGGAACCACCGACGTACTCCGCCACTCCTCTCAGAACTTTGTACAGCTTTACTGAACCTTGTAAACTCACTGACGTGTTCCGTAACTCCTTCCAAAACTTTCTATAGCTTTATCGAACCTTATAGAACTTTCTGGAATCTTTTAGACCTACCGACATATTCCATCATGCCTTCCAGAACTTTCTACAGCTTTATCGAACCTTTTAGATCTTTCCGGAACATTCTAGATCCACCGACATGTTCCGCCACTCCTTTCAGAACTTTTTGCAGCTTTATCGAACCTCATGAAACTTTATCGAATCCTCTGTCTCTGAATCTCCACTCCTCCTAGAACTTTCTACAGCTTTATGGAAACATGTAGAACTTTTCAAAACCTTCTAGACTCACCGACATACTCCGCGACTCCTTCCAGAATTTTCTATTGCTTTATTGAACCTTCTAGATCTTTTCGGAACCTTCTATAGTTACCGACATACTCCGCCATTCCTTTCACAGCCCTATCAAACCTTCTAGTACTTCCTACAACTTTATGGAACCTTCTAGAATTTTTCGGGACCTTCTAGACACACCGACATACTCGTCCACTCAGAATTTTCTACAGCCTTATGGAACCTTCTGGAACTTTCTACAGCTTTATTAAACCTTCTAGAATTTTCCGGAACCTTTTAGACACACCGACACACTCCTCTACTCCTTTCAGAACTTTTTACAACCTTGCGGAACCTTCTAGAACTTTCCGGAACCTTCTAGACCCACCGACATATTTCGCTACTCCTTTCAGAACTTTGTACAACCTTGCGGAACCTTCTAGAACTTTCCGGAACCTTCTAGACCCACCGACATATTTCGCTACTCCTTTCAGAACTTTGTACAGCTTTATCGAACCTTCTAGAACTTCAGAAATCTTCTAGAATCACCGCCTATTGTTTCTGAAAGCATCTAGAACTTTCTCCTTCCACAATTTTCTAAAGCATTCGTGAACCATCAGAACCTTCTACTCTCACCGACATACTCCGCCACACCGTCCAGATTTTTCTACAGCTTTATCGAACCTTCTAGAACTTTCCGGAACCATCTAGACTTACCGACATACTCCACCACTCCTTCTAGAACTTTGTACAGCCCTATCGAACCTTCTAGGACTTTCTACAGCTTTAAAGAACCTTCTAGAATTTTCCGGAACCTTCTAGACACACCGACACACTCCTCCACTCCTTTCAGAACTTTCTACAGCTTTATCGGACTTTCCGGAACCTTCTAGACTCGCTGATATACTCCTCCATTTCTTCCAGAACATTCCAAAGTTTTATCGAATTTTCTAGAAGTTTCCAGAATCTTCCAGACTCTTCTTGAAATTTCTAGTCTTCTTAGAACTTTCAGCCCTTATATCTTTAAAAGCAAGCCCTTTAGGTAAAAACGAATACCCTTATTCCCTAGGGGGGATAGAAATCTACCATACCATATAACTCTCTTGATCGTACCAGCACTCGTTTCTGAGTTTTTGCGTTCCGCACGCTTTTTTGGACTTTCTTTTATAATATATATTGATTATTGTTTAATTTATTGTAGTCAGGTTCTAATCTCAGCTCTATTGCTAGTTGATTAAACCACACCACTCCATTGTACGTGTAGTAGTGTTGTGCAAAACTGGTATGCATTAATGGCGTACACAAGCAACCCACTGTGTTTTGCCTATTGCTCTCAACGCGGACCATGGCGTGGTGCGACTTCTTAGAATAGTCTTTGTGTATTTGAAGCAGTGTATTTTTTATATATGTATTTCTTAGAGGTGGGACTTGAAAGTCTTGAAAAAGTTGAGAGGTTGAATAATCTGATGGTTTCTTAGTAATAATTTTGATTATTAATCTTTGAGTAATTTCCAACGGTAAAACTGAGGTTTTGTAAGCTCCTCCCCATGCAACGATACCGTATTGTATTATCGAATGGGCTAGAGCATAGTATATATTTTTAAGAATTTTTAAGTTAAGTATATTTCTAGATATTTTCATATCAGAGGGTTCGGCTCGGTGGAACTCCTAATTGAACCTATAAATCCTACTGACCCCTCAATATAAATATGAAGTTTGAATATGTATGAAGTTTTTATTATGTATTAAGTTTTTATTACGTATTAAGTTTTTATTTTGTATTTTTATGTACCTATTAAGTTTTTATTATTTATTTTTATGTATGAAGTTTTTATTATGTATTAAGTTTTTATTATGTATTAAGTTTTTATTATGTATGAAGTTTTTATTATGTATTAAGTTTTTATTATGTACTAGCTGACACGGCCACGCGTTGCTGTGGCTAATAAAACACAACGTCATCTACTGGATGGTTATCCGACCTTTATAACCACCGCCGTCTTTGAGTTTATCGCGAAGAGACAGACAGATGCCGCGGAGGACTTTAATTTATAATACGTAGAGATGGTGTGAAAGATTGTAATAATGTGCATGAAATGCTTGGGGTAACTAACGTATTTAAGTTAATAAGGATTAAATACTGTATCCGTCTAAATAACTTTTCAATTACCGCAATGTACATGACCATTTTTTTTAAAGATAGAATGGGTATAGTAAGCTATCCGTAAAAGATAGATATATGCCTTCGCGGACTTTTTTGTAGATCTATAAAAGAGGAATATCCCACCATGCATTGTTTTGTTATATCCCAAAAGGATTAGGCAGCGTTTTCGATGAAAGCTACCAGGCGGTTTGACTTGTTCTGACACTTCTAACAATTATCGTAATGTTTCAACCAATTTACACAAATCCTTGACAAATTACAAACCTAAACCTTCCTCACGAAACACTATATCTATTGGTGAAAACCACATGAAAATTCGTTCAGTAATTTTTGAGTTTATCGCGAACAGACAGACAGACGACGCGGGGGAATTTAATTTATAATATGTAGAGATTAAGTTTTTATTATGTACTAGCTGACCCGGCCACGCGTTGCTGTGGCTAACGAAACACAACGCCATCTACTGGATGGTGATCCAATCTATTAACTCACACTGCCATCTGTTAATTTGCATACAAATCAAATCGATCTGTCGCTCCATTTTTTTATTATTGTAGCGAGTTCCCGGTATGCTTTGTTTGAAATTGTTTCTCCCTGCATGTCCTTTCCCATTCCGCCTCCCCTTCCGCTTTCTCTTCCTCTCTCACGTCTCCTTCCCATCTCGCATTCCCACTCCGTCTTCCCTCTCCCCACTCCCCTTGCCCGCTTCCCCCGTCTCGTGAACCCCCTTCCCGAGTTCCCTTCCCCACTCCCGAGTTCCCCTTCCTCCTCCCGGGTTCTCCTCCCCCTCCCGCGAACCCCCCTTCCGAGTTCCCCACCCCCTCCCGCGACCCCCCCTTCCGAGTCCCCTACCCCCTCCCGAGTTCCCCCTTAACTTCCAAGTTCCCCACCCAATTCCCGCATTCCATTCATTCCGTCCCGGTACAACAGCTCGCGTGCCACCTATTGCAATTTTTTTATACAAATTTCATAATCCCATAGCTCACCAGTATATATATATATATATATAGAAACCTTCGCGTGCATGCACACATCAAATCCCCAAAGTTTGAATAAAATAGGTAAAGTCGTTCGAAAGTTATGCGCGTACATACATTTTTCAGCGATTCATTTTTATTTATATAGACAGATTTTTATGCATTAAGTTTTTATTATACATTCCATACAGGAGGCCCTGAGGAAAATAATTTCCCTCAGGGCCTATGTCATCCGAGATGCTGTGTGGATGGTCTTTTTGAGGAGAGGAAGGAATGAACATTGGTCTTGAAGAGACCCATGTTGTAGGAAGGAGGAAACACAAATCGGCCAGCAAATCGTTCCACAACCGAGCTGTTGAACACAGGAACGAGTCGAAGAAGCGTCCCGTTCTCATGTGACAAATGTCAACCGTGTACAAATGTTGGGCACGCGTTTGGCGTGTTTAACGACTATGCACCGGTGCCCATGGGATCAATGACGCTAGTTCCTTGGAGCATCTTCCATTGAAATACCGGTAGAACAAGGATAGCATTCCCACCCGACGCCTGTGCTCTAAAGATTGCAATCTGTTCAACAGTTTATTCTTATTTATTGTAATGTTGATAAAACACTCCGAAAGTCAAAAAATGTTTTGTTATTTGTTGCTTTTTCTAAACAAGTTATAATTTGTTAAAATTCTGAAGTAATTGTGGAGTTTAATTAGATCAAATTCATCTACAGCCAAATTGCAAATAAATATATTAAAAATAATTGAAGCTTGACGGCCGGCGTAGTGCAGCGGTAAGGCGCTTGACTCGCATTCCGAAGGTCGCGGGATCGAATCCCGGCGTGGCAAATAAATTTTATTTGATTAATTTGTGTATTTCACAATTTATTAATTTAAAATAATATATAGACTATTTGCGGCATGTTCCAGAGTGGAAGATACTATCAGTATCGCCCTGGTGTAAGACCACCAATCAGAATTGAAACGTTGCTTGAAATGGCTTCTGCCGTGTTTGGTGACCAGATCTGAATAGCCAGGTACTTCCCCACCTTCCTCTTCCCTACCTCCTTCCCCTCCCCACTGCCTTTAGCCTCACAACATACCCCAATTGGGGATGCTATAGTCCCTCTTGCTCCAAACGGGAGCAGTTGGGACTCTCGTGCGGTATGATGTAAAAAAAAAAAAAGCATATACTTCACCACAATCTTCGGTTACACATCTGCACTGATGATGGGCTTCAAACTGTCAAAAAGTTTACTTAAAAACCCCATAAATAAATCATGATAAAACACAAAAGAACACAATGTAATAAAGATAAAGCGTTTATTTTAAAAAGTATATTAGACGCATATTTTAATACATTAAAATAATTAGTAGCCTAAACAAGATTCGCATGAATTAAACAAATTTTAATACAAGTGTGACGCAAACAATACTTCTTCGTAAAATTGTTATTTTCATTCCAGACTGCATTCAATGCAGTGCATTCAAATTGCTGAAATCGCCTAAGAATGAAAATAAAACAAATTTCCGTATCCAATCATTTAATCGGTGGAAAAAATTATAAATAAAATTGTTTGAATTAAAAAGCTACATGTTAATAACATTAAATGATATTGTTAAAACATATCGTGTAAAGCTGGATAATGTGTCTTCTCCCATTTAATATAGCGGCGATTCTTCCTTGCGATAAGGAACACCTCGAGTGTAAAATAGGAATGAGATTATACGCAAGCGCGATGATTAGGTGCAACGTCGCCACGCTCGATATAACCAGTTATTTTATTATGTTGGCGTATGTGAAGGTGCGGTGATGTGCTGTGAACG
This sequence comes from Limnephilus marmoratus, assembly GCA_917880885.1. Lineage (NCBI taxonomy): Eukaryota > Metazoa > Arthropoda > Insecta > Trichoptera > Limnephilidae > Limnephilus > Limnephilus marmoratus. Next base: position 48,006,204 of record OU862918.1, on the reverse strand, counting down.
GGGGGCCTATTCCATGGCGGCCTGCTGTGAGGGAGTATTCATGCCTTCGTTGCCTCCGTCGCGTTTCTTGGACCCTGATACAATGTCGTCGATGCGGAGGAGGAGGATTGCCGTCTCCACAGCAGTCTTGTAAACCTGCAAATTTCAATAGAAATAAATTACAACTACATCACAAAGATGACAATTAACCTGTTATTTACCGGAGAGAAAATATTTTTGAATGCGATTTTGACCCTTCTGTATACAGAATTTGTATGAAGGACAAGGTCAGAATCGCTTGCGCCAACATCATTGATGATATAGCTACAAGTTTCATTCACCTGGCGACTCCAGAATATTTTTAAATGATTTATCTGTGGAATCGAAATGTCAAATTTGCCGCGATATCAATTTAGCAAATTAACGCAAGTAATGTTGTTTTGTACATAGTTTATTGTTCTAGGACTGTGTTTCGGTAAATAAAATATACGATAGCTCAAAATTAATCCACAAAACATTCAATTCAAAATTCAAAGTGATGCTTTGCATAATTTCCTTGCTTCAGGGCAAGGCCCGTCACAGGTTAAAATAGCGACTGGAGATTAATTTCTAGGGGCTGAAACCAGTGGAGAACATTTGAGGTTGGGTTATAGAGAGACTGAAAAGTCTGCTTACAGAACAATAGGAAAGTGAATGATTTATTAAATGTGACAAAAACATAATGGTATGACAAACTTTCACTCAAGAAAATAAAGAAAATGATTGCAATTGAAAAGGATATCTGACCTGCAGCTTAACAGTGAGCGGTTCCCAAACCCCGCGGACGGCCATGTCTACAATTTCCCCGGTCTCGCCGTCGATGCCGAAGGTGCACGGCAGCTCCTGGCCGTCGGCTGCCACCGCCGCCTTCACCGTGTGCTTGGCGCGCAGGGCTGTCAGCATGCGGATGGTGTTGGCGCCACAGTTCTGTGCCAGTGTGCGGGGGATGATTTCTGCAATTCGAAAGATTTTTTAGTTAGTCAAAAAAATGGATAATGGACTAATCTACACAAAAAAAAACACTCCATTATCGCTCTACGTTGGGAGGATGGTACGGGTACCGCCGCCCCGGGAACCATTTATTGGATAACCAACACCCTGCATGGTCGAGGGGTAAGGCTTTTGACTCGCAATCCGAAGGTCGCATGCGCAAATAAATTTTATTTGATTAATTTGTGTTATTTCACAATTAATTAATTTAAAATAGTATATTTGCGGCACGTTCCAGAGTGGAAACTCTCAGTATCGCCCTGGTATAAAACCACCACTCAAAATTGAAACATTGCTTTAAATGTCTTTAGCCGTATTTTGTGACCAGATCTGAAGAGCCAGGTACTTCCCCACTTTCATCTTCCCCATCTCCTTCCCCTCCCCAAAACCTTCAGCTTCACAACATACCCCTATTGGGGATGCCATGACTTACAGGTTCCAGATGGGAGCAACTTGTAAGGTATTCACATTAAAAAAAGGTCACTCCAAGTGTTTTGCTAAGTTTGGTGATTTAGCAGGGGTGCCTGGGTTCTTGGAATGAGGTTTGACTAGGTCTCGGTGGCGAATGCGTTTGCTCACATACTGCATGGCGGACGGGATTGGATCATAATCTAGATCTCTCCAGCTGGATTCTCTTGAATCATCGCCTTGCATCACGGCGGGAAGGATGGATGAAGATCTTGTACTTATTTTTGTTTCTTCATTTCAATTTATTTGCTTTGTAGCCAATAATGTTGAGCTATGCAAAAAAAATAAAACACACCGACATGTACTAACCTAATGCCTGGGCAATTGCTTTGTAGGGAGAGTTATCGGGGAATTCCTTATTGTTGGACAGAGCCTGTGATACCAGCATCTCTACAGCACCACCTCCGGCCACCAGCTTGGGTGATAACATCTAAAAACACAAACAAATTAAACTGGATTAGTAAAACATAACACTAATCATACTGTGGTAATAATCAACATCTATGCTCCACGTTGCATTAACTTGTGGAAGACCAAAATGCCAAGCGACTCGCCGTGCTCCGGCTGATACTATCTTTGTAATAACTTACTTATTTTAGCAAAATGATATTTTTGTAAATTGTACCTTCCTACCAGATAACATGTTCATATTAAAGAAAGGCAAAAATTCATATGACTGATGACTGATGATGGCGAATATGACTGATGGCATGGATTATGTTGGCTTTGAGGACCGCTGTGGTTTATGGCTATAATATATAAAAAATATATATTTGTATAAAAAAAGAGTGACTGTGACTTGTGGCGGGCGGGCGGCTTAGATTTTGATTTTTATACAAATCTAGAGTTTCATTCCGAGATTGGTGAAATTTTTTGTTGTGATACACAAAATAATTGTATGTTATTTTTAAGTTTCAGTTTTTAAGTTATTTATTTTTTCCATAATGTAACTTTATATACGCAATATGGACATGTTGAAATGATATGATGATACTTCTCATTGTTCTTTTTTGTTATTTTTTGTTGTGATACATAAAATAATTGTATGTTATTTTTAAGTTTAAAACTACTATTATGTAATGATACTATTTTTCTTACTTTTGTACTCTATTATATGTTTATTTATAAAAGGCAGTATAGCCGTTTATGTATTTAAAATAAAAATAAATAAAATAAAATTTTAAACACTTGACTTTCAAAATAAGAGGGAGGTCACTGTCTACATTAGATTTTGAAAAACTCTGCGTAAAGCCCAGGCAACGCCAGGGACTTCAGCTAGAATAATATAATGAAGAAAAGTGAAAACATTTTTGTTTTATCATAGGGAACGTACCCATACTACGTGACCAACTTTTTGCAACTTTTAACCCCCCTCCCCCCGGTGACCAAAATCCTAAGCAACCCGCCGCTCATTTGTAAGGAGCGTGACATTTTGAAGACCCCCCCCCCCTAAACGTGTCACGTAGTATGGGTACGTTCCCATATACTAGCAGACCCGACCACATGTTGCTGTAGCTACGGAACCATGCCATTACCCAACCTTTAAAACCAACGCCATCTTTTAAATCAAATCCACACTGCCCGCTTGCCAGCCCGCTGCCGCTCGGCCAGATATATTATATATTTCAACCAATTCACACAAAACCTTGACAAATTATATATCTAAAAACCTTCCTCATGCATCACTCTATCTATTGGTGAAAACCGCATGAAAATCCATTGCGTAGTTTAAAAGATCTAAGCGTACAGACAGCGGAAGCGACTTTTATACTACGTAAAGATTCCAGCTAAATAACTTAACTTCAAAGCTACAAAAAATAATGTTTACAAATGATGTTCAAACAATACTTACAAGATTACGAGCGACGTGAAGGGCATCCTGTAGATTTCTCTCAGTCTCGTTGAGGACGTCCTTGGAAGCCCCCCGCAGCAGGATGGTGCAGGCCTTGGGGTTGGAGCACTTGGTGACGTACGTGAAGTATTCGTCTCCCAGCTTCTTGACCTCGAAGAGTCCCGCCTGCGTGCCCACATCGCTCTCCTTCAGCTCCTCGGTCCTGTTGACCACTGTGGCCCCGCAGGCGCGTCCGATGCGGTTGTTATCGGATTTGCGGACTCTACAATACACATGATTAACTCATTATTTTAATAAATAAACTAAAAGCATCATTATATAGAATAGGAATATCAGCATTATAACAACCTCAAATAGAAGTTCATCCGCTCATGGGGCAACTGAAAAATAAAACAGTTGGTAACCCAATTGCTATCCACAGGGAAGCTACTTGCGAATTTCATTGACGCCGCAACTCACAGTGCTAGTCGTTGCGGTCGGCGCGTTTCAGTTGCCAGTTTGATAGGTTGCCATGGTTGCGCCTCACGACCTGTCAAGTTTTGCGATATTCAGATTCATTATTATGTATTAAGATTGATTGATAACTGATTGCTGAAATTACTAAATTATAATTACTGAAATCCTAAAGTTGAGTTGCGCCGTGAATTGAGTTAATACGTGCTTCAGGTTTTTCGAACCGAAAACTGGTTGGTAACTCAGTTAACGACCACAACTCAATTTATCAACCTCATGAACAAAATTGATATTTTTCTGATCTGACATATCGCACACATTACTCGTAAATTAAACAGGTCGTGAGCCGCTACCATGGCAACCTGTCAGCATGGCAACTGAAACGCGGCGACCAGCACTGTTAGTCACCGCATCGCCCTTGACAACTGGTCTTTAACTCGTTGTGGGCCGTTCGGACACCGGTGTCCGCGAGGTGGCGCGGCACTTTGAAATGCAATTTTGACCCTTATGTATACAGAAAGTGTATGAAGAACAATGTCAGAAACGCTTGCTCTATTATCGTACTTTACCATAGAGAAACCCGCAATGAGACAAGTCACTTCGAATAATTTATATTAAATTTTCCGTAGTCCGGGATGTAAAAAGATTCTGCGCATGCGCGAAAAAAAAATATCTCCTTTCTACTATTTTGACCCTTCTATGTACAAAATCGGTAAAGGAAGTGTCAGAATCACTGCCGCCAACATTCCCTATGGTATGTGTAAAGATTTCATTCGCTTAGTAGCCACACAATATTTTAAAATAATTTTTGTCTGTGGGCATCTCCAACTGTCATTTTGGCGGCCGCGTCACATTGCCGATGCGTGACATGCGTGTACCTCGAATAAAACATCATAAAACCTATCAATTTACGTAATTACGCAAGTAATGTTATTTTGGTAAATAGTTTATTGTTCTAGGAATGTGTTTCAGTCAATAAAATATACGATAGGTTAAATTTAATCCACAAAACATTCAATTGAAGATCGTGAAATTTCCGTGTTTTTCTGGAAAAAGCCAGGACCTCAACAGGTTAACAAGTTAAAATCTCACAAATTCCTTTCCTGTGGATAACGATTGATTCGCCAACTGGTTTTTTTTGGTTTCTCCATGAGCGGATGGCCTTAGTTTCCTTTTTTACAGTTTAAATGCAGTTTTGTCATAAGGACATAATAAATCAAAGTAAAGGCCTACCGTCTGATGGCGGTGATTCCAGCCTTCAGCAGGTAGTGCTGGGCGAGGTCCGACACCCCCTTCTCGGTGAAGACGAGGTCTGGCTTCAGGGCGATGATGTCACTGCACATCCTCAGGACATGCTCCTCCTCGAGCTGCAGCATTCTTGTAAAGTCCTGGACAGAGAATAAAAGCATTAATTCAAATTTTGAGATTGTTTACAGAATCTTTCCTGATCAATTTCTTACAAAGGGAGATATGGCATTCTGTATGAGACTGTCGGATCAAACTGAGTGGACTATCAAGTGATACAACCAATACAAATTATGCATTTCACGTGTAGTTAGAAATAAAGGAGTGGCATTTGAATGCATAGATGCGATTCGCAGAATGCAGTATGGGTGAACAATTATTGTTGACCCTCTTGTGGGCGTGTTTCATACCATCATCTATGCGGTTTAACCGCTAGAATGCCGTTCGTGCACCGGTGTGTTTGAGATTTTACACGCGATTTTGACCCTTATGTATAAAGAAAGTGTATGAAGAACACGGTCAGAATCGCTTGCTCTATTATCGCCCTTTACCATAGAGAAAACCGCAATGCGCCTGGTCACTCCAAATAATTTATATTAATAATTTACCGGAGTGCGAGAATGTGCGCAGTTCTTGCGCATGCGCGGGAAAAATTCCTTTGTCTCCGATTTTGACCTTTCTATTGTACAAAATTTCTCAAGGACACTGTCAGAATCGCTGGACATGAAATGTCATTGGGTGTCATGGATGCTGTTTTTTGCGAACGCTAATTGGTGGACAACCAACCCCAACTACCCCGGCAAACAAGGGGTTAAAGAGTCTAGTTTTTGCACTGATAATTCGTGGTGGAATTCCATTGTATTAGAATTTGAAATTAAAACACTTTTGTACTTTCTTCCACTAATTTATATTTCACCAGGACCGGTTTCATCCTATTACAGTTTCAGACTGGTCAGTCTGAAAATGTCCGTAATAGGATGAAACCGGTCCTGGTGAAATATAAATTAGTGGAAGAAAGTACAAAAGTGTTTTAATTTCAAATTCTAATATGTGGTTTATGTTATGGCCCTCTTATCTCGTTGTTTCTAACTAGCTGACCCTAACGAAATGCAACGCCATCTACTGGTTGGTTACACAACCTTTATAACCAACGCCATCTGTTAATTTGCATCAAATCCACACCGCCCGCTCCCTTTATATATTATATACACATTTCAGCCAATTTACACAAAACCTTGACAAATTATATACCTAAACCTTCCTCATGAATCACACTATCTATCAAAACCGCATGAAAATCCGTTTCATCGGTTTTTTAGTTTATCACGAACAGATGCGTCGGAGGACTTTAATTTATAATATGTAGAGATTTTATGTTTGTTTTAGTTTTGTGAACTCGTAACATAATTTTTTTTATGTTGTTGCATCATTTTTTCATTCTTTTTGTTATGATTATTTATGTAGCTTCATAATTGTGTAAAGAAATTTTATGAGAAAAAAAGCCAACTTTTTTACGGAAAGTGGTAAAAAAATTATAATACATCATTTACAGAAAATATGTTACAATGTGAATAGTAATAATGAATTAACATAGAATTGTAATGTATACAATGTACCACCATAATGAAGCTAGACTTGTGTGTACGACAATGTATCAATAGTTGTGTGTGTATGTCAATTAATCAATAGTCGTGTTTGATAATGTAACAGGAGTTTATATACCTGTTCCTCCATGATCTCCACGTTGGTCTGGCTCTCGCCTTTCTTGTACTCGAGAGGGCAATCGAGCAGGATGATTCGCGGGTTCTCAATGTAGCGCCTCATCTTGGGATGGGTGACGTCCTTGTTAACCATCACTCCGCTCAGTACGCATGACTCTTCGATGGATCCTCCAGGGATCTTTTCAACTTTGGCATAGCTGGAATTCAAAAGATAACCATTAGGTGTTTGTTTATTTGTATCATTAATGCTTTTCGACTTTTACGTAGTACAAGACAGGGATCGGCAGACTTTCTAAGAGCCAAACATAAAAAAATAAAGAATCACTTAATTTTCAAAGAGCCAATTTTTCATTGATGACATTTCACTAAAACACACTGTGTCAAAACGTGATTCATGACATGATTGATTACATTGAAAAGGCCAGCGTTATAAAGTTGTTCTTGTTTTATAAAACAGATGACCCATGTAGCTGCACATAAAAGATAAATAAAGTTAATCAAGTGACTTACCGTTTGATATCCACTTCTGTGCGTCCATTTTCTTTGATCATCACAGTCTTGACGGCATCTAAAGCAATGTTCACAGCAAGCTCTGACCATCTGCCGATGAACTTGGTTCCCACGCAAGACCTTACCTAAAATATACCAAATCATTATTATTTATAAAAATACATTAATTTGATCAATTTATTGGGGCCGCGCACGTCTCTTTTAAAAAAAATTGTCTAAATTCTGGCACTACCCACAAATACAGTGAAACTCTCTTACAAAATTTTCCAAAAACTTATTTTGTGGCAGCCTTGTAAATGGGTCTCACTGTACTACACAAACAGCAGTGTGAATTTTGTTTTCATTTAAAACAGGCACAATTTCCTTAAACTATACATTGCAGTTGACCAAAAGTTGAAACAAAAAAAAATTCCAGAGTGAATTTTTTTATCAGGAGAATTTCGACATTTGAAAATGTTTGTCACCTGAAGTGAGAAAAAAAAATTGACCTTACTGGCACACAAAAATGCCCTCAACACAATTCTACAAGTTCCTCGCTTCAGTGGTGCACAGATACATGGGAATCTATATAATTTGTTCAGTTAGTTCAGTAACAACTTTGTTAAACGCAACAAATTAACATGTTTTTACAGCCAAAAGATTATGGACGGATTGTTTTACAGAATTTGAACAATCCATGAAGTTAATATTAAAGTTCTGTGAAGGTCCTATTAAATTTCTGTTGCTATCCAAGTACTGTGTTAAGTACTCTCTTAAGTACCAAGTACTCTCAGTTATACTAATTCCGGTTGCAAAAAAGAATCAGAAGTCACCCACAGATGAAAACCGTCTGACGATTTGAAGAAAACTGCAGCCTTTGGGCATATGTGAGTTGGTATGCACCTTTATTCGAGGACCTTCACAGGCCTTTAGACCCAGAATCCGAGGACTCACACGAATTCGAGGACGTCCTCGGATTCGAAATGCGAAAAACTGAATATGTACCTATAATCTATGCGTTCTGATTGGTCAACTGTCGAAATTTTGGGCCAATCGGAGAGAGTCCTCTTTTTCGTGGTGAAAAATATCGTGTTTAATTTCGCTAGTGTTTCATTAGTACGGGTGTGTGACCACCAGGGCGGCGCCGCTAATGCTGGAAATCACACACAGACCCTAAACCGAGGACTCTCTCAAAGTCCTCGGTTTCATGTTAAAAGGTGCCGATCACCGGAATGTGAACAACAGGAGGCGCTGCAAGCTCGAGTGTCAAGAAAACTCACCTACGCCCTAAACCGAGGACCCGTCGCGTCGTTCGAAATTCCTACGTGCATGTGAATATAATAAGTATTGCACTATTAAGATTGTGCCGACAAGGAATTCAGTTTTTGACAGTTGAAACAAAATTCAATATTGCGTTTAGTTCGTATTGTGAACTATGTTCTCTAATACTTTTTAATTCGCTGTACGGTATTGTAATATTTAATAATTGAAAGTTATTAAATATTACAATAAAAAAATAGGACACCTGCTCAAGTATTTGATTAATCCGCGTCATATATTCTTATTTCACTCCATTCTTCGTTAATCCGCTCTATGACCCTATTTATACCTACACCCAGGGCTGGGCAAAATACATGCTTTGCTGTAATTGAAATACAAATTACAAAAAACGTTTTCGCATATATTTAAAATACGAAATACAAAATGCTTTCGAGTCGTGTATTTGAAATACAAAATACAGTATTTTAACCATTTTTTTATTTCAAATACAAAATACAAGTTACAAAATACAAAATACATTTGGTTTTGGTAGAACCTTTGGTTGCAATAAATTGACATAAGTGCCCTTATCTAAAGCCTACAATACACGACAACTGTTAACTAAGACAAAATTTTTCGCTTTTCGCGATCGCTATTTTCATATCTGTGATTTTAGTTGGCATCACAGCAACAGTATTGTTCATGTGCTGTTTGCTGTGATGCCAATTGAAATCATAGATATGAAAATAGAGATGAAAATAGCGATCGCGAAAAGCGAAAAATTTTGTCTACGGTCTAGTCTCTATGCGGAAATCGGGCTAAAAAAGGGTGTCGTGTATTATAGGTATAAGAATGCGTTTTCATAGAAGCACAGCTGAGCAGAGTGAAACAGAGACTAAAAATTGACCAATCATATTGCTCAGAAGATGCATCTCACCTCCGCTCCACTTGTAAAGGTATAGGACCCAGGTGTTAGATAATAATAATAATATGACATTTGTGCGCAGTTTTGTATTATTTCACTTCAAGTGCGCTCTACTGTGATTAACTTAAAAATATTTTTTTATTTTTAACTTTGTGAATAAAAATAAAAATATTCATCCTAGACTCGCAGAAATGGTCAATTTTTTTTTCTTTATATGAGTTCAATAGAAAATAATTTCCCTCGGGGCCTATGTCATCTTTGGGGATGCTGTGTGGAGGTTTTTTTAAGGAAAGAAAGGAGAGGAGAGTTCTTGGAAGGAAAAGGGTTTAAGGGGTGGGTAGGAATCTGGGGTTCGGTGTGTCCTGATCATCCGCCTCTAACACCTAGACAAACCTCACCCCATGAACGCGGGAACCACTGCTAAATCACCAAACGTAGAGAACCACTTGGGGTGACCTATGGCAGAGGTGTTGGTTATCCAATAAAGGTTCCCAAATTGAGTATCATATATAAAGAGAGCAACCAATAACAGTGGAACCAATATCTTTTTCTGATTTTTCTGTCTCCAGATTTTCGATTGAGTTTCGCTAATATTGTCTTCATTTAATTAAATATTAAAAATAATCTTTTTCATCCATTATCAATAAACTCACGAATTCATGAATAAATACCGCGAACAATGAAAACGTCAAATAAATATTAACATATCTTGCTCTGGATTCTAGCGTTTTTAGTCTATGTATTATCTATGTCAATTTATTTTTTTCATTATCATTATTAAGATCGCTAAATGTATTTTAAAATGTATTTTGAAGCCATAAGTATTTGAAATATAAATTACAAAATACCTCAGCATCAGTTAATTGAAATACCAATTACAAAATACATTTTTAGGAAGTAATTGAAATACAAATACAAAATACGTATTTGTATTTCAAATACTGAACAGCCCTGTCTACGCCTCACAAAAACGCCTCTTTCTGAATTAAGGACAAGGGAAAAATATCGCCACCTGGATGGGTGATATTGTCAAGCGGGTTAAGGAGGAGCTGTAGGAAGGGTTTTATTAATGCGGATTTAAAGAGTCGGAAAAAATTACTGAAAAAATTACTAAACGCAGAGTAACATTGTCATCAAATAAAACATACAAAATTTTTGAAAAAAAATTCACAGTTTTTTTAGGTAATCTGACACAAAAATTAAGACAACAAAGTCGTTTATAATTAAAATTATTATTGAACCGTTCGTTTTACGGATGAACGCAGCTCTTACAGCGACGGTGCGTTGGTTTTTCGAACTTTCAACCTACTATGGACTAGTAGACAATCTTAAAAGGACTATTAATTATTATTATAATTTTTTATAATAATATGGAAACGCGACAGCGATGAGGGGCACCGAAGCAGGTTTCGTAAGTGATTTGGAGTCGAACGGCTCGCCCGACGGATGGACTCGGAACTCTCAAATTATATATTTTTTTATCGTTGTCGCTTATTTTTTTTAAATATGGCAATCTAAGTTTTTAAAACTACGAGTATAATGAAGTAAAAATAATAATAAAGATAAACGAACAATTAAATTTTTTTTTTTTTAAATCGTTCATAAAAATTTGCCAGGCTGCTGGTCGGCAGACCGCGAAATTCTTATATGGAATGATCTGGACTATAGTTATTCATTGGTTTTATTCGTGTAGTCGATGACGTAAAAAAATTCTATTTTTTACCCCACTTTGACGCCGGCTGCCTGCAAACTTGCCAGGCTGTCGGTTGGCAGACCTGCTTTTTTCTCATTTTCTAATCGACCTTTATCATGTGAAACCATTCCCGTTCGTGTAGTCGATGACGTAATTTTTTCGAAAAAAAATCGCTGACTATTTCCATGACTGCGCGGCTCCTGCCAAGAGGCGCACCGGCAGACCAGCTTTTTAAAGGTTTTCTAAATGCCCATAATCACTTAAAAGTAGTTTCATCTGTGTAGTCTGTAGTCGATGACGTAGGGTTTACCTATCTCGCCTCCTAGTCTATAAGTAAGAATACTATTTCGCTGGAGACCTGTCGTCGGAACAGTTCGGAAGTTTTCAGTACTTTGCGTATTACGAACGCCGATTACTAGCCGATATGCTGTTGCACCGGGCGCGCGGGTGGAGGGGTGCACTGCTTGTCGGGTGTCATCCGTAATGATCTCTTACCAAATTCATATATTTAGATAGGCAATTCAATTTTATTTTGAACCTTTTTTTAAGTTTTGTGCAAATTTATATTTTAAATAAAATATTTAGGAATACGATGAGGCGTATAATTTTGTTGCCTGTTCACCGCACGGGTGAACGTTAGGAAGAGCCGCACCTGCTTCCAAGATACGTGTAAGAAATTCGTTCCACACTATTTCGAGGACCCAAGACCTCCAAAAACTACAGACCGCTAAAATGAGGACCTTCCGAGATCCGTGTATTTTACGTAAGTGTAATCCTGAATACGTGGACAGGCCTCGGATATGGGAAGTCCTCAGTTACCGGGTGTGTATTCCGGTTTTTTGAGGACTGTTTTCTAGGTGCTTACCGGGTGTATGATGAAACCGAATAGACAACAACGATCAAGATTAACTTGAGTATACGTATAAGTGTAGAATACATGTCTACTTTATATAATATAACAGGACCTCGAATTCGGGTAGCCAGTTGAAGTCCTCGAAATCGGGATTGGACAAACAAGGGTGAGTATGTGTGGGTGCCCCGTCCAGAGTTGGACAAAGAAAGAGATGGATAGACTGCATGGAAGAGGACTGGAGCAAGAAGGGAGGACTGAGGACTGAAGGCAATTATGGCCAAATTCCAATCTGAGAGTGATATGTCCAAAGCTATACGCCAAAAGGCACATGCATAATAAAATGCTCTACTAACCACATCCTTGAGCTTTTCCTTATCGTTAACGTCGATTGGTATGGAGGCCTTGGTTTCCAGGATGTTGACGGCGTCCTCGAGGGCCTGGCGGTACTGGCGGATGATGGCCGTGGGGTGGATGTTCTGCTGAAGGAACTGCTCTGACACGGCCAGGATCTCTCCGGCCAGAACGATGACTGATGTGGTGCCATCACCAACCTAGAATCAAGTTCAGACAAGTAATAAAGTAGTGTAATAAAATTATTTTATTTTAATTAATAATTCTTAAATCCTACAATTATAATAACTTGCGATTTTTCAAGGGTTTGCCACTAGTAAATAAGAATAAGGTACCTAGTCAAATTTACATTCATTTTACTTTACAAATAAGAGATCTCTGTTGGGTAACATTCTGAAGTTTCCTTGTAATATAGTACCTATACAATATATTTTAGGATTGACTGAAATAACTAAGGGAAAGTACCCATACTACATGACCCACTTTTTGCAATTTTTAACCCCCCATCCCCCCTTCGGTGACCACTGTAGTATATTCCAAGACCCCCTCCCTATACAGTTTTCACATAGTAATTAATAAATATGGTTTTGAATCATTTCTTGCTAACAAAAAGGTTTGAAAAATTTATTTGGCTTATATTTGTCTTAACCCCTCCGCAACGTAAGCAGATATATGCGTTAAAAATACGACAGCAGTCAAGTGCAATAAGCGTGTTTACACGTCAGCGCGTGTGTCTCCATAGAAACCATTATAACTCCGTTATTGTTTTAGTTACATCCGTAAAATAAAAAGTGAAAGGTCGATAGTGAATCATGCTGCACATCTCTATTCAAGTTGTCCATAGAAATAGATAAAAAGAACATTCTGTCAGACGCGCAGTCTGACACATAATTTATCCCGCCAAATTTCCTACGGGCGCCTGACATTGTTAATTTTTATTAAATATTTTTATATGAAATGATAAAAAAAAGGTGACAAAGGTGTTTATTACACATTTATACATACAATAGAATAAGTATTGTTGTTTACATAATCTGTGATTTTAGTACCGTTTTCACATAAAAACATCACGTGAGTCATTTTCACATTTTTTTAATGTTTGCATTCTAAATTTTAATATTTACAAATATTAATATTTATTTGTAATATAATAATTCGAAAGCTTAGGTATTTTGTAAGCTTTCTAAAACAGTTTTTACTATTCGGCTACGTTCAGAAATGTTTCATTTATAGAGCTTTAATTGTGAAGTGGTATTAATACAAAGTTTTCATAAAATGTCATTTCGTTAAAGACATTAAAAGTGCATATTGGCGATTTTCTGAGGGGTTAATACGGCTCTTGCTGCGCGACGGCAAGAGTGCATGCATACCTATAATTACAAGTGGAAAAAATATTATCAAGATAAAAGTTTTGTCAAAATTTAGATTTCTAGATTGACTATGTGATAAAAACCCAAGCCCCCCGCCCCTCATTGTGACCAAGCGTGGTATTTTGAAGATCCCCCCCCCTGAATGGGTCACGTAGTATGGGTACGGCACAACAGGACAGTCATTATTATTTCATAAATTCATGCGCTCTAAGGCGTGGTGGTTGATTCATTGTCTCCAAAATACACCACGATTTTTTCAAAGATTTTTCAATAAACTTTTATAAATAGTCATAAAGTTCTACACTTGGTACGATTTTAGTAAAAACATTATTTAGAAAGCTTTACTTTAAGTACTGCAAGGCTCGGTCAAATAGGACCAACTGCTGCATAAATATAGCTAAGAATGGCGTTTCTTCTTTTCACAAAATATAATTATAATTTGTTAATGCCATTAGTTATCAAAAAAGATATTAGGTAAGAGATAAATTCAGATATCAAAATAACAGAATGAAAATGAGATTTTCATTTGTTTTTTTTGTTGTTGTTGTTTTGGAAATATAAGTAGAAATGTAAGTAAAATATTACACTACCTCTTCGTCTTGCGTTCTAGCAATTTCGATCATGGATTTGGCTGCCGGGTGTTGAACCGTGATCTCTCGGAGGATAGCATTGCCATCGTTGGTCATAACTATGCCGCCCATGGGATCCATGAGCATCTTCAGCATAGCTCTTGGACCCAGGCATGTTCTGATAACATCAGCAATAGCCTGAAATAGAAATTAGCACTTTTAGTTGCAGGTGGTACCGCCCACACAACCAACAATTATTTCAACCAGGTTAGAACAATCAAATATCGAAACCAACAATGTCCAATAACTGAGAAACAAGTATTCATATTGCAAATAGGGCAAAACTAGTATAGTAAGTTAAATAGTTAACTTACTTTTCCGGCGTTTACATTTTCAATTTGTACTTTCCGGCCCGATTCTCTTTTTGTATTCTGGCCTAAACATAAATAAAGCGTTAAAACATGTCTAAAAAGGTGAATTCACTGGTAAATATATAATTTCTGATAAACTAATCACTCACTTAGCACTAAAATCGGGGCCTGAGAACCAAACATTTTGATTTATTTGTTAGAGATCACGTTTTTGAAAAACCGGAGTCGCGTGGGCTCTTTGGTTATGTAGAATTTGAGAAGAATACTTTTCTTTGAACTGTCATACTGTTAGAAAGAGAAGAGCAGAGAAAAAATACTGACCAGAAAGAGACAAAACACTTAGTTACTGGATGGTTACTGGCTGCATGGAGAATTGTAGAGACTTCTAGAATGAAACGCGAGATGTTAAAACACATCTGACTTTGATTTATATGCGTACTCAATAATAGCCTTTATTTTTATGATTGATAAAATTGCTTTTTCTATTTACAAAAAATGTTTAAAATTATTAACGTTATTTGTTGGCGTTGGAGGAACGATTTGTTTTTTGAAAACATTGGTTTTTTTAAGAAATGTGAGAAGGGTTTTTTTTATAACTATCGAATTCGCACTTTTAATATTGAAATATTATTTCTACATCAGTCATTTCAGGCAACCTTGGTCAGCTTTTAACTTATGCAAAATGAAAATATTGGTGCTGCCATGTATAATAATTTTAATAATAATATTGGGAACCTACCTGCACGGGCGTAGGGTTTGGTTTCGGGGGGGAGGGGGGGGGGGGGTGAAGAAAAGAACGACTGGGGTAGTGGGGGGGGGGGGGCCTGGCCACTTTTTCAAAATATCATGGTTTCCTGAAAAAACTGAAGATAACATTCCAACAAATTAATTTGAAGTGTAACAATTTTTACATATATTCTTCTTACAGACAAAGGTTCTATTTTTCGGGGGTTGACCAACCCCTGATTATTTTTTTAAACCACATGCAAATTATAAAGCAAGGTGGTAAAAGACAGGGACGCCTGAGGAAGACATGGCACGATGACGTAAATCAGATACTTGAGTCGGGCCATGTCAAAGAAAAGTATGTATGAACGTGAATGAGGATATGAGTGTGTGACAAGTCGAGTTGTTTGGCAGTCCATTCTCTGATGCAAAACAGCATGATGGTTAGTTAGTTTTGCCAATGGCTGCAAATTTTTGAAAAATCATTCCAGAAACAATTCAAAACAATGTAAGTGTGCCAATGGTCACAAATTTTTGAAAAATTCTTCCTGCAATATTTCAACACAATTTTTTTTAAATATCTTTTAATGCATAACTTTTTAGCCAACACACATCTTCTTTACCGTGCTGAACAGCCGAGCTTACCTCTGGGTCTCGAGGAATGTTTATTTAGCAAAATATTTGCCAAGTAATTCAATGTAACACGGATGACAGTACAGTCCATGATAGCTTTTTGATTGACAAGCCCCCGAAGGGCTCACAAATTCCAACGGCTCGGAGGGCTTTGAAGCAAAGAATGGACGGTTACCTCGGATGTGTTTTTTCTTGAGGTAAAAATAATCTTATTGAATTCAATGTTCCAAAGACCCAATCATGTCTGATTACGTCTCAAAGGGATCAAAATGAAAATCTAGTCTCCTTCAACGGAAGCAATCTTCCGAACAGGTATGCTTGGGTAACTCTAAGTCACCAGCTCAGATATGGGGGCTCCATCGAAGCCAGAATTTAGTTAGCCTCTCAAAACCTGGGCATACTGTACACGGCTCGCAGATACTTTAATAGTACACAACTGCTAACCCTGTACAAATCACAAGTGAACCCCACGGTTGAATTTGGCAGCCACCTCTGGTCTGGAACCCCAAAATACCTGAAAAAAACCCTCAACTTTGTGCAGAAGCGGGCGGTCCGTCTGATAGATTCTCCTAATTTAACAAATCGACGAAATTACAAAATTACGACCTCCGTAGTCCAGTGGGTAAGACTTTTGACTCACAATCCGGAGGTCGCGGGTTCGAACCCGGCATGCGCAAATAAATTTTATTTGATTAATTTGTGTTATTTCACAATTAATTCATTTAAAATAATATATAGTATATCCATGCTAATTTGTACAGCGCTCTTGAGGCGATTTTTCGCAAAAACAGCGCTATATAAGTTGTCCAAATTTATTATTATTATTATTATTTGCGGCATGTTCCAGAGTGGAAGATACTATCAGTATCGCCCTGGTGTAAGACCACCATTCAGAATTAAAACGTTGCTTGAAAATGGCTTGACCAAGTGGTGACCAGATCTGAATAGCCAGGTACTTCCCATCCTTCCTCTTCCCCTCCCCACTACCTTCAGCCTCACAACATACCCCAATTGGGGATGCCATAGTCTCACTGGCTCCAGACGGGAGCAGTTGAGATTCTTGTGCGGTATTCGCTGTAAAAAAAAAAAAAAATGGATTGCAATCATTAGAGCACAGGCGCCAGGTGGGAATGCTATCCTCGTTCTACCGGTATTTCAATGGAAGATGCTCCGAGGAACTGGAGTCATTGATCCCTTCGACACCAGTGCAGAGTCGGGAAACACGCCAAACGTGTGCCCAACATACATACGTACACTGTTGACATTTGTCACATGCAAACGGGTCACTTTTTCGACTCGTTCTTGTGTTCAACAGCTCAGCTGTGGAACGATTTACCTTTGCGTTTCCACCTTCCTACAACATGGGTCTCTTCAAGACCAATGTTCATTCCTTCCTCTCCTCAAAAGATCATCCACACAGCATCTCAGATGACATAGGCCATAGGCCCTGAGGGAAATTATTTTCCTGTGTGGGGTTAATGTAAAAAAAAAACCTGTTTATCGAGAAGTGTTTAATGTTTTCTCCGATTTGTCCAATACCATAATCATCTACAAACCTTTGTATAGATGCAATGCCAATGTAAATGAATAGGAAAAATACACGGACATATGAATATATCTGGACCTGCCCTAAGTGATAAAAACGTATTATTTCCCCCTCCACATGGCGCCGGCTGTAGCTCCTCCTTGGAATCGGCTCGCTCCATGGGGAGGGGATATAGCCTCGCTTGAATCTAAAATGTGTGACGTCATCATTCTTGCCGTGAACAGCGAGAAGCTGACATCCATACATTTAACGAAATAACGGCAGCTTGTGCTATACAATATATCTAAGTATCAATATGCACATAGCGAATGTGGGCGGTACTCCAATGTGCTCGTCGCTGGTTACAGGGGTAAGTAAATTATGAAACATTTGTAAAAGTGTTTTAACTAAACACGGCAAGAAAATATTGATATGTGTATTGGCGCGAGTCTTTTTGGGGCGAGCATTTGGCCTTAGCAAATAAGTTTTGAACGTGGCAAGCAATTCGCGCTCCCATGTAAAAAGGTCTATTCATTCAAAGCAGATTTTACTTTTAAGAACTAAATGGTGATATTGTAATGCGAGATGCCTATATACTGTCAGATTGATTGTTCAACGAATGACAGTCATCTTTCCCCCCTTTGCTCTCCATAGTTTGGTTTTACCCCTCATCTGTAACTGCTTGTCTATCCATTTGGATGTCTATGGAAAAATAAAAATAAAACTCATAGGTATAACATAATAATTTATATTACATTTTTTGTGGTGTAACAGTACACACAAACATAAACACATTTATTATTATTCTGACTATGTATGCACATGTATGTTTGATTATTTGGTTAAAGAAAAACTATGATTAAAAAAGCCACACATTGTTCAGTATTCATGAAAAACATGGGAAAAAGGATTAGGTATATAAATGGAATATAAGGTTACCTTAACAAAAAAGAATTCTAAATAATGCACATGTAAAAAATAATAACTCTTCATTTTAGCATTCAATTTACATTAGATTTTTTGGTCTATCACATAATATACCTACATGTTAATGATATTGTACTACGTACATAAAAAAGTATATTTGCTGAGTATTATTAATATATCTACATACATAACCCACCACAAAACAATAAAATATTGATAAGACTATTATTTTACAGATGGCTGAGTTAACATATTCTTGAATTAATTTTCACAGTTGAAAAAATGTGTACTTAAAATTTGATCCTAACTTTTGATTTCAAAATATTTACTAGATCAGTGTTCCGCAAAGGGTGTGCCGCGGCACATTAGTGTACCGTGGTCATTAGTTAGTGTGCCTCACAGACTTCTTGAAAAAAAATATCGTTCCATCAATATTTGTAGGTCAATATATCGATATTTTTGATCCGTATTTAATGTTTCAACGTATCGATTTAAAATTCCAAGTATCGAAAAGGTATAAAAATTGATATTTTTTTGAAACCAACAAAACCGACCACTTGATTTCAGAAAATTATTACTTGATTTATTCGAAATAATGTCTGTTGATTGGGATGTATTAGTAGTGTGAGATGATTGGGCTAAATGTACTAGATTTTTAGAGTGCCAATATCCTCTTTTAAATTGTACCGATAATTTTTATTCAAAATATCAATATGGATATCGGTATTTGCCAAAACTATTGATATAGATCTATTTTAATTACAAATACAGATACGTGTGCATAATGGATAAATTCATTAAACGTACCGCAAGTTTGTCAGGTGAAACTAATGATTCCCAAGAAGAAGCAGAGACAACGAAGATAAAAACCTAAGCTTTCTTTTTATAGAAGAATGGGTAGCAAAATTTGCATATCTGGCGGATATATCCGCTCATTTAAATATTAAATGAACATTGGTTTTTTCTTTGGTGTACCTCTAAAACTTCTTGATTTGGTAGGTGTACCTTGATCACAAAAATTTTGCGGAACACTGTTCTAGATAATACGATATTTAAGTGGGGAATTTTTAAAATATCTATTTCACACAGGATTCCGAGGTTTTCCTCAGAGCCAACGTCATCTTTGGGGATGTTGTTCCCAAAAGATAATCATTCCTTGAAGTCTCTCTCTTCAAAAATATTTTTTAATTCTTTCATCAGACTGTACAAAAAGCTTATTAGTAAAAATTAGGGAGATTATTTTACCATACCATACATAATGTACTTGTCATATGCAGTAAAATTATTAGCTCTTCAGTTCACATTGCCCATTAATTCTGTTAATAGATAAACAAAGAGTGATCAATATTTAGAGCAGGTAACTTGCCGTAAAGTATTAACCTTACTGAGGCGCATCTTCGGGCCGGTTCTAGAAAATGGATTTTGGCGCAGACACTATAACAAAGAGCTCTATACCTTGTTTAAGGAGCTAAACGTCGCAAAATTTATAAAATTGGGAAGACTTCGGTGGCTGGGTCATGTGGAGAGAATGACCGAGCATCAAGCACCAAAGTCCCTGCTGAACTCAAGACCAATAGGGCGAAGGAGCCTGGGAAGGCCAAGACTAAGACGGAGCGACAACGTCCTCAAAGACATATCTATCTTGGAGCTTCCAAACTGGAGAGAGCTGGCACAAAACCGAGATGAGTGGAGGAAGACTCTTGAGGAGGCCAAGACCCACCAGGGGTTGTAGAGCCAATAGTGATGATGATGATGATTAACCTTACTACGAGGCTGCCACATATTATGTGATCTATTAAGTATTACAGAAAATAGATACATATGATAGGATAGATTGAGTTGAAAAGGCTAGAATTGTAAAGCACACAAATTTATCACTGAGGAAATGTCTCAATACTTTTATTTTGTGATCAAAGATAAATGCAAGAATAGTTTACACAACGAATAATGAATATTTTGGTCCAAAGATTAAATAATGCACAAAATATGAATGTTACGGAATCATTTTTAACACTTGTCCAGCAGAATAGGCACAGCAAAGTTTTGAAGTCATGTTGACAAGAAATTTCATATCTCTAATTTTTTAGTTAAATTATATAATCCAATTTGTTTTTAAAAAATCTTCATCTGTTCCCGAGACGCGGGGTCGAATTGTTTTTACACTCTTGAAAGAACAATTGGGTTGACTTGGCCAGCAAGTGCTGTAAAATAATGCTGCTGGACGTGTGTGAATTAATCTAAGCAAAATGTCTGACTATTGAACTTTCTCCTTGCCAGGTATTTGGGCATCAATAATTTTGTCAGCATCTTTAAGAGCGTTAGTATCTTTGGTGGTTTTATTTGGGAATGGGCAAACTCCCCCTTGGCAAGTGAAGGGAAATTCAGTCTTCTCATCTTGACCCGTTGCGTCTTTCTTTCCAGTTCCAGATTTGTTTGCCCAAGGGTTCCAGAATCTCAGGACGTAGGGCTGGATGAACTTGTGCCACAAAAATAGCAACACCGGGATGAATATGCAGGGGACGCACACCATTTTGAAATGTTAAGATACCTGAAAAAATAATTTTAAAAATGTATTAAAAAAAGTGATCTCCTATTTTGGGACTAATAATTTGCAGATGCAGGGGAACTTAGGTACATATTTAAATTCAAATAGGAAATGAAACTGAGATTAGCGAGCAGTCAAAAAATAAGAACCTACATATCAGGTAATTGGGAGGAATGCAGATTCTGCCAAAGTTTGTTTTTTGCCAAAAACCATGTTTTCACCGCGTTTTAAGTTGAGAACTTTAATCTGGAAGGTGAAAAAAAGTGCGGAAAGCAATAGAAAAAAAATTTGAATAAGTAATTAATTTTCAATTGCGTTAAATAAAATTTCACTTCGCGAACCGACACTATGACAGACCGGCGGGTGCCAGCGGGCATTTCATCACTGTTGGTATCCCTGATACAAAGACGAGCTAAATACGATTGTAGCCGACTTCGTGGGATAACTGATGAGGCGCGTAATTATGAAATTTGTCTAGGGGGCTTGTGTATGTTATCTTTACTTTAAAAAACAGCCTGAATGGTTTGTTTGGCTACGCAGGGTTTGTGTAGCGGGCTTGCGTATGTTATCTTTACTTTAAAAAACAGCCTACGTTTTTGAATGGTTTGTTTGGCTACGCAGGGTTTGTGTAGCGGGCTTGTGTATGTTATCTTTACTTTAAAAAACAGCCTACGTTTTTGAATGGTTTGTTTGGCTACGCAGGGTTTGTGTAGCGGGCTTGTGTATATTATCTTTATTTTAAAAAACATCCCAGGATTTGAATGGTTTGTCTCCATTCCAGTACCTGATTAGAGGTTCGTTTACATTATATTATTAATTCTGTTTTTCATAATTTCGCGCCTTATTATTTATCCCACGAAGTCAGCTACAATCGTATCTGGCTCTTGTTTGTAGGTCTGGGATACCAACATAACAGTGACAAAATGGCGGGCGAAGTGTCGTAGTATCGGTTAACGAAGTGAAATTTTATTTATGCTTTAAACGGCTATATCTCCCTCAATTTTGCCGAGCGCGCCTTAATTTTTTTTTTATTCGGCTTCTCCACACTTTTCTCATCTAGAAAGTGCCTTTTTATTAAATTTCCAAACTTTGGCAGAATCTGCATTTCACCCAGGTAATTTATTATTGAAGCTAGTTAATTAATAATATGCAAAACAGTAACCGACAGACCTTTCAAGAAAGTAAGTTGAATCCCGAGGTTGAAAATGGTAATAAAAAATTAAACATACAACCTTCGAGTATTCGGCTAAAGTTCGGTTTATGGGGGAAATTCCTAAAAAATAAAACTAGTTATTTTTATACTAATTTTGGGTCGGGGAATCCGAATCTGAAAGAATTAGGCGGCGGCAAGCAATATTAACTGAGTTACACGACTTTAAAATTTTTTATACACACACAGGAAAATAGTCATTTTGGAGGCATTTTGATTCCTAGAATCAGAATGCATATAAATATCAATCCGCATATAGAAGGTTTCACTCGACGGAAACTGGATTACTACGTGTTTTGTCGGATATAACGCTTGCTATCGAGTCGGGTAAACTGGCACTCCTTTCAGTCTTAGACATGAGTGCCGCTTTTGACACGATTGACCATGATTTTCTTATTAAACGATTAGAAGAATCCTTTGGTTTAAACTGCGGTGTAAAGGACTGGCTGATATCTTACTTGGTCAACTGCGTACAAGCCGTCAAAGTGGGGAAAAAACAATCAAAATATGCAACCCTTTCATCTGGAGTTCCCCAGGGGTCTGTTCTGGGCCCACTTCTCTTCATCCTCTTCACAAATGATGTCGCTAAAATTATCAAATCATTTGGTCTTCTATCTCACTGCTACGCTGATGACCAGCAAGTTTACTTCTACTGCTTACCAGAAGAAATAGACAGTCTTAAAACTCGCATAACCGAGTGTCTAGAAGCAATCACTCGCTGGATGACCTCAAATAGATTGAAACTGAATCCTGCAAAGACTGAGTTTCTCTGGACAGCCACAAGTAGACGTCAGCGTAACATTGATAACTCCCCAATAACCATTTCAGGAAGTGACATCACTCCAAAGACATGCATAAAACTACTAGGCGTCAATCTGGACGCTGATTTTTCCCTTAAAACTCAAGTGAACAGAACTGTAAGCACGGGGTTCTTTCAATTAAGGCAAATTAAAGCAGTACGGAGAAACTTGACCACAGAGGCAACTAAATTACTAGTCAATTCGTATGTTGTTTCACGTCTAGATTATTGCAACGGAATATATGCTAGTCTCCCAAAATATCAAATCAACAAATTACAATCTGTTTTCAACGCTGCGGCAAGGCTCATCACCGGCGTATCTAAATATTCCCATATTTCTGAGCATCTCAAAAATCTTCACTGGCTCAAGTGCCCCGAGAGAATCCAGTTTAAGCTCTGCTGGATGGTATTCAAGTCTCTTAACGGAATGGCTCCGACTTACTTATCGGAAATGTGTATTCCAGAAAATTCCAATTCTCGACAATCAACCCTCAGGTCAGCAGCAACATCAGCGATTGGAAGGTTGAAGGAACCAAAGCGCACACCAGATACTAAATTCGGTGAGCGTGCTTTCGGAGTGTCGGGACCTAAAGCCTGGAATGGACTGCCACACGAGTTAAGAATGATCACAGATTCAGCGCAATTTAGAGCTAAACTTAAAACTCATCTTTTCAGACAGTCGTATCAATAAGTTAAAAAAAACTTTCACCTTCGCCTTCACGGCTCGCAACATTGTAAATAACTAAGTGTGTAAAAGCAAATTCTTAAAATTCTCCAGACTTTAAAAATAAATATTAACTCAACTTTGGCATTAATCTTCTGTTAAATATAAATATAAATGTAAAACTCATGCAATGTCCAGTGTTCTGAATATAATGTCCTCCACGTGCAAAGTCGTATCTTCCCCATAGCATAAGCATAAACTTTCTAATAAAGTGTGTTTTGTCGGAAGTGTCCTGCAGGTAAGTATGATTCTGTATCTATTTGAAAATAATAAAATTAGATAGAGCCTAGGATTTATAATAAATTGTAAAGCGCCCTTGAGGTGATTTTTCACAAAAACGGCGCTATACAAATTATCCAATTATTATTATGATTATTATTAGAAAATCAAACTAGTTATTTTTATACTAACTATGGGCCGGGGAATCCGAATCTGAAAGAATTAGGCGGCGGCAAGCAATATTAACTGAATTACACGACTTTAAAATTTTCTATACACACACACATGAAAATAGTAATTTCGGAAGCATTTTGACACACGAAGTACGAAGATCATAGAAAAACAAGATAACATAGATGTTTTTACCACACAAAATTAAGTGTTGCCATTACCCACTCATTTGCCGCTTGTGCGCCGGCGTATCATGAGACTTTACACGCGATTTTGACCCTTATGTATAAAGAAAGTGTATGAAGAACACGGTCTGAATCGCTTGCTCTATTATCGCTCTTTACCATAGAGAAAACCGCAATGTGCCTGGTCACTCCATATAATTTATATTAATGATTTACCGGAGCGCGGGAACGTGCGCAGTTCTTGCGCATGCGCGGGAAAAATTCCTTTAATTGCGGTTTTGACCTTTCTATTGTTCTAAATTTCTCAAGGACAGTGTCAGAATCGCGAGACACGAAATGTCACGTGGTGTCATAATGCCGCGTTTTGATTGGTGGTGCTTTTTGCTGGCATACCCCGGCATTCAACGAGTTAAGCAGTAATATCAGTAACGTAAAATAACATGTTTATATTTTAAGTACTTATTTTTTATAAATTTTACTCACTTTTGTATCACAAACCATGTTACATAAACCCAGCGTAGCTGCTAAACTACTTGAAAACAGGGATGTTTTTTTGCCGTGACGCGAGCAGGCGGTATAAAGGGGCACAAACCATGTTACACAAACCTAGCGTAGCCGTTAAACTACTTGAAAACAGGGATGTTTTTTTGCCGTGACGCGAGCAGGCGGTATAAAGGGGCACAAACCATGTTACACAAACCTAGCGTAGCCGCTAAACTACTTGAAAACAGGGATGTTTTTTTGCCGTGACGCGAGCAGGCGGTATAAAGGGGCACCAACCATGTTACACAAACCTAGCGTTAGGTTAGGTTAGGTTACGCATTTTTAAGACTACGAATTTTCATACTTTTGGTTTAAGAATACGGCCGTTGAGATAGTCGTAATTTATAATATAGGGATAAATATTTTTGAGAGCTGGTAACACTGCCGGCACATGTTTTTGGGCATTTCTTGTTTTTCTATGATCTTCGTACTTCGTGTGTCAAAATGCTTCCGAAATTACTATTTTCATGTGTGTGTGTATAGAAAATTTTAAAGTCGTGTAATTCAGTTAATATTGCTTGCCGCCGCCTAATTCTTTCAGATTCGGATTCCCCGGCCCATAGTTAGTATAAAAATAACTAGTTTGATTTTCTAGGAATCAGAATGCTTCCAAAATGACTATTTTCCTGTGTGTGTATAAAAAATTTTAAAGTCGTGTAACTCAGTTAATATTGCTTGCCGCCGCCTAATTCTTTCAGATTCGGATTTTCCGGCCCATAATTAGTATTAAAAAAAAATTTTTTTTTTGGACCATCCCCCATAAACCGAATTTTTTCCTTAATTTTTGCCACAGCACAATAAGTTCATAAAAAAGTATCATTCTATCAACTTTTCAAACTTGGCACAAATTTTGAAAATTACACTACTTTTCAACAGAACCTATAAGAACATAATAACCTATTTTGGGTAAATGGTTGTTTCTTGTCGTCATTGTTGAAATGAAGTGGAATTTCTATAATCTGTGCCTAAAAGTACGAAGGTTAGCGGAATAATTAGTAAGAATTTCTGTAAAGGTTAATAACAAAGGATATTACATATTATGAAGAAAATTACGTACCTTCGAAGCAAATATTATGAGAAATGTCTTAATTTCCTCGGTTTTCGTTAAAATCGCAAATCTCAATAATAATTAATAATATTGTTTCTCATGACACTCATTTGTTTTTATGACATTTTGGGCTGTAAAATGTTAACGTAGTATTGCCAAAGAAAAATAATAATTTAAAAGCAAGTACCTACTTCCATGACCAGAAAATTCCGACGATTTTGCTAGGAACATACACTTTATACGGAAAGGTTGTATCAAAATGACAATATTTAAAAAATCACTGATTTCAAGTTATCGTGAACTAGAAGAGCGTACTTATCAATGTAGTTTTATTACAGTCTTCCATTGTTGTGCGTTGTGCTTTGTGTGCTAGTCCAGCTGGAGTATATTTAAGTGTACAAGACCAAAATACTTCCATGAACTAGCGCTGCATGGTCATGGTTAGAAATCAGAAGCATATCCAGAAGAATAACATAATAACTTCTTTAGAAAGAACTAGCTTTTGCCCCCGGCTTCGCTCGCTTAGTATTAGGGGGTTTCCCACTCCGTCTCCTCCACCTTCCCTATCCCCCTCCTCACCACCTGTTCACCTCTATTATTGACTATAGATTAGTATTTTATCCATATTTGAATTTTTAGTATCAAAGGAATCTCCATGGTAACCAAAACAAATAACAAAATGATAGCGCACGTCAAACAATTACTTAGCGACGCTTTGCTTTTCGTCCGGACAATAAACGTATCATAAATAATTTCATAACGCAAGAGCTCTTTCATAACGCCAGAGCTAACCAATTCATACACCCTATATCACTCGCAAATAATATTGCATTCTCTTAGTGAAAGAATTTTTAAAGTCCATTCAGTATTTATTGCGTGAAAGAGTAACAAACATCCATAGATCCGTACAAACTTTTACCTTTTTAATATAATTATAAATTGATATACACGATACATGCATACTAATTTATAATTTATACTTCCTGCACTATATTTATATTTATAACCATCAACTTCAATTAGTGCGCGCGTATTTTGACAAGGCCATCGCACCCACAGTGTACTAACAATTCAACACTGTGTGGTTTCAGAAGTTATTCATTTCGATTTTTTTATAACAACCAATGATTATTACATTTTTTTAATCATTGATAAAGTTTTAAAAATAAACTCAAACTAAGGACGAACCCATTTTGTATTATATATGATGCATTAAAAAAATTAAGCTTTTTTTCCCTCATTTACCATTACAATACATTACTTTTAAATGTATATGTTTATAGGAAACCGTAAATTAGCATATATTTTTTTATTTTCCCCAATGCGAACCAAAAATGAAGAGAGTTTTCTTCTCAGGTCAGACTCGCGAGTTGGGGTCGGTTTGATAATGTCTCTCTTCAGTAATAGTTTTCTCCTAAAGCTGCATTACTAGGTGAAGTTTAGTGTGAAGATCTAGTTACATTCGAATCGTAAATCGAATTGATGTTTCGAAATAGGATACGACATATTCCGAAACATTAAAAAAAGTTTCGATTATGCGCTTCACTAGCTGAACGCTGGCTTCTGGCTTGAAGATTGAAAGTCCATAGAAAAAGTTGTTCCAATATCAAGTTGTTAGGATTTTCGTGCAATTTGAATAGTTTTATATTAATTATGGCACCAAAACTTAAGTTTAGCGACGGTAATATATAAAGTAACGAGCTGAGCTCATTGGCATTGTTTTGCGTACGGTAGTTTTCTAACATGTTTTTTATTTACAGGTGAAAAGGTGCTTTGTTTTCATGGTCCTCTCATCTACGAAGCAAAATGTTTAAAGAGTTTAATATCTAAAGAAAAACATATTAAATATCTAATACACTATGCAGGATGGAATAAAAAGTAAGATTTCATCGTTTTCTACATGTCTTAATAATTACAGTTTCACTACTAGTATTTTTTTCAATTGTAAAACCAATTTTGTTTGAGTTGTCAATTTAATTGTTTTGTGATATTGCTAATTTTGTAATCTTGTTGCTGTATTGTCAATTTAGGTTTCGCTTCGTTGATTTTGCCTACACTTGAGACTATTAACAGAATGGTTGTGGTATTATGTAAATCCTCACGACAGATAAACTAGTAGTTCTGCCAATCTGTGAAGAAGACATCATGTCCAAAAAATTATGTTTCTAAATTTATCTTATAATAAATCAAAATTTCGTCGGTAAATATTTACCCGACCGCCACACTTTTAGGGAAAGATTGTGGGAATTACACTTCATTTCAACGTCATTACAACAAGAAACAACTATTTACTTCGGATGAGATGGTAGAAGATGCTAAGTTCCATTTTTATTTCAAGTTTCCCGTATAAAATGATCTTATGCCGCCATTTTTGATTTTTTAGTATGGATTCATGTTTGCGAAAGTTTCTTTTCAATCTAAATATGCACATTTATTTAAATAACCCAAACCAAGAACCTATTTCGTGCATGTAAAAAGTTGTTTACAGAAATAAGTTGAAACAAAGTGGGGTGAAATGTAGATCCTGCCAATGTCTGGGATTTTAATAAAAAGGCACTTTCTAGATGAGAAAAGTGTGGAGAAGCTGAATAAAAAAAAATTAAGGCGCGCTCGGCAAAATTGAGGGAGATACAGCCGTTTAAAGTATAAATAAAATTTCACTTCGTGAACCGATACTACGCCATTTTGTCACTGTTATGTTGGTATCCCAGACCTGATACAAACGAAGCTAGATGTGATTGTAGCCGACTTCGTGGGATAAATAAGGCGCGTAATTATGAAAAACAGAATTAATAATGGTAATTTTTGGAGATCGCTGACAACGGTTAATATGCACAGTGGAAAATATTTCATTCTAAATTTCGATTATGTAAAATTAAAATTTATCTTTCGTCTTGTGAGATTGTACGCCAGAATCACAAACCATGTTACACAAACCTAGCGTAGCCGCTGAACTACTTGAAAACTGGGATGTTTTTCTTGCCTTGACGCGAGTAGGCGTTATAAAGGGGCACTTTCTTTTGAATCACAAACCATGTTACACAAACCTAGCGTACTGCTGAACTACTTGAAAACTGGGATGTTTTTCTTGCCTTGACGCGAGTAGGCGTTATAAAGGGGCACTTTCTTTAGGACGATTATGAGTGCTACCAACTTTAAGGTAGTATTTAGTTTACAGATTTATACGTCTTTTAAAATGGCGGGCGGACTGACAGTATCGGTTCGCGAAGTGAAATTTTATTTATACCTACTTAGAACGGCTGTATCTCCCTCAATTTTGCCGAGCGCGCCTTAATTTTTGTTTTATTCAGCTTCTCTACACTTTTCTCATCTAGAAAGTGCCTTTTTATTTAATTTCCAGACATTGGCAGGATCTGCATTCCTCCCACAAAGTGTAATATCCTTATTCTGTGCCTAAAAGTGCAGCTCTTTTGTGAGTAAACTTTTAGGATAGCTGAACACGCAGCACACTTGAGTGCTGCCTTATCTGGTAAATATTCCACTAACCGCCGCACTTTTATTAGGCACAGATTTTGGAAATTCTAAACTTAAACACAAGAATCTAAACTTAAACACAAAAGTGTAATTTTGCTGTTTAGAATTAATGGAAGGATATCGCCTGTCTCAATAACAATAGTTATTAACATTTTATGTTTTGTTTAATTACAGTTGGGATGAATGGGTACCTGAAAGCAGAGTTCTCAAATATAATGAAGCAAATGTTTCAAAACAGAAGGAGGTTCAAAAAGCACATTCCAGTCAGCCCGCCAAAGCGAAGAAGAGTGAGTATTGAGTAATATTCATAACAATAAATTAACCGCTAGAATGCCGTTCGTGCACCGGTGTGTTTGAGATTTTACACGCGATTTTGACCCTTATGTATAACGAAAGTGTATGAAGAACACGGTCAGAATCGCTTGCTCTATTATCGCCCTTTACCATAAAGAAAATCGCAATGCGCCTGGTCACTCCAAATAATTTATATTAATAATTTACCGGAGCGCGGGAATGTGCGCAGTTCTTGCGCATGCGCGGGAAAAATTCCTTTGTCTCCGATTTTGACCTTTCTATTGTACAAAATTTCTCAAGGACACTGTCAGAATCGCTGGACACGAAATGTCATTGGGTGTCATGGATGCCGTTTTTTGCGAACGCTAATTGGTGGACAACCAACCCCAACTACCCCGTCAAACGTGAGGTTAATGCTATGTTTGTTTATAACTTATATAAATAAGGCCTCATTCAGTTCTTCTATAATTAGCTGCAGTGGCGGCTCGAGCACTTCTTTGATGGAGGGGATCGACATTTTTTACATACTGTACCGTAATCTCACCACCCGTAGAATATAATATAAAATTTCTCAATAAAATTTTTTGATGGTCTAATCATGCTAATCGGATTTCTAAACACAAAATAATATAAAATGTCTATAGATTTACAATATAGTACAGTAAAAATAAAGCTTTATCTTGCAAGATTATTATCGAACTTAATGTGAATGCGAGAGATTGCCGCCCGTAACTGCGCAAACAAATGGTCCAGTGGGGATCCAAAGAATTGTCCCCACGGTATTTGAATTCACATACGAGTGTGCATGTGTGGTTGCATACGATCGCGAAACAACGAAGGAATGAACCATTACGCCTATGGGGACCGCTCGAATCGTCCCCCAAGTGTGCAGTAGATTCTGCACACTGAGAAATAGACCTGCTGTTCCCATGCACCGTAGATTGTTCGCTGTTCATGCATCGGGGCTTATTAAAATCATCCGTAATAATTTTTTGTAATTTATTTCTGCAAATGTTAACTACTTTTATGTTTAAAGAATTCATTCTTTTTGGTGAAGACAAAGCACCAACTGTTATTTCCTTTAGTAGGTTTCGGGTGTAACTGGTGGGGACTGTCCCCATTGTCCCCCTGTGAAGAACCGCCACTGGTTAGTTGCACTTCAACATATACTTTCACTGCCAAGTTCAGATCCTTAGTTGCTGCCACAATGTCCTTCATGACTTGGGCTTCATTATCAGCTTATTTTTCTTGGAGCGCCATATATCCAACTATATTCACAGCAAAAATCGTTTTAAAATCTCAACCACTGATGACACTACACTGATGACATTACTCAATTGAAACTGACAGTTTGTGCGATAGGCGCTTGCGATAGGTATTATGGTATTGTGTTATTTGTTGTAACATTTATGGAATTTAAAATTTGTATGTAAGTAAAACAAAAAAAAAAAATAATATACAGAAAAATGGCGCTTTTTTCTTCTTTATGCGTTTTGTACTCAAAACTTACGAATGAATTAATTAAACGGGTTGTCTATTAGTTTGAAATACCTTATTACATATAAACGTGTTTGTGTACATCGACCGTTCAGTTGATTAGTCAGACATCTCCTAATACCAAGTTTTGAGATAACGAGGAAAGAAATATTCGAACGCTCGCCATATATCAAATATGTCTGTGTTTTACATATTAAATATAAAAAAAAATATAACATGAGGAAGCATAATGAATGGTCTGTTAGTTATGACATTTTGAAATTTCCCACAGTAACCCAGAAAACATAATTTTTTTTGTTTATTTCACTACAAGTTTTTCTACATTATAATTGTTTTGGTGGTGTTTTTGCAGTAGAGCTGTTTAAAGTTTAATTCCCGCATTTTTACTGTTTGAGATCCAGAAATATAG
The DNA here is from genome assembly GCA_917880885.1 of Limnephilus marmoratus. Taxonomy (NCBI): domain Eukaryota; kingdom Metazoa; phylum Arthropoda; class Insecta; order Trichoptera; family Limnephilidae; genus Limnephilus; species Limnephilus marmoratus. Next base: position 47,974,626 of record OU862918.1, on the reverse strand, counting down.
TGGTTTTTTTTTTTATACTTTGCGTTCCATTTCATTCAAAATTCCGAAAATACGGACTATTAAATCATCAAAAGAAAATTAAAATAAGCCCACAAAACGATTTTCAATTTTTAGCAGATCTGACACTGTTCTTCGGGACTGTCGATATGTATAATTTTTTGTTTTTGTGTATGTGTAATTGTTGTAACACAAATTATTGCATACTCTTAGCTTACTATTAGTCATGCACTTAGTATTTGAAGAAATATTCATAGTGGTTACTATTTTTCTACAGTTGCTTACCAGTAAATTACCAAATTAATGACAACAATAATTTAAATTCAAAGTCAGCTTTTTTTTACTAAAAAAATTTAACCTACTCCAGTTGTTGCATTTTTCATGCAGTAAGTTACCAATATTTGTTCAGCATGGACGAAGCATCGCTGATATATACCGGTACAAATTTACTTTTCTATTGTGTTAATTGCTGAACTTGAAGTCTTATCACCAGCTATACATATTATCATGTTTCATATCTAGGTACATAATCATACCATAGAACAAATCATTAATAGACCTTGAACCACATGCACATAGATAAGAGATTTGATTATTAAAATTCTATGATACAGACATATTGCCTCCAATAACACATTTGAAATTTAGAATGTTTCATGTTAGTATGGAATAATACATTTTTATTTTTATCTATGACAAGCCAATGATCGTTTCAGCACGTATGTGAATGAAGCTTTTGATAATAATCTCTTTGGATATTGTCATTTAGTATCATACTGCGAATGACAATGCAGTTTTATTAATAATGGAATTCCTATCTGTGTATATGTTTGACTGATGCGTTTGTTGGAATGTTGTGTTTGGTCTACTCAGCATTTCGATTCATTAACACTAATGGTCAACGACACAAACTGGAAAATGCATCAGGAAAAATGCATTTACGTTCATGACTATTTTGATTGAATAATATTTGCCAACTTTTCTATTTATTAACCTTAGCTTTTATCGGAGTTAGTTGAAATATTAAATTTCATCATTCCAAGAATGCAGTTAACACTATATATCATCATCATCATCATCTTCTTCCCCTTATCCTATTCGGGTCGGGGACCCATTGCATCGACAAGGCTCCTCCATACGTCCCTGTCTTGAGCTGATTGTTAGGTCTCTGTCCATGGTAGACCCATCCTCTCCTCACACAGTTTCTGGAGTTGCCTTTCCCAACTGTGTCTGGGGTGGCCCACTGGACGTCTACCCTCTGGAACGCACTCAGTATCTTCCTCGGAATTCGGTCATCAGACATTCTTAGTACATGCCCAAGCCACCTCAGTTGCGATTTTCATTTCGTAACCCCTGCCACTCCTCTCAATTCGGCAGCTTGGACTCTAGAGCGTGTTCGTTCATTTAGCATCCATGTCTGGTGGCCGTAAGTGAGCGTCGGGCGGTATACCGTTTTAAACACTGCCATCTTTGTCTTGATGCTGAGCTCGGCTTTTCTTATCACTAAGCTGTAGAGAGTACGCAATACACTGCTTGCCGCACTTATTATTCTATATAAACCTAAGAGATATTTTTTTTCTATACCAAATATTTTTTCATTATACAAATTATATAATATCACACAAAAAGACAAATTTTATTGCAAAATCGTTACAGATGTCTCGTATTCAAGCCTCAGCAGACGAACAAAAGCACTACAGAATCTGAAAATTTGTTGAGTTGATGCTTTTTTTTCTTCAGTTATCACATTTTTTTTTATTTAATTAAATGAAGACAATATTAGCGAAACTCAATCGAAATCTGGAGACAGAAAAATCAGAAAAGATATTGGCTCTCCAGATTTCGATTGAGTTTCGCTAATATTGTCTTCATTTAATTAAATATTAAAATTTGAGATTTTACTCATAAAGTTTAAAAAATTAATAATAAACATTTTTTTTTATAAATTTATTTGAATACCTAACACACAAGAGTCCCTAACCATCTCAAGCTCCCAACCATCTGTATCCAGTGAGACTATTGCATCCCCCAATTAGAGTATGTTATGAGGTTGAAGGTGGTGGGGAAAATAAGAGGAGGTTGGGTAGTAAATACCTGGCTATTCAGATCTGGTCACCAAGCAATGTTTCGATTCAGAACTGTTTTCTCTTACTAGGGCAATATTGAATTAAAGAATCTACCACCCTGTTTTAGCTCCAGCAAAGGGTCGCAAGTCGGAGCCGGGTGGCGGATCAGTGACGCCGACTCCCACCAAGCCCATAGAGCCCGTTGTGCCGGGATCCGCCCCCCCCAAGGTCAAGGAGAAGGAAAAGGAGAAAGAGAAGGAGAAGGATCCAGAATCTCGAGCCTCTACTCCGCAGGCTGAGCAGGTCTCGCAGGATTCCGGCTCTGATGTTGGCAGGTAAATAACATTTTAAAATATTTATTTTATAGATCATTCAAAAAAGGGGAGAGATCACCCATACAACATTCAATTTGGGAGGCGGGTATGGGTATCGTCGCCCCGTGAACCATTAATTGGATAACCAACACCTCTGCCATAGGTCACCCCAAGTGGTTCGCTTGGTGACTTAGCAGGGGTGCCCGGGTTCATGGGGTTAGGTTTGTCCGGATCTTGGCGGCGGATGCGTCTGCCCACAAACTGCGTGGAAGGCAGGATCGGAGAGACTGGTCGAGGGACATCTTTTGTCCTCTTCAGCAGGACTCACTCGAAACATTGCCTTGCACCGCAGTGGGAAGGATAGATACATACGTCCATCACTCCTGGACACACTGACTCCCAGATTCCTACCCACCCTTCATACCTTTTTTCTTCTCAGAACTTCCTCTCCTTCCTTTTCTTAAAAAGACCTTCCACACAGCATCCCCAAAGATGACATAGGCCCTGGGGGGAATTATTTTCCTCAGGGCCTCCTGTGTGGAGCTAAAGAAATAATAAAAAAAAAATACAACCGCACATCTCATCTATGCACACTTGTACCTTCATGCCAAATGCATAACCTTCATCGTAGCGGTTTCTATGACGGATCTTGTTCCGCTTCTATTATCTGTTTTTGTGTTTGATTCAAAATGATTATCAATATACGATATGGTTTTTATAACTATGTGATTTTATCCCGTAGTACCAGTCTATTTTTCATTAAAGTGATTAATTATTCCATATAAAAATCCATATTTCTTTTCAAATTGCACTACAAAATAAAATATTTGAGAGCGAAAATGTCTGTCCGTCCGGCGTCATTGACGCATTCGCACAGACTGGTGATGTTTACTGCACCGGGAAGGGTGACGTTCTACCGAGGGACGATGAGTGCGCAGCCGGCGGGAATGCTGCCAACTGGTGGATGTCTAAATGAATGTCTTGAACGAACATTTATACTTACCATAAACAACACCGAGAAACAGGCGACAGTCCATTGTAAAAATGGACTGTCGCCCATTGCCATCAACAAGAGCTCCAACTGTGAAAAGATTTGTCAGCCTCAATGTTTCCTCCCTCATTTACCTATGGGTTTCTTCAAAACTCATGTTGATAAAGGTTTTTATTCTGTGCATTGCAACATGCAACATATTATATTCCTCATGTGAAATGGCTTAAATGAATGATGTAATCGAATAAGGGAACGTATCCATACTACGCGACACGTTTAGGGGGGGGGGGGGGGGTCTTCAAAATGTCACGCATGGTACAAATGAGCGGCGGGCTTAGGTCTTTGGTCACCGGGGGGGGGGGGGTTAAAAATTGCAAAAAGTTGGTCACATAGTATGGGTACGTTCCCTAACTTTCTTTTATTTTTTTACATTACCTCAACACAGGAGGCCCTGAGGAAAGCAATTTCCCTTGAGACCTATGTCATCTTTGAGGATGCTGTATGGAGGGTCTTTTTAGGGAAAGGAAGGAGAGGAAGATATGGGGGGTAGAGGAACGAAAAAGGTATGAGGGGTGGGTAGCAATCTGGGGGTCGGTGTGCGCAGGAGTGACGGACGTATAAATCAACCACTCTCTCCCGATACGGTCCACCACGCTGGTGGCAAACGCATCCGCCACCAAGACCCAGACAAACCTCACCCCATGAACCCGGGCACCCTTGCTAAGCCACCAAAAATAGTAAATTATTTGGGGTGACTGAGGTGTTATCCAATAAATGGTTCCCAGGCGGTGGTACCCATACCCGCCTCCCAAATTGAAAATACACTACATTAACAGCTGAAGTTTTTGTTTTAAAAATTCATTGAAACTGATCTAAACTAGATGTAATTCAATGAGCATTAGGATTTATTTTTAATAAATTGGTAATATCCTTACAGCTGATACCATTTTGGTCATTCTTAACATTGCATCTACGATTTGTCTAATTATTCTAATTTGTCAACAGCCGGAAAAAGAGAAGCCGCCTGGATCTATCCATCGAGTCGGAGGAACAATTCCTGAACAAAGTGGACGTCCGAATCAAGGTGCCCGACGAACTCAAAACCTGGCTCGTGGACGACTGGGACATCATCACGCGCCAGCAGAAACTCGTCATCCTTCCCGCTAAACTCACAGTCTTCCAAATCTTAGACAATTACATCACGCACAAGAAGACCAGCAAGATCCACAATCAGCAGAAGGAAAGCGTCCTCACCGACTTCATCGAAGGCGTGAAGGAATACTTCAACGCCTCTCTCGGATCTCAGCTTCTGTACAAATTCGAGAGGCCGCAATATAGCGAGATTCTCAGCAACTTCCCCGGTACGACCATGTCCAAGATGTACGGCTCCATCCACCTGCTGAGACTGTTTGTCAAGATCGGGCCCATGCTGGCTTATACGTCGCTGGATGAGAAATCACTTCAAAGCGTCGTGTCGCATATACACGACCTGCTAAAGTATATGAACAATAATCGAACGTCTCTGTTCGATCTGAAAGACTATGGAAATGCTACGCCTGAATACCACAGAAAAGTGCTGTGAACTTGATTTAGACCTTTGTTAATATTTTATTCATTCGCCATCCCTTTATTCGTTATTTGCTTATATTTTGTGTTATGTTATCAATAGGTTTGAAGTATGTAGTTCCTTATTATGTTTAAATGCAACAAATCTGAAGACATTATTAATTTCTGTAACATTTAAATTTCAGGTGCTTTAAAATAATATAACATAAATCAATAAATTTGCATAATATATTTTGAAAGCACATTCACCTGACCGTTTTTTAAATAATAATAATCTGTCAACATTTATTTCAAATCAAATAATTAAAATTCAAATAAAATAAAAATTAAAAACATAATCACACAATCACTAATAGACATGTTTATAATTATTATTTTGCAATTATTTAGATCTTCTCTCTTTATCCTTTTATATGCTTGAAGTTCAATGCTAACCATCACTTTTGTACTCATTTGTACTGAAATTGTTTCCATTGTAATAGTCTTACAAATGATATATCAAAGTCATTCCACTTAAGTGAGTCACCCCACTTAAGAGAGTCACCCCACTTAAGTGAGTCACCCCTTTAAGTGAGTTACCCCACTTAAGTGACTTTGATCACCATGTTTTTTTTTTTGATTTCCCAAACACATGAACAATATTTTTTTAAATACTTATCAATAGTTTAAACATGTGCAATAAATATGACAAAATTTTCAGACACTAATTTTTTTTATTAAAAAGTTTAGTTTCAAAGTTAAAAATTGATCAAAGTACCGAAGTTTACTGTAGAAAGAAAGCTCCAATGAATGACCTTGAATCTATTATTTTGAAAATCTTATTGGTATAAATTTAATTATATTTGGTTTTTAATGAAAATTAAAACAAAGATTGCAGATCAAATAAACCTAATGAATTACAATATTTTGAGAAAAAAAACTGAGTTACACTTATTATTAACATTGAAGTTAAAAAAAATTAGAATCACCTGTGACTGAAAACCTCGTCTCCATTAAATGACTTGAGCTATACTAGTAAATTAACGCATTTCATGTGAATGGGTTTAAACCTGTCACGCCTCGACCATATTCTGTCATTAGGTCAGAATATTTCCACTTTGCAATAAAATTCAAATAAATGGAATATTTGTAAAGGTGGTGAAATACGTTTTCAAATTGTATTATTAGAAATAAATGTGTAATTTTTTAAAAATAAAAGTTTTGATTGCAAATATAAAAAAGCTTTAAATAATGGGTTCACCTTATGTTTTTTCTAACTAGATTATTGATAACGAAAAAAAACACACATTTAATTACTAAAGGAAGCACACAGGAATTTTTCCTAAAATAATTCATTTACTGCCATCTATGAACCAGCAGATTATGAATTATTTTATGTTTACCCTGTAGCCCAGTCATTCCGTAGTTTTACCTTGCAAAAGGTCATGTAGTAGCGATTTTGATATATGTTGTTAAGATTGGGACTCTAAAGGAAAAAAAAAGTTTTCGACCTCGGGAGGGTCGAGCTCGATCCGCCATCTTGGATTGAAGGTCCCAAAATTCGGTTTTTTCAAAATAATTATGAAATCGTTGATTTACAACCAAGTTGTTCAAGGTGAACTTAAAGAAAACTAAATTACGTACATTTTATGTTTTAAGTTTTTTTTTGTAAGTCTAATAGGTAACGAGTTACAGTGGCGGAAATGTGAATATTTTTCTAAAAAATGATGAAATTCCCAATTTGTGTTATTTTTTCGGGTTATTCATTACATAACTAGCTGTTAAAAACCCGCTCCGTAGGGTTTTACTGCTAGGCCCTGTAGGCAGCTTTTGGTTTGGCTTCGCCCAGTTAGTGTTGGTGACCATTTTATACATAATTATATTATATAATATATTTTTTATCATATAATTATAATAATTTTGTTAACTCATTTCTACACCACCATGAGGTACCTAGAGAACATAGCGCATTTTTTTTATTGTGGTATCCCCTGTAGGTCTACTCCACAGATATACCAGCGATGGTAGATTTCGAAATTATTTTATATATTGGCTATTGCGTAATGATATTTTTTTGTTGATGCCGGTTGGTTGATATCAACATCTTACAACCCGCTAATGTTGTTCCAGATAAGAAATCTTTATTTTGAAGAAATCCGACGAAGAATTGAAGGATTACCTTAAATTCGAACTCGCCCCATTTCCTTTGTCGCTTTTCTCTGAAGAAGGAATGCGCAAAGGTAAGAAATCATCATTTTATGGTGTTTTTGAACAACTTTCAGAAGGCGTGCAACTTGAAGGTAGCAAAATTAATGTTGTGGATGGAGGATACCTTTTACATAAAGTTGTATGGAATCGTAATGATTTTTTTGGGTCAATTTGCGAGAAGTACGTTCACTATGTAAGACATCACTATGGATCACATGCAGTTATTGTTTTCGATGGATATCCGCTAGATGATGGTGAAAAAAATACAAAAACCGCAGAAAGACTTCGCCGATCGAAGAAGCATATGTCTGCAGATGTTCTTTTCGATGAAACAATGCCAGTTCAAGTTTCACAAGAACGTTTTTTAGCCAATGAAAATAACAAAGTCCGTCTGATTTCGATGCTTACAAAGAAATTTATACAGGCTGATTTTATAGTTAAGCAGGCTGAAGAAGATGCTGATGAGTTGATTGTCAATACTGCGATTTCCTTGTGTTCATCATTTGACGCTGTATTCGTTATTGGCGAAGACGTTGATCTCCTAGTTCTGCTAACAGAATTGGCACCACCCGAAAGAAGTATATATCTTCGCAAACCCGGGAGAGGCAAAACTTTTGAAAGACTGTATTCCGCGAATAGTGTGAAATACAAAGAAGCGGCTGAGAATATTCTGTTTCTTCATGCCTTTAGTGGCTGCGATACAACATCGTCCTTCTTCAACCAAGGAAAAACAAAATTTTGTTCACTTGTACAGAACGACACAAGACTCAATGCCATAATAGGAATCTTCAAACAACATGATGCAAAACCAGAAGACATAGCAGATGCAGGAACAAGCTTTATTGTTGTTTTGTACAGGGGTGACATGGATAAGGAAATCTTGGAAGAAGTCCGCTACCAACGTTTCGCAAAGTCAACAACAAAAAGCAAATTCAATCTTGCCTCTTTGCCACCAACGAACGACGCTGCACGGTACCATGCATTTAGAACGTACCACCAAGTCCAAAAAAGGTATGGAATCCAAAAAAATCCAGAAAACTGGGACTGGAAACCAGTACTGTGGCACCAACGGGCTTGTTCCAGTAAGAATGACTAAGAAACCAGCACCCGAGACTTTATTGAAATTTATTTCATGTGGTTGTAAAAAAGGATGCGGCGTTGCATGTGGCTGCAGGAAAGCTGGATTGAATTGTTCTATTGTGTGTGGGTGCTGTAATGATCAAACATGCCAAAATTCGCCAGAGGTTCATATCGATGTCGAGGAAGAAGATAAAGAGATTTTGTCAATGGAAGCCCAGAATCTCAGTACCACAGGCAATGAATTAGATGATGACATTGATGAAGACTGTTATTAAGATGTCGATATCAACCAACCGGCATCAACAAAAAAATATCATTACGCAATAGCCAATATATAAAATAATTTCGAAATCTACCATCGCTGGTATATCTGTGGAGTAGACCTACAGGGGATACCACAATAAAAAAATGCGCCATGTTCTCTACCTCATGGTGGTGTAGAAATGAGTTAACAATATTATTATATTTATATGATAAAAAATATATTATATAATATAATTATGTATAAAATGGTCACCAACACTAACTGGGCGAAGCCAAACCAAAAGCTGCCTACAGGGCCTAGCAGTAAAACCCTACGGAGCGGGTTTTTAACAGCTAGTTATGTAATGAATAACCCGAAAAAATAACACAAATTGGGAATTTCATCATTTTTTAGAAAAATATTCACATTTCCGCCACTGTAACTCGTTACCTATTAGACTTACAAAAAAAAACTTAAAACATAAAATGTACGTAATTTAGTTTTCTTCAAGTTCACCTCGAACAGCTTGGTTGTAAAATTAACCATTTCATAATTATTTTGAAAAAACCGAATTTTGGGACCTTCAATCCAAGATGGCGGATCGAGCTCGACCCTCCCGAGGTCGAAAACTTTTTTTTTTCTTTAGAGTACCAATCTTAACAACATATATCAAAATCGCTACTACATGACCTTTTGCAAGCTAAAGGCCTTTTTAACTACGGAATGACTGGGCTACTGGTTAAACATTATAATCTACGCATTCACAGATGGCGCCAATTAAATTATTGTAGGTTTTCAATACTTTTTGCTTTAAAATATTATTATTATGTAATGTAATGCGCTTATACTGATGCGCTCATATCCAATTTCACAACGGTTTGACAGTAAATGAGTAGTTAATTGAATTAATGAAGGTGAATTAATTGTTTGCGCCCGTACATATTTAATATGAACTAGAATAAATAGTTTTGTCCATAAACAAGCCCAAATCTTTCAAGAAAGGCTGACAAATCAAAATTTTCATCGGTGACTCAATCCAATGTTGTGCATTTGTCAGCCTTTCTTGAAAGATTTAGGTTTGTTTATGGACAAAACTATTTATTCTAGTTCATATTAAATATGTACGGGCGCAAACAATTAATTCAGCTTCATATTTTAAAGCTTAACATGTAAAAAGTGTTAAAAACCTACAATAGTTTAATTGGCGCCATCTGTCAATGCGTAGATTATAACATATGTTACGTTTAACTTTAATAAGTCAGGTATGCCTCCTACGTCTTTCGTATGTCTGGCAACGTTAAATTATCGTGTAAACAAGTTTACAGGTCCGAGTGGTTAATGACATTATAAAGCGTGGCTGAGTTTGCACAAAATGAAATTTTGCACAAATACTGTGTATTGTTCATTTGTATGGGACGACCATTTCATTTCACCTAATTGTAATTTTAAATGAAATATTTTACATTCTCCCCAAATGCAAATACATACATTGTTGTCTTTTTTAGTAATGTTGAATCAAAGTGTTTTTTCAAAAAAATATTCGTAATAAGCGTTGTCAGCTGTTCTCAAAGTTTACTGATACTGTTAATTGGAAGTACATATATTTTGTAAGGGAAGCATTATATTATTCTACTGAGCAATAAAGAATAAATATCTAATTCTTAAATATATATTTTTATTTGATACACGGTTAAAAGTAACCCTCTGCAACAAATTTTTCCATGCTTTCCAAAATTAATTATTGTATTTTAAGTCCCAAAGGCTCTTCAGCCAAGACTTTAACTACCGGCACTTCAAACTATTATAATAACCTGAATGCTTGTTCGGACTAGGCTAGTAGTTTAGTAACTCTTCACTCGACTGACCAAAAAGCCTCCACATTACGGTCGAGCAGAGTACATCGGGGAGTGGCGTTTTGGAAGATGAATGGACAGCAACGCAACAAAGTAAATAGGCTTATTAAGCTGATTGTAATGGATATTTTAGAAGAGGTAGAAGAAGAAATTAGTGAGATGAAAGTAAAGAAACTGTGGATATGTTACTAATGAACTCTAGGTCAATGGTTCTTAACCTTGTTAGAGGTGCTGACTCCCACCAGTTTCATATGCTCATTCACCGAACCCTTCTTAATTGGCAATTGAACCGAATCACATGAGTCGGGGATGTGTCTTGACCTCCGCCGAACCCGCGAGACTGACTCACCGAACCACTGGGGTTCGATCGAACCCAGGTTAAGAACCACTGCTCTAGGTACTAATGGTTCGGACTTGTTTAGCGGGTGAGCCAGAGAGCAGTGACATGTGGTTGGGGGCACTACTCACCTGAAAAAATAGAACAAAATGGATTGACTACTAAACCACTGACTAAACTACTCTACTACTGACTGATCAGTGGTTGAGTTGGCATCGCCTTTTGGTCCCACCCAGGCATCGCATGTTCTATTCCTCGGCTGGCTAAGTCCTCCCATCACAACACAAGCAACATTTTCCGCTTACTGTAGTGGTAGTAGGAGATTTTCAAATATTGCCAGGTTATTCGTAACCCGGGAATTTGAGGCATTCTTAAAAAAAAAAACTTTTGGTTTGTGGACAAGCTTATTTACTAAATTACTCACTACTTTATAAAGCTACTAGCTTAGTCCGAACGGGACTTAAGTTGAAATCCAGTGGTAATCCAAGTAGGTTGTGCATAATTTTTCGAGTTTGGGTATGAGTAATTGTGTACTGAATATTTAAATTTTCATAGACATTACAAAAGAGTAGACTCGCCCAAAGAAAAATCTGGATACTTTGGCGAGCTGGAGGTAAACCACATGACCATCTTTTTGGCACCAGAAAACTTTTTGGAATGCTTTGAATAAACTACGACATCAGTTGTACATTGACCGCTAAAGATTGTCTCCAAGGTGCTGCGGTTGCGAGGAACAATTTTATGCTAATCCTAAAGATCCGGCAATACTGGCGTGTAGCCTGGTATCCCAACGCCAAATCTTTACCCGCACTCTCTGCGACACTTAATCTCGGCGTGGCAACCGTCCGCGATGGAGCATCCGCTCAGCGCACCCGCCAGGTGTGAATTACGCTCTATAATTAGTTTTTTGGTGCAAAGAACCAAACCCCGGTAGAAATCCATTCTCAGCTACTTGAGGTATGTGGAAAACTGGGTATGTGTGCGCAAATGGTGCAGAGAATTTAAAAGTGTGCCGGACGGCCATCGATTTCAGACGCAAAAATTGCCAAAGTGGAAAAAACAATGACTTACAGATCGACGGGTGATGGTTCGGGAGCTCTGTGTTATGATCCCTGATGTCTGTAACACCACTATTGATAAGATTTTGACAGAACATTTGGGAGACCACAAAGTCGGCCCAAGGTTGATCCCAAAATGCTCACAGAAGATCACAAACAACAACCGGTTTATGCAGCCCGCGAATTCCTTGAGTGCTATGACATCGATGGTGAAGAATTTCTGGTTTCAATTGTGACTGAGGACAGGACTCAGATACACTACACCAGTGGTCCACAACCTATGGGCCGCGGCCCAGTAAAATTACTGGGCCGCGGCCCAAATGGTAATGGGTCACGCAAGGGCTTGCATAAAATCAAAATACTTTTGAAAAAAAAAATTTAAGCTGTTATTATCGTTGTTTTTATGTAAATGTAAAATTCGGGTGAAGGTTATTAATGAATGTAAGAAAATTCTTTAATTATCTGTTGCTAACTGACCAAGTAATGAAGATATTTTCAACTATATAATCCCCAGTGGGCCGCGGTAAAACTATCAAACAATAACTGGGCCGCGGCGACAAAAAGGTTGGGGAGCGCTGCACTACACAACACACAGAGAAAAAGAAACAATCCCAGCGGCGTCATTCAGATTCGCTGAAACAAAGTTTATTTATTTATTTTTTATTTATTAATTTTCGGGAAATCGACAGTTTACATTTATTTCAGTTTGTACATAATATTAAATAGCCAAAATAAAACCAATTATGGATTTCCTCCTTGTGACTTTACTTCTACTGAGACAGCATAATAAGAATAAGTAAATTAATTTTATAAAAAAGGAATATGAATCCAAAATTATATAAAACAAAAACGAATTACAGAGCGTAACTCACACCTGGCGGGTGCAGCGAGTGGAAGCTCCATCGCGAAGGGCTGCCATGCCGAGACTAAGCGTCATAGAGGGTGCTGGGAATTTGGCAAGGGGAAACCAGGCACACGCCAATGTTGCAGGATTGCGCATAAAATCGTTTCTCGCGACCGCAGCACCTTGGAAACCTTATTTTACGGACAGCCCTCATATCTTGCGCAGAAAAGTAAAGTATAAAGGACTACTTATTTGTAATTTGGTGGCTAGATAATTGTGCTCTTGGGAGGTGACACTCGGTCGGGTGGCACCCGGGGCCAGATAAACTCTGATTACTTCTAAAAGGGATTGAAACTGGAGCAATCTTCCCCACAAGCCTTCCATTGATTTGCTTGGTGTAACTTTAACCAGCTCAGAACTCTGGCATCAAAGCCAGAGTTAACTAAACAGAAAAATTGAATCAAGTGCAGAAATGGTTGTATTGTTACACATTAGTTACATATTGTTACACATTCAATAACGAGATGCCGACATTTTACAATGCGTTCTTCAATTAAAAGAAGATTACTTAATAGTCTCGATTCTGCCATAATGTCTATACCCCTCACCGAACCTCGGGGAATCAGACATAACTGGCCTATTCAAACATTTTAAAAGTATTTACAAAGATCTCTTTTCCCGCTATACTTCGGCCGCGTTTGGTATGGGTATTGGTGGACTTCAATGTTCATAAAAAAGCACGGTCCATGATGAAGTTCTCAGGATCACCAGACTCAGCTGGCTCCTTTACCTTTTGCCACGGATTGGAGCAAATGGTTCAGCAGCCTACCTATATTCCTGATGTCCAGACTCATCGCTCCAATCACACGGTTTCAATAATGGGGTCACAGCGCCTTAAGGATCGTCCGACCACTGCCAGGTAATGACATCAATTCCCTTCAACTTAGATTAAGGAATAAGGAAGTAGTAATTTGAGGGGCGGGTATGAGTACCGCCGCCCCGGAAATCATTTCTTGGATAACCTCCGTCAACTGTTCTCTTTGTTTGGTGTCTTAGCAGGGGCGTCCGGGTTCATGAGGTGAGGTTTGTCCGGGTCTTGGTGGTGGATCTGTCTGCCCACCAGCTGGGTGGCAGGCCGTATCGGGAGAGAACATCGCCTTGCGTCGCAGTGGGAGGGATGGATTCACACATCTATCACTCCTGGACCCACTGACCCCCAGATTCTACCCGCCACTCATACCTTATCCTCCCCAGAACTTCCTCTCCTTCATTTCCTTTAAAGGACCCTCCACACAGCATCCCCAAAGATGACATAGACCCGAAGGCAAGGGCGGATCCAGCTTTGGCGCCAGGGGGGGTCACATAGCACCAGGGGGGGGCGTCACATAGTCGTGGTCAAGTCACAAGAAGTTATAATTTAATTTTGATAATAATATATAGAAGTAAAAAGTTGGTCCACCTAGGTCCTAGACCCCGCCCAGGGGGGGGGGGTCTTGACCCCCATGACCCCCCCCCTGGATCCGCCCTTGCCCGAAGGAAAATATTGTCTCCTATATGGAGTATTGTAAAAAAAAGTCAGAATAAACTAAATAATATAATAAACTATAATATGAACTTTTTTCAAATTGCGTCAGCTGATGAGTCCGCGGTCCGTTTGTAATAATTGCATTCGGAACACAAAACTGGTTTGAGTGATTCTGCATGTGAGTCCACTAGCCAATTTTATCAGTGCGCTCGGAACATGCAAATGGATCTCCTCCGAATTTTCAAGTGTGTAGTCTGCAAATTGAATTTTTTAACCGCACTTGTAACATGTGAGTCACCCGTAACAGAGGAATTAATTCTTGCTAATTCTTTTACAACTCCAATTTTATAAATGCATTCAGAACATTCAGAGTGTTTTTAACAAGCAGTGATCTTGCATGTGAGGCCACGAGCTATAATGTACATTTCTTTTACATTAGCTCCACACAGGAGGCGCTGAGGAAAATATTTCCCCTCAGGGCCTATGTCATTTTTGGGGTTGCTGTGTGGAGGGTCTTTTTAGGAAAGGAAGGAGAGGAAGTTCTGGTAAGGAAAATGGTATTAGGGGTGGGTAGGAATCTGGAGGTCAGTGAGTCCAGGAGTGACGGACGTATGAATCCATCCCTCGCACTGCGGTGCAAGGCAACGTTCCAAGAAAGTACGGCTGGAGAAGTCAAAGAACTCTCTCAACCACTCTCTTTCAATCCGTCCTGCCATTTATCTGGTGGGCAGATGCATCCGCCGCCAAGACTCGGACAAACCTCACCCCCATGAACCCGGGCACCCCCGCCAAGTCACCAAACGTAGCGAACCACTTGGGGTGACCTATGGCAGAGGTGTTGGTTATCCAATAAATGGTTTCCGTGGCGGCGGTCCCCATGCCTGCCTCCCGAATTGATTGTGGCACTCGCCACACGCAAATCGTTTTCTCCGATTTTTGCGGCATGTGGGTCTGCAACTAGTTTTTTTTTACGCTCGGAGTTCACACCCACAGTCATTATTAATTAATATTGTTGCATTCGGTACACAAAAATGGTTTTCCTGCGAATTTTGTAGCAAATAAGTAGATACTGCAACTTGAATTTTATAATTACGCGTGAATCATGAGGATGCTTTATATTTACATAACTATTTATATGGGCAGAAGTGTACCCAGATTGTAAAAACATAGATTACACAAAGCAGATCATAATTATTGATTAATGTTACGTTTTCTCCAGGTTTTGTAATAATACCTCAGTAAAGAATCTCAAAAAGTATTAAAGTTGAATTTGGCAGCCACCTCTGGTCTGGAGTCCCAAAATACTTGAAATAAATCGTTTACTGTGTGCAGAAACCAGCGGTCTGTTTGATGGATTCCGGATTATTGGAGGTTATTTAAGATTTCGAAAAAAATAGTGTTGTAACGCGGACGAAGCCGGGTAGAACCTAGTTAAAGAGATTAATTTCGAATAGACATGTACCTAAAATACCTCAAACTCTACACGATATTGACTTACGCAAGATCATGTCGACCCAGAAACAACAGTAAAATGCAACGGAGAACAGAATAACACTGAAAATGAATCATGTAATTTTAAGCAGTGCTGTAAACTGACCAACTGACATCAAAATAACGATTATGAGACATTGTACAACTTATCAAAACTGGCAAAGACCGATTCCACTTATCCGTTTCATGGTTATTTCGCAGAGGTCCAATAAATCCGATGCAAATGCGTGGAAAGTGATTTTTTACCACTTTCCCATGAATATTTTTGGGTGGGTTATTGGCGCGAAAGATTACGCTTGTAAAAAATAACCCCTGTGAATTTTTTCTGAAAGTTTTGGGGTAATTTTTTTGTCATATTGCGAGATTCCAAATCGCAAATACCAATTCGGTAGGTGAGTGTTTCGTTCTTTATAAGGAATAAATGTTACGGCCATGAACACGTCAAGGTCTTTGGTATTATTGCGATACTCTGGGAACACTGGCTCCATTCTCCGCAGAGTTCAGAGTTGATTGATTCGCTCTTGATATTGCTTGGAACTCTTGGAAGACAGATTTTTTAACACGATTGTGCCAGTTTTAGGTTTGACGGGATGCAGATTGTGCTCACGGTCAGTGGCCATGAATTCGACTCCCGTCGGATGCAAAAATAAATGTCGTATAATTTACCTCCCCTCATAATTATTTTTAAGTCAAACGAAAATAGATATTTAATTCTCCAGTGAAGATTCCATCTAAGAAGATCCTTGAGGTCGGCTATAGCTTATTTTAACTAGAAGAATACTTGGGATATAGACTGAATGCTGTAGAAATGAGATCTCTGAGGCGTGTGTGTGGTAAAACTATATAAGAAAATGTAGATATGTGGAGATCGGCAAAGATTGCTAGGCTGATGCAGCGTAATGAGTAAGATCAAGAAAGGCACGCCCAGATGATTTGGGAGTGTAGAGCGAATGAACGAAGAAAAGAGTACAAGGGGAATATAAGACCCAAATGTGAATGGTGGAAGAAGTCGGGGACGCCCGAGAGAGATATCACGATCAAGTGAACCCGATACTGAGTAGGGCAATATCAAGAGTCAGAATAATGGAATAGTAAATATGATACTAGACTATAAGTTTGATAAATACTTAAAATAAGCTAGAAGGACAGGGTTACGAATGAAGATGTTATGGTTCGGATGAATAAAGAAAAAGAAGTTATTAAAACTACAAAAATCAGAAAACTTCAATATCTTGGACACAAGGGCGGATCCAGGATTTTTTTCTGGGGGGGGGGGGGCACAAGGGGCGGATGGGCAAAAAAATGTTTGATAGAGACAGTTTTTTGTACTGTGATGGAATCTCCACAGTACAAAAAAATACGTGCCCCCGTGCCCCCCCCTAAATCCGCCCTTGCTTGGACATGTGATGAGACATCCAAAGGAGTATGAGATCTTGCATCTCATAATGCAGGGAAGACGGGGCCCGGGAAGAAGGAGGACCTCTTGGCTGAAAAACCTGAGACAGTGGTTTGGCCAGTCTACTGTAGAGCTGTTCCGGGCCGCAGGAAACAAAGTCCCCACAGCCAACATGATAGCCAACGTCCGTTGAAGGACAGGCCAGGGCACAAGAAGAAGAAGTATGATACGAAGTATGAATGTGAATGAGGCAAGGAGTGTGTGCTAAGACTGAGTTGTTTGGCCGTCTGTCCTCTCTGCCTACCCTGGAGGGGAAATTGCTTAATGGTTAGTTAGTTATTAAATATTTGAGTACAATTAGGAACCTTACCTTAGAAAACTACCCTGTTGAAAGGTTTCTAGAACAAGGGGCAGAATGGTTTAATGATTTAAGAATAACAAAATATATGTGAATGCATTTAACATGTGGTAGAAGTGAAACCTTCAGGAAACTAAGGTAGAGACGAGTGAAGAGGCTACGAAGCACCGCACAAAGAAGAGACCGATTATTCTATCTCATTCTCTCGCAGGCCAATCCTGTAGATGTATGAATTTGTCTCTTTTTAGTGTCGCTTTTTCGTTTCATCGAGTTTCAAACCACAACGGTGCTGAAAAAGTTTTCACTTCAAAAAAACTAAATCGTTTAGGTTTCCTGTCTGCAATTTTATAATAAATAATTTATAGCAAGCAATTTCCTTTCCACTATGGCCTACGGAATTTCGAAACATCATGTTGTGTCAAGTGAGATATAGCACAGGACGCCATAGCCATATTGTCCGGTTCATATTTAATTAATTAATTTCAATAGCTTTCCTAAATGGGGTATGTGAGGCGAAAGGATTGGACAGAGAGTTGGTCTTTTGCCAGAGCAAAATGCCGCAAATAAACTTAGTAGTCATGTAATTAATAAACAATTTGGGAGGCAGGTATGGGTACCGCCGCCCCGGGAACCATTTATTGGATAACCATAAATGCCACAGGTCACCCCAAGTGGTTCGCAACGTTTGGTGACTTAGCCGAGGTGCCCGGTGCCCGGGTTCATGGGGTGAGGTCTGCCCACCAGCTGCATGGCACTCCGGATCGAGAGAGAATGGTTGAAAGAGTCCCTTGGACTTCTCCAGTCGTACTCTCTCGGAACATCCTTTGCACCGCAGTGGCAGGGGATAGATTCATACGTCCGTCACTCCAGGACGCACTGACCCCCCAGATTCCTACCCACCCCTTGACACGTATCTTATCAGTTAGCAGAGAAATTCCGTTTGCATGAGCTCTCATCATCATCTCAGGGTCCTGCGTGGGATAAAAAGAAAGCTACTATCTGATGTAAATAAAAGAACTCATATTAAACTAAATGTACTTGTTATTATTGACAAGCAAAAAAACATAATCTACTATAACATAATCTACATAAATACCTTTGTAAACTCATAAAGAAAGGTGTAAAGAGAGAGAGAGATAATTCAGTTATTTCAGTAGAATCCACTCCAAATGATCATTCGTAGCTTGCGATAGTTAATATGGCGCACCTCATCCAGCCTCAGCGACAAGGGCTCCAGATAGCTGAAGAAGAGCCCCAGAGCTGCCGCTTCGCACGCCCATGACTCCGTGAAGCAGTCCACCCACAGATGCCCGCTGATCACAATGGGTCCGATGCCATTTCTCAGCATTGAAAGGATATAACCCGCAGTTCTTGACTGTTGATGTCATTTAAAAAAAACGCCTGTAATCTACATCAAAGTTGTCCTCGGTGATATTGGATTGTACGTGGCACAAGAATCTCAGTTCTAAGCACAAGAACACCAACCTTAGGTACCAGGCACACAGACATCATAAACACTTCCATTAGATTGTAATATTACATAGGTAACTCGATATCTCGTGATCATCACAATAAAAGTTTTCCTCGCCTCGAAAAAACTATCAACATCCTGCGTGTACCGTGACCCGGTACTATTTAACAGTCTCGTAAAGGCATCACGTCTGTTACACGCTTAATATTGCAAATTTACACAATCATTTAGGAGTATCAAAACTCCTTACAAATCAAAACTTCAGACAAATTCCTTGTTCTGTCATGACGCGGCCCTTCTAACAGTTTTTTCTATTTTTTCAAAAACAATCGAACAACGTTCCGGCAATTTGAATTTGTTATCAATCGTTCCAACTGCAACCGAAATTAATAATACTCCTTCTGAGCAAGTAGGTACCGATTGAATAACTACCATGAAAATAATTACGTTACACCCTAACAACCTTTTCCTTCCCAGAACTTCCACTCCTTCCGTTCCTAAAAAGACTCTCCACACAGCATCCCCAAAGACGACATAGGCCCTGAGAAGAATCATTTTTCTCAGGGTCACCTGTGTGGAGCAAATGTAAAAAAATAAATAAATAAAAATTTAGAAAGAAACTAAATTTTAAATGAATAAGTATGTGTTTTAGGGATCAAATTATTTAATGTAGTATAATAATTATATTTTTAAAATTATTTATTATAATATACCGGTCAGTGGTTGAGCGGGTATCGCGTTTGGGTCCCACCAGGCGTTCCTTATTCAATTCCTCGGCTGGCTAAGTCCTCCATCACGACTCGAGCAACATTTTCGGCTTACTGTGGTGGTAGTAGGAGATTTTCAAATATTGTCGGGTTATTCGTAACCCTGGAATGTTTGCCTTTCTTAAAAAAATATATATGCAAAGACATTTTTTTTTAATAAACCACTTTATTAGGCTGAGCGTCTTCCTAGGTGGCAGGATTTTAATCTAATTTTAATTTCTTAGGAAATGAGAAGAAAAATAAAATGAAAAAGGTAAATAGATAAGAAATGAAAGAAATAAATTAAAAGAAAATAAATGGTATAACGCAATAAAAAAATGTATAAAAGCGTAATATTTGTGAATTTTCGTGTGAACCAAAAAGGGTTGCTCGAAAAAGAAATGAAATAATGTGTGACTTGACTTATGATTTACGAAAACCGCAGATGTTTATATTTTTAACCCGACCGTCGCGACGCCGACGCCAGTTTTATGAAATTCCAGACGCTTTCGCCCGAGCCGAAGCTCGCAGCACCCAGCACCCACTCTAACTATAACTTTAAGCAGCTGCCAGCCGGATGCGAGCCGAATCCGCTAAACTTCTTCCTAGATTATATCCGATTGGATATTGGATATGCAACTACATTATCTATATCGTGGGTATTTATAATATACTGAGCATGATGGTCCTATGGAGCAAATAAATATATCTTATTCGACTCTGCAATGGCGACGGGAATTTTTTCGTTTAATTCTCTTTATAGGTTTTTAAGGCGATCCACTAGTTCACTACTGTGCCGTGGACAGTAGTTCTTCGGTGGACGCCATAGGGGTCACTTTGAATAACCGAATTCGTCGACTAGCGGCCGTATTGTAAAATATCAACGCGAAAATGCATATTTTATTTTATTTTGGGAAGATTGGGTGTAAATATCAACTTTTTTTGCGATTATTATAAAATAAACTGAATTTGCCACATTACACAATAAAACCATATCCGAAAAGGGGTTTATAAATAGGAGAGTTTGGACTTGAAAGTGTGTTCTTTAGACCTTATACTTTATTTTTCTATAGGCTTATTAAAAAACTTATAAAAAAATGACCGATATTTTTAAGGGCCAAGGTATGTTCTACACGCAGTATTTAATTGAAGCATCTACAATACTTCTAAGCGATCAAATTTTCAAAACAAAAACATATGATTTTGCATTATTTACTATGACTTCATCTTAAGGGATATGTATGATAATGATTGTTTGTTTCCTTTGGGGGGAATGCAAACATAATACGCTGTTGTTATTTAGTGTGTAAGAAGAAGCTGAAGCATTATACTCGTATGTTAAAGAACTAAAGCAAAACCATTAGCGCATTGACATTTGACTTTTTGAAAACCACTCACACTTAATTTTTTTTTACATTAACTCCACACAGAAAATAATTTCCCTCAGGGCCTATGTCATCTGAGATGCTGTGTGGAGTGTCTTTTTGAGGAGAGAATGAACATTGGTCTTGAAGAGACCAATGTTCATTCCCTCCTCAATTTGGGAGGCGGGAATGGGTACCGCCGCCCCGGGAACCTTTATTGGATAGCCAAAACCTCTGCCATAGGTCACCCCAAGTGGTTCGCTACGTTTGTTGATTTAGCAGGGGTGCCCGGGGTTTGTCTAGGTCTTGGAGGCGGATAACCTGGACACGCTAAACCCCAGATTTTTACCCACCCGTTAAACCCTTTTCCTTCCCAGAACTCTTCTATCCTTCCTTTACTTAAAAAAACCTCCACACAGCATCCCCAGAGATGACATAGGGCCTTAGGGTATTTATTTTCCTCTGCGCCTCCTGTGTGAAGCTCATGTAAAAAAAAGACCCATGTGGTGGGAAGGAGGAAACACAGCAAATCGTTCCACAGCCGAGCTGTTGAACACAAGAACGAGTCGTAGAAGCGACCCGTTCTCATATGACAAATATCAACCGTGTACATTTACATTGTACATATGTTGGGCACGCGTTTGGCGTGTTTCCCGACTATGCACCGGTGTCGAAGAGATCAATGACTCTAATTCTTCGGAACAACCTTCATTGTAATACCGGAAGATCAAGGATAGCATTTCCACCCAACGCCAACGTCTGTGCTCTAAAGATTGCAATCCGTCTGTTAAGAAGGATAAGGGAAAATCTTTCCAACGTACCGCCCGTTTCTGCACAGAGTCGTGGGTATGTTTTATCCTTTTAACTATTCTAAATACTTTTAAAATATCGTCACGGCTATTATTGGAGGGATTTACGGAGACGTCACGGTGCCGTATGTGAGGAGAGAGATGCAAGAAAAGATGACTTTTTCCTTTGGAGGAAACAGATCAACGTACATTGATTGTGTTTCTCATTTTTTTAAAGAACTGTTGCATTATTGTGATAAGGAACGTATGTTTCTTGACTTTTTGATGCCTTCACGGCACCGTAACCGAGAAACATCACGTTAATTTTAAAAGCGCTCATTAGTATCTACAGTTGAACTGAAATAAACAAAAATGTGAAAAAAGAGAGAAAATAATGAAAACTCGGTACGGCTGGTAATAAATTACCAGATAACGTTTTTAAACATTTTTCTAAATCTGCGACTTGCCTCCATTTATCTACTTTTGAATCGAAGGATTACAATTCACCCTGTTTCAGATGTGAATGGCTTTTATTATATGACTAGTATATTTTCGGTCTGATGAACGAAAAAACTTTTTCTTACATCGCAAGATAAATTAATACACTTTCAAAGAAATCCCCGCAGTCCACAAGAGTTCCCCGGGGAAATCATTTCGCTCAGAGTCTTTGGGGATGCTGTGTGCAGTGTGGACACTCTATTTGAGGAAAAGAAGGCGTGAACAGAGGACTTAAAAGAGACAAATTGCAAATTATTCTACACTCGAGCTGTGACCACAAGATAAAATGAATATCGTTTGTGCTGAACCCTTTTTCTCTACTATATTAATTTATTTCTTTATATCCTCCATGACGGTTATGCACCAATCTATTATAGAAAATGTACAAATTTGAGGCCACAGGCCGGATGGGGAAAGACTGATTGAGGGAGACCTGAGCTGACTTTGTATTGGTGCCCGGGTTCAAGGGGGGAGGTTTGTCTGGTCTTTGCGGCGTATGCGTTCTGGAGACACGTTCCGTGGCGGGCCGGATCTGGAGACACTGATTGAGGGAGATTTGTCTAGGTCTTTGCGGCGAATGCATTCGCCCATCTACTGCGTGGCGGGCCGTATCGGGAGAGCTCGATTAAGGGAGACCTAACCTGACATTGTAGGGGTTCCCGGGTTCAAAGGGTGAGGTTTGTCTAGGTCAAGTAAGTGTAAGAAGTACATTATAAGTATAAGAACATCATAAGTATACTAAGATGGCAAGTATTAAGTAACAGATAACAAGTACCTAAGTATAAGAATATCATGGGGGGCAATTTTACTAATTTGTGACACGCTTCAACAGATAGTTGCAGAACTGTCTGTAAGTGGCGATGTTAAAAATGTCGATGGTCAATGCAGAATCTAATCGCTCTGATGATTGGCGCGTTCTGATCAGTTCTGGCAGAAGTCCTCACATTCGGAGCATAAAAAAGTGCAGGGGATGTCCCACGAATGTACTTGTTCCCGACTAGGCATCGCGGCTCTGCCAGCAAAGTTCTCCATCATTGCACAACCAAAATTATTCACTTAAAATGAAGTACCTAGTAGTATAAATGAACATGTATTTGCAAATAATGATTATTTGTTTTTTTTTTAATAAAAAAACAAGATTTAACATTTTTCCATTTTTATTATAATATCTTTTAGATTTATGTACCTACATACAACAAAATATTTGTAAAGGATTTTTATCTGCTGTAATGAATCTGTGAGATCTATTTAGGATACAGTCGAATTTTTTTTATATTACGGTGTTAATTTATTTTTGTCTGTGTTTTCTTCAAAAAAAGAATCGCTGTTGCCAGCTGAAAAAAGTTTCGTTTACCTAGAACCCAAGGCTCGTAGAAAATGTATTTAACAAGGTTAGCTCATCGAGGGGGTAGAGCAGTAACTGGCTAGAAAGTTGTGACGTAGCTTGAAGTCCATTTTCCACTGGGAAATCTGAATTTACTGCAATAGTGGCGTCAAGCCACTCTAAATGATTCTGCAAGGATTTATTTAGAATACTTGGGTAGTTTTATTCTAATTATAATTTATCAAATCTGATGTTCGTAATAAAATGGAAAATAGCAGGAGTATTTGCAGCGTTACCTCTACATTGATTGTGTAGAATCGGGGTTATTAGCGCCTTATGTATTGCTTTTGCAGAAATAAAAAAATAATTTTAGTATCATTTCTTTAAAGATATACTTCATTAATGGGAATTTATTATAAAAGATTATAATTGTAAACAAAAATGAATATTCTTTTAGATTTCAGAAAAAGCTCATTAGGTGTCCCATGTAAATAAAAATCGAATATGTTTATCCGAGACACTACTTATAGGTTACAAACCAGTTCTTTGAACATTGCGATTATTTAAAAAAAGTAGCTGTCTGAAAGTAGGGACTAGTCGAAAATAATATATAGTTAATCCTGAACTTCAAATATGAGATTGACTAAAATGATTTAAAAATAAGAGGGAGGAGGTCTCAATGGCAGAGTTGGTTGAGGCGTTTTTCCCGGTAAGACTAGAGGTTCTGGGTTCGAGTCCCAGTTGTGACCTCTTTATTCTTCTGCCTTATTATTTTTCATAATTTCCTTTAGACTTATTAGTTTTATCTTCGTCTTCAGTGATATATTGAATTTATATTTGTTCAACAAGAAAATATGGTGTTGAAACGCGGATCAACCCGGCTAGAAAAACTAGACTTGATATCGAATTTCGAATGCAACATAAATTTAATATATAAAATTCTCGTGTCACGGTGTTTGTTACCATACTCCTCCGAAACGGCTGGACCAATTTTGATGAAATTTTGTGTGCTTATCTGGTAGGTCTGAGAATCGACCAACATCTATTTTTCATACCCCTAAAAGTAAAGGGTGTTCCACTCCGAAGAAAATTATTTTCCCCATACATTTTGTATGGAACGAATTCTCCTATTTTGAAAGAACTGCAGCAATATTGTAAGGGGTATAATATTGAACTGTGAACCGGTGGAGGGGGGAGGGGGGGAGGGGGGAAAGGAACTCAGGAAGGGGGGTTAGCGGGACGGGGGAAGGGGAGAATTGGAGTGGGGAGAGGGAGAGGGAACGCGAGAGGGGAAAGGATACGCAGGGAGAAACAATTTAGATCAAGGTATGGTATACGCAGGGAGAAACAATTTAGATCAATTCAGCTAATAAGTTGACAACAGTTTTTGATTCTGAGGCGGTACGAAGTTCGCCGGATCAGCTAGTTATTTTTATAAAAATCGGATTTGTCATGTTGGTCATGTTAAGTCACGTTCATTGGAATAATCATGTTGTGAATTTATAACGATTTGATAGAATACATGCGTTTAAATTGTATAACATGGTTTCAGGTAGAAATCAACAAGCAGACTAAGATAGCCTTATTAGGTAAACCAAGGTATCAGCAACTACTATGATAATTAAAACTATTTATCAAGTGTTTCTCATTCTTGATTATACTATTCACCAATTGTACCTACCATTATAAACCATTTGCCATAAGAAAAGAATCAGATAAGAACGTGCATTAATTATTACTATTGACGTATTGGATAGTGATCCTGGCAGTCTAGCACGTAATTGTCAGATTGAAATATATC